>JAHLJS010000001.1:105130581-105730581 GCA_038502445.1 Eremochloa ophiuroides | reverse complement strand
CCCCTTCCTTCTCCGCCGAGATGGCAGAGGAGCTGAAGCCTCGCGGCCGCCGGAGCGAGCGGAGGAAAAGTCTCGCCATCGCCGGCGATCGGGAGTGTGGGGCCGGGCGTGCTCGGTGGTCGCGCCGCAACGGTTGTTTGTGGGTGTAGAGTGGAGCGGCTAGTTCCGTCAACGCGCAAGCGGGCTGTTTGGGCCAGGAAGCAGCGCGCTAGCTCGCTTAGTGGGCTGTCTAGTTATTTGGCCCACATTAATACATTATTTAGCTCAGCTGTTCAAAAGCATGAGGAGGAGAGGAGATGCATCATTGGCCCACGAATATCTGGATAAAACAAAATACATATATGCACAAATTAAATGGTGAATCTACTAATTACTTTTATTGGCAGATGGCATTCTTTTGTACATTACAATTTACAATATATATTTAAATGATACAAAAAATATACTCCCTCCGTCTCATGATATAAGGCGTAGCCACTTTTTATTTATATTTATGTTTCAGGATACAAGGCGTGCTCTCTCTAAATACACATATATCAATATCAATATTAGTGCTGAGAGAGAACTAAATACGTTCCTTAGTCTTTGCACCAGAGATGATTACACTTTATATCCTGAGACGGAGGGAATAGTAAGGAACACTTCTGATCAAACGACGGGTCTGGTTTGGATTGGGCAAAAAAAATAGTGGGTCAACATGCACTACTACAATAAAATTAACCGTGGCGGGTAAAAAAGATTAACCGTGGCGGTTTTTCTAACCGTCTCCAATGGAAGGTCACGGTTAATCGAACCATTAACGGAGGCGGTTAGCAGCCATCCACGGTTAATAAAATAAAAAAATGAAAAACCAATGGACGGGCCCAACGTTGAGCCCGCTGAGCCCATCCACAGGCCGTCGCCGCCGGGGAGCTCCTGGCAACCGGATCCGCCGCCAGGGAGCTCCTGGCAACCGGATCCGCCGTCGGGCCACTCCTCCTCGCCGGATCCGTAGCGGGGGCCGCTCCTCCGCACCAGATCTGTCGCTGAGCAGCCAGATCCGCCGTCGGGCCGCCTGTGGGCGTGCCGCCGCCCAGCAGGCCGCGCCGCCGCCACCGCCGCCGCCTGGCCGCCTTGCCGTCCGCTGGGCCGCCCCAGCGCGCGCCGCCGGGCTGCCGCGCCTCCTGGCCGCCCTGGCCGAGCTGCCGGGGGGCCGAGCCGCCACGGGGCCCTGGCCGGTCGTGCGCGCCGCCGCGGGGCCCTGGCCGGCCGCGCGGGCCGCTGCGGGGGTGAAAGGTCCTAAATGGGTAGAGGGAGGTGAATAACCTATAAAAACTTTTACAAACAACACTTAGACAAAGAGGTTAGACAATTAAATGGCGAAGCGAATTTTGCGCTAGCCTACTAAAAATGCAAGCCACCTAACCGTTTTAGGCTATTGTCTCTAAGTTCACACACAAGAAGCTAAGTCACTACTTTGCACTATTCCTAAGTGAGCAACTATACAAGGTAAGTACAAGAAGGTAAGTGCTTAAATGTAAAAGAGAGAGATGGTTATACCGTCGGTGAAGTGAAGATATGAAAACCAATTCAAACAATCGCAATAAACAAGAGAGATCCTCGGTAGAGAGATGACACAAGATTTTTTACAGAGGTTCACTTGCTTGCCGGCAAGCTACTCCTCATTGTAGCGATACACCCACTTGGAGGTTCACGCGCTAATTGGCATCACACGCCAAACCCTTCTCAAGGGTGCCACACAACCAACACAAGATGAGGATCCACACAGCTACGAGTAATCCACTAGAGTAGCCAATTCGTGATCTCCCACGGGGTAGGCTCAAGGACCCCTCACAAGATCGGAGGCGGAGACAATCACCAACTCCCCTCAACGAAAAACACTCACCAAGTGCCTCTAGATGATCACACTCATGCAATGCACTTGATGCTCTCCAATCTCACCAAATGATGACCTCAATCAAGTAGAAGGTGTGAGAGAGGAGTGGAGAGGCTCACTAGCTTGCTATGTCAATGAAAATATCCAAGAGAGAGCACAAGCCGGCCACTCCACTACTTATAGCCCCCACTCAAAGATTCAACCGTTACTCACTGTTTTTGGGGGCACCGGACGCTCCTTTAGTTCACACCGGACGCGTCCGGTGCGGCGTCCGGTGTATCGCCTAGCGACAAGTGTACTAGCCATTTGAATTCGCCAGTTGCGCGCGCTCACACCGGACGTGGGGCCGTCACACCGGACGCTCCGACGCCAGCGTCCGGTGCTGTTCCAGAAAGGTTCCAGAGAGCACATTTGCTCACCGGACGCGTCCGGTGCAGGGTCACCGGACGCTTCTCGGCGTCCGCTGTGACGGAACCGCCTTAATCATAGGGCCCACGTGCCCCGTCATCGTCCCTAAGGACCGTTGACTAGTCTGCACGAGTTCCCTTTGACTTAGGTGGCCCGTCGGGTCTCATAGGAAACCCTAATTTCCCCGAGGATCTCATTGTAAAGACCTTGCAAGTATTACAACAGTTTACACAAATAATTTGAATCAGAGTAAAGAGTGCGGAAGAGTTACATTAATATAGATTTACAAATCTAGCTTACATTATCCCAAACCAGAGTTTCGCAGTGGAGTAGCTGTATACAACTAAACACCCTGCCCAAGGGTTTCATTAAATACACATCTTCATCCACGTACGATCCGATGACCGACACGATCCTTCGTAGAACTGTTTACTCAACTTACCTGCAACAGGGGGTTAACAAACCCTGAGTACATGGGGTACTCCGCAAGACTTAACCGACTAAAGGTGTAAAATTAGACTCAGGAATGCAGGCTGAGGGGAGTCAAGGTAAGGCTTAGCAAGAGTCAAAAGATTTTGCGGAAAAGCAATACTAATCATATTTTCAGTATTTTATCTCAATAATATTATTAATCATTAACCATATCTCCAAGTTCCTTCTCATATATCAACATTCTTTCATTTACTTAATCCATTCAAAAACATCCTAATTCCGAACCACTCTTCGCTGTAGGTGTGAGGATCAAGTCTCCATATCCGAGGAGCAACGACGATTCGAATCGTTTAATACCCAGCTGGGGATCCCTATCCACACTGCGTATGTAGCACTTAAGCTTGCATACGCCAACCCCGCCTACCACGGCTTTTCATACCCCGGAACCGGTCATGCGCCACCCGAGAGCACAGTACTCCTCTCATCTCCAGGCACGACGGCCACGAGGGTACACGCTACTCTCGCCATCTCTCCACTCCCAGTGCGTGGTTGTCGGTTCCAGCAGTAGAGCCACCGGAGTCAGAGGCTTTCCGTAGTATGTGGCTAGTTGCAAAGTCTTGATCACAGCAGGCCTGACAACGAACGGTCCCTAATATTTTTCCGTTAGAAACCATGCATTGGGACTCTAACCCAAGTACACTGGTAACTACCCGGTTTTCACATCCCTTTCCCGATGGCGACGAAAGTTGGGACTCTAATCCAAGTAGTTGGCCAACCAAGCGGAAAACCCATCCACGTTGATGATAATGGACTGGCCAAGTACACCATCACCAAACGAGGACAATACCAATCCCATAAAATGATTCATTTGTTTCATATCATCACAGTTTTCAAAATAGCATTTTTGCAACTCTATCATTAAGCATGACTAAGCATTTTTCAATACTTTAAATAAATTAGGGTCTCAGGTATAATATGTGGTCAAGGAAAGGTAATGCATCAATAGGTTATCACTCAACTCCTAATAACCTAATACAGTAGATTAACTCAAGTGATAAATATTTTTAAATAACAAGGAGGGGCAAATGCACCGGGGCTTGCCTGTTGCTTGAAGTAGACGAAACCCTGAGGTCAATCACTGAGAAGGATCCACGTCCACCGAGTGAAGACCTTACTCGGGGCACGCTTCGGATAATAGTCACCGCGCGTTCACTACACGAAATAATAATGCAACACTTAACATGATGATATGTATGCCATGATGCAGGAGATGCATTAAATCACTGATCAATAGAAGGTAAACTTAATTTGTAAGTTGAGTACCGCTTGCCTTCATGATGAAATTACAAGTTAACGAAACTAATTACTATGGAGTATTAACTGCTTCGGTTAAATGACCATTTTAACAGTTGTTGAAAACTGAACTAGCCCTCCTATAATAATGACCAGTACCCACTTAAGTGATTCATAAAATCCTATTATCATATGTGTATAACATAAGTTAATAATATTTCTAATTAATGATTTATCTATATTACTTGAAGTATTATTTAAGCATCTTAATCAACAAGATTATCATGAACTAAAAATACTAGCAAGGTACCCAAGATCAACACATGGCAAGGATCCATGGTTAACATACAATTCCTAAAGTCACACAAAATTCTAAATTCATTAACACTTTATAGTATATTTTTTTTATTTATTTAAGTACTAATTACTAAGCATTGAAACATTATCCAAATGGACTATAGATTTTTGTGGAGATAGCTCACTGCTCACAACACCCACTACAAAAATTTCATAATTTTTAGATGATTACTTTGGGCTACAAAAATCATGGAAATACCATTTACTAATTAAAATACACATTTTTATAGTCTACAGAAAGTACTCAAAATGCTTATATCATATTTTTTTATAAATACTTCATAACTCAGAGAGCCTACTCTATTTATTTCATGATTTTTGGAGTAATGCAAAAATCCTCACAAAATTCACAAATTTAACAACTATTTATTTATAGGAAAATGGAAAAATCATTTTGAACTGCACTGCAACTCAACTGGGCCGACCCAACTCGGCCCAATTTGTCCCAGACCTGCTCAGGCCGACTCGGCCTGATGCTGGCCAGCTTCGGCCAGCTCGTGCCCACGGCAGGAGCTCTGCCGGCCGGCCGAGCCAGCCCCGGCCAAGGCCAGGAGCAGCCGGCGGCGGCCGAGCGGCCGTGAGCGGGCCACAAGGCGCCCCACGACAAGTTCTAGCTGCTGGTACACCCCTAGTGACGAATCAAAGGCTCAAGCGATTATGACCGCAACCATGGCGGCCATGGCGGGCTTGGCCGCGGCGGTACCGGCGTCCGTGCAACTCGGCCCGGTAGAGCTCGACAGGATGACACTACACGAATCAGGAGCTCACCATGAGCGCCATGCGCATGTCGATTGGAGACAAGGAGGACTGGAGAGGAGTCGTTGTCGGTGAGGACAAGCACGGCGGCGGGCGCGGTGGCTCGGACACGACAACGATCGCCCGTTCCGACGAGTTTAAAGCCTCTAAGGACAAACCAGCAAACGTGTGAGCATCAAGAGGCTAACTAGAGTCTAGGACATACATTGGGGTAGGACGTAGCTCACCAAGGCGAGTTCGCCACGTCGAAGTCGTACACGGTGGCACTCTGCCGGAGCCGGAGACGAAAGAGACGGCGTTCCGGCATCTCCGGTGGTCGGCTGCCGGCACAAACAGGTCTAATAGAAGCTCTAGGATGTGGTAATATCAGTGGCAAGGCGAATTTGGGAATGATACTCAGGGTAGCGCCAATTTGGTCGGCGACCGAGAGCTCGCCGGCGGCGTGGTGGAGGAACGGAGGAAGAAAAACGACGATGGAGATGGCTTATATAGGGCGGGGAATAGGAGCGCGGCGTGGGGATGGCCCCTACGGGCCCGACCCCGACGGCGACACGCGGCCGGCCGGCCCCGGGCACCGCCGGCGGCCGGTGCGCGCACGCGCGGCTCTGCCCGCGAGCAGAGCGCGACAGCGCATGCCGGACCCCCCCGGAACACTGTAGCAGTAAACACCCCTCTCCCCTTTTTGCAAAATTACTCCTTATTTTGTATACAAACTTGAAAAATGTCCTTAATAAAAGTTGTAGAAAATTAAATTTAGAACAACTTTGGTTTTTGAACCAAATTCAAATTTTGAATGGATTTTTGACAATTCAAAAAGGGGTAAAAGCTTGATTTGAAATTTATTTAAAATTCAACTAAATTCTCAAACTTTTTCTCAATAACTTGAAAATATGCAAAAATAAAAGTTATTCAAATTGTCAAGTCCTATAACTTTCATTAAATGAGTTTCACCAGATTATTTATAGTTTTTGAAATAACATTTCAAATTTAAATTTCAAAACACTATTTAGGGTTTAATTGGAAATCTTTCTGTATAACATCAAAATCCTCAAGTATAAAAGTTGTTCAATTTAAAAAGCCTTACAACTTTCAATAAAGTTGTTTGCCCTAATTCTTGATATTTTTAAAATGGCATTTTAAATTTTATTAAACAAACACTAATTGGGTTTTAAATTTAAATTTCTACAAGTAAACTTTAAAATCTATAAACATGAAAGTTATTCCATTTTGTAAGGGCTAAAACTTTCATTAAAGGACCATCACCAGATTCCTACTAGTTTTTGAACTCGTATTTCAAGTTTAAACTTTAAAACCTAAATTAAGATTTTATTTAAAATTATTTTTAATAACTTCAAAATTTCCCAAAATAGAAGTTGCTTAACTTTTAAAGATTTGCAACTTTTGTTTAAGGCCCAACACTTAATTATGCTTAGTTTTTGAGTTAAGGTTTTAGGTCTGATTTAGGGTTTATAATTGATTTTCTTTTTGTTACCCAATTCAATTTAGATAATAACATACAAACCCAAACATTTACATAACAAATCATTCTTAAGAACTTATGTATAATCACATGTTGAAATAAAATCAGTTTTGTTAATGCAGAGTAAAAAAAATGAGTTTATGCAGGATGATTTACATGCAATGATGATGACATGGCAGGTTTTAATTAACCGTAACACCAGAGGTGTTACATTCGCTGCGCCAACGGTCAACTGCTGCTCGCCACGTCAGAGGTACCAGATGCTGGAACAGTGTTCCCAGCACGTCCGGTGAAGATTTTCGCGCGTCCGGTGAAAACTTCACCGAACCGACCCGAGAGCACAGGGTTCACACCGGACGCGTCCGGTGCTACCCCCAAGCGTCCGGTGCACACGTTTTTGCACCTTTTCAAAGAGTTAGCCACCGGACAACTTCGACAAGTTTCCGGTGCACTTTTCTATACTTGTGAAATCACCGAAAAGCGCTGAATCCTGCCTCGCAAGTTCGGCAGGAGGGAGAGAGGACCCAAACCCCTCTCTACCACTCAAACATTACCCTGTTTCTAAAGACGCTAACACTCCAAAGTGTCTCTCACTTTAGTGCACGTGTGTTAGCATTTTCTAAAGAGTTTTCCACGGATTTTGTTAGTATCACTAGCATCTACATGCATATGCAATGAGTATGAACACCTAGGGGCACTTTGATAACCGTATTTCACAAACGATTTCTCTCCTCTCGATAGTACGGCTATCTATCCTAAATGTGATCACTCTCTCTATAGATTCTTGATCACCAAAAGCAAAAGAGCTCCTGTTGGTTATACCTTTGCCTTGAACTCCTACATTTTCACCATCTTCCTTCTCATCTTTTGATGAAGCTTGTGGACATCTTTTGATGATGGACTTATACCATTTTCATGGATGCCGTCATTAGGGCTTCTCCTCTTGTTGATGGACTTACACCATTTGCATGGATGCCGTCATTGCCCTACACTTGTAGCCTCCACCGACCCGGTCCTTTGCTCAATCTTGTTATTTGCTAATTAATCTCATGAAACACTTAGACCAAACATTAGCAAAATAGGTTTCATCGATTACCCAAAACCAAACATGGGCTTTCAGGGGACCGGCCGCCGCGCCGCCCTGTCAACCGCCGGGCCGAGAGAGAGAGAGGGGGGGGGACGGCCGACGGCTGGGAGGGGAGAAGAGAAGTGTGGGAGTGGAGGGAGTGATTTAAGGTTTCTCGTTTATATAATACATATGTAGTGGGTTGAAATGGGCCTCGCGGGCTGGGCCTGATTTTAGGAGGCGGACATTATAAAATAACCGCCTCGGTTAATGATTTACTGATGCGGTTGTGTTATAATAACCGCCTCGGTTAATACACATTAACCGAGGCGGTTATATTACATTGTCCGCCTCGATTAATGCATTTTAGGAGGCGGTTATTTTTAACCGCCTCGGTTAATAACAAGATGACCGCCTCGGTTAATCGTGGTATTAACCGTGGCGGTTTCCAGTGCTGCCCGCCTCCGAAAAAAAATGCTAAACGCCTCCTAAATGATTTTTTTAGTAGTGATGTTTGTTTTGATCATGATCTGACATTGATAGATTGTGTCGAACTAGGCTATTTTTAATTTTTTTTCAGGTTTCCTGTTTTGGATCTTTTTTGTGTGGGTTGGGTGAAACAACCATGACCCGAAGTCCCGAACCCAACCCAATACAATCAGGTTCGGCTTTTTCTGGTAAGGCCCCGTTCATTTATCTCGGAATGGCCGTTTTGAGGCCTCGTTCTGGACGGATCGACACTTCTTCATTATTGAAAACAGGCCTCTTCAGGCCAGGATCGAATTCAGGTCTCAGCAAACGAAGGAGCCTTAAGTCTACTTGGAATGATCAGATCTAGCACTGAGTCCAATACCAGAGCAATCGATACTATACAATAATGCATCTAATGAATTTATTGGAAACAATCCAAATATGTTGTACAACATTAAAGTATAGCAAAACAATTCAATTTGACAAAAAAAAAAACCTACGATTACGGAAAGCATAGAAGCAAATTCAAAATGTGTGGTTACACCTTCACATCAACGTGATACACTCTTGTATTCATGTCCACTCATTTTGTGCATTCTCAGTTCTTTCATAACGTTCTCAGCATTATGATGGGAACATGCACGCGACACAAAGACTGCTTTAGATATTTATAGAGAAATTTATGTAATTTCATCTTGTATTGGTTTGCGCGCATAGTTCTCCAACTACGGTATTTGTGGGATGGAGGGAGTTCAATGATATTATAAACGGAAATGGTAGGAATGGACTTTGGCAACAAAATTACTTGGACATTTGCGAGATGGCTTTTTACAATCTTTTCTAAGCTTGCAGCTCATGCATATATGGCTGCACCCAATCCACGTCGCCCTCTCACAAATTTGATGCGCGAAGTGAGTACGCGCGCGCATCGGGGCATACATAGATCGATATAGGCATGATCGATCCGGTTGGAATGTTCCATTACTATAGACAATAACATAGTGTAGTACTCCTACATCGATCTGGGAATTCCACGGATCATATCATGACACGTGAAGCCGTGAACGAACATGCGTACTTGGACACGCCGGGTAATCTTCGTGTTTCCCTAGGGCCAAAACTAGTGATTTGTTGAAAACTCAGTGAGCTGTCCCACCAGGTCCCACTCAAAGAATTGACGGATCTGCACAGGACGATTAGCAAACAATTAACCAAATATTTCTATAGAAGCTTCGTCCTTTCAGTATTGCAACTGAAATAAGAATAAGAAATTATAAAGAAAGAAACAGATGACTCTGATGATGCATCAAACTTTATTTCGGCAACAAGAATAGGAATTTTACCTGTCAACGAGAGAGCAGGAGAGGTCAGCAAGGCCCGAGGCGCTCAAGGAGCCAGGAGCAGTGGAGCTCAACGCAGTCAAATTGAAAAATACTACGTAGTTCTTTTGTAAATAAAGTTGGTTAAAAGCCTAAAGGAGAAATTTAACTTAGAACTGAACAACCGAACGGAGCAAATTCTTTCCTCTCTCTCTCTCTCTCTCTCTCTCTCTCTCTCTCTCTTTGAGGAAACGGAGCAACTAATGATTGTTTGTTGTAAAATCTGGCTTTGTTTTATATATTGAAACGCATCTTCCAAACATTTTTTCAACTATCGAGACCCGTGATCGTGAGAATCCACACGAAAGAGAGTGGACGAGGGTAGGCAATTCCGCAGCACATCTTCGAAAGGACAAGGAGATGACTTACGGACTTCACAAATTAATAAAATATAAAACGAAGAAAGGCACGGACATATGAAACGCCCACCAAAATTCAAATATCTGGCGTCACTTTCTCCTTGTTTTGTTCCGATGAACTGGGCGGTCGCCGGCTCTCCATTGTCCGTCCAGAAAACGGCCAAATAAATGACCATGTCCTTTTCAATCGTAGTTCAGTGGAGATGTGTGTTTCTTTCTTTCTTTCTTTTATACTTGGCGATATGTGTGCTCTGTGTGCGTGCGTGCGCTTTTGTAATTGTAACAGCTCTCTGGTTGAATGGTTGGCAAGGAAGAGGACGACGGGAAGTCTCCGTCCGGTCCTAGAGGACAAGACTGGCAAAGGACGGTGTGGAAAATGAGCGGACAAAGGTTTGAGCCCTACGTTTCTGCGAAACACCAGAGCATCTTGTTGATTCAGCCAGTATTCAGCCATCTCAATCATAAATGCCGAGGAACAGATAGAAATTTCCTGTTGTTAAACATACACCAAAGAAATAAAAAAATTGAGGTTGGATACTTGGATATTCTTTGACATACGACAAATTTGAGGATAATAAGTCATTACTTGATGGTGGATATAAAAAGAAGCTTAGGTATGATTTGGATTATAAAAATGTAACCAAAATTTATTGCCGTCCTATAATCCATCTTAGAAACATATTAATAGCTTCTTAATGAAATACGGGTATATATACACCCGATATCACAGATGTTGAAAAGACAAAATCTTATAACCTAGCACTGGCACATATAGGGTATATAGAGATCGAAATATTCTAGATCGTAATTATAAATCATATCGTGGATTGATATGACACATTCACAATCATCCAACGGTGATCCCAGCAACTCGGAATATATAAATCCGTAGCATGGTCTGGTGAATTGGCACGTGATGGATATGAACATATGATAGCAAGGACGACATGTATACTTGTGATTGAAAGAACTTTTAAGAACAATTGTCTTCTTATATATAATCACACTCGGTTACTTGAATGGTTCTTTAGCTTGTCCTCTCAATTTCTCCTTTATCTTGCGCCCATCTGCCACGACAGGGATCGAGCTCCTGATTTAACAGTCCCGTCACATCGTGTAAATATGGCGAAGCAGAGAGGGACAAAGTAATAAGTAACGCAAAACCCAAATTTGTTGCCACGTTAAATGGACCTGTTTGGCAAGACTCATTTCGTCATAAATAAGAAATTAGCTCGAACGAACTAGTACAGCCGTTACTTCTCTCTAATAAATCGATAAAACAGATGTGCTCATCCGTGGTTGTCTTCTTCGCGAGAATAAAAGCAAAAAAGTTGACATTAACGTGTTTTATTGCCATGCTTGACCATCTCATCATCTCTATTTCCATGGAATAGTCATGGGTAACAACGTTAGATTTTGACATGCGCCCAAAAAATATTCAATATATATAACTACTGTATAAATTTAGAAGGAGATGTGAAAGAAAAATCACTGCATTCATCAATGATGTATGCTTGTGTATAGCAGGCCGCTAAGTCATGATCCCTCTCGAGCTCTGGAAACGTGTGACCTTGCACCCTACCTCCTCCACTGTCGTCTCTGGCTGTGGCTTTCTCGCCGACGACCCCACCCTCTTCGTCCTCGCTCACGCCGTCGCCACCGCCCCGCCGTGAATGCTAAAGTCGGCTGCCTTCTTCCGCTCCACCTCTGGCCATGGTGAGCTCCGACAGCGGCAACCTCCCTCATGTCAAGGCCCCATATAAAATTGCCTGGCCTCTCTGCCTCTCCTCGGCTGGTCCTGCCAAGTCTGCCGGATCTAGGGAAGAAGGGTGGAGCGCAGCTGTCGGAATCCTAGCCGCGCCATTGTTGTCTTCTTTTTCGTCTATGACCTGGTGCCGACGAGCGCCCGCCTCTTGTTCTCGGTGGCGGCACGGTCTCCTTCCTTTGGGCGGCGTCACGTAATCGAGTTTCCGTTGCCAGATGCCCAAATGCTGTGCGCTAGCTAGGTTCCTACGGCCGCCGGCAAATACAGTCCCCAATTTTTTTTTTCGGCTGCCACTGGGCAGTGGGACACACCTCTTCCCAGGGCCCAGGCCCCGTGCACCACGCCGCGGCCCCCCCTCGAGTCTTGAGTGCGTGCCCGTCTGCCGTGTGCCTGCCTACCATGGCGTTTGAATCATTCCACTTTCCAGTCCCCAGTCTCCTCTGCTGCCGCCCTTCTTCTCCTTCATTCATTCATTCACTCACTTCTTTCCGATTTCTTAACTCCCCGAGCCCCAAAATCACGCACCCAGAGAGCGGAGAGCGGACAGGCCGCCGCGCCCCAGACCCAAACCCTAACCACACACCCACACACGACGCGACGCGCCGATGGGGTGCGCGCAGGGCAAGTGCTGCCTGCCGCGGCATCCGAGGAGGGGCTCCTCCTCCGCCGCGGTCGTCGCCGGCGGCGGCGGCGGCCACGGCGGCGCCACGCTCGGCCGCGCCGTTGTGCCCGGGGCCGGGCTGGTGCTGGAGTACGCCGCGCTGGCCGTGGCGGGGCTGTACCCGGACTCCCCGGGCCGGGAGTCCCAGGACGCGCACCTCGTCGCCACGAGCTTCGCGGGCGACCCGGACCTCCACCTCTTCGCCGTCTTCGACGGCCACGGCGCCGCCGGCGCCGCCTGCGCCGGGTTCGCGCGGGACGCGCTCCCGCGCCTCCTCCTCGCGTCCCCCTCTCTCGCCGCCGCCGCCGACCCCGCCGCCGCGTTCCGGGACGCCATGCTGGGCGCCAACGCCGAGATGCACGCCGCGCCCGGGGTCGACGACTCCATGAGCGGCACCACCGCCGTGGCCGCCCTCGTCGCCGGCGGCGCGCTCCACGTCGCCAACGTCGGCGACTCCCGCGCCGTCGCCGGGGTCTGGCGCGCCGGCCGCGTCGTCGCCGAGGACCTCTCCTGGGACCAGACCCCGTTCCGCGCCGACGAGCGCGCGCGCGTCAAGGCCTGCGGCGCCCGCGTCATGTCCGTGGAGCAGGTGGAGGGCATGCGCGACCCGGACGCCGAGGGCTGGGCGCCCAACGAGGGGGACCCGCCCCGTGTCTGGGCGCGCGACGGCCTCTACCCCGGCACCGCCTTCACCCGCAGCCTCGGGGACCTCACCGCCGAGGCCGTCGGGGTCATCGCCGAGCCGGAGGTTAAGAGCGTCGAGATCACTCCATCGCACCTTTTCTTCGTTGTCGCCAGCGATGGCGTGTTCGAGTTCCTCTCCAGCCAGGAAGTTGTTGACAGGGTACCGGCTTCATTCTCTGCTCTATTTTTTTTTTTTTCTGTTTGTTTGCTTTTCGTGACCAACTTCAGTTAATTCCAGTCTGCATATCGTGGTCTACGGAATAGTCGGGTATTAGACTAGTTGTGAACCTTACAATGTGGTTAGTCTAGTGTGTGTGGGAGAGTTAGCTGCTATTACATTCTAGATTCTACCTGGATTACTTCCAAGGACTATATCAGTAGAACCTCTCTATGTATGGATAATCATAAGTTGACTTTCTGCATAGTGCGAAATGATTTCAGATGAGTTTTGTATGTGCTATTACGAATAGGATAGAGATGGCGTTCAGTAGTGACTTACGGAGTAACATTTACCTACACGTACAGTATAGTGCCCAACTTTCGCTAGCTCAAACAGTACAAAAGGACCTCCCATTTTGACTTTAACTCGTATCTTTTTTGTTTCCTCACAAACTATAAAGCACTCCATAGTCAAGTTGCTTTCCTCACAAAGTTGAAACTGCAGGATGGTGTAATCATTAAGGAATAGTAAGGGTTCCTAGGTCGATCGTTGCTGTCATTATGAAAGCAGCTCTCTCTCTCTCTCCCTCCCTGAATAAAGTTCTGCCTTAAGTGGAGGTAATGGAGTAGTAGAACTACTAGTATAGACTAGCATTTCAGCTGTGATGCAAAATTGACTAATCAGAAGTGTGAAGAAAAGTGGAAGGACAAGCTAGGTAAATGGCTGCAGGAACTGAGTAAACTTTCCTAAAGTATTGCTGATGGAAAGGAATGCTGGCCATCATTTCAGATTGGATTGCTGATTGCTGAATGTAGTTAACAATGAATGGTCCCCTCTTCATAACCTCCTACTTTTCCACCCAACATTTCACACAGTTTTGAGCCTGTTATTTATACCATTCTTGGAGCAACCAAAAAAATTCCTTATTTTACCACTACCGCTGGAACTTTTCAGCAATTGACCAATGAGAACGTGTGGGCTTTTTTTGGGCTTGGCTTTCTCTATTTCACTGATTCTGAACTCTTTCTCGTTTCCTCAGGTTGCTATGTATCAAGATCCTCGGGATGCCTGCTCAGCAATTGCTGCAGAGTCATACAAGCTATGGCTGGAGCACGAAAACAGGACAGATGATATAACAATAATCATCGTGCATATCCGAGACATGGAAAATGTAGGTGCACCAAAATTTTAAGTTCTGCAAGCATAAAGAGAATGACTTATTCAGTGACTCTTTCCAAAATTTACTCAGTCAGGTCCTGCAGGGAGTGAAAAGGCGGACTTCGACGTCGAAGCATCAATAGCTGTGCACACAATACATTCAGAGATACCTGTATTTGTACAATCAGAAACAAGTCACATGAACAGATCTGCTGCTACCGGAATGCAATCACCAGCTTCTGGCTCTCCAACAGAACGAAGCCTCTCATGTGTTGCTCCTTCTCCTACGCACCCTTTGCTGATACATGGCAGAATATCAGATGCTTCCAAGCCTCTGCAAAGTGAGCGAGCTGCATCACAGCATGTACAAACTTGGCATCAAATGGACGGGGGTACTGAGCTGGAGTGGTCTATGCAGCAAAGCATCACTCCAACCTCCTGCTGAAAGTGGAGGTAAATCTGCTGATCTTCGAAATCCTTGCCGATGAAGGAGAAATTACAAACAAGGTCACATAAGTTTGTGCATCCTATTACAGAATGGAAGTTGAAAGACAAAAAGAGGCCTCACAATAACCCACGCCATCCTCCGTAAGATCTTTGCCTGGAGACCCTACTCTTTTCTGTTAGATTTTTGGAGGAACCATTATTGAGAGGCTGTTGTCTTTTGCAGGGTGCTACTAACCGTACCATGGATGTGATGTTTGCCAGCAGCAAATCTCGTGTTGTTGCTCGTGTTTTGGTAGAGCACCTGCTGCTGCCGACGATGCAAGGTTTCTGATCCTGTGTGGGATCATCTAACCATGGGCTGATTGGTTGGCGATGGGCGCCACCAGAAGTGTCGTGGAACGGAGTTATTCTCTGTTTCAGTTGTACTTTGTTAACTTTCACAAGATATAAATTAATTAATTTATTTAAGTTGATGCCTGTCGTGGTATGACTTGAGACGCAATCGTGCATTTCCACAGAACTAGGATCTGGAATTGAAATGCCAGTGCTGTGCAGAACAGATCAGATGGATGCCTTTTGTTTTTTCCTTTTTCTTTTTGAGCAAGGATGCCTTTTTAGATGCAAAAACGAATATGGGGGCACTGTTTTTTGGGCTGCTTTAGAGCACTCGTTGAGTTGATTAGGATCATCAAACGTTGCTTATTGCTGCAAACACGTTATTAGCTTTATTCCATTCTCATGAAATTTTTGGGCTGCCATGAGGTAATCATGGTAGGGAATCATCGGAATTTTGAATTTGGACAGACTAGCGGCCTGTTCATTTGGGCTGAAAACAAACGTCTCGGCTGATGCTGATTTATTCCGAGAGAGAAATATTGTTTCGTGGCTTTACCTTGACCGTATGGCCAGAAACCGTTAAAAGTGTGCTGTGCAGATAATCCCTTCATTTCAATTTATAAGTTGTTTGAATTTTTTGTTTTCAAGTTTGACCACTCGTCTTATTTAGAAATTTGTGCAAAATATGATATTTTTTGTTAGGACCTATTTTATTAATAAAAATTCTTTAAGAATAAGTTAAATTTAACTCTTTTTGCACAAATTTTTTAAATAAGAGAAGTGGTTAAACTTAGGGTTAAAAACGTGAAACGACTTATAATTTAAGACGGACTCAATAGATACAATCAGCGTGGGCTTGATCCAGCCGTAGGTGAGTGGTTTTGTATCCAAGATTCCAAGTATGTTTACAACAGAAGTTACGTTCGTGCACGCATGTTCTTGATGCACTATTGACGAAACGATTTGAGAAGAAAAATGATGCTTCTATATTTCATTCCTGCTAAAAAGAATGTTGTAACTTGGCAGGGTGAGATTTTTTTAACAACAACTTTGACAGGGTTAGTTTTTTCTTCCACAAAATCTAATTTTAAAAGTTAAGGATGGTGCAATGTAACCCTTCCAGCCTTCTACGGGGCTCAAAAGTATATGGAAAGTGTCTCATCGATCCTGTCCTGCAGCTTGGTGCACTGCTCCAGTAGCCGGCCAAGCTTGTCGTCCCGCTCGAGGGGCACCAGCTGCCCCAACTCAAATCTTCTTGGTATGTACATTTCATCAACTCCATGCTCCCCGTTTGCCACGCCGTTGGTGTCAATAGGTGCCTGAGGTTCTTCATAAACCTGTGCAGGCAGTCGTGGCGGCAGAGTTACTGGCTGCACATTGGCAGCATCGAGATCACAACTGATCTCGATGATTTCGTCTAGTGTGGTGCCGGTTGAAACAGAAGGCACCATGATGTGATCCTCCAAAAAGACCACATCACTGCTGCTGTTGTTAGCAGGCATCCCTTGTGTGGTATCATTAGAGGCAGCTGCTGCAGGAGCCTGATGGAGGTGCTGAGTCAGAACATAAGCTTCTGCGAACTCTCCAGTAGAAAGCTTTGCTAGCTTCCAGTTGTAAATACGCCGGAAGATAGCTACCCATCTGGGAGCAAGATAGTAAGACGAATCCCGTAGTTCAAGACCAACACATTTCTGCACCATAATATTCACTTCGGTGACCACCTGGGTTTCATCTAACAACAGGACTGATTCAGTCAAATATCTCGCCAAGCACTCCTGAAGAAACTTCTTCTGATCTTGGATCTCCTTGCCCATGTGAGAACCCTGGTTTAGCCAAGATAGATCGTAACTGAACTCTGGAATCTTGCAACTATTAATGGCTGCAAGCAGTGGCTGGATCCTTGATGGCAAAGACCATCCAATGCTAGGCAAGAACATTTCTGCATATATCCTCTCATTGCTTGTTCTCTCCAGAAGATCAACCTCAGGAGCTGGCCATTGGCTAGTGTTTGCGTGTGCCGCAGCCAAAATCTCTTCTGCAAGTTGATTGACAGCATTGTTGAATACTGAAATGCAATCCCCAGGGCCAGCTCCAGGTGCAACATGGGTGTTAAGCAGCTCAAGTTGTGGATTCAAGTAGTCCAGAAGCAACTCATGGGTCTTCACAAGAGTGACATCAGGCTGCCTTGGCAAACTACTTATCAGCCACTTCAGGCCCTCACGCAGTTTGTCATCATCAAAGAAACCATTGGCATGGTCTTCTGTGTAGTTTTCAACAAGAAAAACAACCAAAGACGAACCAATCTTTCCTCCAATAAGACCACTTAGGCCAAGCCTGTCAATGATATACTTTGATGCATAGTCATATCCTCCGTTATACGTATCACCACTCAAAATCAGAAGAGGAAGATTGGACTCATCTGGTATGTAGGCTAAAAGACTGTTAAACCGTTCCTTCTGCGTTTCCCATGAAATGCTTTCAGACACTACAAATACTATACAACTTGTACCGCTCGCAATATCATTATCAATAACTTGTTGATCACTGGTCCTAACAACGGACAAACAACATGTGCTTGGAAAACTGATCCACTCTGTCCAAATTGATAGGCCAGCTGAAGAAACAACCAATCCACTATCTCCAATTCCATAACCCATGAGCTTTCTAAGTAACCATTTTGAGGCATAACTGTTGGTCTGGGATGCCATAGCACCTGGTGGGACAAGCACAAGCAACTTCCAGCAGAGGCATCTAGCATCAGGGTTATTTTCATTTAGAACGGGACCAAACAACTTGGAAACATTTAGCTGTGACCAGGACCTTTGCTTTCTTGCTTGTCTTTCTTTAAAGGCATGGCCAATATCTAGTTCTTCAACTGCTTGCTTAGGCACCTTCATAGTACACAAGTCTCAATCATTATCGCTTCTTAACAACACTCGAGAAAATTACTCAAACATCATTTCACATAGAAATTTCACCAAAGTTATATAATTTATCAATTAGGAAGGGTACACAGTTTTATCCAATAAAATATTTATCTTGCAAAAAGTGATATTTATAACACAGCGAGACAAGAACAGAAAAAGGATGTCTCAATGTACTGATACTGAAAAAAAAAAAACTATAACATGTCTTACCATTGTACTTTTATGAACTGGTGGGCCAAGTGATAGAGAACACAATGCTGCAATAGCACGAGCATTCTTCTGTTCTCTAAGTAATCGTTTGTCTGCAGCACGCTGCCTCCATTTCCTGAAACACCACAATAGGAATCAGACTTTTATAAGTTATCACCAAAGTTCTGATGGGAGCATAAAAGAATAGGACAAGGATAAAGGAACAACCTTAGTATTGCTTTCAGCTTTTCATCCGAAATTAGTTTCTTGGGGCGCGTAACAATTGGTAACCAATCATCATTTGCGCTGTTACTAATACTATGATCCTCATATTCCTCGTGATTAGACAAACGGGAGGTAATAGGTGATCCAGGTTCCATAACCAGAACTTCGTGATCTGGTGGAGTTCCCTCATCCATATCTGTACCAATGTCAGAAACATGCTCCCTGAAGTCATCTTCTGCTCCATACATATTGGAGTCATCTAAAGACATGCTGCCTGCAAGAGGATGCGAAACAATTGGTTCTGCCAGAGCATTGACGTGTTGTGTGCTAGCTTCTGACCATAGTATGTCTGTTTGCATCCCTACCTTTTGAGGGATCTCAGCAACACCGCTATCCTGGTCTTCAGCTATAAGACTGTTAGCCACCTTGGTCTTGCCTTCGGCTTTTGGTGAAGCTACTTTCAGATGTTTTGACAGTATGTCCCTCTTGCCAGTACGTGGAGAAGCTGCGGTAGGAAAAGATGAAAACCCGTCTTTTCTACCATCAGTTGGGGAGAGAGGCTTCGGATGTGTTGAACTGAATAGTTTATTGGTAGCTTTTGGAGAGAAAGGATCTGAAAACAGTGAGCTAATCTGTCTGTCAGGAGTGGTTGAAACAGGCCCAGGAAATGATGGATCCAAATCCCTTCGGCCATCAGGAGGAATCACAGGAGCATTCTGTGGCAGAAATAGATCTCTTTTGCCAGCAACGAGTTCACCAGGATATGAAAAGATAGTCTTTTCTTTACTAATAGGAGCACAAACTGGCCCAGAAGAAACATCATCAATGACCCTCCGTGATTTTTTCGAATGCACAAGCTGTGAACAACCAGATGGGAAATCGCTTTCACTGTTAAGAAAAGGTCCTTCTTTTACTAGGTACAGTTCTTCATACTGCCTCAATCCAAAACCATGGTATTCTAATAGACTTTCAACATCCTCGTCCTTGAAAGAGAAAATGAAGCCATATAAGGATTTCAAGTTCCCAGTTCAGAATTAGTTTCTATCCACAGAAGAGAACATACTGACCTCCATAGCAAGCCACTCCACAACTTGTGAAATAGGGATGCCTTGACCATTCTGAAGACCACTGTGCAAGGAAGCAAGTGCTTGCCTCCTTAGCTGGGAAGAGAGTTAACTTGTTAGATTTACAGGAAGTGCACTTGAAATTGAAGAACAGCAACCTACTACATGAAAGTACACCGAAGTAGTGATTTAGGAGTACTGAAAGACACTGCTATGTGCTACCATAAAATTATCTAATGCCAACAGCCAAATAATGTGTAACTACATGGACTCATAGTCACGATGAATTAAGTTCAGACGATTTGAAAGTCAGAATTTCCAATAATATGGTCAGGGACTTCAGTTAATTAGACAGGTAACAGGTTAGGTGGTTTATGTCGACTTCTTTTAACCTGTGGAGCTTTATCTCCCCCTTACTGTATCTTTGTGCATGGACTTCATTTTTTAAATTAACGTAACTTTTACTCTTTCTGTAAAGCTTTCCCATACTGTTATCAAAATGTTTAAAGAGCACGCAGTACGATGTCAGGCATATGATATATCCATTACGACTGAGTGAGTTCAGTACCTTTTCCAATCATTGGGGCACTTGATAATTAGCCACCTTTGAGCAGTAGTCATTGGCAATGGGCCAGGGTGGCAAAATCTTTCCACTCAATCAAGTGGCTGGCAACTTGGTATACGACAAACACACAATGGCAGCATGCCATAAATGAAATGAATCAAGTTTATCTTTATGCCAAAGTAGATTTTGTTTGCATTGTTAAAAGAATGCTCAATCTAATTCATTATCACATTTAATTCCATTATATTATAGGCAAGCACTGAGCCTAGCTCAGTTGATTGTGGGTGTGGATGTACCCCTAAACCACCCAAGTTCGATTGGGTGCCTATTTCTTCTTAATAGGAAGCCAACTAGTTCCTACTAGGTTGGCCAAGATTTTTTTTTTCTGTTTTGTTTTGTTGCCATTACAGTATTTCATGCACAATTGACCTAGGAAATACAAGAGCTTAGGAACAACAATAATTTCCACTGAAAGGGTAATGTTGATGAACAGCTTTTAAAGACAACAATTCTACCTTTGCAAAGTGAGCATGCATCAAACAGGCTTGCAAATATGTAGCCTTCCTTGCAAGACGGAAGAAGGAAATAAAGTTCCCCATTCTGCATGCTCTGATAGCATAGAAAATGTAGGCATTAAATGAACATGAAAGCTAGTGCAAATATGATAATCACAAATGATGTTTGATGATATGACTACCTTGCAACTTCTCTTGCAAACAAGATCTCTGGACTGCCTCTAATTTCACGAGACATCTTAGCAAGATCCAGAGATAACTCAGCAGGTTCAACCTAATTCAGATGTATGTATGAGTCAGCAAATATCAGAACCCAAAAGACCAGATCTGTTCAATTTGCCTCACCTTGTAACCAGGATGTTTGTCTAACTTAAGCAGTGCATAATAACCCCGAAACTCCTTCTCTGTTGAGAATAAAACACCTTCTCTCCTATGATCATCATACATTTGAAATAGCTCAACTGATGTTTTATTCATCTGCTCAATGTTGAGGTGTGCATCAAAACCCTCTGAAAAACCTTCTCCTTTGCTGTATTCACATAATTCATGCATCGCAATGACGTGGAGCCTTATCTGCTCAACAAAAGACAGCTCCGAGATGAAACATTCCAGGAATTAAGGGTGCCCACAGAATAAATACATAGTGACTGATGAAATAAATACTGGACAACACAGGGATACATATGAAAGTACCATTTGCTCAAGCATAGAAATAGCCTCTTGATTGAAGAAATGTTGCATTCTAAGATCCATTCTTATTGCTCGCATCCTGTCCCACAAGAAGTTGTATAAGCCCAAGAAGCTGTCACCGTATGCACGATCCAGCAAACTAAGAAGGTACTCCATTGTCTTCTGTAGAACTGGCAGAGGCCTTATTAAGTCTGCATCTCTCTCAGCAGTCCTATTATACTGTAACAAACACATAACATATTCCATCACGCTGCTTGTTATCGGTGAGTAGAAATAATTCAGATGAAATACTGTCAGTGCCAGCTTACAAGGAAACATATGTAGCGTGTACCTTTTTAACAGCGAGAAACTCAGTAGTTAGGTTTCTGTCTCCACCTGATCTTTCATACCTATCAAGATCTCCTTTTCTCTCACGCTCTGCCCTCTCAGGTTCTAAGGAAAAACAAGGATATATATGCAAAAGATATATTAGTTCCATATGTTTAGAGGAAGGTATATAGAAAAGGCAATGTGAGCGATTAAATAATATCATGTTAAATCGATCAAAGGAAGCACCTGGGCACATATCAGGGCAAAGCCCAACAATAACGGCTAAACCAGTAGAATCCATGTCAGTGTCATCGGTATCATCATTTGTTCTCATAGGAGTTTTCCCCACTGACGTGGCTTGTTTGGACCTGTCTGCAGAGCTTTTGAGTGTTTTCACAAAGTCATTGGTATTTTCTACTGGCCTGCTTAATTCAACATGGAAACGAGCCAGCCGCTTGGCTTTTGCTTGTTCCTCCCTGCACAAAATGTTTCATGAATAACACTAACATGCAACATATGGAATGGAAATATCGTTGCAAGGAGAGAAAAGTGAAAAACCATCTACTCGACAATAAGTACCTCTCAAGTTCAGTTGAAGGGGTCAAATGATCATCATCAGTAGCATCCAAAGGAGATATCCCTGTTCTTCTGGTAGCACTAAGAATAGAAGGCTTTGTTGGAGAAACAGCTAACGAGTTAAGTTCATTGGAGTCTGAAAGACGAGAGATCTGTTGTAGTGGCGAACGTGCACCACCAATGCGTGATTGTATTTGATTTCCAAACTTGGGAAAGGATGCATCAGACCTGTAATAATTGCAAAAGAAAACCAATATTAATCTGTATTATTGACCAGCAGGCACGATAAGAGGTCTCACTTTATTTCCTAACTGCTACTTCAGGTTTAAATGTTACCACTACTCAAAACCAACATTCCAACCAAAATTAACATCAAATGCAAAGCGAAAAAAAAAAAAAGCCTTACTTCTGGACATCAGCATTTGCATGAAGATTCTGGACTGAGTTGCTGCTGCCAAAATCTACAGATGATGACCTAATATTGTCTCTGATATCTGATGGTGGTGACTTGACCATGCGTGTGAACTCTGATGCAGGTGATCGCATCCTTTTTGAGGCGTCAACATTTTCGTCACTGATGGCATCCGAATAGTCAACCAGTCTGCAAACAGAGCAGGGGGGATATTGCTCACATTAGCTGCAAGCCCATAGCAAATCAGTTGAGGCACTAAGTGGATGTGTGGGACACTCATGCCAGCTTTGATAATACAACAATATATAACCTACTTCCTACTTTAACATTTCCAGAAAATCATGACACAAAATTAAGAGTTTAAGACACGGAAAAATATTGGTAGGCAATGAAGTAAAAAAAATAATATTAGGGACTGTTTGGATCCTTTCATTTGGTGGAATTGAAATCTAGTTAACAACTTAGCCTATTTCACTTGGAATGTGACATTCCACCACTTTCCAAAGTTCACATATTAGTCTACCTCAAATTCATAGGGTGAGAGATGGAATTTGATTATATAGGTCACTATACTATATTTCTACTTTGTAATTTATAGCACACTCTTCAACTCGCTCCTACACGGTAAAAGTACAACACATAAGTGTCTCTCTTGTGTAGCCAACAATAATGTATAAATATAATCTAAATACCACCATATTAAGTTAATTAATATGTGTGTTAATTATGATTCTTAAAATGAATCCAATTTCAATGATCCAAACAGGGCCTTAAATCTTTCATAATGGCATTCGGAAGATGCAACACAGCAATAGAAAAACAGAACTAAAATAAAGGTTAATTTCATATAAACTTGAACAAGGGACCAGTGGCGGAGCTTGATGACAAATACAGGGGGGGCAGCAATTATATGGTTTAGGGAGTGTTGGGGTGGCTATTATAAAACTTCATTAGCAAAATATACATATATCTATAGTATCCTATGTAAAATTGGAAAAATGAAGGGGGGGGGGGGGGGGGGGGGCATGACCCACTATGGCCCCAATGAAGCTCCACACCGATGGTTTCTGAACAAAACAAACCACACTTCCCTTGGTATTCCTTTAGCAAGGAATCTCAAGATAACTGACTATCCATAAACAGAACTAACATTTACAGAAGTATTTTTGCCAAGTAACTATATAAGCATGCTCTTCCTGCTTCAGTTTAATAACAAATCCAACCAGGTGGCAAAATAATTCCTAATGGAACTTTTTTATTGCTTTCCAACGGAATTTAATACTCCAGGGTTATTTTGCTACAGAACTAGGTGTTTAACCACTTCACAAAGCAAGCTTACTGTGTATTTAATGTAAATTACCCCAGAAGAAACAAACATCTTTAGATATACCTTCTAGAATTTCCACCAGTATTAGTATGAGCTTCTGTGCCATCAACATCCTGATAGGACAAAGTAGGTGACCTTGACCTTTTTGAAATGTTATGATCCAATGATCGATTTTGCATTGAACCAGTGAATCTACTGAGAAAGAAGAAGAAAACACATTACAATAGCATAAACACACACAGGCATACAAGCAAATAAGCACAAGGCATTTGTGCACACTGAATAAGATGGTTTCAGGCAATACATTTATATTTAACTGTATAATGACATGGAAATAACTGAATTTTTATTTTGATTCAATCAATAATGACAGTGCGAAACTTGGTTTTCTCATCCACAATATGCTTAAGTGAGTATTATAATTCATCAATATTTGATTAGAAAAAAATCAGGAAACATCAAAGAAACCCTTCAAACAGTGATGCACTTACTGACACCCCATGTTGCCCCATGTGATATCAACAAGTGTATTTCTAGTACAACTCCAACATCCAACTAACAAGACAAAAAAGACACAGAAACAATATTCTATCTGGAAAGCTTAATGAGCTAAGACTTCCTTTCCATAAGAACTGGATTATTGAGTTCAATCATGACCACAAGAGAGAAAATGGAAAACTACATGCAGAAGAAATTCAGATCAAAGTTATGGGCACTTCTAACAGTTCTAGCTCACAGGACCTTCGTGGTTGCATGAACACACCCATCTCTTGTTAAGCCATAAATCACAAATGATACCATTGAATTACTAAACTCATTCACATGACCAACATGGACAAGATGCACTACTTCCCAGGGAAGAACAGTGCCTGTCATATCCAGGAACTAATGGTTACTGTTATAATGAGGAAAATTAGTTATACATGATAGTACTATAAATTAGTTCCTAATTCTCAGCAGCGAACGAGATGGTACAGATAGCACATTTTGTACTGACATAATAACCGAAGCTAAAAAGTAACAGTATATTTTCAGCAGCAAACGAGATGGCTAGAGTAATTATAACATTCATTTTCTGAATAGTTTGTAATGACAGAATAACCGAAGCTAAAAAGTAACAGTACAAATATGGAGAAAACTGTATCAAATAACTCACTTATACACATTAGCACGAGGATCAACGATCCGCACACGATGATGGTCTTGGAAGTCTGATGGAGGTTCAAACTTGCTGGCTACGTTTGATGGTGGTGATCTGGCTGGAGTTTGTGACCTCATGTTATCTGAAGGTCGCATCCTCAACTGCGCCGAAGATTGCAAACTTCCACTTTCAAACAATGGGTCTGCATAGTTCACCAATCTGTTAATAGAAGAAACGTTAGGTACCGAATTTCTGATGAACAGCAAGTTCCAGGAGAACATGACAAAACATACATTTCAAAGAGAACCTTTTGAGAATTATTCAATTATGTTCACTCATCACATAGCACACTCCAGAAAAAGAATACCATGTCAGGTGTTCCAAGGCTAACATCAACCATACACAATGTTCCATATTCTAACAGTGTTGGAAATAATCTTGTCATAAGAAATGTGTAGATACATCTAGGGAGTACATGCATCTATGGACATGAGAAGTCAAGGAAAAAATGACTTGGTGCATGAGCTAATGGTTAGCTAGCAATTGGAAGTCAATTTGGATTTTGCTATGAGCTAGCAACGAGTTGTAAAGAGAGTATTCTAGCTAATGATTAGTTAAGTATGAGTTGTAATGTGTAAGTGGTAAAGTTTGATTTGACAACTTCTATGACGGTTTGCAAAGTCTATATAAAGACTTGCATACCTCCTTTGTAAGGTAAGCTAGTTTGCCACAGATGTAGAGCATGAGATAGAGATTGAAGCTATGTAAGCTTAGAGGTGAAAGTAGTAGGCTACATAGCTTGTTAAGTTAGTACATTAGTTTGCAAGAGTTGCTAGCTTCAGATAGCCTTGAACTGTATGTGTATTGAAGCTAGTAAGTTAGCAAATTAGCTTGTAAGGGTTGCTAGTTTCAGATAGCCTTGAGCTGTATGTTATTGAAGCTAGTTAGAAAGCTAAAAGGATGTAGTGCTAGCTTCAGATAGCCTTAAGCTGTATGTGTAAGCTTGTGCTACAAAGAAAGAAAAAGAGAGCTTCAATTTGCCACCACATTCAGCCTTTGCTAACGCAAAGGCAGGGCAGCAGCAGTGTGTGTGTGTGTGTTTGAGCTCAAGCTCATCTTCTACCTTGGGACAGGGGAGAGGGAGAGCGAAGGAGAGCAGGGTCTGCTCACCTGGCACCTGGGTTTAGGTGCTAGCAGTATTTGTTCTTATATTCTTGTGTGAATCAAGACAAGGGCAAGTGAGGAATTGAGTGATTCAGTTCCAGCAGCACCAAAAGAGAAATAGAGTGATTCTATTTCTAACAATTGGTATTGGAGCCAGGTTGGAGTGTGCCGTCGCTGCGCTTAGCCGCCGGTGATGGCAAACGACACCGAAACCACCCAGAGCGGGAAGGGGACCGAGAGCTCCGGGGACAAGGAGCTGGTGGCGTCTCAGCATCGGGTGGAGGTACGGACGGTGCGGGAGGTGAGCGGCCACTCTTGGCCGATGCTCACTCGCACCAACTACGGTGAGTGGGCTGTCCACATGAAGTGGAAGCTCCGCGCCCGCAAGTTCTGGTCGGCCGTGGAGACCGGCGGCGCTGATGAGGATGCGGAGGTAGGCGCCATGGAGACACTGCTGGCGTCCACGCTGTCGGAGTTCCACGAGGCGATCGGTCAAGACACAAGATGATGATGATGATGATGATGATGATGATGATGATGAATCTACCTTACTATGATTGAGTAAGGTAACAACTTAATCCATGGATGGCAGTGTGAATCTGTGTCCATGGAGGTGGCGGTGTGAAGCCGTGGTTGAGGAAATGGTGGTGTGAAGCCGCTAAAAGGAAGAGTCAGTGTGAAGCTGATAACCATGAAGTGTGATGCTGCTGTGTTGGTGTGAAACCAGGCAAGATGTTGGTGTGATACTACCAGAAGATGACAGCGGTGTGATATCGCTAGGAGGAGATAATTGTGCAAAACTACTAAGAGTACATTGTGGTGTGAAGCCATGATGGAGTGATAGTGGTGCGAGGCTGCTCGGATAAGGTGTGGGTGATCCGCATCGAAGAATTGATATGACAAGATTAGGGGGGTGAATGTTGGAAATAATCTTGTCATAAGAAATGTGTAGATGCATCTAGGGAGTACATGCATCTATGGACATGAGAAGTCAAGGAAAAAATGACTTGGTGCATGAGCTAATGGTTAGCTAGCAACTGGAAGTCAATTTGGATTTTGCTATGAGCTAGCAATGAGTTGTAAAGAGAGTATTCTAGCTAATGATTAGTTAAGTATGAGTTGTAATGTGTAAGTGGTAAAGTTTGATTTGACAACTTCTATGACGGTTTGCAAAGTCTATATAAAGACTTGCATACCTCCTTTGTAAGGTAAGCTAGTTTGCCACAAATGTAGAGCATGAGATAGAGATTGAAGCTATGTAAGCTTAGAGGTGAAAGTAGTAGGCTACATAGCTTGTTAAGTTAGTACATTAGTTTGCAAGAGTTGCTAGCTTCAGATAGCCTTGAGCTGTATGTGTATCGAAGCTAGTAAGTTAGCAAATTAGCTTGTAAGGGTTGCTAGCTTCAGATAGCCTTGAGCTGTATGTTATTGAAGCTAGTTAGAAAGCTAAAAGGATGTAGTGCTAGCTTCAGATAGCCTTAAGCTGTATGTGTAAGCTTGTGCTACAAAGAAAGAAAAAGAGAGCTTCAATTGCCACCACATTCAGCCTTTGCTAACGCAAAGGCAGGGCAGCAGCAGTGTGTGTGTGTGTTTGAGCTCAAGCTCATCTTCTACCTTGGGACAGGGGAGAGGGAGAGAGAAGGAGAGCAGGGTCTGCTCACCTGGCACCTGGGTTTAGGTGCTAGCAGTATTTGTTCTTATATTCTTGTGTGAATCAAGACAAGGGCAAGTGAGGAATTGAGTGATTCAGTTCCAGCAGCAGCAAAAGAGAAATAGAGTGATTCTATTTCTAACAAACAGCAGCTCACACAGTTTTCCATATAAGAGGTACCATTGAAGAAAATACACTGAACTTCTAACCATGCGATTGCAGTGGATCGCTGCTAAAAGGTATCACACATCAGAGTTCAGCAGCATGTGGAGAATATTTGACACTGCAGAATTCTAGAAAGGCTGAGGCTTACATGAAACTAATATTGCAACGTCATGATGTAATGTACATGTACTTTGAGCTATAGCATTTTGGAAAACGCTGAACATAGTTGCCAAATTAAATTACAAGGTATGCCTTCTCACTAATGTATTATCAGTTGCACCAGGGATGCAATACAAATGTTTCCTAATGCGGACCAAACAGAACATGATATCCCTTACAGCAAAAATAATGACTTGAGAGATGCATCAAATGAGTGTTTGTACCTTCTTTGTTCCATACCATTATCGTAATCTGCAGGAGAATCTGCACGCAGATTTGATACAGGTGATAGGGCCCTGTTCCTTGAGGAAATAAGAGGATCCATGGACCTGCTTACTGATGGTATGGCTGGCCTACGAAAAATGCAAGGCATCAAAATTCCATCAACAAGGATGCATGTTGTTTTCATCTTTAAAAAAATGCATCTAATATTTATTCCCTCCATAAGTAAATATATGACATTTTGTACATTGACAGTCTCCAATGTGCAACTTTGACCATTACTTTTTATATGAACATAATACTACAAGCTTATAAAATCAATATTAATATGTTATGAAAGAATGTGTCTAAAATTAGCTACTCCCATAGGATGAATCCATACGGTTTTACTCCAATAGATGGTCAAGTTGTCAAAGTCAGAGAAGTGCACGCACATATCCTAGACATTTTACAGCCAAGGTAGTATTATGCAAGCACAAGTGATACAAGTAATCAGTTAGATGGTTGATACATGCAGTTTCAGTGTGCAACATTTCTCTAAAATGAGACAGCAAATCATACAGATTCACAATGATGCCCTAGAACATGACATATATTGGAGAAACTAGCAGCATTGTCCATGCAACTGTGTGGCTGGCAGCCTGGCACATGAGTTGTATTTTCAAAATTGTAGTTGTTGCAAATATAAAAATATGAGACACAATACAGATTTTAGCTGTGTGTGTTATACAATACAACCATACTAGCAAGTAGCAGCAGTGTTATATATCTAATATATATATTCTTCCTTTTTGAACCCATGTGGGGCTATGTAGTCCTAGAACGAATGAGGCATTGAATACTGGATTGATCTGCCAACTGTGATGCAAGGTATCAATCCATCCAAGTAAACAAAATTTTTTCATCTATATAAGTACCAAAACGCAGATATATCATTATTACATTTGGTCATTATCATTACCTAAGAGAAACTCATGTCAGCGAAATATAGCTCCACAAGGTAAATTACTTAAGAGAAACACATGTCAGCGAAATATAGCTCAGCACAAGGCAAATTACGTGCTTCAAGGTTTTCCAATACTATCCAAGAGCGAGTGCACACATCCTAGTCACTAGTCAATTAGCTCCACAACAAGACTTAAACGCATAAAACGCATACATAACACAATCCATCACTGAGGAGGAGAAGGTCCAAAGCATCACCTCGGCTGGGGTTGAAGATGCCGAGCAACATGGCGACCGGTGGCCAGGGTCGCACCTGGGTCGAGTGCAGGACGAGAGCTCGGGAAGTGCGGGGAAGCGCCAGCGGTCGGACGTGTGGAGGGTACGGGTATAGGCATGGACTGAGTGGCAGCAGAGCGAGAGGTTGTATCCGCCGCGGCGAGCTGGGGCCGAGGGCTCGTGAAGCGCGGGGCGGCCGGGCGCACGGAGGGGATGGACAGGTTGGGGTCGCCGGGGCGAGCTGAGGGGAAGGAGGGGGTGACTGGGCGCGCGGAGGGGAACGACGGGGAGGCCAGGCGAGCGGAGGGGAAGGACGGGGCGGCAGGGCGAGCGGAGGGGAAGGGCGGGATAGCTGGAGATGGGGTGGTGCCGGTTGGGGTGGCGGCGCCGACGCCGAAGACGGGGAAGGCGGAGCCCGGGCCGCGGGCGGAGGGCCCGGCTTCGCGGCCGAAGCCGGATGCGGCCATTGATTCCGCCGGGTTGCGGAACACGAAACCCTAGCCGGTGGCGCTCGTCGCCAGCGTGATGGAGAGGAGGGGTTTGAGTTTGAAGTGCGAGTTCGGACTTCGGAGTGGCGCGGAAGGGAGACGAGCGGCTCGTCGGGCGATGGTGGCTGACAGAGTGGGGCTGGGGCATAGGTAGGGGTGAAAACGGATAGGATACGTACGTGTACTGATATCATATTTGTTTTCATATGTTTAATCGAATTTACATTAAATACGGATAGTGTCAGTCATATCGAATAGAATAAGATTAGATGTCGACATTATAAATATACGATTTGAGTATTCAGATATGGATATGGTATCAAATATTGAATATCCGGACTCGAATATGAACAAATCTATAACAACCCTAAAAATCCACACAATCTAAAAATCCCAACCAATTAAAATTTTTCATTTATGTATTGTGAAAACCCATTTTTCTTGTGCAAGCATATAGGTTTCATTATTAAATTGGTAAATAAAGGAGTGTAGTTTCATTTTAATTCCATTCACATAGACTAATAACTTATGCATCACATTTAGGATTTATTGCAATTTATGTTTGTATTTACTCAATATTTAAAATGGGCAATATATGTATATATACACTAAAATGAAAATAGAAAAAGGAGAGAGAGTTAGGCCAGCCAATCGGCCCAACCGACCTGCTTGGCCTCACCCGCGCGCGCGCTCTACCCCGCCTCCCCGCACTGGACCGTCCCAACACCGCGCGCACGCGCGATGCCGACCGCACGCGCGCAACCGTTTCACCCGTTACCCCGCAGCCGCTGACCACCCGGCCCCGCCTGTCAGCCGCTCTCGGCCCCCCCCCACTGTTCTTCTTCCTCGCAGAGGCGACGGGGACGAGTGCACGCAATTCGCGTGATCCCGGACCCACGGCCGACAGCACCACGCCCCGCAGAAGCTGTCCCCCTCCTGTCCCCTCCTTTTTTGGCCGCCAAGCGAACCCGCGCCCATCCGGAGCCCTAGATCCACTCGAGCCACGGCCCTTCGATCGGTCGACCGCGATCAGGACCGTCCGCCATTAGAGCTGGCCAAGCTCGCCTATAAAAAGGAGCTCACCCGAAGCCCTACCCTCATTTCCCCTCGCCGCCACCGCAGCACAGACCGGCACACTGCACCAAACCGAGAGAGAGAGCGTAGGAGAAGGGCGGAGCAGAGGAGGAGAAGCTGCCGAAGCGCCGCCGCCGCGGAGCACGCCGGAGCCGGACACGGAGGAGAAGCCCGAGCTGCGGACGAGGAGCGGCACGGCACTGCGATCGCTCCGCACGGCTCCGACTCGCCACTGCACCGCCATCCTAGCTTCACCGACACCACGGTGAGCCATCGCACGCCATGTCCGAGCCTTGCCCTGCTTTTGCCATGGCGTTCTACCCTCGGGACGCGCAGGCACGAGCCTTTACCGGCTCGGGAAGATCACCTGCACCATGCACTCATTCGACCGGCCGAAACCCCCGGACTACAAGCTTGCTAGACCGAGAACGAAGCACGACGCGTTCTCGGCGGAGCGCGCTCACCACCGACGCGTTCCGACGCCGAATCACCCGTTCCGAGCAATCCGACTAGCACCCGTATAGGTTAGAGCGTCGTGGAGCACCGCCACGACCCCTTGAGCTAGCTACGCGGATCTAAACGCTAGAGGAAGCCTGAATCGCCTTGGCCACGTGCGCCGCGACCTTACCGGAGCGCCGCCGCGAGCCGTCGCCAAAAGAAGGTCATGCCATGGCTAAAGTTCGCCACCAGAGTGTTGTATGCTTCTCTGGCCTCACCAATTTGACGAGACCGCATTCGATTGAACCAACTTGGTCATAGCCGCGTTGCCGCCTTCCGCCGTCGTCGGCGACACGCCGCTGCCACAACCGAGCACCTTGGGAATCTCGGTAGCCAAAATTGGTAGTTGGTATACCATCGCCATAGACCCTGGACGCGCATACATCTCCTAGAAGACCTCCTTAGCCCCGCCGGAACCTCACAGTCGCGGCGACATCGCCGCCGACACGTTCCGCCTCGCCTAAAATCCGTTCCGAGTACCCCCGGTCGCCTCGCGCTGCGGAGAAAGGCCGCCGAGGTTCGCCAAGTCTGCCTCGGCACCGCCGCTAGATAGCCGAGCCCTAAATCACGGCTGTCGCCTTGGCTACGTGCGCCTCCACCTCGTCGGAGAACCGCCGTATGCCGAGGGAGAGAAGGAGGCCATACCACGACTCTAACCCGCCACCATCTGGTCGGACGACTGCCTGAGCACGCCAATTGGGGAAAGCCGAGCCCTGTCTTGCCGAAATATGGTCATCGCCGCCCTGTCATCGTCCGCCGCACCAGAGAGACACCGCCGCCTTGAACAGACGCCCTGAAACCCTGCTAGCACCAAATCTCCGATTCGCCCGAACCTCCCCAGGAGAGCTCGGGAGAGCAGCACCCTCGGCGCACCAAATCTCCGATTCGCCCGAGCCTCCCCAGGAGAGCTCGGGAGAGCGGCACCTTCGGCGCCCAAATTTCCGATTCGCCCGAGCCTCCCCGGTAGACCTCGGGAGAGCGGTCCCCTCGGCGCCCAAATTTCCGATTCGCCAGAGCCTCCCCAGGAGAGCTCGGGAGAGCGGCACCCTCGGCACCCCGAATTTCCGATTCGCCCGAGCCCCGCCGAGGTACGCCGAACTCCGCCGAGCTCCGCCGAGCTATGCCGAGCTACGCCGAGCTACGCCAAGCTACCCCCGACCACCGCCGAGCTACGCCGAGCTCCGCCGAGCTACCCCCGACCACCGCCGAGCTACCCCGACCACCGCCGACCTACGCCGAGCTCCGCCGAGCTACCCCCGACCACCGCCGAACTATGCCGAGCTCCGCCGAGCTACCCCCGACCACCGCCGAGCTCCGCCGAGCTACCCCCAACCACGCCGAGCTACGCCAACGCCGGCAACTCTCTGGGAACCAGCTTCGAACACCTGGTGGGCGACCATCGGGTTTGTGTTCTGATGAGGCGCCACATGCCGCACTACTAGACCCGCGCGCCACGTGGACCAATTCCGAGCTGCCCCTGATTAACCGACCAATTTTTTCATTTTCAGAAAATAGGATAATCTTCGGAAATTCATAACTTATTCATACGATGTCCAAAAATTGCGCACCATATATCAAAATTCTCAGAAAAATGAGATCTACAATCTAAGACTATGTTTGTGTGCATTTGGCTCTTTATTTTATTGGATTTTTCTGAAATACTCTATAGGAGTCGCTGACGCGACTATTTCGTGTTCGATTTCAGAGCCGGAGGAGGATCTGACTAAGGAGGACGACCACGAGTACTTTCAGGAGCTAGGAGACGACTACGAAGGTGCCACGTCCCACCAAATCCTTAGATCCTATTTACGCATTGCAAATGACATTGTTGCTATTGCTTTATGATTATGTATGGATTGGTTGCATGGTAGTATACTTGAATTCCCTGCCTTGATAAGACTTTACCCTGCTGTCCGCTGCTAGGTTAGCTGCTGCTTAATTTACTGTTACTCTTCCACTACTTTCTACTTGCTATATGCTATGTGGTGGAATTGGGACGGTGTATAACTGATTATAACCACTGGGAGAGAGTGCTGCGTGCGTCTTGGGTGCGTGGTGAGGGTTGATGTCGACCAAGTGGGATGTGAGACAAGCCCATGGGGCAAGTCGTGCCGGGGGTGCAACCTGGGCATCCCCAAGCGAGATACCTGTGGCGGGTAAAGTTGTTGAGGAGGTTCCGGGTGGGATAGCCTTGGTGGTTTGAAGCCCGTGGACGGAGGTGCTGTGATGGCACGGGGAGAGTATCCCCTAAGTGGAGATGCCTGCTTGGTCAAACCTAGGATGGACTAGTTTCAGGTTCATGGGAATCCTTTTCTACTCACTCGCTTCTGATGGGCGGGAGACGGCTGGACTACTTGGTAGGACGGTGCCACTACTGCTAGGTTGAAAGGTGATAAGGGTGGGCGGAGACGGTCGATGGGTTCCCGTTCCGTCCTAGATGCACAGTACCACTGGATGGGCCCGGTACTGTGTCTCCCAGTCTCAGCATAACGGTGTAGGATCCGGAATATCCCAGGGCTGAGTGGTAGGGTGGCATCGACCTAGGCAAGCAAGCACCCGGAATTTTGCCTAGGTGTTTACGCAACACCTATGATGGCTAATCTTGTGGGTAGTGAAACCTCTGCAGAGTGTATGGTTGATCGATCGATACATATGCCAACTCGTTGGCTATGGACCTTTCCTGTGAAGCTTCTACTAGTGTAGGGAGTGTTCTCTTCTCCCCCTGGATGACATTTTTCCGGCAGTGTACCCGTTGTGGTAGTGTGCCGCTGAGATAGGCACGAGAGGGAGTTGGGCCTGTCGAATGAGAGTGAGGTGTGGGTATGTGAGGTGTGGTGATGGGAAAAGGGATGATGGTGTTAACTGGTGATAAAACTTGACTAAATAAACATTGATTACAGCTGCATAGGAAAACCTCAGCCTATAGGTCTGCTTGTATAGCCTTGCATCCACTTTCCACAAAGCAAATGCTGCATAGGTGGGCTCCGTGGCCAGTACAAATCGTACTGATAAATTTGCTGTCAGGTGACGAGAATGAGTACGACTTCGAGGAAGACGATGGCGAGGAATAGGGTCACGTGCTACACTCAAGTTGGCCGTGAAGGATGAATCGTTTCCGCATCTTCTAAAGCTTCTCTGATTGTTGATTCCGCCAGTGTGGCGATGTAATAAATATTTATGTAAGACTTAATTACCGTTGTATGGATCCTGATGTCAACTGAGATATGGGTAATTTCATGGATTGTCCCAAGCAATCTGTTGAATTACAATTCGAGCATGTGGATTTCCCTTCGTGGAAATCGAGGTCGTTTCAAAATCTGAATACTCTAAACGAATTCGGTCAAATAAATATCCGTACCATTTTCATCCATAGTCATATGGGTGAGCATTTGATTCACTTTCACCCTTTCACGTGAAGCCTGCCTATCAAAACTAGAGACACTGACATGTGAAGCCAATCCAATTCCAAAGGCAAATTAGAGAATTCTAACCAATATATTTAATTCGTTTTTATAATTTGTAAGTTGTTTCACTTTTTCAACCATAACTTTGACTATTTGTCTTATTCAAAATATTTATGCAAAAATGTTAAATTTAAATCATTATTCCAGAACTTTTATTGATAAAACAAATAATAATAAAAGAAGTAATATTTTGCCCATATTTTTTAATAAGACGAGTGGTCAAATATAGAGCCAAAAAAGTTAAATAATTTATAAATTGGAACGGCTTAAAACTAAGGCTCCACCTATTAAAACCGAACTCGCTCACGTTGCGTCTCTTGTCAAAGAGGAGCATGCGTCGCGTGTATTTGGAGTCAGACATGATTAATTTGCTGATGTTAAATATAGTAACAAAATGGTGTAAACATAGCTACTTAATCCGCCTTAATTTATAAGTTAATCCTAAGTTTGACCACTTGTATTGATGTGAATCGAATTTTACAGATCCCCTGTCGGCTGGAAGAGATGATATAGTGGCATGGCATTTCAATCGAAATGGTTTCTTCTCAGTCAGATCAGCTTATCACCTCCAGTGGATGCATAAATATGGTGGTAATTTGGCTCAAGATCAAGCGGGTGGTGTAGGTGATGTGGCAGTTTGGAAGAAGCTATGGAGTCTGAAAATTCCTAGCAAGATTAAAATCTTCGGCTGGAGAATCTTACATGCTGCAGTACCCTGCAAGGGTGTCCTGGCAAGCCGGCATATTGAAAGCTCAAGTAGTTGCCCAGCTTGCCATGAGGACTCTGAGGATATTAAACATCTCTTATTCACTTGCCACCGTGCAAAGGAAATTTGGCAGCGGCTAGGCGTCTGGAATAGAATTCAGAGGGTCTTGGGTACGGATAGATCGGGCTCTGTGCTAGTTGCTGATCTGATCAACATATCCAAACTCGTCGAGAAGCTAAACGGAGTAGGCCTTGCTGAATTAATTTTAACAGGTGGATGGTATATTTGGTGGGAGAGAAGGAAATTTGTCCATGGTGAATGCATCCAGCAACCAGTAAGATCAGCCCTTACAATCGCTACCTTGACAACGAATTATCATAGAGCCGGAAAAAGGACAGTCAGACGGAGGGAAGGATGGAGGAAGCCACCGGAAGGGAAATTGATGATCAATATCGATGGAAGTTTCAGACAGGTGAATGGCAGTGGAGGCACAGGTGTGGTAATTAGAGACTCTCATGGTTCATTCATAGCAGGCTCATTTGCGTATGTGGAACATATGGTCGATGCCCCTACAGCAGAGGCAATGGCGCTAAAGGAGGGGCTATTGCTAGCTGAACATATTGGCTGCAATGGATTCATTATACAGTCTGATTGTGTCGAGGCTGTTGACACTATGAGGCTGGGAGTCTCTTCATCAGCAGCTGCCCCGATATATGATGATTGCTTTCTTTTGTGGCAAAATTTTGATGCAATAGAATTGGAGAAGTGTGATCGGGAAGCTAATAAGGTGGCGCACGAATTTGCTAGAGTGGCTTTATCTTCAAAACAATATTGTATTTGGGTCAATGAACCCCAGAGTTTATTATCCAAACTCTAGTGAATGATGTAAGTATGTTCGATAATCAATAAAGTGCGCCGAATGGCTTCCCTAAAAAAAAAAGTTTGACCACTTGTCTTATTTAAATAATTTGCTTAAAAAAATTAAATTTAACTTATTCTTCAAAAACTTTTATTAATAGAGAAGGTCATATAACATAAAAAGTGATATTTTGTATAAATTTTTTAATAAGATGAGCAATTAAATTTGGGTTTAAAAAAGTCAAACGATATATAAATTGAAACGGAGGGGGTATAAAACTATGTAAGTGCATGGGAAAAAACTGATTATTTCGAGGGCTAAAATAACCGATTGTTAGCTAGACTATTTCTTTTGCATTTTTCTTGACCGTCCTGCGGGAAGATGGTTCACCTAATAGTTACACCACGGCACACAAAAATGTTAGAACTTGTGAAATGAGTTGACTTTCATGATAAGTAACGCATACTCTTTTCGTTCCAAAAATAAGTATCGTTTTCGTTTTCCAAGAAAACTCTTTGACTAAATATATTTTTTAAAAAATAATACTTGTGGTAAATAACTAGTATCATTAAAAAGATTTTTGAATCGTTTTTAAAAATTATTTAGGGATATAAAGATTGCACGAATTTTCTGTAAATCGAGTCAAACAGAATGACACTTAATTTGGGATGTAGGGAGTATTCCCTCCGTTCCAAAATAGATGTTGCTATAGGATACGTGCCGGTCAAATTTTATCAACTTTAACTGTATTTATAGAAAATACATTCAACATTTATATCTCCAAATAATTTTAAATTTTATTACGAAAGTTTATTCAACAATCTATCTACCGATACTGGTTATATATTATATTATATTATAATTATTAATATTTTAATATATATTTAGTCAAAATTAAAAGTGTTGGATTTTTTTGGAAGAAAAATGTCATCTATTTTAAAAGTGAGGGACCAGCTTCTAGCGGCCCCTCCGCTCAAGTGATGTCATCAATCGTTTTGTCGTTGTAGGGGACCTTGACGTGGGTCCTAGTGGTCCTATGGAATCAAGTCAAGTTACAAGTATCGTGAACGTTGCCTGGTCACGTGGGAAAACTTTTGTGAGATCCTATGTTGTACTATAGCTCTGTATCACCGAAAATATGAAACTATGGATTATGTATCAGATAAAATAATTCATGTTTAACTAAGTTTTTAGCGAAAACTATTTATATTTATAGCTTCAAATTAATATAATATGAAAATGGACTTCATAATTAATCCAATGGTGTTTATTTGATATTATAAATATTTATAATTTTTTATTTATATTTGGTTAAAATTGATGCACTAAAACATGCTACTGTGCTAAAGTTGTATGTTTTTCTTGGACGGAGGGAGTAATAGACGTGCCAATCTTTATCCATATACCTTCGTTGCATAGCAAGTACTTCTTCCGTCCAACGAAGCATGCAATTATGGATTATAGTTCACATTTGACCAAATTTCTAACGAATATATTTATGATTCTAAATTAAGTTATTATAAATATATATTTCATGATTAATATAATGATATTTATTTAATATTATAATTATTTATAGTGGACATAAAGGCATTATGTTGTTCGGCACGTCGGGGAATAGGAACTCATAGTGTCTGAGCCACACTTTGGCGTATGTCTCCACCGTGCCTTCCGATCCTGAAGTGGTGTCTGATGCTGACAGTACTTTAGAAGTTTTTCTGTAATTAATAAAATGAATATAGTCATTAAAAAATAGATAGTAAAAAAGACATTTAAAATTTGTAAGGGTTATTTGGCCGGGCACGGGCTCCTTGCCCCGTGGAAATCGACTAGTTCACTTCCTCTCTTTGCACACATGAACGCGCCTTTTGAGATTTGTCTAGAAATTTAGGATTTCTTATTTGGGCCCCATGCCCACAAATATTAATTCCTACATATTTCCAGGTGCATTGGAGTGTATTGAAATGGCAATTAGTTTATTTTACACCTCAATACTACATTCAAGCACAAGTGCATTGTCATGAATACAGGTGCATTCAAACGAGTCTTAGGTGGGAATTAATTAACTAATTTTTATTTCAATGTACTTCAACACATGGACATCGAGATGAATATGGTTTTATTCAAACAAGCCCTTAGCAGGAGGAACGAAGTCAGGCAAGCCATGGGCAGGTGGAGATGACCCAGGATTAGGATCTCATGTTCCAATAAAAGAAAGGAAGATTCATCGGCATCTTTGGTTAGACCTGCTTTGTGAAGGGAAAAAAAAAGGCATTAATATTGTTTTCAGTAGGTCGGATCGGGACAATCATCTTTGGTTGTTGGGATTAAGTAGACCTGATCCACATAATAGTACTGCTCAAAGTTGGGCGGCTACCCCGATTCGACATGCGTGCATCGTCTCTCAGCTCTGGCCGGGGCCGGCTGTGCAGCTGACGTGATGCTGGGGTAGCGAGACTCGCCTCACCAATAATCCACGCCTCGTCGTACGTCACTGCACTGCCAGACTGTATGCATTCCTGGATGCCATGCTGAAGTGTACCTGTACCATCATCACCTCTCTCTGAGTCTGAAACCGAGTGCGCTCTGACGCACACTGGTCCGTCCGTGGTCGCACCAATTCTAAATCCTGAAATCCATGACTGAGCAAGGTCAGGGATCAACGAGATGGTGCGAGCCCGACGAACCAAGGCCGTGCTGCTGTGCCGTCGCGGGCGTCGGTGGATGGTGGAGACGGTGGGGGGCTGTGCCGTCGTGGGCGCCGGTCCTCAGCTCCTGGCGGTGAACTGTTCGCAGGTGCGCGCGCGTGCGATCGCCCATGCGAGCCAGCAGCAGGGCACTACCCACTAGGCGCGCGCACGTCAACCGCTCGCCTGCCTTTTAGTAGGTGTGTAGGTGCCCCCCGCCGCCGCGGCACGGCCCTCTTTCTCTTTCTGAACGCCGGCCGTCGGTCTCCTCCTGCCCTCCACGTGCTGTGGCTCCCGTCTCGTCTCGTCCCGCTTGTCATCTTCCTCCTGTCCCTTGTCGTCGCGCGCATTGTTCGCCGGCCCCGACATGACAAATGCGATCCAAGGCCAACGCATGCAGGTCGAGGACGAGGTCGATCGTCCTGGTCCTCGCTTTCCCCCCATGGATGTGGATAGATGGACGCGCTTTGCTTTGCCTTTCGTTCGTCAATGCCGCGAGGGGGTGGGTGGGTTGGTTAGTGTCGGGGTCTTTTGCATTACAGATATTTATTGACATCGTCCGGCGGTCTAGAAAAAGCCAAGCTTACAATTACTGCACACATTAACCTCTCGAGGACATGGAAGCTGTGTGTGTGTGAAGCCAGTCAGTCTAGAAAAAGCTTCAATGATTGGCACTGATGAACATGAACTGGACTTCTTTTATCCTTGGCTTCTGATTGTGTCTGAAAAGGGGCAGTCTACTCTATTCCAATACCAAAGCCGGCTCGCCAGCTTGGAAAAAAAAAAGCGGGTCTTGGTATTTTTAGGATTCAGAAGCGCGGACAACTAGCCTTGTTTCATTTCATTCAGAAGAAATGCAGACAACGAGGTTGAAATAACGAAACTTCGGTGAACAAGTGATGAACTGCACTTTTGAAGCTTGGCTTCTTTAATTCTGAAATGTGTCTGAAAAGGAGACAGAGGTTTCGTTTGGAAAGAAAGGAGGCGTTGGTTTCAGGGACTGACGTCGCAGGCAACGAACCTTCTCTTCTTCCCAAAGGAATGCAGACAACGAGGTTGCAGTGAGCCTTTCTGTAAACTGCCTCTCCCGACACCGTTGCTCCAGGAAAGACGAGGGAAAAAAAAAGGTTCGCGTGACGGCACCTACTCCTACTCCTCCCGACCAATCCATGCAAAGGTTGGAGAGGATCAGATGAGAGGGAGATGGGAACACGGCAATGCCATCGGCGAGCTTTGCGTCTGCGTGCTCTGGGAGAAACCAACCGGGCGCGGGGCGCCGGTGGGTGCGGTCTGCGGTCAACGTCGTGAAATATGTAGGAAACTAACAACCGAGTCACAGGACTTTGGTGATTCAACGGTGGACGACGGTTTTTTGAAGACAGAAACTTGAGCTGAGCGAGTGCCAGTTGAAGCTGTCCGAAGCCACCACCCACCAGGATCTTGCGGCATAGCAGGATCTCCAGTGCAGATCAGTCAGTCATCAGTGCCCGCGTCAGAGGCCAACCGCCTTCCTGCTCCTGCCTGCGGGAACGACGACGACGTCGTCGAGGCGAGCCATCTCGTCCGTCACCGGTAGGTCCGCCGCTCTGACGAGGACAAACTTTTCAGCTCGTGACATACGGACGTGATCTGCGCGCGTAGACCTTGGCCTGTGACCGGAGAGAAGGGCCGGCTGGGACCGGCACCTGCAGTGCAGGCTGCAGGGATCCGCGAGCGAGTCAGCGACAGCGAGCCGTGGACGATGGGTGGGTGGACTTCTGCTGGAATCGATCGTGGGGTGGTTGCAGTTGCAGTGCAGGCGCCACCTGTAGGCTCGGTAGCGGGTCGCCCCCCTTCCGAAAGGAGCACGGTGCACGGCAGGTGCCAGGGCATTGCAACTGCGCGCGGTGGCACTGGCACTGGCACGATGCGCTGCCCGCCAGGAAAATCGTTTCCTTCTCTTTCAGTCTTTCTCACGAAATGTGTATTGTATGGCACACCCAGCCCTCGGGTGTCTGGCGCTTGTAAATTCATTCATGGCAGTTGGATGAAGATACGGCAGGTAATGACTAGTGCCTCCTGCTTCTGTTTTCTAAATGTAGTAGTTTTAGTTTTGTCCTAATCCTAAGTTAAAAATTCATGTCGTTGATTATAAATGTTCAGGGAAAAAAATCTGTACTATATATATATTAATATTAAAAGTGTTTCTCACGGGGAATTTAACTAGAATTTCATGATACTGAACAATATGAGCTTCAACAGTCTTTTTCTCAACGGATTGGGCTTTTGCACCCCCTAACTAACATCGCATACGCCCTCTAGGATCATACCATACCCGAAGAGGAATATTTCCTCTAGATGCATGATAGTCAAGTCTAAAAAAACAGCCGATATGTACTAGCTCTTGTATGTCATTAACGAACAGTAAGGGTGTACTGTGATGTGAAGGATGTTTGAGATGGTCTGGAGTTGAAGCTCACCTTTAGGAGAGCAGTGTCTGAATATCTATGAATTATGTGGTGGGAACTACTTGAGTTAGTAACTACCACTGTCCTTACTAATGAGCAGAATATTGTCTGGAAGTTTAGTTCGTCTGGGAGATATACGGTTCAATCTTTATATGCTATTGTAAATTTTAGAGGGGTTACCCCGGTGTTTGTTAGTGTTGTCCGGAAGCTGAACATCCCTCCAAGAGTTCAGTTCTTCCTTTGGCTGTTAACCAAAAATAAACTTCTTACTAGGGACAACCTTGCCAAGAGAAGGGAAGTTAGTGATCCCTCCTGTCTTTTGTGCGCTGAGATTGAGTCTATTTGTCATTTATTTTTTGATTGTAAGATCACAAGTTTAATTTGGCAAGAGGTTTCTGAGATCCTAGGCTTGAGTCTAGGGAGAGATTTTGAATCAGTTGCTCGGTATTGGCTAGCTAATAAGAAGCATGCTGTTACTAATACTGTTTCTTCTGCTGTCTTATCGGCAACCTGGAAATTTCGAAACGAATTATGCTTTCAGGGTCAAGTCTGGTCAGGCATGAAGGATTTACTGTTTAAGATTTCAAGAATGCTGAAAAGATGGGCGCCATTGATGAAGACAGAGGTGGAAGAAGCTATCGCGCTGGTGGTAAGCCGACTGGAAAGCAAAGCTTCATCGCCGCCCCAGCTGCAGTGGAAGGAGGAGCCGTCATCAAGATTGGGACAATCGGGTGTGCTGTGCTGCAACGCTGCAAATCACAGTCAGAGTGAAGCTAGTGTCCTGGATGATGTCTAGAGAGAGAGCGCTTAGCTAATCCTAGAATGAACTTGCATATGGGAACTTGTGTTGCTGGTCTATATTTAGCTTGTGCGGGCTAACTGGTGCTAGAATGTTTGGCTTTTTAAATATAAAAGCAGGGGAAACCTCCTTTTCTAAAGAAAAAAAATAGCCGGTTTGTTTTGGTCCAAATTTGTGCGGATCATGTGGGGGCAAGCGCAAAGAAACGGGACATGGGGTGTGGCTCCGACGGATGAGCTCGCAACAACATGCAGTCGAGCTTCACCGGCAACATGTGTGGCAGAGTTCACTGATCAAATCTAGCACCCATAGCAATTCTCTTCTCAGCTCCTTCCTCTGAGACTTTTTTCCCCGTCAATCGATTTTTATTTGACTGAGCCTGAATTGTTACATACAATGGTCTGGATTTAAGATCTTGTTACTTACCTCATGATGCCCCACCAGCAGCTCGGTCCGACGTACGCACAATGTCCTCAAACATGTGCAGCCAAATCTGGAAAACTCTGTCCCTACTATCGTGCACTAGTAGTATCGTTTTTCCACCCCGAGATTCGTAGCGTGACGACACACGATGTTTCAGGAGCCGGGCTGGTGGTAGCATAGTAGAAAACATAGAATACACTGAGATACCAGCGAAAGGTAGTAGGGCAGGTAGGTACGCATGGGTACAAAAAACTACAGTACGTATGTACCAGTGTACATACCACAAGAAAACAGAGGGAGCGGATCTCAGTTTTCCGCGCCGACGCGACGCGCACCCCATTACAATACAATACAAGACGAATACGCCCCGGAAAAACGGAAAAAAAAAACCCAGCGCTTCCCGTGTGGTGTGTCGTGCGTGTAACCACCGCGCGCGCACTGGTCCGCAAGCAAGCCGAAGCAAAAGCAATCCCCGCGTCGTCGCGTGATATATTAGGCGCGCGCGCGCGCGGCCTCGAACTCGCGGGCAGAGCTAGCTAGCAAGCAAGCACGGAAGCGAGCCGGACGGCTGGCCTCCGTTTGGGACGGAGCTACTGCGCCTGCGGCTGTGCCTGCCCGTCGGTGGGTCGGTCGATCGCCGGGGAGGCCGGCCTGTGGCGGAGGACATGCCAGAGGACGGCGGGGCGCGGATGCACGTGCTACGCCGCGTGCTCGACGGCTTGCAGTGCCTGCACCCGCGGCGGCGGCGGCGGCACGGCGGTGGCAGTGCGGCTGGGCCGCCCAAGCAGGCGCGCGTCGCCGTGCGGCGGTTCGGCGGCAGCAAGGCCACGACGCCGTGCGACGGGGGCGGGGGCGGGGGCGGAAGCGGAGGGCGGGAGGCGGTGACGATCCGCGTGGCGACGTTCAACGCGGCCATGTTCTCCATGGCGCCCGCGGTGTCCGGCGAGACTGCGGCGCCGGGGGCGGGGGCGGGGCTCCCCGGCAGCCCGCGGCGGCCGCCCAAGGGCATCCTGAAGGCGCAGGCGGCGGCGGCGGCGAGCCTGACGCGGTCGCCCAGCAAGGCGCGCGTGTCCATCAACCTCCAGGACAACGAGATCTCCCTGGAGCGGACGCGGCTGTGGCGCGGCGGCAACGGCAACGTCAAGAGGCAGCAGCCGGCGGCGGCGGTGGCGTCGTCAGCAGCGCCGCGGCCTCGGCGGCGGAGCGTGGAGGAGGTTCTGCGCGAGGCCGGCGCCGACATCATCGGGCTGCAGAACGTGCGCGCCGAGGAGGAGCGCGGGATGCGGCCGCTGTCGGAGCTGGCGGAGGGGCTGGGCATGCGCTACGTGTTCGCCGAGAGCTGGGCGCCCCAGTACGGCAACGCCGTGCTCTCCCGCTGGCCCATCAAGCGCTGGAAGGCGCACCGCGTCGCCGACCAATCCGACTTCCGGTCAGTCCCCCACTCCCTCCCTCGCCGCATTATCATCGCCACTGCGGCCAAGGCCTACGCCTAACTACCCGCCTTCAACGGATCAGTTCAGTTCGCCACGCCACGCCACGCTAATGAATTCCATTTACGCCACACAACAAACTTAACAACCTATCACTAGGGTAGTACAAATAACCTGCAGCAAAATTTACGTGAACGTACCGCTCGCCTGCATTACCATTACCGCGATACCAGTACTCCCTCCGTCCTCAAAAGGATGCAATTCTTTGACTTCTACGATCTCTGTTTGACCGTTCGTCTTATTCAAAAATTTATAATAAATATTATTTATTTTGTTATGACTTATTTTATTGTTAGATATATTTTCATAATAATTTATTTAATTTATTATTTGTATAAAAAAATTAAATAAGACGAATGGTCAAAGAGGAATTGTAGAAGTCAAAGAATTGCGTTCTTTTGTGGACGGAGAGAGTAGTAGACTAGAGCACAGTATCAACTTGGGATTCAGAGCCTGCATCAGTGTCCTGTCCTGTCCTGTCACTGTGTCACAGCCAGAATCTTCTTCTATTCGCTGTAACTGAGCCGTACCACTTTGCCCGACCGCTCCCCGTGACACATCACATGCCAGAGCCGGCGCCAGGAGCATCCAATCCCAGGCCCACCCTGCCAGTGTCTCCAACTCGTCGGCGCTGCCTGCCGCCACTCACCTAATCCCTCCGCCCCGAAACAGATGACGCTACGAGAAACGTGCGGGTCAAACTTTCTTAATTTTGACTAGATTTATAGAAAATATGTACAATATTTTTATTTCTTAATAAATTTGTTAAAAAACTAGATTTAAAGATCTTTCCAATGATACTAGTTATGTACGCTCGATATGAATACTTTTTAAGATAAAATTAGTCAAAGTTAAAAAAGGCTGACTTCTCGAGAAACGAGAATGACATCTATTTTGTGACGGAGGTACAGTAGTACTCTACTCAGGAATGGCAGCTGTGACCGATTGATCAGCGTCAGCCATACTGGTTCTCCTGGCTTCTGGCTACTCTTTCTTCTTTAACCATTCTATAAAATAAATACTCTTTCTATAAACGTACAGTAAATGATCTTCTTTTTAGACGAAAGAGGGTAGTGAATAGCTGCTGGTAGTGGTAGTTGCTCGCGTTCTTAGTCCAAAGCTGCATTGTTTATTTGTTTAGTGACACAGGCAATTCACCTGTTCTTCAACAGTTTAACCATGCGACAGCGGTCAACATCACGACTCGGTCCGAATTTTGAGTCGAAACGTCCAGATAAAGCAGGACTCATTACCTGCCTGGTGATTAGTCAATCAAGTGTAGTATAATGGAGACGGTCTGGGACGGGATTAGGAAGAGCGTTACGTGCTCCAGACAAGCGCAAAGATGCTTAGGGAGTAAGTATGCCGATAACATGCTTAATTCAGCTGCCGCCGGGCGGGGCTGTATGAGGGGAAAAAGATAGGATTAGTTGAGCTACTCCACTGTCACAACTCAAAAGCCACCAAGCTTTTGCAGCCCCGTATGTAATCCGAAGCCAAATGCGTGTCCCGGATGAGCCCCACAGCTTTCTTTATCACAGTACCAAGCCCTCCTAGAGTAGGAATAGCTAGCCATGGCCATGGCCATGCTTGCTTCGCTGGTCTCATCAGTGAAAAAGGATTAGAGACGCCAGTACGCCACCCCACCGGCATGCACCAGATTAGGGGAAGTTTTAATTTCTGCAGTCCCGTCGCGTGTGCGCATGATCTCTGCTGCTGGCTGCTGCAGTTCGTTACTGCCGAGTGGTCGCCGTCAGGGAGGGAAGTGGTAGCTGGGCAGGGGCTTTCGGGGCGAGACAACTCCCAGGGCGAGCGCCTCTGGATAGGAACCCCGTGCCCATGCAGAGGAGACGGCAGCAGCAGACGTTACTGCAGTGCAGGTGCAGCACGCTTGTTTTTTGCAAGTTATAAATGGCCGGCCCGGCAGGCCCCGCGCACAGCGCATGGGTACCCTTTTGTTTCCCTGATAGCCAGGGTACGTTTCTTCACCAATGTATATAAAGGCCCCGTTTAGATACCAGTTGCAGTTGCAATTCTGCACTGTAGCACGTTCGTTTGTATTTGATAACTTTTGTCCAATCATGACCCAAGTAGGCTTAAAAGATTCGTCTCGTGATGTACATACAAAAAGTATAAACATGCAAACATTTCGTCTACATTTAATGCTCCATGCATGTGTCGTAACGTTGATGTAACTAGTTACAATTGCAATTTACAGTGGATCTAAACAGGGCCAAAGATTCGTTTTCAAGGGACGCGCTAGCTGCACGATTTATGGTCACAGAAAACTGTCATGTGTCAGAGCCTGTGCGTGCAGCTGATCCTGATCGAAGCTCCGAATTAAGCAGGACGAGCGCGCAATGCAATATCCTGAGAGCGACATCGGCGATCGCGCTTGGCGCCCTCGCTGTCCACGCATAAATGGCATGTCCCCCAGGGCGTGATCGCGATCGTTCCTTTGCTGCGTGCTTTCGAACGATTGCATTGCATTGCATTGGTAGCCCAGTTCTTGAAAGGAACAGCGCGATTGATTCGATTCGTATCATATCTCGATGGGTCCGATTCCGATCTCTGAACTGAGCAAGGACGACGACACCTGCATGTTTTTGTTGTGTGCTGCTGCAGGAACGTGCTGCGCGCCACGATCGAGGTGCCGGACGCCGGCGAGGTGAACTTCCACTGCACGCACCTGGACCACCTGGACGAGGCGTGGAGGATGAAGCAGGTGGACGCTATCATCCGCTCCGGCGACGGCCCGCACATCCTCGCCGGCGGCCTCAACGCGCTCGACGGCACCGACTACTCCGCCGATCGATGGGCCGACATCGTCAAGGTGACCACATGATGGCCGACATGTCAGTCCATGCGAGATTCACGTTTGTGATGCTCGTTTTAATCCTGCCGCTTCCTTCTCTGCAGTACTACGAGGAGATAGGCAAGCCGACGCCCAAGGTGGAGGTGATGCAATACCTCAAGGCGAAGCAGTACGTCGACGCCAAGGACTTCGCCGGAGAGTGCGAGGCGGTGGTGGTTGTGGCCAAAGGACAAGGTAGGTGTCATGTCATGTCCCACAAATCCTCATCAGATAGTATAAAATCTCAGTTCAGTTAGTTATACTCATCAGCGAACGAATAATGCTTGGACTTGATTTCAGTTCAGTTTCATTTGCTAGCTCAGCTGCTATCTGAAAAAGGCACTGAAACATTGCATTGCTATATGGATGGGAACTCCAGATGTGCAGGGGACCTGCAAGTACGGCACGAGGGTGGACTACATCCTGGCGTCGCCCAACTGTCCCTACACGTTCGTGCCTGGATCCTACACGGTCGTCTCCTCCAAAGGGACGTCGGATCACCACATCGTTCGCGTCGACGTCGCCGTACCTCAGATCAGAGAGCCCGATGCCGAGACCACGGTGAACGGAAAACGCAGAGTGGTCAAGATGAACAAGAAGAGCTCGAGAAAGGGGATATGGGGAGCTAAATGAATCAACAGGCTAGTTTTTGGTTTTCCTTCAAAGTTTCTTTTGGCCGCATTGCCGCATTCTTTCTTTTTCTTGGGTGGGGGGGTGATGTGGTGGGTTGCTTGGAATTGTGTATATGGTTGTGGCTGGAGTGAGACTGAAGAAGCCTGGTTTTGCAGTGGCAGCTGCGATGTAACCAACGAGTGGAAGTAACGTATTTTGGCCCGGTTTCACTTCTGTTATTGGTTACCCATCTTGCGTACGTTCTACCTTCAGATTCAGTGACTTCAGCTGGACGTTCTCTGTGGCTGAAGGCATTGCACATTGCAGCACACCTGGTTGCCGGAAAGAGATGGCAATTCAATGGGAAAAAGAGTAATTCATACTCATGGCTTCAACATCGTAGAAAAATGATTCATCGTTCTTTTTTGTGGGATAAAAAAACGTATATCTCAAGACATGTCTAAAACGAATGTATCCACCATGATAAGCTGGAATGAATTTTGCCTCGTCGTCACGACAGAAACAGTTCTTACGGCTCAGAATCGTATCACGAGCAACATGTCCAACAGTCCAAGCCGAGCAGGGCCCCTAGCTTGTTTCCCAGGATCTGTCAGCATTCTCACAAAGCAGTTTGTTTCCTGGCAAGAGTCCATTCTCGCCAGCTCAGATATCTGAAGCGAGAAAAGACTGAAACGTCTAACCGATAAATAAACCCTACCCCAGTCGCCTGGCTGATTCTGACAACAACTTAATACGGTACACTGTACGAGCTGATGGACACAAGCTACAGCCATCAGTGCCATAATATAAACCACCACTACAGCTCTACCAGGTCCAGATTGTTCACGTTGATACCACAACCAACCCTGAGATCCTCAAACGACAGAACAAGGAACATGCATGGCCGGGCCACTGGCCCTAGCAAACGAAGGGTGCACACCACCTACATTGCCAAAGGCCAAGCAGGTGACGCTGGTTACTATATATGCAAACGTAAGTCACAGATCTGGACAGATTGCAACCACCTAACTCGAATTACAAGATCATTCAAGCCACGCCATAGCTTAGCATTAAAGAGACAAGCAGGTAGACATACACATCCACAATAAAATTATGATGGACCATGTAGCATACACGGTACAACCCTCAAGTTTGTTTCTACTTTGAAAAGTTTATCTAGTCCATCAAAATTCACCAGCTGCTTGGGTGCATAAAATAAACATCCACATAAATGGTTTAAAGAAATCAGGAAGGCTTCATTTCCTTACACAGAAAGGAGCTCCATCAGTTTGTATTATTTCGGTAGGAAGAAATCAGAAAACTAGTACAGGGCAACATGGCCGGCACTTTATGCAGAAGCCGCCAACAGCTCCCTTTCAGCTCGCTCACGGATCCTCCTCTCCAACTCTGGCCTGAAGTGCCTGATAAGTCCCTGCACAGGCCATGCCGCAGCATCCCCAAGGGCACAGATAGTATGCCCTTCGATTTGTTTCGTGACCTCCTGAAGCATGTCAATTTCCTCTAGCTTCGCATTACCAACCTTGAGCCTCTCCATGATCATCCAGAGCCAGGGTGTGCCCTCTCGGCAAGGTGTGCACTGACCACAACTCTCATGCTTGTAGAAGTAGGACAGCCTAGCAATCGCGTCAACAACATCCGTAGATTTGTCCATAACAATAACAGCTGCAGTACCCAATCCAGATTGCACAGCTTTCAGTGCATCATAGTCCATCAACACATCATCACATATGTGCTTTGGTAAAAGGGGAACCGATGAACCACCAGGAATTACTGCAAGCAGGTTGTCCCATCCTCCTCTCACACCACCGCAGTGCCTCTCGAGCAACTCCTTCAGAGGTATGCTCATTTCCTCTTCCACAGTGCAAGGTTTGTTCACATGCCCTGAAATACAGTAGAGTTTGGTTCCGGAGTTGTTCTTGCGCCCAAAGCTCGCAAACCATTCCGGGCCACGCCTAAGAATTGTTGGGGATACAGCTACAGTTTCAACATTAGTCACAGTTGTGGGGCAGCCGTAGAGCCCAGCATTGGCTGGGAAAGGTGGCTTCAGCCTAGGTTTCCCCTGCTTCCCTTCAAGGCTCTCTAGTAGGGCGGTCTCTTCACCACAGATGTACGCACCAGCACCAAAATGAATATACACATCAAAATCATAACCAGATCCACAAGCATTCTTACCAAGAAGTCCAGCTGCATATGCTTCCTGCCGAGCTTTCTCAAGGTTGAGACGCTCATTCACATATTCACCTCTAATGTAGATGTAAGCAGCTGATGCCCTCATTCCAACTCCAGCAATAAGGCATCCTTCCAGAAGCTTGTGGGGGTCATGGCGCATGATTTCTCTATCTTTGCAAGTTCCAGGCTCACTCTCATCAGCATTAACAACAAGATAAGAAGGGCGTCCATCTGAAACCTTGGGCATAAAAGACCATTTGAGACCAGAGGGGAAACCTGCACCTCCACGACCCCGAAGACCTGATTTCTTCATTTCATTAACTATCCAGTCTGCCCCCTTAATCACCAAATCCTTGGTCCTATACCAGTCACCTCTTTTCATCGCACCTTTCAGAAAAGGGTCATGGATACCATAGAGGTTGGTGAAAATGCGATCCTCATCTTTGAGGCCACCAAAGTGAGTCTTCTCTGGAGGGGGCGGGGGAGGGGGCGGTTGTGGTGTGCTTGACGTAGTGGCAGCCTGGGTGCTAAAAGATCTGCTAGCAGGACAAAGGCCAGTACCATTGAGAGAACGAGCAGGCTGTGCCCTTGATAAAGAATGGAAGTACTCAATTGCAGCCTGAAAAGAAAGATAAAAGTGAGGGGCATGCCAATGAATCATAATAGTCTGGGAAATAACACACTGTTAGGAGAAATTTGCTTCTACACTCTTCACGAATTAATATATTCATAGTTAGTTTACTGCAGTGGCTATCAGAAGCAAAAGGTGGAAAGATTCACTTCCCAAGTGACTAAAGCGGTATTGATATTTGATAAATAGGATTCAAATACCATGATCAAGATATGGCAATGAATTTATATTGACTCTGTTGCCTCCAGACTCCAGTATATTAAGCATAGGTAGCATGGAGGGAGGGAGAGAGGGAAGGGGGGGGGGGGGGGGGGGGGGGGGGAGAGTGACTAGAAAAGGACTAGGACATCACAGCCAAGAAATTTACAGTTTTCTATAAGGTCTGGCTGTAGCAGGAAAATTGTTGAATGCAACGAAGATAAGCATTATACATGAATCGGGCCAAATCAGTAAAATTCATGGTATAATTTCAAGATCTCAGGTCCGTTCCTAGTTCCATACAAGAAATGAAGGTGTAACCATGCCACAGCATATCTGAAAAGGTCCATATGCTTAAAGGTTTCATATCAGCCTACCAGGTGACAAATTGACAACGAAGACCTGACAACCAATTCAACGATATTTAAAATATAATCTACAAATACAAAACTCAACTGCTCGGTCGGTAGCAAGTAAGAGATTTAGATTATCCTACTAGTCAAATAAGAGGCAGCCTTCATTATCTGCCATATGACTTTTTGAGGCATAACCCAGAGTTATGAATGAAATACTAAGAATAAAATAGATGGGGTATTTAAGATGGTGAAAGCTATTCGCTGCCAAACCAGTGGCCTATCTAAAGATGCAAAAATAACATCTTCAAGTTCAACTTACCAAGCCGTTCTCAGTTATTCCTAAAGGTCTGCACACAAAAATTATATGCAAAGTTCCTTTTATTCCCTATTACCGAATACCTGACCATGTTTACCAAATCAAAAAAAGAAAACTAGCAATTAACATTGGAATGCACCCACAGGACATAAGAGTAGCCAGAACAGCAGAGTTTATCCCTCGTTTGTATTTTGGACCAAGAGTAGCAATAGTATAAATTTTCTTCAAAGATGCTGTTGACAAAAAATAACATTTTCAGGTAAAGAATCTCAGTTCACAATTGAACCTCACTGACATGCTCCAGTGGAAGCAACTTACAACAGGTACCGATTAATCATGCACAAAGAGTGGAGGGGTGCACTGTTCCGATCCAAGCGCGTCTCCCCCTCGAAACCCTGCCCCCTGCGTCAGTTTTTCGCACATTTGCAGACACTGGTAATCTAACATGCCGGAAGAGATCCACTTCATCACCATGCGAAATACAGCAACTCACCGACAACTGAAACCCGCCCCTACCGCTACCCTCCACCGCTCCACGGCTCGAACTCACAGGCCTCCAAGACTTCGGCTACGACGCCCGCTCGCCAGGCCCAACTCACGCGCGGGAATCCGAATCTCCCAACTAGTGGATCCGACCGAACGACATACAGAAGGGAAGGGAGAGGGGTCGGACCTTGCGGTCGGGGGAGATCTCGGCCGATCTGAGGAGCGCCCGTCGCAGCGCCATCTCCGCCTCCGCCTCCGCCTCCGCCTCCGCCTCGCCTGCTCCGCTCGAGTCGAAGGTGCCTGCCGGTCCGGTCGGATTGGGGGAGATGGGGGAGGGGGAAGAGAAGACAGAGAGCAGCGGCTGCGTGGGCGAGCTCCTGGCCAGAAGGGGATGCGCGGACTGAGGCCTGCACACGCACGCCGCAGACGCGATGCGACGCCGCGTTATTGGGCCTGGGGCCGAGGAGCAGATTGGTGTGAGTTTTTTTTTTAAATGAGGAAAATACACCTCCGCTCCTTTAATTTAGCTCAACGTGTCATTTAGATCCCTGAGCTTTTAAAGTAATATCTGTGGGTCCCTAAAGTTGTTAAAAGATGTCATTTAGGTCCCAAACTTTCAAAGTGATCACCGCAGGTCCCTAAACTTGACACAGGGTGTCATCCAGGTCCCAAACACTGTAGATAATTCTAGCACCGAATTTTAAAAAAAGAAAATCTAATTTTGGGTACTGTAACTACAATCTATAAAATATTCCAAAAATTGTATTTTTTTCCTACGATCTTCGATGAAGATGGATTTTATATAAAAATTGTAGTTTGTGACGAGATCTACAACTTTCTAGTTTCGAGTTTTTTAATTTGAGGTGGTTAAGACGCTCAGAAAAATTAAACAAAATTTTTCAACAGTATATTAATCACGTACAAGCGCGTGTCGCCTTGGAAAAATCATATCTTTCTTATATACTATCAAATTGAGATACTTTTTATACAAAAGTTGCAGCGTTCGACGAGGTCTACAACTTTCTAGTTTTAACTCTTTTAATTTAAAGTCGTTAAGATTCTCAAAAAATTTAAAATACAAAATCACTGTGCAAGAACCAAAATTAGCGTTTTAATTTTTTTAAAGAATCTTAACGATCTCAAATTAAAAAGTTAAAACTAGAAAGTTGTAAATCTCGTCGAACGCTACAACTTTTGTATAAAAAGTATCTCAATTTGATAGTATATAAGAAAGATATGATTTTTCCAAGGTGACACGCGCTTGTACGTGATTAATATACTGCTGAAAAATTTTGTTTAATTTTTTTGAGCGTCTTAACCACCTCAAATTAAAAAACTCGAAACTAGAAAGTTGTAGATCTCGTCGCAAACTACAATTTTTATATAAAGCGCATCTTCATCGGAGATCGTATGAAAAAAATACAATTTTTGGAATATTTTATAGATTGTAGCTACAGTACCCAAAATTAGATTTTCTTTTTTTAAAATTCGGTGCTGGAATTATTTACAGTGTTTGGGACCTGGATGACACCCTGTGTCAAGTTTAGGGACCTGCGGTGATCACTTTGAAAGTTTGGGACCTAAATGACACCTTTTGCCAACTTTAGGGACCCACAGATATTACTTTAAAAGTTCAGTGACCTAGATGACACGTTGAGCCAAGTTGAGGGACCGGAGGTGCATTTTCCTCTTTTAGAATCTCTTGAGTTTTTCTTTCTAAGGCTGTTTGGATCCCTATCCCATCGAAACACTCCCGGAATACCGTTGAATCTACTCACTCCGTTTCAAAATAAGTGTCATTTTACGATTTTAGCTATCTCTTTTTATCATTCGTTTTATTCAAAGATTTTATGAAAATATTAATTATTTTATTATGAAATGATTCATTATTAGAAGTATTTGTAATCTTAACGTGTTTATTTTTATATTTTTATAAATTTTTTAAATAAGACGAATGATCGATTTTAAATAAAAAATAAAAAAAGACGCTTATTTGGGATGGGGGTAGGCGTATAAAAAGCCCAGTGGTTTAACAGGTTATGTTTCTGAAACGGTAAAGCTAACCAGTAACCAACACGGTGTTTTAGCCAATCATCGCTCTTTTTTTTTCTGACTTAGAGTGCGCCAGCGCCCGACGCCTTCTTCGTCTTCCACAGCTCCGGTGCCCGACGTCGGCGCTCGCGAATACGTGGACTCTGATTTTGTTTAGAATTTTTTTTTGTCCCGATTCCTTATGAAGTCTTACAAAATTTAGGCTAGAATGATGCCTAAATAAATTTGCGTGTAATGAGTTTTGTGTTCGTATTGAAAAATGATCATTTTTTCTATAAAATAGTGCAAGGCATGTTTGGATCACCTAAAGGAAGGCAAGAATGAGAATGAGATTTCAGATTTCATTTATAATCCACCTGAACCTTAGTATGTACGAGAAAAACGACGGGAGGGACGAAAAGTTCCCAACCTTATTCAGATTCTCTATATCATTCTCTAGCTTCATTGTGAGAATGAGATAGGCCTATAACGTAGGTACATCGTAAATAGATGAAAACGATAAAATTCTAGGTTTGTTTAATAGAGTTATGCTTCCTGATTCTTTAGTGAAGTGATTATGTAGCTGAAACTGATTCTTTTTTATTCTTTAGCATAAACTCTCAAAGTCATGATGGAGAATCACTTCACTGAATCAGGAAAAGCTACTTTTTCAGCTCCCAACTATTTAGTTCATTTTAGAGAATCACTTCATAGAAACAACAGATAATCACTTCTGGCTAATACGTTTGGCAGTAGGAGAGTGATTCTTCCTGATAATCCACTCCATGAGTGTTCCCAAACGCACCCTAAACCGTATCAAGGCAAGCCGCGTGGTAAAGCAACTACACAAATGTTCATGATATTCTAAACTGTACCAAGGCAAACATGATGAAATAAAGCTGGTTAATTATGGGCCAAAGACGTTTTGGAGACCAAGGCAGCCAAAGTAGCAGGTGTGGAAACACATATCACATAAACGTACATACTTGTACATGTACACGCGAGCACGTACAAGTACAAACAACATACATTTAATAGAGCTCGATCGATCCCAAGTGTGTGTGACGCCATACAGTCTGTGTGACGCTTCCAATTAATAGAGCTCGATCGATCCCAAGTCGTCGCCGGCGGCGCCCTTACTGCGACGCTAGCGCGCTGGTCTCGGTCTTGGACGGCGGGTACCCGATCCCGTGGCGCGTGGAGGGGAACACGACGAAGACGACGCTGGCGACGGCGCCGACGACGACGGGGAGCGCCATGACCACCTCCTTCTGCTGGTCCCTGAGCGACGGGTAGAAGCACGCCACCGTGTTGGCGTCGGCCAGCAGCGTCACCGCCGCGAACACGGCGACGGAGAAGGCCGCGTGCACGAAGTCCGCGAACCGCAGCCGGTACTTGGAGAAGTCCCTCCCGCTGGCAGCGCCGGCGCCGCCGCCGCCGTCGGCGAAGGGGAGGAGGCCCCGCGGCGTGACGAGGCCGTACTTGACCTTGCCGTCGTCGGCGCCCACGTAGCTGTCGGTGAAGGTGGAGAAGGCACAGAAGAAGGCGCTGACGGCCAGGAGTACCCCCGTGGCGATCTTGTACCCGACGGCGGCGCCGCAGTCTCCCGTGTTGGTCACGATCGGGTTCAGCACCTCGTACACGATCACCGTCGCCGTCGGCAGCACCTTCAGCACGTCGCCGATGCCCTTGAACGTCACGTCCGCCGCCATGGCCGACGACGAAGACCCCGTCGTCGTCGTGCTCTTGTTCGCCGTCTGCGTCGGTGTCGGTGCTCGCCGCTGCCGCTGCCACTGCTGCTTTGTTTGGCCCCTCTTTGACGCCTTCTTCCATTAGCCGGCTCTTCTTCTTGCTTATATGATGTATGTACTGCCGTGACGGCTAGCTAGGCTGCTGCTCGTATAATCTCTGTCTGCGTACTGCATCATCGTGCAGCATTTATAGACCAATTGGTGTAAGAAGAGGAAAACCGAAACCCGTATTTCTTCCCCAAAAGAAAAAAAACTAAACCCATACGGGATTAGGAAGTACTTAGCTTGGTTTGGCTGTGACGTGGTATATATAAACACATGCTATAATGATCGACTTGCCTATCGTGAAGGTACATTTCAAGAAAAATATGTGTTCCATACGAAAAGTAGATACATACGTACTAGGATGCACATATATCGGAGATATCGGTATATAAGTTTCCTACTACTACTTTCATGTGCGCCCATGGTTGAGAGTGCGTTGCTTGTCCTTTACGAACATTGTGATAAAAAAATTTCAAATAAAAAAAAACCATTGTGATAAAGTGGCTCAAGTCCTCAAGTAGTCGTTGTAGTACCAACTTGATGCTGAACTCAGTTACTTCGGATTGGCCAGGAGTTCTTCCTTACGACAGTGGACGAGAGAAAAAAAATGCTGTTAGTTAATTAATTATAATTTATTGTCTGCTGGTCAGTGGTCACCGTAATACGTAATTCTGATCGTTCAGTTGCTGCGACTCGAACGCACGTCCTTGCAAGTTTTTTTTTGACAACATCCATTATTGCAAACTTTGAGTGCAGTAGTGTACTGCTCCATGCTACTACTAGCCCTGGGCACGAAATATCAAGTACCAAACCGAATTTATCGAGAACCGAACCGAATTTATTGAGAACCGAAATATTTGATTCCTTATTCGGTTCCTAGTTTATAGGAACAGAATTACCGAGGAAAATACCGAAACCAAACCGAATTTAGCGAACTTACCGAATTTATTGAACTTATTTAAAATGTGATAAGTTTGAGTGTTATTATGTTATTGATTGTATTATTATAGACTATTATATTATATATTTTTTACACTCACACTTATAGTTTTGTGAACTTTTATATGTATATGTATCTTACACTATTATTATATATGAAATCAAGTCAAAATTGGTTTTTTAACATGCCATTACATCTTATCTGTGATCTGTTCGGTAATGTTCGGTAAATACCGAAACCGAACCGAATTTACCGATACCGATACTGAACTGTACCGAATTTTTTAGAACTCGATATCAATTTTTTGGGAACCAAAAAATTTACTGATGAACCGAAATACCGAACCAATCGGCTCGAAATTTACCAAACGCCCAGGGCTAGCTGCTACTAGTATCCTAATTCCTAAACGACGGCGGGTCGGGTGGCTTCTGATTTCTCAGGGATGCATTTTCTATTTCCCTGCCCGAATCCGGCGGCTTTTTGAGGGAGTTTGAGAGGAAGAGACTCTCTTGACAGCTTGTCTAAATAGTTATTTATATATAGCTTATATATTGGATTTTTCGCTAACTAAATATAGAAAATAAGAATGTCTCTCCAAAGTACGTATGAGATATAAAAAACTGTTAGAGAGTCAAGAGATATAAAAGTATTTTTTTATGTAAATGACTCTCTAAATAGTTATTTAAAGAGTGAGATTTAGAGAGACTGTTGAAGATGCTCTCGGTGTATTTTCTATTTCCTTGCCTGAATCCGGCGGCTACCTATATATATACCAGTTGGAGATGATTTCTGTATTGAGTTAGATGAAGAGAGATCGCGGGTCGTCCTTTATTGGAATGTACTATTAAACCAAAATTGGGATTACAGATTCGTGATATATGTATTTATACGTAAGTATATCTAACGCCCGAGAATTCTAGATGATATATATGGGATGAGTTCCACCTATTTTTCACCGTAAAAAAACTTTACACTAAACACATTAGATATTTAGGCACATGCATAAAGTATTAAATATAAATATAAATAAAAATAACTAGTTATATAAATTGAGTAATTACGAGATAAATCTTTTAAGTCTAATTAATCTATGATTTAATAAGGTTGTGCTACAGCAAATATTTGCTAACGATGAATAAATTACGTTTTAAAATTTTGTATGGCGTTACAATCGAGTTATGTAATTAATTTTTTACTAGTATCTAAAAACCTTTTTAACATCCCGTAAAATATTTGATGTGACACGCAAAACTTTCACACCCCGAATTTAATTAACAATTTTTTTCCAACCAAAACATCACATCAGATGCAGTCCCACATGCACGTCTCTGCTCGTGATAAGGATTTCGCCACAGCGAGGTCAGAGCTTACATACACGTTGTTATCCCAGTCGTTGGCGCCTGAAATCGAACCGTGATGTTTTAATTGTGCAGAGAGTAGGAGTGTGAGAAGCGCGACGTCACAAGCAACCGGGTTTAACTTTGGCAATCTTGCAAGGAACTCCGGCGAGGACACGGCAATGGCCGTATATACCGTACCTGTCTGGCTGATGCTGTGATGCAGGCCGGCCGTTGTCTTCCGGCGTCACGTCCCGGCCTGAAGCGGCGTCGGCGAGCGAGAACGGGAGCGCGAGTGAACCAACCAAGGAAGCATCAGAAGCGTCGTCGTCACAGGGGATCATATCGGTGGCAGTCGGCACCACGCGACGCACGCCAGGAGGATCACGACCGCCGGGAGCTGCTGCTATTCGGTTTCCGTCCCCGCACCGGCACCGGAACCGGCGGGTGGCCACCGGCTTTGCCGTGTGCGGGAGGAGAGGGTGAGACGTTGAAGCAACCACCAGCCTGCCTCCCTGGAAGCGCAAGCGATGATGCGATTGATGCAGCAGGCTCCTGCGAGGAGCCCGGCGACGACGTTGTCTTCTCGAGCGGTGGGCCGAAGCCCATCTCGTGCAAGATGGCCGCGGGCCTCGGCGATGAATTTTCATCTATATGCTTGCAGTTGCAGACCAGCAGAGTGGAGAATGCATATATATCTTTACATAAATGGGCTGCTGAATAGCTGCGGGTATCCCCGTTTCCCGCGATAGCATAGCCTTTCCTCATCCACCCAAACAAGAGGACAGAGATGGCGGCTAATCTTTTTCTTAGGGATTTTCTAACAGCCCAGTAGGCTTGGATTCAATGACTTGGAGGGCAGAGAAGTAGGTTAAGTCGTTATTGCTCTAAATATTTTATTTGGTTTTAGAGTATCTAATCTTTCACATGCTCTAAACTTCGAGACATTTTTTTTCTGGGTCTAGAAACTTTTTTGAGCATTTATCATAATTTTAAAAAAAATCAATAAAATTGCTTAAAACCACCAATAACTGGGATAGCAAGTTTGAATGGCTTTGAGAGCTGAGAGGTAACATATCCATCTTCTAGAGTTTAAGAAGCTGAACATGCTAATGGTTCATGGTGTTAAAAGGGACCGACGTCACGTAAGGCAGGGTGAGGAGTGGGAATGATTTGTGATGAGGGATTGTTGCCCGTCAAAACACGAATGACAATACTATAAATAAATTTGCATAGTTCGCATAGACTGTCATAATAAAGAAAAAAATCTCCATATTGTTGCATCTTTATAGGCATGTTTTGAAAGGAACTATAGTGTTTCTAGAAGTGAATCTATGGCCATGGTGGAAGGAGATCTCGTTGCATTAGAAACTCGAAACTTTTTACCTATATAATCTTATTTCCAAGATTTTAAACAGCATACTAAACCTTTTAGCGGTTGTTTTCTCCACAAGTATAACAAGGTGTCGAGGATATGTGCACAAGGTATCTTATTTAGTTTTTTTATGAAAAAAATTCTCAATGAGCCAGGCATACAATCATGAAACATATAAGGGGAATTGATAAACAAAAACACTCAAATGCACGTCTAGCTCTCCAGGATACGATGTCTCGAGGTTAATCGCTTTATTTAGCGTTTAGATGGTGTTTAAGCAGAACTGAATTCAAACGGTTTTGTAAGTTCGTTTTATGTAAAAGACAGATACATTCGACATATTACAGTGCATGTAAAAAAGACTCTAGCAGAATGTTTTGGAAGGAAACTAAGTTCCACTCCACCCATACATATAAATTAGCTAGGTGTCAATGTGGTAGCTGTAATACTTCTATTGATCGGAAGTTGAAGCAACTGATCATTTATTACATCTAATTTAATCATGTTTAAACGGATTCTATTTAGACATTTTTGATGGTTCAATATAAGCAAAAAAGGTACAATATGGAACAATTGACAACTCTTTAATAAAATTCCTGTAGGGGCTTAGTTCCTAAAAATAACAGTTGACAACTTTGGAAAATATAATAAAGCTATATGTCGGTGCTTCGATTAGCGAGTGCTAACACTGACTAGTAAACTTGTATTTTGCGGTTGAGATCACGGATGGTGTGTAAGGGGAAACACAGGGGTTATACTGGTTCAGACAATGAATGCCCTACGTCCAGTGTGAGATTGAGTCGAGTTGTCTTGCACCGGGGTGCTTGTAGTAGGGGGTTACAAGCCTAGTCGAGAGAGGGAGGAGCTTCCAAGTCTCTTGTGAGTATGAGTGTTCGTGTGCTTTCTTGCGATTGTATGACTGGAAGTTTTTGTGGTGGATGAATGTCTCGTCCCTGTGATCGGCCTCTGCCCTCCCTTTTATAGTTACAAGGGAGATGCTAGAGTTACATGTGTTGCCCTGTGGTTACAGTGCTCGGCATGGCGGAGGCAGTGGTGATCGGTGGCTATCGTCAGCCACGCCCTCGTTTTGGCGCCTCGAAGGTATGGCATTAGTCATTCGGTTGATCCACCACTGTTCCATTAGTGAGTTCCAAGGCGTTCCACAGTGCTGGACATTGTTTGCTGCGTGGCACTACGTCATGCCGTCGCGTCCGACCCTGCACAGTGCAACGAGTAGATAGGTTGACCTTTGAGTATAAGCTCCCGAGGCTCGGGAGACCTTGGTGCCGTCGGGGGTGTGATGGGACGGAGCAGGGGGAGTGTCCTCCCTCGGGCGCTTCCTTTCCCATGTGCGGTACTTTCCAGGGGGTAGGCGAGCCTGATCGTAAGGTTTGCCCATTCCCCCGGGTTGGCCGGACGGCTGTCGTTCCCCTTTCCTGGTGCCACACGTGCGGCCGGGGTATGGCAGTCGCCTTCGTAGTTGGAGAATCTCCTTGTCAACTCAGGGAGCCGTACGGTTGATCGTCCCTATAACGGCGTGGGAGAAGTAGGACCGTCAGATCGCTTGCCAGAGGAGATGTGGCAGTTGGTACGGCGAATGTGCGCGTTCGGTGCGCAGTTGTGTCACGGGGCCCACCTGATGGGACCGTGCTTGTAAAGTGGTCAGGGAAGGTCCGTTGGCCATCAAGTTTTCCCTGCTGACGTCGGCAGGGCTCGGGCAAACCCGAGGGGTGCGCCCGAGGGAGTTAACCTGTAGCAGGGGGCTCGGGCGAATCGGAAGTCTATCGCCCGAGGTCTGTGTTGACGGTCGTTAAGTATCAATTTTATACCGTCAACTAATGCCTAGGGAAGAAAAATAATAGAATCATAGGGGTTATTACTGACAAATTCCACGAGTTTTGGTGAATTGTGTATTTTCCAAGGATTATTCTAAAAAGGTTTAAAAAAAGGATTAAAATGCTTAATTACCACGAAACTTAACCGCTAAGGAAACATCATCACAAAGACCCTGGAAGAGTGTAGAACACACCCGAAACAAGCGGAGGCCCGCACCTGGCCAGGTGGGGCCAGCCGGCCCTGGGGTGGGGCCGGGCGGCGCCCCTAGGGTTTCGCCGCCGCCTTCTGGAGTCTTCCTCCACCGCCTCCAAGGAGTCATCTGAGCCCTTTGTTCAAGTCGGTTTGATCCCACGGCGCATGTTCATCCCGCCGGGCTATAAATAAAGGGGCAGACCCCCCTCTCAGAACACTAATTCATTCCTCCTGCTTCATTCGTCAAGAGTAGACAGGAGTTAGGGTTTCCAAAGATTAGAAATAGGGCTCTAGTTCTTCAAGTTTATAGTTTAGGCGTCTAGCAACAAATAGAGTTGGGCGCTACGCTCGAGATTCCAGATCTGTTCGTCTGGAGATCGGTAATCTTATCTTGTATCTTATTATGACTTTGCTTTATTTTAATATATTGCTACTTATTCAGATCGTAGTTTATTCTAGTTGCATATTCGATATAGTTGTGATTGGTGATGATTATTGTCATTTGATCGTAAAGCGCCTAATTCAGTACTCGAGTGAGTTAGGTGGTATACACTATGTAGACGTGGTGTCGAGATATATTGTGTACCTACGGAGGCACCCTGACGTGCCGGCTCGTGTGGTAGTCCGCGTAGGTGACAGTTGCGTTGGTTTCTCTATAGTCCACCCCCCGTACGTAGGACGAGCAGAGCGCGGTCGCGAAGGAGGTGACCCTTGTGTCTTAATATCCTCATTAGATGATGCTGCTTATAATGTTTTTTGAGTTGATTATGCTATAAATGAAAATGTGTAATGTGGCGTAGACTGTAGACTTTGTATTTAGTAATTAAGTTTGCTTTAAATTCCGCATTCAATTTGTCTTTAAATAATTAGAACTTGAAGCTAGAGAAAAATCAAAAAGATATTTAAAATTATTTAAATGTAATTTCCTGCAATTGCTTAGTGTTTAAATTTAAATTCTCCTACGAATTGCATGAAGTTTATTTACCATGAAGATTTATTCTGAAACTTGATATCAGTGGGTACATAAGCTTTTCTAAGTAATTGACGGATATGATATAAGAAGGTTTGAGTTGCTATTTATTTCATTCTGAGTGACACCTAAACTCCAGACATTTCAAAAATTAAAATCAAAACAAATATAATAATAATTTGTTCTGCTAATATGATTTAATTAGACTATTCTGTTATGCATTCATGATTGAATTCACATGCACAAAAAGTTTTCGCTCTATGCACAAGTCTCTCTCTTAGAAGTTCAACAGAGAGTGTGGGTTTTGAAATTAAAAGATATCATACCAAAGAAGTATGGGCCTGAAAGATGCTATATCAAAAGGGTATGTGCCAAAAGAAAAGAAAGAGAGAAAAACAATGGGTGCAAAGACACCCGCATGAGAGAAAAAAATGGGTACAAAAAGTATCCGCTAGGGAGATAGCCCAAACTCTTCAGAAAGATAGAAAACAGAGGATAATGCATAGGAGTTCAAACAAAAATGAAATTTGATCACATTCACACATTCAATCATGATGTATAACTTAGTAGTCCTCTGCAATTTTATTAGTAGGCTCCCATTATTTTCTAAATTAAAATTATATGCTTATTCAAAAAAAATCTGGAGCAATGGTTGAAACAAAGGATGAAAGACTTAGTGCTTGCTTGATTATTCTGTCTCTCAATTACCCAAGACTTAATTTAAAAGCCCCACGATTGAAAAGAATAGGAATAAGTTTGAAAGGTGGATTAATGAATTTTAATCCGGAGAAGAATTTCTGTTTAAATATTTAAGTATTTGTTGGGAGTTATACATTTTATGGAACCCTGAATAAATTATTTCAAGTCAACTTTGCTAAGGGACTAGCAAAAACTTAGCTTGAGGGTGTTGTTGATGGTCGTTGAGTACAAATTTTATACCGTCGGCTAATGCCTAGGGAAGATCAAGAATAGAAGCATAGGGGTCATTACTGACAAATTCTATGAGTTTTGGTGAATTGTGTATTTTCCCGGGATTATTCCAGAAAGACTTAAAAGAAGGATTAAAGTGCTTAATTACCACGAAACTTAACCGTCAAGGAAACATCATCACGAAGACCCTGGAAAAGTGTAGAACACACCCGAAGCAAGCGGAGGCCCGCACCTGGCCAGGTGGGGCCGGGCGGCGCCCCCCTAGGGTTTCGCCGCTGCCTTCTGGAGTCTTCTTCCACCGCCTCTTTGAAGTCATCTGAGCCCTTTGTTTAAGTCAGTTTGATCCCACGGCGCACGTTCATCCCACCGGGCTATAAATAAAGGGGCAGACCCCCTCCTAGAGCACCAATTCATTCTTCCTGCTTCATTTGTCAAGAGTAGACAGAAGTTAGGGTTTTCAGAGATTAGAAATAGGGCTCTATTTCTTCAAGTTCATAGTTTAGGCGTCTAGCAAGGTTCAAGTAGAGTTGGGCGCTACGCTCGGGATTCCAGATCTGTTCGTCTAGAGATCGGTAATTTTATCTTGTATCTCATTATGACTTTGCTTTATTTAATATATTGCTACTTATTCAGTTCTTAGTTTATTCTAGTTGTATATTTGATATAGTTGTGATTGGTGATGATTATTGTCATTTGATCGTAAAGCGCCTAATCCAGTACTCGAGTGAGTTAGGTGGTATACACTATGTAGACGTGGTGTCTAGATATATTGTGTACCTACGGAGGCACCCTGACGTGCCGTCTCGTGTGGTAGTCCGCGTAGGTGACAGCTACGTTGGTTTCTCTGTAGTCCACCTCCCGTACGTAGGACGAGTAGAGCGCGGTCGCGAAGGAGGTGACCCTTGTGTCTTAATATCCTCATTAGATGATGCTACTTATGATGTTTTTTGAGTTGATTATGCTATAGATGAAAATGTGTAATGTGGCGTGGGCTGTAGACTTTGTATTTAGTAATTACATAGGTTTCCTTTACTCTAGTCGAATCTCGAGATTGTCTTACTACATTAGTAAGTCTCTATATTCTATCTCTGGAATACCATTTACCTCATTTATTCAGTTATCATTTACCATTTATCATTGACTTATTTATCACTAAAGCACTAGAGTTATGGGTTATCATAGGTCTGCATATTTATCTTTCCAATCATTATAGTAGATTATCCTAATAAGTAGAATGCTTATTTTAACAGAACCGTCTAAATCACATGGCCTACAGGCACCTGTCATTGTCACTATTGACCTCTGACAGCCGGGCCTGTGTCCCAAATGATCTAGGCAGCCATGCCGGGTTATATCAGCACCCGTTTCTCCGACAGGATCCCATTGCGAAGCCATTATAGGATTACAACATTTCATAATAAAATACATCAGAGTAAAAGTGCGGAATGTTAAATAGTGGTTAGATTACAAACCGGTTGTTCAAATAGAGTAGCAGTAGTAGAACGATGACATAACATAATAAGATAGCTAAAACACGGACCCTGCCCACAGGTCCTCTTCACTCTTCTTTACTGTCTTGGGTGATGGTTACGCAGCAAGGGGCGAGACAAACCTCTTGCTGCTGACTACCTGCAACGGGGTTAACAAACTCTGAGTACTGGGGTACTCCGCAAGACTTACCCGACTAAGAAAAAGGAATGAGACTCAGGAATGCAGGCTGAGGGTAGTCAAGGTAAGGATGTAGAAAGAGTCAAGATATTTTTGCGAAAACAGCATTACTAATCCTGTTCTCAATATTTTAATAATCCTCATTAATAGTCAATAGTAGTAATTCACAATTCTTTACTAATATGTCCATCAAACCAATTTACTTATTCATTCTCATAAACATCCTACTTCCAAACCACTTTTCGATGTAAGTCAGTGGATCAGGTCTCCATAACCGAGGAGCAACCACGATTCGAATCGATTAGTACCCAGTTGGGGATCCCTAACCACATTGCATATGTAGCACCTAAGCTTGCATATACCAACCCTGTCTACCACGGCTTTTCTATCCCTGAACCGGTCCTGTGCCACCCGAGAGCACAGTACTCCTCTCGTCTCCAAGCACGACGGCCATGAGGGTACACGCTACTCTCGCCATCTCTCCACTCCCAGTGCGTGATTGTCGGTTCAAGCAATAGAGCCACCGGAGATAGAGCTTTCCGTAGTATGTGGCTAGCTGCAAAGTCTCGATCACAGCAGGCCGACGACGAACGGTCCCTAAAACTTTTTCGTTGGAAACCATGCATTGGGACTCTAACCCAAGTACACTGGTGACCACCCGGTTTTCACATCCCTTTTCCGCCGGCGACTATATGTTGGGACTCTAACCCAAACATACGGCCACCACCCAAAAATTCATCCCCATTGATGACAATGGACTGGCCAAGTACACCGCCAACAACGAGAACAATACCAATCCCAAGTAATGATTCTTAGTTTGCATATCATGATATTTTAAAATAGCAATTGAAGCAATTCTAATTTGATTAAGCAGGGCTAAACATTTTTCAATATTTTAAATAAACCAGGTTATCGAGTGTAATCAGTGGTCAAGGAAAGGTAATGCATCAATAGGTTGACACTCAACTCCTATTAACCTAATGCAGTAGATTAACTCAAATGATAAAACATTTTTAAATACAAAGAGGGGGCAAATGCACCGAAGCTTGCCTTGGATTGCAAAAAGAGTCGGGTGGGGTCGGTGCCGCAAATATCAAACCCTTGCATAAACTCAGCAACAGGCTCCTCAACTGTCACCTCGGGCTTCACCTCAGTATTCTCGGTCACTACACGTGTGCAATAATGAATGCATGAATACGATGCAACATGAAATGACAGATAAGATTCAACAATAAATAATACAGACTTGATCATAACCCTACCACAGGCTAATCATGATGACTCTCATATAGAATGTTCTAGGTCATAAGGGTGTTTGACCTAGAATCGCAATCAATCCAAAATCACATCAAAACCCTAAATGATTAAGGTTTTTATTTTCTTTAATAAGCAATTTATAAAGCATGTGATTAATAGATAATTTAACTATTTCCATTTGGTGCCAAACTTTGCCAACAGTTAGTTCTTGACCTAAAACAGTACCAAATGAATTTTCATGATTTTTGAGATTAACAGGGATTTAATTAAAATTCATCAAAGTTGCTTTTATGAATTAAATTGCCGATTTTTAGTTACTGTAGAATATGTCCAAAACATATATTTAACATTTTTATTAAATAATACATGTTACACATAGCACTCACAAAAATTTTGGTGATTTTAGGAGGAGTAAAAATATTCCTACAAAAAGATGAAATGGGAGCACTATTCCTAAACAATATAAATAGAAAAGTTCATTTAATAGCTCGGGAAAAATGAAAAACGACATCGGCCCAAGTCGGCCCAGTGGACGCAGGCCGGCCCAGCTCACCCACCCGAACCAGCCTGCCCGCGCTGACGCCATCGGGGACGCTGACCAGCAGGCCCCCGCTGTCAGCTCCCTCTTCCTCCTCTCACCACGCGCCTGCGCGCGCGCACGCGGCGGTTCGCCGCGGTACCCGCCGGCGACGACCTCAGCGACGAACCCGACCACGGCTACACAACCTCTAGCACCTAGCGGACCACCTAGTACCCTTATGCCCTAACCCCTAGCGCCTCCGACGAGCACAACTCGCCCATGGCGGACTCGGCGGCACGGCGACCCGGCTCCGGCCGGTGCAATACGGTAAAGGCGCGGGAAAAGGTTGGTGGGGACTCAGGAGCTCACCACGGTCCTGGACCGGTAGTTGATTGGGGCTGGAACAGCTCGGAGCGACGAGCGTGACGGCGGCGACGGTTGCGGTTCGGTGCTCCGGCGGCGAGATCCTGCGTTCCGACGACCCTGGAGTGCCAAAAGAAAAACCAGCTAGCGCATCATGATCACTAGACCTCCTAGTGCCTACAACGTGCCAAGATGAGGGGAGATGCTCACCGTAACACGCTAGACACAACGAGGATGTCGGCGGTGGTGCTCCGGCGGAAAACGAGAACGCCAACACGCGTTCCGGTGACCCCTCTTCACTAGAGCTCGTGCTCAGGGACTCAAACAACGTGCAAGGGAGTCAAGTGATTGGCTACACGGCGAATTGGGCTATGGTGGATTGGCGGCGACGAATTTGGCCGAGAACGACGGGCGGTCGCCGGTGTCTGAGCGGGAGAGAAATCGAACAGGGGCGCTCGTCGTCTTTTAAATGGACCGGGGACAAGGGGATTAGGTTGGGCTTGGTCCGGGGCCCCCCCGAGCGTCCCTGGCGCGGCGGCGACAACGCCTCTGCCGGCTGGACGGCGGCAGCGCGTGGCGCGGCACGCGCGTACGGCGACGAGGATGAACAGGGGGACCCCGCTCTAGCTACAGTGCTACAAAATTTAGGTCAAATGCTATGGTTCTCAAAATTGGGTCTCATCCGGTTGGATTCAGGGCATGGCACAAAAACAAAAGTTGTAAAGAATTTTGAAATGAACACTTTTGGTTTTTGGGTCAAATTCAGATTCTGCTAAATTTTGAAGTTATTGAAAAGGGGGTAAAACCCAATTTGAAATTTAAACTGAAATTCCCAAATTACTCTCAAATTTATTCAATAACTTGAAAATTGGTAAACATAAAAGTTGTTCTACTCAGTGAGCTTGATAACTTCTATTAAGGAAGTTTTGGAAGATTCAACATATTTTTAAAAATGAAGTTTCAAATTTGAATTTCAACATAGTAATTTGAGTTCAATTCGAATTTTTATAATATAACTTCAAAATCTTAAAAAATAAAAGTTGTTCCATTTTAAAAGTTCTAAAACTTTCATTAAGACACTTTCACATAATTCCCAATAGTTTTTGAATTAGGGTTTTAGGTCCTAGTTAGAGTTTAAATTGGAATTTCATTTGGATTTAATAATTAATTTTAATTAGGAATTTACTTGCACAATCATCCACGAGCACAATAAAAGCACTCTGGGAACCCTAAGCACAATCATATGCAGATGATAAATTTTAAACATGATGACATGGCAGTTTAATTAAGCAATAATACCAGAGGTACTACACTACTTTATCCTTTTGGCATAAAATAAATCAACGATACTCGGAATACTTATCGGGTGAAGTGCTACAATGGGAGAATTATCTGTGCGCTTGTGGATATATTCTATAGTATTATTTTTAGGAGGCAAGTGAAGATTATTTTACCTTTGGTTTTTGGCATCATGTTAGGGATGACAACTTAACGTGAAGTGATGTTAAAAATACCAACAAGCATTTCTGGCGCCGTTGCCGAGGATGTCAATTGTATTCATTAGGATAATTTATTGAGTATACCATTGTAGCATTTTACCTAGAGTATACCAGGTTGTCGATTTATATTTATACCACTGGGAAGGTCTTAGTAGGACTTATTATATGTATAAATTATACTGCTAATGTAAAAGATAAACCATAACTATAATCCTACTCATAACAAGGATCAGTCAAATGATAAAGATATATAGGATAAATATGATCAGTCATCGGCATAATTAGGTAGATATCAGAGCTCATCTAGTCATAACAATAGTTAGCCAATGGATAGATAAAGGAATTAATATCTAAAGTAATTCTATAACTACGTCAATGAATACTATGATTAGTGCAATTACATCTAGCAATCATTGTTTAGCTCTACCTATATCATGTTTAAATGTAAAGGAGCATCATCTATTGAGGATATTAAGACACAAGGGTCGCCTCCTTCGCGACCGCGCTCTGCTCGTCATACGTACAGGGGGTGGACTACAGAGGACTCAACGTAGCTGTCACCTACGCGATCTACCACATGACCCGGCACGTCAGGGTGCACTCGCAAATAAGCAAGATATCTAAATACCACGTCTACATACTGCCAATTATTCATCCACGATATCTCTGGACGAACTCTATACGAGCAATTACATAAATTCAATAGGATCAAACTAACTATGCTAGACATATAATCAAAGTGAACAATGACTATTGCAATTAAGAACATATATAAGATTAAGAACGATGTTTCCCAAATCATAATGTTGAATGCAATAAGAGAAAAGAACTAGAACTATACCGAACTCCGCGCTCCAGACCGACGCCAGGGGCTCCGGATCCTGCTGAAGAACTAGAACTCCTCTACTTCTAATCTAATTAGGCTAAAGCTATGAACTAGAGAGGCTCTGAATGGCTTGATCTCCAAATGACTTGATGCTTCAGGGAGGGGGGTCTGCCCCTTTATTTATAGCCCGGTGGGATGAACGTGCGCCGTAGGATCAAACCGACTTAACCAAGGGCCGAGATGACTTCTCATAGGCGGTGGAGGAAGACTCCGGAAGACGACGGATGAAACCCTAGGGGGTGGGGCCGGCCGGCCCCACCTTAGCGCCTGCCGGCGCCCATGTGTGGGCTTCCGGGCCCATCTTTGTTGAGGTGCTTCCACACCCTTCCAGGGTCTTCGTGATGATGTTTTCTTGGCGGTTAAGTTTCGTGTCTTTTGTGCTCTTTAACCCTTCTTTTATGCTTTTCTGGAATCGTCCCTGAAAAATACAGAACATGCAAAACTCGTGGAAATTGTCAGTTAAAACCCTAGACTAGTGTGTATTCATGTGTCCTTTCATGTCTAAAGTTCTAATAAAAGTTGACGTTATCGACCGTCAACAACACCCCCAAGCTTACCTGTTTGCCAGTCCCTTGGCAAACAAACTAGGCCTAAATTACCAAAGTATTTGGATCAGGAGTTGGTACAATGTTTTCATACTTTCCAAGTACACAGACAAAACTGCTATAACTTTCAAACTTACCCATTTTACCTTTAACTATGGAGCTTTACAGCTTTTGCATTAGTCTTGAGCAATCGAAAGACAGAACAATCAAGTCAAGCACTATGTCTCATATTCTTCACAACACTATTATTCCAGAGTTTTGCAGATTTTCAAAACAAAACTCAGAGCTTAATTGTATGACACCCTCAAGTCTCTTAATATGTGATATTTATGGATCTCACTGAGGCATTATTGATGTTATGCCTTCCTACAACTAAGGATTATAGTGGATCTTATAGGAGTGGCAATAACAAGGATGAGCATACTTGCAGTTCATATATTGTGAAGTCAAACAATGGATCCATAGAGAGTCAAGTCATACAATTAAACCAAGATGTGCATGTGTATTGAATATGGTGGATAGGTGTATATATGGTGGCTAATCCTAATTCTACTTTTGCTCCTTGAAAATAATGCCCTCCTTTAAAACTTAGAACTTTTCGCGGGAAAACATGGGCTATCTTTATTCTTCTTTTTTTGTATTATATATATATATATATATATTATTTTTTTACAGGGAGGCGGGCATCTAAGTACCCATTGTTTTAATTGCTGGGACACTTGTCCATCTTTTACTCCCTTTTCTCTTTTTTTTTCAATACTTTTGCATAGCCACATGCGTCCTTTGAATATAAATAATTGGAGAGATAATGATAAGAACATAGAGCAATTAAACAGGGGTTGTCCTATGGGGTATATATTTTTTGGGTGTTTACTCTCAGTGTAGGAGAAGACATTTTTAAGGTGGATCTGGATGAAAGTGGAAGATGATTGCGCTTACTCTCAGAGTAGGAATAATGCATATGTGGCTGGAGTTTGTAAGTGATCTTGCTTTTAAAAGCATGACAAGACTCTCATAAGCTATACAAGAAAGGTTGACTGAACTCAATGGAAAGCAAGCAACATAAATGTGCAAAGGTTTTCCCAACTCTAAATGTATTACATATGGCTTTGGTAGGAATTCGAACTTTGTTATACAAAGAGCTCATCATATAAGATTTAAAATTTTTAAAATAAATCTCCAGAACTTAGTAATGCTAGGAATAAGGTAAATAGCGGCTCAACCTTCATGAATCATATCAATGAATCACCTAGACTTAGCTCAGTCATATGCCTCCACAAGTTTTAGGTTCAGAGTAAATTCTTAAGTCAAAACAGCAATATCTAAAACTCGGGAGAATTCATGGTTTGAAAACTAGGCACTTGAAAAGTATTATGGCAGAGCAACTATTCATCATCTCCAAGACAAAATTTTAATGTTCATCAGTTTTAATTAACTCTAGCCTAGACTGACTCTAAACATACTCTAATATATAGATAAATATTTATTTGGTTTCAAATTTTATTTTACTAGCTAACTCACGCGAAAAGCGATATGGTACAATAATAATAAGGTGGGAAACTTATACCTAGCTGGATTTTAAACGGAGGGTGCCCTCCCCCAAGCTGGATGTTTGACAGGGTCTTTTATGTTGCAAATTGAGTGATCCTTCTGGGAGCAGGTGTATTGGCAGCGTAAGGGCGTCGGGTTGACTAGCTCTTTGATCTTGTATTTTCTTGTGAAACTCAGTTGCCAACAAAAATACCAAATCTCATGGAGAGGGGTTAGGTCTAGTACCACTCCATGGTAAGTGATTGATTTTATATTTTCAGCAGAAGTTTCCTAATTGGGTGAACCTTCATGTGCCCACATATTTTTGGGTTTTTCTAAAAAGTGTGGACCTTCATGTGCCCACATATTTTTTTGTATTTTTAGATTTTCTTATGGTACTATGGTGAACTTTCATGTGTTCACATATTTTTGGTATTTTATGACTTTATAAAACAGACTCGATAATCGCATAGGTATAGTTACCTGATAACTAGGGGATGCCCCTCCCCAAGCTAGATGTTTGCAATATTAGTGTTGATGATCTTCAGGGTGAGCTTGACAGCAGTAGTCCTAGTGGGCTCCACTGATGGACTCACTCATTAGTCATAATATCGTTCCTGCATAATTATGCTCCAGAAAGAAAACCAAAACTCAAGGCTCGAATTTAAGGGGTTAGCGGTCAGCCAGATGAGTAATTGATTATTCTAATGAGCTAATATTAGTTGACAGATTCTAGCAGGATTCTTCTTTTTAGATTTTCTATTTTGTGATGCAGTAAAATAAATATAGATTCTATTTTATTTTTATTTTGATGCCACCACAACAAATATTCCTACGGGGTTACCATAAGTCTACTTACATGGGGCTTTAATATTTTTGATGCAATAAAAGCTATACAGTTTTTTTGTCTTTCTTTTCAATGCACTAATAAAGCGGTAAAGATTTTTATTTTGTTTAATATGCAGAAAGATAAATATGCATGCTATGTTTTTATTTATTTTTGGGCCACCACGATGAGTACTCCTACAGGTTTTATACCACAAGGGTTTCACATGGGGCTTCAAGTTTTTTAAGATGCATTAATACAGCTTAATGCATGCCTATTCAGTCTTGTCATTTTCTATGCAAAGCTAATGCAGAAGAGTAAACCTACTTAAGAAAAAATAATGCAATGCAGAAAAGCAAAAATGGATAACTACCGATGTTACCTCACGGTTCGATGTTTTGAGCCTTCTGAATTGGACTCCTCCTTGCAGTGATTCATTAGTCAAGTACTTTGGTTTGCTCTTGAGGTGGTGCCTCCACTAGTGGCTCCCAATGGTGGTGCCACCTTCTTCTTTTCTTTTGTTGGCATCTCGAAGCCAATCTTATGTGCATCATTATTACTGGTTGAGAACTTCCACTTATCAAATTTGGGGGATTGTCTCCCCACACTTTGATTGAAGTGTGTTCTGTCCATAAAGACAAAGTAGAGATCAAGTGCAGGGCTCTATTGGTGGGAAAACACCAGCAGAACCAGAAATTTATTCGTTCTCTAACTTTGGGCACAATAAGATTGATGTTATTCATATTATTCACTTATAACATTGGTGAGAATACAGAAGTATAAATATGGCATTCAAACTTGTGAGATAAAGAGTGAAGTTACTTAACCGTTGGAAAGACTGTTCATCTTTAAAATGATGACTATTATTTTCCAAGAATAATGGACGAAGTATTTCTAACTTACTTAGTTAAGACTGAGATTAAGAGAATAGCGCTATGAACAGAGAACAAATCATGTTGAGTTAATCAGGTTGATCAATTTAAGTTGTAACTCTAACATGGTTGTATTTTTCATTTTTTGCATACCAAGATCAAGAGAAAATTAATGACCACTTAATTTAAAATATTACCTTAATCATTGGATCATGATTAAGGGAAGATGAAATTCAATGTTCCTTTCCTTCATTGTATCTTGAGTCGTTCATTAGCATAATCTTTTCTTTACTCTGTTCTCACTCTTCAGAGACCTCCTGCTCTATTTTGGGGAATTGTTCCAGGGCAGCCCTCCTACCCCCTAGGACAGATCAATCTGCCTGTCCAGTTTGGGACACCACAGTGCTACCGCATCGAGCACATCAACTTCCTGTTGGCCGACTTCGATGTCGCGTACCACGCCATACTCGGTCGTCCAGCTTTGGCTAAGTTTGGGGCCATCCCCAACTATACTTACCTCGTCATGAAGATGCCGACGGAGACCGGCATACTTATGGTCCGCTCCAACCTCCAAGTCACATACGACTGCGAAAAGGAGGCCATCGCCATGGCAGAAGCCACCGACGTCTCCATCCTGATGAATATGTGCGTGGTGGACGCACAGAAGCTGGCGCCCGAAGAACAGGTCATCCCAGAGAAGATCCTGCCCAGAGCTGCTACCAAGAGAAAGGAGACAAAGGACATCGTCCTCGTCCCCGGTGACCCGAGTAAAACTACTCGCATCGGGGCAGATCTCGATCCCAAATAGGAAGACGCGCTCGTCTTCCTCGGAGAGCACGTCAGTGTTTTTGCGTGGAAACCCGCGGACATGCCTGGTGTACCGAGGGAGCTGATCGAGCACTCCTTGAATGTCTCGAAGACCGCCAAGCCCGTCAAGCAGAAGCTCCGGCGTTTCTCTCCAGACAAGAAGGAGGCTATTAGGGTAGAAATAGCTCGGCTCCTAGATGCCGATTTTATAAAAGAGGTGTATCATCCCGATTGGTTAGCCAATCCGATCCTTGTAAGAAAAAAGAATAATGAATATAGAATGTGCGTTGATTACACCGATCTCAACAAACACTGCCCTAAAAACCCCTTCGGTCTCCCCCGTATCGATGAAGTTGTCGACTCCACAGCCGGTTGCGAGCTACTCAGCTTCCTCGACTGCTACTCTGGCTACCATCAGATCGCCTTGAAGGAAGAAGACCAGGAGAAAACCTCATTCATTACGCCCTTCGGGGCCTACTGCTACAAGACCATGTCCTTTGGCCTGAAGAACGCTGGCGCGACATACCAGCGGGCCATCCAGGCATGCCTCAAGGATCTCATTCCCGACATCGCTGCAGCTTATGTCGACGACGTCGTTATCAAAACCCGGAAGGCGGGAGACCTCGTCTCCAACCTCGAAGCAGTCTTCGAGAAGTTGGATGAATTCCAATAGAAGCTGAACCCCTCCAAGTGCATCTTTGGCGTACCATCAGGCAATTTGCTCGGCAACATCGTCAGCAAACGAGGCATCCTCCGCAACCCAGAAAAGATCGAGGCGGTCACAAGAATGAAGCCCCCAACCAACGTCAAAGATGTTCAGAAGCTCACCGAATGCATGGCGGCCCTAAGCCGATTCATCTCCAGGTTAGGCGAAAAAGGCCCCCCTTCTTCAAACTCCTCAAGGCAGGCGAAAAATTTGTCTCATCATTTCGTCCTTCCGAACAGCATCATCACCGACCTAGGAACTACCTTCACTGGAAGCGACTTCTGGGATTTCTGCGACGAAAGGAGCATTGTGGTAAAGTATGTCTCGGTGGCTCACCCTCGAGCTAACGGACAAGTCGAAAGAGCGAACGGAATGTTGCTCGACGCCCTCAAGAAGCGCTTACATGAAGTCGTCGAAAGAAGCCCAGGAAACTGGATCAATGAATTGTCAGCAGTCGTCTGGGGTTTGAGGACATAGCCTAGTCGCAATATTGGTGTATCTCCATACTTTATTGTCTACGGATCAGTAGCAGTGCTACCAGCCAACGTCGCTTTCCGAGCTCCTAGAATTGAGAACTACAACAAAGAAAGATCCGACGGCGGACGAGCAGAGGACATCGACAGACTCAAAGAAGAACGTCTGGCCTCTTGCGTACGCACGGCCAAATACCTGGAGGGGATGTGGCGGTATTATAACCGGAACGTTAACGACGGATTTTTTGTGGTTGGTGACCTCGTCCTTCGGTGCAAGTAGTGTAAGGAGGGCATGCACAAACTCTCCTCTCCATGGGAGGGACCATACATGATCAGAGTAGTAACTCGGCCAGGCTCGTACACGCTGTGCGACCTCGACGGCGTTGAGATCCCCAACTCATGGAACATCGAGCATCTACGTCGCTTCTATCCTTGACAGCGTGTCAAGGCAGATATGTGTATTTTTGTTTCATTACTTTAATAAAAGTCATATTGCCTTGATATATATATGTATGTCTACAATCGCAGATCAATAAGTTTGCTGTCAAAGCGTAAGTCCCGCACCTGCTCGGGCAGCACCTCTTCGCCAAAGCGTAAGCCCCGCATCTGCTCGGGCAGCACGACTTCGCCAACGCGTAAGCCCCGTACCTGCTCGGGTAGCACAATTACGGCTACGTGTAAGCCCCACACCCGTTCGGGCATCCCAGCCGCGTCGACACGTAAGCCCTGCGTTCGACAGGCCACCTAATCTCGCCACTCCATCGACTGCCCCGATAAATTTAGGAAGCCTTCGCCCACGATAAGCGTAACCCCCGCCAGGCGCGGGCATCTTCGCCACCACGTAAGCCCCAGGGACGCCTGGGCCGTTAAGTCTTCGCCAACACGTAAGTCCCGTGGACGCTTGGGCAGGTTAGCAGCGTCTCCAAAAGCCCCGACAAGAGTGCGGGCACCGGATGCGGATCTCTCCAAAGAGTTATATACTCTAGCTACTCGCCGACCAATACGATAAATCTCGACCAAGATCGAGCGCCGCAAGTCACATAGGATCACCTACGAATCTCCGAACACTCAGCGATTTTATCGAAAATAAAAGCAAATTCATATGAACTCCGTCTGAACAGTTCTTGATCAACGTGATTAACAAACTGTTTACTGCACAAAGAAAAAATGCTTTCTTTTACAGGTGACATCACGTGTTCTCCGTGGGGAATAGCTGCATGTCCGCCGCCAGAAGTTCCGCCGCGGGCTTCGCTTCTTCTTCAAGCAGATCTTCCTGCTGCTCGGTGGTTCCGCGGGCATAACCTGTCTTCACCCTGTTATTGCTCACGCCAGGATAATGAGCGCACACCACGCCAAGCACGTGGGCTGCCACATTCTCCGCCACGTCGGTACAAAAAATCTTGAAATACCACAATGCATTACGACTCCGGTGAACAATGTCAAAGGTTTGTGGTGCTTCAGCGGGAGGATTGCCAGGTGCATATTCAATAATGTCCAAGACAGGCTTAATGCTTTCTGCAATAGCTTCATAGCGGTCCTCGGCAGACTCGAGACGCTGCGACAAATCATTCATTTATGCCCGCGTTCTCTGCTCCATAACTGATCACAAGGAAAGATATAGATTACAAGTCTCGACATAAAGCAACGAAGCATTCTACAAGCAAAAGAAAACTTACCCAAGCGGTTCTCTTCGTTTCTCTGAGCAGCTTCCCGTAGCATCGTCACTTCCTTCTCCATTTCTTTGGCCACAACAAGGAAGACAGTGGATCAACATTATCTAGAAAGAACAGAATCGAAGACCTAAAGAAGCTGCATACCTTGATTCATGGCTCCATCAAACAGTTCTTTCAGATCTACACGACAAGGCCTCAAAATTAAGGAGCAAGCAAGAGCCCAGATAAACTGGCCAGTACAGCAGTGGCTTCCATACCTTTGTTCGCCTGCAACAGCTTCTCCTCGGACTCCATAAGATCACTGCAATGCAATTGCAGTGTATCACGTTCCTCGCGGAGGTCCTTCATCGCTTCTTCCAGGCGTGCGGTCTCCTTTTGCAACCTCTCGTTCTCGATTGCGAGGCCTACGGCGTGTTGAAGTGTCTTCCGGCGATCCTCCGCCGTGTCATGCACCACCTGGACGAAATAGACGAGCACGATGAGAAGCAGTCGAAGAAATCCCCAAGGTAAATACAATAAGGAAGTTAGTACCTTAACTCGCGAAGACAATTGCCCCAGCTGACGGAGCACGTTCCTCATATCGGCGTGGGTCCTAGCAATATCGGCTTTCAAAGCCTCCAGTTCTTCGTCCGTGGCTCTTTCTTCCGTGATGACGGCATATTCGTCACCAATTCTCCTCAGGGTTCGAAGTACTACTGGTGGAGCTTCGCCTGCAGCTTGACGAGAAATCTCTTCCACGTCAAGGTCCGGCAGTGCAGTGCTGGTGGATGGTCGCTCGGGAACTTCAATGGAGGGGCTTCTGGTATGGGCACTTGTCCCTTGATTACGATCGTTGGGTGGCACCGGTCCAGGGGCGTCTCTTTCCGGTAAATTATCTCTTCTGGCGTCCTCGGTCTGCTCCTCTGCGTCCTGACATGTGGATGGAGTTGGTGGCGGTGGCGTCTGTTCACGCAGGCCTACGGATGATGGCGACTGATTCAGCGAGCCCAAAGCCTACTGCTGGTCCGAGATGTTCGGTGATTCATGGTCAGAAGGCCACCCGGTGGCGACTCCACCGCCATCTCCACTTCTCGGTGGCTCATTGTCATTAATTACCTCACTCGGCATCTTTTCAACATCTTTAGTTGAGGGATCCCTGGAAGAGGTGGAATTCATGACTAAGGATAATCGCAACAGCTCCTCGATGAAAAAATAGCAAGACATGCATGCTTACAGTTCTGATCGATGGCGTTTCCGTGTGAAGTTCTTCTTCCGACCAGAAGTTCCCTCGTCTGTAGAGTTTTTGGCCAGGGGAACCTCCCCTTTGTGTCGTTTCGGCGCCGGCTCTTCGTCGTCGCGTGAGTCGGGGATCACTGCTTGGCGACGGGGCGGCTTGTCGGATATCTTGACTGGTTTTTCTGGCTTCCGAGCACTGTCGCTTGATGATCCAGGCTTCTCCGACACAGCTTGCTTTCCGCGAGATACTCGCTGAGACAGAGTTTCATGGTCTTCCTCAATGTCATCATCTTGTGGATCTCCTGAGAGCTCTGCAATCTCTTCTTCTTCGTCACCAGGACGGAATCGGCGGTCAGGGATCACGCCCTGAGGCCACTCGGTGATCGGGACATCAGAGAAGTAAACTTTACGCTCCTGTCCATGGATTATCAAACAATCAAATAAATATCAATAAGAAGCAATTGATGAAGAATCTCAAGATGAAAAAGGTGCTGCGAGCTGACTACCTCTGAAGGTGGAATTTCAATGCAGAATGGTTTATCTTGCCCACGATTGTCAATGTGGACATGATGGTCGAATAGCTCCTCCGACCTTTTTACAGCTTCGGTGGCGGACAATTCGTCTGGCACTTCCTTAGTTGGGTCTGAATGTCCTCTCCACTCGAATGCTGGGTGAATCCTATCCTTACACGGCTGCACCCAACGCCTGATGAAGCTGGCAGCAACACCAACACCATTCAGATTCATCCCTTTTATAATTTCCAGCAGTTCGTCCACTTGCACCATCTCATCTGAAGTAGGTCTGTCCGACCAGCTTGATTTTTTCTCCGGCATCTGATCTACAGCGCTGCGGACGGGAGGATCTTGGTTTGGGATGTAAAACCATCGCTTGCTCCAGTTGCGTAGGCTGGTATTGAGTGGGATATGAAGGTATTGGTTCGACATTCCGTCACGAGTTTTGAGACACACCCCCCGGCAACTCGGGAACCCACACCAGTTGACTTCACGAGCATGAATATATGTCAAAATAGATTGAAATGGGGGAGAATACGAAGGAAAGCTTCGCAGAAGTGGATAAAGATAGAAACTCGGAAGATGGAGTTGGGATGCAAGTGGCACAACGAGATCACATAGTAATCAAGAAGCTTTCGCAGGAATGGATGGCAAGGCACACCAAATCCGCGAAGAAAATAATCGGCAAATACAGCCATTTCACCAGTACCGGGCATAGGGTACGGCTCACCTCCTGAAGGCCTCTACCCGGCAATGGCACGATCTGGTAGCAGCCCTTTCACCACCAACCCTAGAATGGATTTCTCCGTCATTGTGGGGGGTTGCCATTCGTTGTCCATACGGAACTCCCTAGGTTGTGGCTCCTTCGCTTTCTTTGGAGGCACGCGTGTGCTCTTCCTAGGACCCATTTCTTTGAAATCTTTGGAGATTTGGGGTGGCGGAAGGATGAATCGAAGAACTCTTCGAGGAATTGGAATTTGGCTCAAGGAATCTCGAAACCCTAGATGCCGGCGGCTAGGGCAGGCTGGAGCGGTTGGTTGTTCAAATGAGTATCGAATGGATTTGTGGAGAAGGCGAACCATTTCCACTTCGTTCGAAACCCTTCAAAAAGAGCGGTGCGTCGTTTTGAATACCCGCACATAGGGTGGTTGGTCGTTTCCATCGTCAAGATTTTTCGAGCAGTGAATGGCTCGGGGACTTCGTTGGTTCATCAAGTGTTTCCGAGCAGCAGGCCTGCTCGGGGATTTCATCGTCCTGTCAAGCGCTTCCGAGCAGTAAATCTGCTCGGGGATTTTGTCGTCTCGCCAAACATCTTCGAACAATAAAAGCAGCTTGGCTATTTCATCGTTTTCGCCAAGTGTTTCTAATACTGGATGTGTTCCGGTGACTATCGGCAGTTCGTTTTCAACATCATCGGGTGAGATCTTTTATTGAAGAATAAATGGAGAACAATCATACAAGAAGAGTATAATCTGGATTTTCTTAATATCATTCTACTCCGACCTCCATTATCATCTGCAGTTTTAATGAAAGACTTCCAAGAGCTGAAGAAGGGTTAGTTTATACACTGCATCTTCACGTCATCGCGTCGAATACATTCATGATCCGACTGCTTGGGGACTTCGTCACCTCATCAAGTGTTTCCGAGCACCAAAGCTGCTCGGGGACTTTGTCGCCTCGTCCAGCGTTTCCAAGCACCAAAGCTGCTCGGGGACTTCGTCGCCTCGTCAAGCGTTTCCGAGCACCAAACCTGCTCGGGGACTTCATCGTCTCGTCAAGCGTTTTCGAGCACCAAAGCTGCTCGGGGACTTCGTCGTCTTCGTCAGGCGTTTCTAAGCACGGGAGGTGCTCCGGGATTTTTATCAATACCCCTCGTGATTACAAAAGAATCGAAGACTATAACCCTAAAACTACGTGCCTGCGTCACCTACTATCAGGCTCGGGGACTAAGTGGATACAGTTCACCTAACGGTGAAGGTCTTGATTCCAAGGAACCAAAAGTGGATACACTTCACCGAAGATAAGGTTTTTTTAAAAAAAATTTTGAGCTCCTTACACCCGTCTGGTCAAGCAACTTTGAAGATTTGCACCTCCCGACGAATGCAAGGTGCTCGGGGACTAGCTGTGGGGGTATAGACCCATATACCCGCATGGCAGAACATGGGCCAAGTCTTTCGATCAGGCCTGGACTGCCAAGGACGTGTCGTCTATATGATCTCCTGAAGATCATATATATCCGCCGAAGACTTGGTGGACAAGGAAATAGCTTTCCTAGTATCTAGCCGTTTAGTTTCCTTAACCGGTTAGGATTGTAATCTATTATGTATAGCAAAAACCGACTTGTAACCCCACCCCCAAACTATATAAGACGGGCAGGGGACCCCCTCAGTTCAAATCATCTCATAGCAATACAATACAACAACACACAGGACGTAGGGTATTACGCCTCGCGGCGGCCTGAACCTATATAAATCTCGTGTCTCACGCTTCCAGCGTAGCTCTTGCTCGTCTCAGGCGCACCTTCACCGATCAATCTACTACCTTGGGCATATCCCTCGGTAGACTATCGTCGGTATTTCGTCGACAATTTCATAGTTATGTTCAAGTAATATTATGAAGCATACTTATAATAGAACAAGGAAGTTTACAAGACTAAAGATAATTATTCAAATAGAACCAAGAATGTGTATGGTGAACCAAAAAGAGCATTTTTTTAATTTATTTTAATTGTTAGCAAGTTAAGTTTGAGCATGGCATAGGGTAGGAGTGACCAAGATAAATTAGCAACATGATATAAGATGTTGATTGTAGTTAAATATCGCATGAGACTTGGGCAAACATACCTTATGTCTTCATCCTTCTAAGTAAGTGGTGACAAACTTACTTGGAAGAGGAGGCTTATCTGGTTCATCTGTTGGTGAAAGCTTGTGGTCTTGCTGAGCAAGGCCTTCCTTCTATTGTCTTTGCCTTTTCACCATCTGATGAAAGTACAGATAATTACATGCTTTTCACTCATCAACCTTTTCTTGATTTTGATTGAATTGCGGTTGATGAGCTTAGGTCCACTGGAGGTGCAAACTCAGGCTCCTCCCTGCTTGTCTTTGTCTTCTATTGGCACGGCAATGAGTTGTTCTTCTTTAAGTGATATGCTAGCCGTCTTAATGATCAGGGCGGGGAGCTTCTTTGATGTTCAAGTAAAACTTCATCTCCAATAGATTAAGGATGTTCTTTTCTGCAAAATGTTAATGGACACATACCCGAGGGAATATAACAAAATTGAAATACAGGTTTTGTTGTCGATACTATTTTGCGATTTTCCTCTATGCTAACAAGATGATATATAGTTTTAAGATTGTTTAGCATAGATTGTGTCTATTGTTTTTTTATGTTGTTGCTACATTCTAGCACGGTTCAAAACAGAGATAACTTGCAACGAAAGATAAATGAATAAACATTAATACGCACAGTTCTTTCTCTTATAAAGAATGAGCTGGGTCTTCTTGTGCAAAGTCATTACTGCCTTGATTCATCTTCGGTGTGAACTCATCTCTTGACTTCCCAAGATTTGATTTAAAATTTTCCTGCAGGGGTCAATCCGACAAAATATCCGATGTCTACTACAGCAATTTCTAATTCAATAACCAAACCAAACTCCATGTCTTGCTTTAGTTAAGGAAGGCATTTCAACCTAAACACTACGCTTAATTTAAAAGCCTTTAAAAAATACTCATATGGCCGTATGTAGTACATCCAAACCAAAACTTACTATGGCAGACAAAGGTAACCTGAAAGCACTAATAGGGAATTATTCAGGTAAAGATGAAAAAGCATGATCATGATGAGTTTTTTTTAAATACTAATCATGAGCCTTCATGTGGTCATATATATTTTTTTCTTTCTTTTAATAAGAATGCAAGTGAGATGGATATATGAATGGAACTAAATAAGTTATGAGTAGAAAGAATTTAGAATAAATAGGGTGAATATATGGATTTAAAGTAAACATGCAGTGGAATGCAAAAGATAACTACTCATCAAATTTAAAGTACATGAGCAAGACTTTCTTACCTTTATTTGATCATACTTACCATGTCTCACATGATGGAATTTGTGAGTGATGTAGCATCTTTATTCCCGTCACTTGAGGTATGAATTGAATTTTTGTGACGTCGACCTCTTTTTCCAATCTCGAATTTATTATGTTTCTTCTTTTTGTTGGAGCTTGCCGGAAGGTCGTAAACCGGTCGTTCATTACCCTGCATAAGATATTAAAGTAGACAAAACATGGGTAATCCTGCTTGAGCAGGGGTTAATGGTTATCTCGATTACATTAATAAGTATAAGTCTATCAATATTCTTAATATGCCTAGCTACCTTCCCCGGCAACGGCGCCAAAAATGATTATTGGTATTTTTAACGTCATCATTAATTAACAACATTAAAAACACATGGTACTAAATTAACTTGTCATTAGCAACTAGCCACTTATCTCTCACCAACATCCCTAAGCATTGAACTAGGTTATCATCCCTAATTATATTAGCCAGGAATAAAGCATTAAATGAATCTATTATTTCGTGTGACTAGGCAGAAATAAATATAAGAATATGAACTAAAGAACAATTCTGCAAACGGACAGATAATTATACCATTGTAGCATTTTACCTAGAGTATACCAGGTTGTCGATTTATATTTATACCACTGGGAAGGTCTTAGTAGGACTTATTATATGTATAAATTATACTGCTAATGTAAAAGATAAACCATAACTATAATCCTACTCATAACAAGGATCAGTCACATGATAAAGATATATAAGATAAATATGATCAGTCATCATCATAATTAGGTAGATATCAGAGCTCATCTAGTCATAACAATAGCTAGCCAATGGATAGATAAAGGAATTAATATCTAAAGTAATTCTATAACTACGTCAATGAATACTATGATTAGTGCAATTACATCTGGCAATCATTGTTTAGCTCTACCTACATTATGATTAAATGTAAAGGAGCATCATCTAATGGGGATATTAAGATACAAGGGTCACCTCCTTCGTGACCGCGCTCTGCTTGTCCTACGTACGGGGGGTGGACTACGGAGGACTCAACGTAGCTGTCATCTACGCGATCTACCACACGACCCGGCACGTCTGGGTGCACTCGCAGATAAGCAAGATATCTAAACATCACGTCTACATACTGCCAATCATTCATCCACGATATCTCTAGACGAACTCTACACGAGCAATTACATAAATTCAATAGGATCAAACTAACTATGTTAGACATATAATCAAAGTGAACATGACTATTGCAATTAAGAACATATATAAGATTAAGAACAATGTTTCCCAAATCATAATGTTGAATGCAATAAGAGGAAAGAACTAGAACTATACCGAACTCCACGCTCCAGACCGACGCCAGGGGCTCCGGAACCCACTGAAGAACTAGAACCCCTCTACTTCTAATCTAACTAGGCTAAAGCTATAAACTAGAAAGGCTCTGATGAACTAGAGAGGCTCTGGATGGTTTGATCTCCAAATGACTTGATGCTAATTATATTCATTAGGATAATTTATTGAGTTCGTTGATTTTATTCGCCAAGATATTTATTCTAGAATTTCATATAGGAGAGTTCTTCATGGATAATATTATAGAAAAACATAAAAATAACTATAGACATAGATACTTATAGATAACCATAACCTTTTTCTTTAGCAGACTTACCCGTGTTTTGTTTATATTCAAATATCTTGTTTAGGGTAAGTGCAGGATTGGTTGTGTACTTTAGCTCTTATCAGTTAGGAACAACCATAGGAAGAAGGGTCTTACATTATTTTGTGAAGCCATGGCTGAGAAGACTCTACGTGAATTCATTGCCCCAAACACTGAGAATATTCGCGTAGGGCCAACTTTCAACATTGGAGATCATGATTACGAGATCAAGCCAAGCCTCATCAAAATGGTGCAAGCTATTACATTTAGTGGAAAGAAAGATGAAAATGCAAGTGTCCATCTGCAGAATTTTCTGGAGATTGGCAATACCATCAACATCAAAGGCATTCTTCAAGACGTCGTGCTACTTCGTTTATTTTCGTTCTCATTGGAGGGAAAGGCGAAGCAGTGGTTTTATCAGAATAAAGATCGAGTCAAGACATGGGTAAAATGTTCAAAAGCTTTCCTAGAAAAGTTTTTCCCAGTAGGCAAAACCAATGCTCTACGAGGAAAGATTTCAGAATTTTATCAGCAGAAAGGTGAATCTATTCCAGAAGCCTGGGAACGTTTTCAAGATGACATATCAGATTGTCCCCATCATGAAATGTAAAAGTGGTTGCTCATGCAAACGTTTTATCACAGACTAACTCAAAGGTCACGTGAGCAACTAGATGCCACTGCTGAAGGATCATTTCTGTCACTCGCCCCTGGAAGAGGTGAAGATATTATGGCAAAGATAGTAGAAGATCAGAATTGGAGAAACAACACTCAGACATGCCATAAGAGTGAAGAAGTTCCAGAGGAAGTGTGTGCACTGTCAACCAAGATGGATGTACTGTTGAACTGGTTAGAGGAAAGAGCCAATCATAAAAGAGATCGTCAAGCTATTCAAGATGCATTCAATTCTCAGAATCAATGTGAAGGATTTTTAGAAATTGAGTTTGCAAATCTCCCAGAAGATATTAGTATAGTCATCAAGACCACTTCTCAGAAACAAGGATGGAATCAACCTCGGTTAACCCGTCAAGGTAAGTACCAAGGCAATACTAATTTTTCAAATCATAGACAACTACCCTTGAGAGAATTAATATTAGAATAAGCCAGGATTAATGAAAGTATTTATAAGAAGCTTGCTTTTAATGATAAAGTTTTAGAAGTAATTAATTCTAAGTTGGATAATTTCTCTTCTGCTGTTAAAGTGCAAACATTATTTAATAAAAAGATAGAATTACAAATTGCACAATTTTCTTCTTCTTTGTTTACCACTAACCATGAGCAAATAAAAGGAATATCTACTAGAGGAGGTAAGTCTACACGTGATCCACCTTACCCAAAAGGGGTACGCAGACCATCACATTTAGTGCAGGTAGAAGAAGAGATTGAAAAGGACAACAGAGAAGAAGAAGTTATACCACCTTCACCATCAGTTGAACTACAAGATTAAGAATTAACTCTAGATTTTCGTGACACAACCCTCCTGCCGTTTCCACGCAGAAGAAGAAGAGCTAAAACGGATGATCAATTTTGTAAGTTTATAGAGGTAATTCAGAAGTTATATGTCAATGTTCCGTTGTTAGATGCCGTGCAGGCACCTACATACGCGAAGTATCTTCGAACCATCCTCAACAACAAAGGACCACTACCTTCTACTGAAGTTGTCAAGCTAACGGAGGAGTGTAGTGAGGCAATTCTGAGTTCTTCTCCTACTAAGAAGAAGGATTCAGGGTGTCCCACTATTGATTGTTCAATAGGAGACTAGATGTTCGAGAATGCTTTATGTGATCTTGGAGCAAGTGTCAGCGTCATGCCCAAGACCGTCTTCGATAAACTCAACTATTTTACCCTCACACCAACCACGATGTGTTTGCAATTAGCTGACAAATCGGTCCGCTATCTCACAGGAATCGCAGTAAATATTCCGGTAAAAATCCGTAACTTTTTCATTCCTGTAGATTTTGTAGTACTTGACATGCAAGAAGAGAGGAAGATACCCCTCATCCTCGGGCAACCACTCCTAAACACTGCAAATGCCACCATCAACGTCGGAGCTGGAGAGATCACATTCACCATCAATGGGCAATTGCAAGAAGAGCGATTCGGATTCAAGCCAAGACTGGAGCAATGCCAAACATTGAAGTGTCATGAAGAACAAGATGCAACAACATCTCCAACACCGGAGATGAATCATGAAGAATAATTCAACTGGAGAAGTCCGAATCGGCGGACTCAAAAACCCCGAACCATCCATTTCAGATTGTGTGTGTGTGTGTGTGTGTGTTCAATTGATGGCACGCCAACCGGAGATGTGTGTGTGTTCAATTGATGGCACGCCAATCCATTTCAGATCCTGCAGAGGATTATGTTATCAACAGCTGATGAGTAAAATATAACAATGACAATGTTATCAGCTAACCTTTGGCACAATTCTTATAGTGTCAAAATGCCTTTTTTGCTGTACTTCAACTTCATCATTAATAATTTGTATGCGGCTTTCAGCAGGTCGTGGTGTTCATTGAATACTACCTTTAGTACTAGGTTTTGTAATTTTTAGTTTTCTTTTGCTTAATTGAATTCATAGCACTCCTTTCATGGTTTTGTTTAATTCTACTTTTGCTTAAATACAACCATGTTCTATCTAATCACTTTACATTCTATGCATGAAGTAGTAAATATAATGTTATTTTCTAATATCCCAAACTTATTTCTTTGGTCAGTAGGTGGATAAGGTTTGAGTTGGAGGCTTAGAATCAAACGAGGACAAAGCCGAGGCGATGAGATGTCGCGCTACTAGGAAACCCTCTAGTGCTGCATAGATGTTTGCAAGTCTTGTACTGCTGCAAGTTTGAAAAAGTTGTGAAATACTGAGTGAAATGTACACTAGTTTATGATTTTAAGTACTACTTCAGTGGTTTGTCAACTTATTGAACGATGATTGATTATAATTAATATATGTCAGTGCAATTGTTTTTATTATGGTTTAATTGTGTTTTGCAATGACGATTTATTAAACCACAATCAAATGGTACTAGCATTGCAATACAAACCTGCCAACGAATTGCTATACGTGCAATATGATCTATCGCAACAAATTAACTTGTGTGGCTATATGATATCTGGCAACGAATAAAATTGCATTGTAAATAGTAGTATTGCCACGACATGATGGTTGTGGCAATAACATATGACTCTTGCAACGAATAAAATTGTGTGGCAATTGGTAGTATTGCCACGATATGATGGATGTAGCAATAACATATGACTCGCAACAAATAAAATTGCGTGGTAAATGGTATTATTGCTACGACATGACGGGTGTGGCAATAACACATTTGGCAATGAAATTCTGGCATAGCAAAATGTCTTTATTGCCATGCTATTGATCGTTGCATGTACCACATCTTGCAACAGAGCTTTGCGTGGCAATTTCTTATATCGCCACGAACATCATGGTTGCGGCAATGTCCTATTGCCATGCTTTGCAATGGACCACTATAGTTGCAATAAACTCAAGCACTTGCAACGCAAAACGAGCAATGGTTGCAATACCTTATTGCAACGCAACTTATTGCAACCATCAGCAACGAACGTGATTCGGTTGCGGCATCCTACTTTGGCAACCAAATTGGACTTATTGCAACGTTTTCTCAACGTTGAAAAACAGTTAAAATTTAGTAGTGCAAGAAGAGCGATTCGCATTCAAGCCAAGACTGGAGCAATGCCAAATATTGAAGTGTCATGAAGAACAAGATGCAACAACATCTCCGACACTGGAGATGAATCATGAAGAATAATTCAACTGGAGAAGTCCGAATTGGCGGACTCAAAAACTCCGAACCATCGCCGGGAGGTAACTCGGTGGTTATCGGTAATTTAATTTTTGCATTAAAATTTGCATATTTACTTTCTCATAAATTGCATTATTAAAAAGAAATAAAAATAAGCATAGCATGATTAAAGCTAAGCCCCATGTGATTATTACTAACGGAGTGTTAAACCCCCATCAGTGAAATTTACTGTGGTGGCAGAAAATTATAAAAAGTCCATCATTAGAATTTTAATTTTTCGTAGATTCATAAAAGTAATTTAGTTTTTTATTATTGTGTCATTATACGGTATAAATACGGAAAACATGTGGGACGCACCATCATCACATCAAGTCACCTCAAGCCTTATCATCAACCACCACCTTTCACTACCATCTAAACTCTATTATTCATACATGCGCTACCCACCATCCATCCATTCAGCCATTTCACCAGAGAGAGCACCAACACACATGCATTTGGAAGGGCATCTAGATGGTGTCGACACTAGCTAAAGAAGAGAGCCAAAGATCACCAGGTGGGGCCGGCCGGCCCCAAGGCCACGCTGGCCAGCGCTCCTCCTCCACTTCTCTGGCTCTCCTTTCTTTTATTCACTCACTCACTCACATACACACCAGAGAGCTCCTTGCCACCTTACTTCGTAGCTCGTGATTACAAACTCTCACAATCCTTTCAAGTGTTTCAAGTTTAAACAAGGAAAGGGGTAGAGAAGGAGATTAGCAAGAAGACCTAAAAGAGAGATCACCACTTTGATTCCTTCTCTTCACCTGTTTTTGCTTCTTCTTATTTTGTTCTTGTGTTCTTGTTCGTTCTTGCCGTGTTCTTTGTGTTCTTCATTTCTCAGGCAAGATGAGCAATAGAATGAAAGGTGCCATTCAATCCCTTGGAAGAGCCTTCTCACGCCGCACACCACGAAGTCAATCATCATCACAAGTGCCATCGTTCATCGGCTCCGACAAGAATATCGATCCTCCATCACCCTTCACGTATGACAACCCTTCATCCTCTTCCCAACCGGAAGAGAGGTATGAGCTCACAAGCATCACTCAAATTTCATTACCAACTAGACCGCAGAAGGAGATATTAAATGTGGTTAAAACAAGGAATTTACGCATACTCCAATTTTTGATGCCACTTTGCTCCATGAAACCGGAATGGATTCCGAGTTTGAGCTTATTTTTAGAAATGTTGGATAGGAATATGCATGGCAAATTAATGAGCAGGGTAGCAAGTTACTCACTATAGAATTTATTAGCACCCTAGACTTTGATGATGATGAGTTTAATTTTAGAATGTTTAATAAACCTTTCACCCTCTCATGGAAAAGTTTTGGTTTAGCACTAGGATTCAATAATCAGTGTGTGGTTAATATTTCTGAAACTCTCCAAGACTTTGATAAAGATGATTTTTGAGAGAGTATCACTACAAAGAAACCAGAGAGAAAACAAAAATATACTACGGAAGAAGTTCATCACCCTACACTGAGATTCATGCTTAAATGGCTAGCTTTTACATTCTTTCCTAGAGAGGAGTTAAATACTATTAAACAAGATGAGCTGCATTTGTTATATATCATGATTAAAAAGAGGAAGGCGTCACCTGTAAAAATGATGTTGAATTATTGGAGAACTGTCCCTTCCTTAAAAAGTGCAGTATTTCTTTTACTTCCTGGATTACACGTTTAGCTGCAGGGCTAGGTTTATTATCAAATGCTTGACTTGTTTATATTTCTCATGCCCGCAGAATTATTGGCTATGATTTTTTCTTTCGTGCTCACATGCTCAAACGCCGAAATAATAAAATAGTTACGATTTATAAAAATTATGACAATGAGTACGAACTGCCAGACAGGGAGTTAGGAATTTATTCTGTTCAGAATTTTATTTTTCCAGCTATTAGAGCTAATGTTGGCAGGTGTCCGTCCGCACGCATCAGCAGGGCGCCGAGAACTAATTTCACCGGAGCTAACCCAGCACCATCTGGGTCAGTTTATTCCCACTATGTTGATTTGGTGAACAGGTATCGACGCAAGAGCCATGCCAGCAGTGGACTGCACATGCAAGATGGGAGGAACAACCCACATTTCAATAAGGAGAATCTTCGTCAGCAGCAGCAGCAGCGGGTTGGGGAGCAATTGATTTTCAGAGAGGACGAGCATCTTTTTCTACACGCGGGAACACGGACTTCACCACCGGTGGACCGTATCCGTTCCATGCACCACCGAAAGATGACTACTATCGGCCACCTGAGCAGCACTTTACAGCTACCACTAATGATTTCCCAGCTTTATTTATGCGTCTCACTAACATTGAACAGGGATAGAACGCAATAAGCGACACACTGCACCAGCATGAGCAGTGGCAGCAGTAGGTCGACGACAAGTTCTACCAGCATGAACAATGGCAGCACAGCACGGACCAACGACTTGATCAGATCTATCGAGGACAGCAGCAGACACAGAGCGGATTGGAGTATTTGATACATCAGATGGGATACCCGCCGCCACCTCCACCACATTACTGAGCAACATCCAGCCTGGGGGAGATCCCCGCTAGTTGAGTACCTCTCACCTTTATATATGCTCTTTATTTCAGTATTTAATTCAGTCTTTAATTATGACAAGAAAACCAAATAAAAATTTATTTACCGCTTTCTTTAGTTATTGTATTAAATTTTGGCTTGCTTAAAAATGAAAATAAAAAAATTAAGTTTGTCTTAAATTCCGCATTTGATTTGTCTTTAGAATAATTAGAACCTAAAGCTAGAGAAAAATCAAAAAGATATTTAAACTGTTTAAATATAATTTACTGCAATTGCTTAGTATTTCAATTTAAATTCTCCTACGAATTGCATGAAGTTCATCTACCATGAAAATTTATTCTGAAACTTGATATCGGTGGGTAGCACAAGTTTTTCTAAGTGATTGACGGATATGATATAAGAACGTTGAGTTGCTATTTATTTCATTCTGAGTGACACCTAAGCTCCAGACTTTTAAAAAAAATCAAAACAAATATAATAATAATTTGTTCTGCTAATATGATTTAAGTAGACTATTCTGTTATGCATTCATGATTGAATTGAGATGCACAAAAAGTTTTTACTCTATGCACAAGTCTCTCTCTTAGAAGTCTAACAGAGAGTGTGGGTTATAAAATTAAAAGATGCCATGGCAAAGAAGTATGAGCCTAAAAGATGCCATATCAAAAGAGTATGTGCCAAAAAAAGAGAGTAAAACAATGGGTGCAAAGACACCCGCCTGAGAGAAAAAAAATGGGCACAAAAAGTATCCACTGTGAGATAACCCACACTCTTCGGGACAAAAAAGAGAGGATAATGCATAGGAGTTCAAAAAATAAAATTTAATCACATTCACGCATTCAATCATGATGTATACCTTAGTAGTCCTCTGCAATCTTATTAGTAGGCTCTCATTATTTCCTAAATAAAAATTATATACTTATTCAAAAAAAACCTGGAGCAATGGTTGAAACAAAGAATGAAAGACTTAGTGCTTGCTTGATTATTCTGTCTCTTAATGACCCAAGATCTAGTTTAAAAGCCCCACGATTGAAAAGAAAAGGAATAAGTTTGAAAGATAGATTAATGAATTTATTTGGAAGAGAAAAACCATTCATTCATCACCCTGCATAAGATAAGTAAATGATAAAAAAACGGAGGTGTGCCTGTTTGAGTTAGAGATCAGTCGGTAATACAATCTTATCCATTATGTATAGATTTGTTATCAATATTTCCTAAGTTTAATGTGCCTTCCCCGGCAACGGCACCAAAAATGCTTATTGATATTTACTAACGTCGCCAAATATAACTATATAACTTTTAATGCGAGAGGCGAGATTAGAAGATGAATGCTAATTAATTAACTTGTCATTAGCAACTAGCCACTTTTCTATTACCAATATTATTATGCAAGAACTAGGTTGGCATCCCTAATTAATAATGCTAATAATAAATAAAGGTTTTATATATTAATCTATGTGACTAGATAGAAATAAATATAAATATAAAATAAGATCAGTTCTGTAAGCGGACAGATAATTATACCATTGTAGCATTTTACCTAGGAGTTCTACCAGGTTGTCAATTTATATTTATACCACTGGGAAGGACTAGGATAAACTTTAATCTATTATATTGATAGTGATGGTATACAATGGATAAGTCACATTATCGATGTCATTTACTCTACTCATAACACAAGATAAATAAAGATAAAGGTGATAAGTATGATCAAGCATCATAAATAAAAGATAATCATCAGAGCACTCTCTAGTCATAGCAATAGCTAGCCAATGGATAAACTATGGAATTAATATCAAAGGTAATTCTATAACTACATCAATGAATAACTCTAAGTAGTGCAATTACATCTACCAATCATTGTTAGACTAATCATATATCATAATCACATGCAAAGGGCATCATCTAGGAAGGATGTGAAACAGAGTCATCATCCAACTTCGCGACCGTGCCTGCTGGCCTACATACGGGGGGTGGACTACAGAGGACTCAACGCAGCTGTCACCTACGGGATCTACCACACAACCCGGCACATCAGGGTGCACTCGCAGATAAACAAAATACTTAGGCACCACGTCTACATATTGTTCATCATCTATCCATCGTCCGCATGAATAAACGCTATACGAGCAATTACATGAATTCAATAAGATCAAACCAACTATACTAGACATAATCAAAATAGACAAAGACTATTGTAATCAAGAACATATGAACTATTAAGAACAATATTTCCCTAATCATAATGAAGAATACAATAATAGAGAAAGAACTATAATTATACCAAACTCCGTGCTCCAGACAGACGCCGGGGCTCCAGATCCACCGAAGAACTAGAACTCCTCTACTTCTAATCTAACTAGGCTAGAACTATGAACTAGGAGGCTCTTGATGGCTTGGGGACTTGATGCCTTGAATGGATGATGGATTGATTGATTTATGCCTCCAGGGGGGTCTGCCCCTCTATTTATAGCCCGGTGGGATGCACGTGCACCGTAGGATCAAAACGACTTGAAAAAAGGGCTCAGATGACTCCACAAAGGTGGCGGAAGACGACTCCAAAAGGTGGGTGTCAGTGCTAGTTTTAGCGGGTGCTAACACCGGCTAGTGAATTTATGTTTTGCGGTTGAGGCTCCGGATGGTGTGCAAGGGGGAACACAGGATTTATACTGGTTCAGGCCATGAGGGCCCTACGTCCAGTGGAGAGAAGAGTCGTGTTGCCTTGCACCGGGGTGCTTGTAGTAGGGGTTACAAGCTAGGCGAGAGAGGGAAGTGCTCCCAAGTCTCTTGTGCGCGTGTAAGTGCGTACAGATTGCTTGTTGTTGTATGGTGTCAAGTGTGTGTGAGAATGAGTCTCTACTAGAACCTGTCTAAGGCTGGCCTCTGCTCTCCCTTTTATAGTCACAAGGGAGAGGCAAGGGCAGCGCGTACATTGCCATGCATGTTACAATGGGGAGTTGTTGTCTCTGTTTGACTGTCGTCACCTATGGTCTTGTCTCCACATTCCAGGGGTATGGCCGTAGTGGTTCGTAGGATTTTGGTGAGTTCCAAGGCGGCAATAGTTGTCGAGATTACGGCATGGCGTAGCGTCACACCTGGCACACCTGATGGCTGTCCTTCCGCGCGATGTGACAAGAGGGTAAGTCGTCTCGGGGCATTGTCTCCTGAGGCTCGGGACTCCTAGAGGTGTGATGGAACGGAGCAGGGCGATATCTTCCCTCGGGCGCATTTCCAGCTTTCGGACAGTGTTTCCCGATGGTCGGGTGAGAATGGATGGAAGGCGTGCTCGTCCTTTTGAGTGGACAGTGCAGTAGGTGCCTTTCCCGTTCTTGCGTAGCCCGTTCGTCAGGCGCTTGGACTGTCGTAGTCGTAATTGGTAGATCCCGGTGGAAAATGGGGCGGAGCACCGTAAACCATACCGGGGAGGGGATGGCCATAGTGGGTCCATCAAATCCGTCGCCAGGGAAATCCTAACAGGTGGTATGGCCGTAGTGCGCGTGCGAAGCATGGTCGCGTCGAGAATCTCGCCTGACGGGCAGTGCTTGTAAAGTGGTCAGAGAGGTCTCTTGTGGTCCAAGATTGCTCCGGTGACGTCAACTGTGCATTGGATGCTTTTGAGAGGTTGCGCTCGAGGGGGATGGGGAAGCTCGGGCGAATCGGAGAATTGGTGTCCGAGGATGCCGCTTTCCCGAGCTCTCTCGGGGAGGCTCGGGCGAATCGGAGAATCGGCGCCCGAGGGTGATGTTGGCATTTCTTAACGTCGTTACAAAAGATAGACTGAAAGTCCATCCCCGACAACGGCGCTAGAAATGCTTGTTGGCGTTTCTTAGCATTACTACTAAAGATAGACTAAAGGTCCGTCCTTAATAATAATACTTAGAAACATAAGTTGACATTCCCAATCACCATTACTTCAGAAAGGTAATCCTTGGCCCTTAGTGGCGCCGGCCTAGGTAATACAGTCTGGTAATAGTAGTTAGAAGTGCCGGATTGGCCTTCCTAACTGTCATTACTTACGATATGCAAAACTATGGCACGGCGCCGTGTGGTGCAACAAGAATTACAATTCTTAAGTAATGGTACTTAGGTACGCCAATCGATAGCTCTGTAAGGAATAAGATTACTCTACAAGCGCACAGAACTATCATTGTAGCATTTCAACCCGTGAGTAGGGTGTCGTATTTATAATTTCTCGTAGGGGGGCAATATGCATCAAGCATGGTGTAAACATGATCACTAATTGAGTGCAATGGTAGGCATAGAGTAAACAGGAATAAAACATGATTTCAAGATAGTGGACACACATATGGATCAACCTCAAGGATAAAAGGAAAATAAAGAATAAAAGAATATATCTAACTGAGCAGGCATTGGTCATATATAATTATGCAAAGAACTGTTAGCAAATCATTTAATTAGTAGTTCTAGTATCAGGACTAAGTCTAGGGTGATAGGTAGATCCCCGCAGCTGGTCTGCTAGCCGATAGAGACTTTACGAACTCCTACTTGATATCTGAACATGGGGGAATGGTAGGGATGGACAGGGCTGTCACCACCTGTCCACCTACCCCTCTGCCCATGGGATACCGACAAATCCGTCGATCTCCGCATACCCAAGCTTCATGCTTGCATACTTGGAAACAACTCCTAACCCCCACGAACCCCAACCCTTCGGATTGACAGGCTAGGTTAAGAGCAACCATGATAGCACGACGAACCATCACCTCATTCCTAGTTCTTCCTCTATTCATACTAATTCGATGAACAATGAAGAACGATGATGAACAAATCAAGAACATGATACATAAAATATGTTCTAGCTCATGTATTATGCTCAAAGCAAGATCATAACTAGACATGCATAATCATATAAGTATGATAAGAACTTGCTCATGGAAGAAGACCGAATTATATTCATACCAAGATGATCCTTTTCTTCCAAGGAGACAAGCTCTCCTTGATAGCTCTTGCCTTGCTCAGAAACTACTGATACTACTCTAAAGATACAAGTGAGAAGTGTGAGGTAGATGACTTCAAAATGATGTGTGTGTTGAAGGGGATGGGGCACCATCTATTTATAGTGGTACTATGACGGTTTGGCACATCTAAACATGAAAGGAGGTGAAACCGCCATCAGCACCGCCTCCAAAGATGGGCCCGAGAGGCCCCACCTGGGGGGCGGTCGCCCCCGGGGGCGGTCGCCCCCGGGGGCGGTCGGTCCCTGGGGAGCGCCATCTGGCCACCGCCTTCGGGTGGTCGGTTGCTCCCTAGGTCTGGGCCTCTCCCGTGGTTGCGGATGGATCCAATTACGCTTTGAAGGTGGGCTTCTTTAATATTCTTTGTTTGCGCATTTGTCGGATTCGTCATTTGACTTTGCGCTTTCTCCATGTTGATGCGTATTTCCACTTGTTATGCCATAAGACCTGTAAAACATGAATGCTAGGGGTACAAGTGGAACTTGTTAGTAGTAAAGGCATATGTGCTAGAATATGATTGTTAATCCTCTTTTTAGTCTACGTTGGTGGTATAAAATTTATCCATAAGGAACACCAACAGGTGACGCTTTCCCGAGCTCTCTCGGGGAGGCTTGGGCGAATCGGAGGTTCGGCGTCCGAGGGTGACGCTTTCTCGAGCACTCTCGGGGAGGCTCGGGCGAATCGGAGAATTGGCACCCGAGGGTGCCGCTTTCCCGAGAGTAGGCTGGTGTTGATGCAGCGCCGTCATGGGCCTCCGTAGGTGCGGCCCTCATAGGCTTTCACAGGCTTTGCCTGGGCTGGGCCGTGTTGGGAATACGTGTTTTTGCATCGAAGTTGGGTACCCCATACTTTGGTACCCGACAGTGGGCCAAAACCCTAGGGGGGGCGCCGGCCGGCCCCACCCTGGTGGGTTTTGGGCCCCGGTGCTTCGAGTGTGTTCTAGACTCTTCCAGTGTCTTCATGATGATGTTTCCTTGGCGGTTAAGTTTCGTGGTAATTATGATCTTTAACCCTTCTTTTATGCTTTTCTAGAATAGCCCCTGGAAAAAACAAAACATGCAAAACTCGTGAAAACTGTCAGTTAAAACCCTAGACTAGTGTGTATTCATGTATCTTTTGGTGTCTAAAGTTCTAATAAAAGTTGACGTCGTCCACCGTCAACAGATCACATTCACACATTCAATCATGATGTATAGCTTAGTAGTCTTCTGCAATCTTATTAGTAGGCTCTCATTATTTTCTAAATAAAAATTATATACTTATTCAAAAAAACTGGAGCAATGGTTGAAACAAAGGATGAAAAACATAGTGCTTGCTTGATTATTGTTGGTATTTTTAACATCACTTCACGTTAAGTTATCATCCCTAACATGATGCCAAAAACCAAAGGTAAAATAATCTTCACCTGCCTCCTAAAAAATAATACTATAGAATATATCCGCAAGCGCACAGATAATTCTCCCATTGTAACACTTCACCCGGTAAGTATTCCGAGTATCGTTGATTTAGTTTATGCCAAAAGGATAAAGAGGTATTCTAGTCATTAGGATAATCTACTATAATAATCGGAAAGATAATTGTGCAGACCTATGATAACCCATAACTCTAGTGTTTTAACGATAAATAAGTCAATGATAAATGGTAAATGATAACTGAGTAAATAAAGTAATTGGTATTCTAGAGATAGAATATAGAGACTCACTAATGTAGTAAGACAATCTCGAGATTCGGCTAAAGTAAAGGAAACCTATGTAATTACTAAATACAAAGTCTACAGCGTACGCCACATTACACAATTTCATTTATAACATAATCAACTCAGAAAACATCATAAGAAGCATCATCTAATGAGGATATTAACATACACAAGGGTCACCTCCTTCGCGACCGCGCTCTGCTCGTCCTACGTACGGGGGTGGACTACAGAGGAACCAACGCAGCTGTCACCTACGCGGACTACCACACGACCCGGCACGTCAGGGTGCCTCCGTAGGTACACAATATATCTAGACACCACATCTACATAATGTATACCACCTAACTCACTCGAGTAGTGAATTAGGCGCTTTACGATCAAATAACAATAATCATCACCAATCACAACTATATCGAATATGCAATTAGAATCAACTAAGAACTGAATAAGTAGCAATATATTAAAATAAAGCAAAGTCATAATGAGATACAAGATAAGATTATTGATCTCCAGACGAACAGATCTGGAATCCCGAGCGTAGCGCCCAACTCTACTTGAACCTTGATAGACGCCTAAACTATTAAATTGAAGAACTAGAGCCCAATTTCTAATCTCTGGAAACCCTAACTTCTGTCTACTCTTGACAAATAAAGCAGGAGGAATGTATTGGTGCTCTGAGAGGGAGGTCTGTCCCTTTATTTATAGCCCGGTGGGATGAACGTGCGCCGTGGGATCAAACCGACTTAAACAAAGGGGCCAGATGACTCCAAAGAGGCGGTGGAAGAAGACTCCAGAAGGCGGCGGCGAAACCCTAGGGAGGGCGCCGCCCGGCCCCACCCCAGGGCCGGCCGGCCCCACCTGGCCAGGTACGGGCCTTCACTTGCTTCGGGTGTGTTCTACACTCTTCCAGGGTCTTCGTGATGATGTTTCCTTGGCGGTTAAGTTTCGTGGTAGTTAAGCACTTTAATCCTTCTTTTAATCCTTTCTGAAATAATCCCTGAAAAATACACAATTCACCAAAACTCGTGGAATTTGTCAGTAATAACCCCTATGCTTCTATTATTGTTCTTCCCTAGGCATTAGTTGACGGTATAAAATTGGTACTTAATGACCGTCAACAACACCCCTAAGCTAAGTCTTTGTTAGTCCCATAGCAAAGTTGACTTGAAATAATTTATTCAGGGTTCTATAAGAATGTATGACTCCCAACAAATAATTAAATATTTAAACAGAAATTCTTCTCCGGATTGAAATTCATTAATCCACCTTTCAAACTTATTCCTACTCTTTTCAATCGTGGGGCTTTTAAACTAAGTCTTGGGTAATTGAGAGACAGAATAATCAAGCAAGCACTAAGTCTTTCATCCTTTGTTTCAACCATTGCTCCATATATATATATATATATATATTGAATAAGTATGTAATTTTTACTTAGAAAATAATGAGAGCCTACTAATAAGATTGCAGAGGACTACTATGCTATACATCATGATTGAATGTGTGAATGTGATCAAATTTCATTTTTGAACTCCTATGCATTATCCACTCTTTTCTGTCTAACTGAAAATTGTGGGCTATCTCCCCAGCAGATACTTTTTGTACCCATTTTTTTTCTCTCAGGCGGGTGTCTTTGCACCCATTGTTTTTCTCTCTTTTTTTGGCACATACCCTTTTGATATGGCATCCTTCAGACTCATACTTCTTTGGTATGACATCTTTTAATTTTATAACCCACACTCTCTGTTGGACTTCTAAGAGAGAGACTTGTGCATAGAGCGAAAACTTTTTGTGCATGTCAATTCAATCATGAATGCATAACAGAATCGTCTACTTAAATCATATTAGCAGAACAAATTATTATTATATTTGTTTTGATTTTGATTTTTGAAATGTCTGGAGCTTAGGTGTCACTCAGAATGAAATAAATAGTAACTCAAACCTTCTTATATCATATCCGTCAATTACTTAGAAAAGCTTATGCTACCCACTGATATCAAGTTTCAGAATAAATTTTCATGGTAGATAAACTTCATGCAATTCGTAGGAGAATTTAAATTTAAACACTAAGCAATTGCAGGAAATTATATTTAAACAATTTAAATATCTTTTTGATTTTTCTCTAACTTCAAGTTTCAATTATTCTAAAGACAAATTAAATGCGGAATTTAAAGCAAACTTAATTATACAATCTATTATTTTTTTTATTTTCATTTTTAAGCAAGAAATCAATGCAGTAACTAAAGAAAGCAGTAAATAAATTTTTATTTGGTTTTCTTGTTGTTTTTTTAACAATATTGAAATTGGTAAAATTAAAGACCAATCTAAATACTGAAATAAAGAGCATATATAAAAGTGAGAGGTACTCACCTAGCGGGGATCTCCCCAAACTGGATGTTACTGTGGTCAGTAATGTGGTGGAGGTGGCGGCGGGTATCCCATCTGATGTATCACATACTCCTATCCGCACTGCGTCTACTGCTGTCCTTGATAGATCTGATCAAGTCACTGATCCGTGCTGTGCTGCCATTGTTCGTGCTGGTAGAACCTGTCGTCGACTTGCTGTAGCCACTGCTCGTGCTGGTGCAGTGTGTCGCATATCGTGTTCTGTTCCTATTCAATGTTAGTGAGATGCATAGATAAAGTTGGAAAATCTTTGGCGGTAGCTGTAAAGTGCTGCTCAGGTGGCCGATAGTAGCCATCTTCTGGTGGTGCGTGGAACGGATACGGTTCACCGGTGGTGAAGTCCATGTTCCCGCGTGCAGAAAAAGATGCTCGTCCTCTCTGAAAATCAGTTGCTCCCCAACCCGCTGCTGCTGCTGACAAAGATTCTCCTTGCTGAAATGTGGGCTGTTCCTCCCATCCTGCATGTGCAGTCCACTGCTGATGTGGCTTCTGCGTCGATATCTGTTCACCAAAATTAACATAGTGGGAATAAGCTGGCCCAGATGGTGTTGGGTCAGCTCCAGTGAAATTAGTTCTCGGCGCCCTGCTGATGCGTGCGGACGGACACCTGCCAACATTAGCTCTAACAGCTGAAAAAATAAAATTCTGAACAGAATAAATTTCTAACTCCCTGTCTGATAATTTGTACTCATTGTCATAATTTTTATAAATCATAACAATTTTATTATTTCGGCGTTTGAGCATGTGAGCACGAAAGAAAAAATTATAACCAATAATTCTGCGGGCATCAGAAATATAAATAAGTATAGCATTTGATAATAAACCTAGCCCTACAGCTAAACGTGTAATCTAGAAAGTAAAAGAAATACTACACTTTTTCATGCAAGGGACAGTTCTACAATAATTCAACATCATTTTTACAGGTGACGCCTTCCTCTTTTTAATCATGATATATAACAAATGCAGCTCATCCTGTTTAATAGTATTTAACTCATCTCTAGGAAAGAATGTAAAAGCTAGTCATTTAAGTATGAATCTCAGTGTGGGGTGATGAACTTTTTCGGTAGTATATTTTTGTTTTTTCTCTGGTTTCTTTGCAGTCATGCTCTCCCAAAAATCATCTTTATCAAAGTTTCGGTAGACATGGGGTGATGAACTCCATGTCTAGTTTTAGTTAAGGAAGGCATTTCAACCTAAACACCACGCATAATTTAAAAGCTTTTGAAAAATACTCATATGGTCGTATGTAGTACCTCCAAACCAAAACTTACTATGGCAGACAAAGGTAATATGAAAGCACTAGTAGGAAATTATTCAGGTAGAGATGAAAAAGCATAATCATAATGATTTTTTTTAAATACTAATTATGAGCCTTCATGTGCTCATATATTTTTTCTTTGTTTTAATAAGAATGCAAGTGAGATGGATATATGAATGGAACTAAATAAGTTATGAGTAGAAATGTAACACCCGAAAAATTGCATTCTTTTAAATAGTGGGAATTTATTTAATTATGCAATTAGTTGATCATTCCAATATAGGGAAATAATAATTTTTCTCAAATATAAAATCAAACCTAGGTCATACACATGTATGATGCATTCATGCTGGAGCATTTCTTCTTTGTACTGTTGTAGCTTATTTGAAATTTTTTTTCAAATATTTCAAAACTCAATTTGAAAATCCTTTTGGAAAATGAAATTAGAAAATAGAAAAGGGAAAAAAGGAAAAACCCTCCCCTCTCTGATTTTGGCCCGAGGGCCCAGTCCTCCTCTTCCTTTCGGCCTGCCCCCTCCCTTGCTAACTTGGGCCGAGGCCCAGCTAACTAGCCAGCCAGCCGGCGCAGCAAGCTGAGCACCCTCTCTTCCCATCTTTGGATGACAGGCAGGCCCCACAGGGCAGTCCCTCTTCTCCTCCTTCCTTTCTTCTCCCCGGGGCGCCCAAAGCAGAGAGCCACGCCGCGACCGAGCACGCGCGCGCGGAGCATCCCTCTGCCGTGACTGCCAGCCCGACCCCAGCGCTCGGTGCTACCGACCTGTGGGACCCACAGGACAGCCCCTCCCCTGTTTCCCTCTGCTGCTCGCCGAGAGTCCGACGCGAGAACGAACAGAGCGAGTTCGTCGCTCGCCGCCCTCGATTCGATCTCCTATATCCGAGGCGAACTCAACTCCCCTATCCCCATCGCCTCGGGACTATATAAGTCCAGGCGTGCCCCTATTTGTCGCCATCCAGCCCTAGCGGCATTGCCTCTTCCTGCCCTTGCGCGAACAGAGCCGCCGCTGCTCGAAGCTTTCCGCCGCCGGGATCCTCGGACGAGTCCGGATCTCCTACGCCTCCCTCACGCCCCTATATAGGTCGGCCGAGCCCTGCCGTCCCTCCCCACAAGTTCCCGAGCAAGCCACGCCCTCCGATCTTGCCCTAGCCGCCGCCCCGAGCTCCGCCGTCGCCCCAAGCTCTGCCGCCGCCGTCGATTTCTCCTCGGGAGGACTTCTCCGTCGAAATTGGTTGTTCTCCAAGCTTCGCAGCAAGGTCAAGGACCTTCCCGACCCCTTCTCCCTCGGTTTTGTGCACTATAGCCATGATGCCGAGCTTCGCCGCCGCCATAGTTCCGCCACCTAGCTCGCCGCATCCTCCCCGAGCTACCTCTATGGCAACCGAAACCATAGATAGGTTTGGCTTGAGCTCCTCTTGCTTCCCGACCAGATCCCGAGGTGTGCCGAGCTTCCTAGCCCCGAAAACGCCGTCTCCGGCCATCTTGCCGGCGAGGAATCGGCCGGGCGCCGCCCGACTCCGGCGACCAGAGCCGCCCCTCTTTCCCCGAGCTACCTGCGCCGTCCACGGCCGATCCAACGGCTCACAGTGAGAGATACCCTTTCGCCGGCACTTTTGCAAAAGAGCCCCTGAGCTTTTTAATGTTCTAACCCGCGATCCCTTGGCGTAATTCTCAGATTACGCTTTCCTATTTAGAAAACATATTTTCCTCGGTTTTAATTCAAAAGGCGTTTTCAATATTTACAGATTTGCCACTCAGTTTATTTCGGCCATATTTTATTCGTTTTAGCTCAGATTTGATCCGTTCAAGTCTCGTTAGATTCATAATTTCGTAATCTATCTAATGATGCTACTGATACTCATGTTTTCAACTTTTAAAATTTGAGATTAAATTTAATCTATTATTTTATTAAAGTAAAACTTGTTTATTTCATAACTTCTCCGTTTGAATTCCGATTTTCGTGATCTTTATATCGTTGGAATCGTAGCGACGCGTAGATTATTTTTAGAGAAAATCCCTTATATGCCATTGAAACTTATACTTATCCCTTATGTGCCATTGAAAAATACAAGTTCCCTTCTATGCCATTGCTTTATATTTTCTCTCCCTTATATGCCATTGCCGTTATATTCTCCGTCAAAAATCTTACGTGCTAGGCTGGGAACGGACGGAAATCCAGGGTTAACACGTGTACGTAAGTCTAAATTATAACACGTGTACGTCAAATGGTAGACTAGGAAAATACTAGGATAAACGTATTTACATAAGTCTAAATTATAACACGTGTACGTCAAATGGTTAGACAAATTATGATACGTATGTCAAATGGCTAGGCTAGGTCAGTCTTCTTGCAGCGATATAGACATACGCCGAGTAAAAATGGTGCCACACATAGCGCTAACGGAGATTCTTAACGGAGAATATAACAGCAATGGCATATAAGGGAGAGAAAATATAAAGCAATGGCATAGAAGGGAACTTATATTTTTCAATGGCACATAAGAGATAAGTATAAGTTTCAATGGCATATAAGGGATTGGCCCTTATTTTTATATACTTTTCAATCTGTTTTTCCACTGTTGGTGTACTGTTTCTAATATAGATCTTGTTTGCTTCGTGTATGATTGCCTCGATGATTGTGTGGTGATTTTATGATCGAGTTCAGACGGTGAGCAATACGTAGGTGATTAAGAGTACGTTGAGGATCCAAGTTCTCCAGAGCACTTTGATCAAGGCAAGTATAGCATGGGATCTTCCTTGTTATCCTATTCACCGCAATAATTAATTTCATGTGCATGTGTCTACCTTGTTAACCATAGTTTCTACCTAGTATTGTTATCTTGTTCCTTGATCACCTATGGGATTTATGCATTGGGTAGTTGATGCTAGCGCGCTATTGGAATCATGATCATGTAAACTTGATTAATTGAATATGCAATAACATTGAAAGATGTCTTTTTAGCAACATGGAACTAGGGGATTCGAGCATAGTTTTGTGATGCTCCATATCCTTTCCCCCTTGGTAATGATCTGTCAGCAAAAGCTGGGACTTACAGTGCAACTATGAGGGCTATATGGCTCTGGTTTTAGCTCAGTATGAGGACCTTTTCTAGCTTGTTAGAGGTTACCGAAAGGCGCAAGAGGGGCTTTGACGACTCGGGTATAGTGCGGCCTCTGTCCATATGTGTATAACCTGCGTGACCTTGTGCCATATGGAATGGGGGCTCTACATATGCTTGCCGAGGAAACCTCGCGGCCCTAACATGTTAGACAAACCTTTGAAAGGCTTCATAGTGAAACCCTGCTCGCTCACCTTGGTAGTGTTGTGGGGCTAGCTACCCCGAGCAAATGGGAATCACGGCTCATAGTGAAAGTGCACAACCTCTGCAGAGTGTAAAACTAGTATACTAGCCGCGCTCACGGTCACGAGTGGCCCGGAAAACTCACGGAGTAGCTATCTTTTTGGGTGATGTTGACTTGTTGCTAATTGATTGATGCAATTCATTAACTATGTTTACTTATGATCATGAATTATGGGCTTATTCAACTTGTTGCTATCCAATTGCATAAAAGATGCTTAATTAAAAGCAAACCGCTGTAAACCCGTGTCTATCCTGTTTGAGCCTCATAAACCCCGTGTTATATTTGCTGAGTTCGACATGGACTCACTCTTGCTATTCCCCCCACACCTCAGGAGAAGTTTAGGCTTGTGGTCAACCAGTCAGTTGTGTCCCTGTGGAGTTGGCGTCTACACGCGAAGATCGGAGAGTCTTTCCGCTGTTTTTCTACTTAAGGTTATATTCTAGATATATATTACATTATGTATTTAAACATTGTCTTTTGATATTACCTTGTATTTGTCAGCTTATGTGTGTGACTGATCCTTGGGCGCACATAAGGTTATGCATTCAATTTTATCCTTAAAATTGGGTATAACCATGCGAGTGCGAAGCTTGGTCGCATGGTAAAGTGGTTGCAAGCAGGGTAATAACGGCTTAGGTAGAAGCATGCATCATATACTAGCAAAAGAATAAATATAAAGCGCTAGCCATTCTAAACATGTCATGTCTAATAGGATTCTCTAAAAGAGGGTGCTGCCATGACACCTGTGTTGTCGAGGTAGTAGTGGTATGAGCACTCCTTGGTTAGTGTAGTTGATCTGCTGGGTCACCACCTCCGGGGTGACTCCACTCCATGGGTTCTTTTGTCGTCCACGTTCTCTTCCTCCAGCAGTCTCGATCCGATCGTTGTTAATCCGGAATTAGCTATTCCGCGAAGCAACACCAAGCAAGAAAACACCCAATATACTAAAAGACGATAAGACGCGGGGCATTCCAAATATTACCAGAGAAATTATAAAATGTTCATAAGTTGGCCCTCTCGGCGTATGTCCGATTTCATCGGGCCAAAGAAACAAGAGTGGGGTTTGCTATGCATAGCCTTATGTCACGGCCAGGTCAATATGGCTTTATAATAAATGGTTTAGGCTAGAGCTGATCCATAGCAAACACCACGGCTCACAATCTTCCGATCCGAACGCCACGGAGAAGACGGGGATCAGAGGACGGGCCAAGCGATTGGGGAAAACGTCCAATTCATCGGCAAGTAATGTTACGCATGACAATGCGAGTGCTTTAATCCACTTGTCGGGTACCAAGGCTGTGGTTCAAATGGGTACAATCATACAAGTGTCTAAAGACCAAGAATCAAGAGAGAGGGGAAGTTAGATGGGCACATCCATATCATATTCTTGGTCACATCTTTCGAGAACATGGTTTTTAAGTAGTCGATCGGGTCGACTTGCATAGGTCTGAGATCTTGATATAGACCATGGCTTCGCTATCTAAAAGGAGTTAGTCCGATCTTTGATCCAATCGCCATGGATAAGACGGAATCGAGTAAAGCGGGCTTTGCGGGGACAATGAGCGAGAAACATAATAAAGCAGTGGTCTACTTATTCCAAAGCGCATGCCATGGGATAGACGGGGCGTCAGAAGAGAGTGACATGTAAAAGACGCAAGTGCGCAAACCACCCATAGGGTACCACGACCTGGGTGCACTAGCACTAAGTCATCTCTCAGATTTGTAGCGGTGCGGTTGTCACCGCAGAATCGAAGAAATGCAGCGGTCGCACAGGGTACGAGCATACGAGGGCTTTGGCACGAAGAATGAAAGAACGGCACACGGAGTATAGCTCCATGGTCATGGCGAGGCGTGCTCGCGGCCACAAGCTACACCAACGAGAGGTCGAGTTACACCCGGCATTACGGTCATGGCAGGGCGGATCCCGCGATCGCAACGTCCGAATGAGGTACGATCCCTCAGCCGGCTCGAAGGCACGGCACACAGGCAGACAAGAACATCCAACAATAAGATCCAAAGACACGACCACAAGACACAACAACTCGACAAGACAGTGGAGTAGCACAATTCCATAGCACGAAGATAAATGGATCCTGTGTCACAGATACAATGTACAGACTGTGTGTAAGGATAGGGTACAACAGATACATGAGGATAGGGTACAACAGATATATGGATGGACAGGTCGTAAAGATAGGGTACAATATGGTGGACAGGCGTATAAAGAAGTAAAAGAAGGGCCCTCCAGTAGTCAGCATCGTATACCAGTTTGGCTTTCTAACCGTCCAACACCATCTATTGATTTGGTTTCCAACAGTCCAGCTTTATCTATTAATTGGGATCTTCCAACAGTCCAGCATCTTCTATCATCATCTATAGGGCATCGAGATGTGGCAACGGGGCTACGGCACAAGGTCGGACAGGGTCAATGTCAAAGGAAAAGTGGCAAGGCTTGCTGCAACATGTTCCAGCTCCTCTCGGCTAGCTGCTAGTAGCTTCTGGCCGGCTGCGGCTTGCTGTGGGCTGGCTGCGGCTAGCTGTGGGTTGGCTGCGGCTAGCTGTGGCTGGCTGCGGCTAGCTGTGGCTGGCTGGAGGTGGCGTCAAGTGGCCGGGAGGCGGCGGAGAATGTCCAGGTTCCCAACAAGGCATGGAATCATAGCATGGAGACCGATGTCAAATGGCAAGGTGCACGCGACGGCGAAGCCCGTCGTAGTTGGGTAGCTGCAACGCTCGAGGACACCGTCGAGACGGCGGTGCCCCGGTGCACGCGACGGCGATGCCCGTCATGGTTGTTCCAAGTGTTCATGGGTCGTCGTCCGGTTGGCTGGGTTTAGTCCGGTGTGCGTGAGTGCGTTGTGTTCTTCCTGAGCCGGTCGTGGCTCTGCCGTTGCGTTCCCTAGGGTAGGATGCGGTGGCGCACATGGCGGGTCCGAGAAGGCTGTGGTGCTCACCGTGGTGCTGACAAAGATAGGATGGTGGTGCAGCGAGGAGTTGATGCCGTGCAGGGTGATCGCCGTGCCGTGCCGATCCGCGACGGTGGCACCGGCGGCTCACGCTCTCGAGCCCGGTGTGGTGGCGTGACGTTGCTGCTGCAGAGGCGGCTTAGCACAGTCGTGACGGGAAGGCGCCCAGGACCCGTCTGGGCATGAACGTGGAAGCACGTGGCCGGAAGGCATCGGCTTCGATTAAGTGCTCGGCTTCACTCGCCGCTTCCCTGCAGCAGTGTGAACGGTGGCACGAAGGCCATCATCAGCGCGGGTAGCAGCAAGGTAAAGGAAATGGGAATTGTTGGGGCCTTGGATGCTCATCGGCGTCGAGGTTTGTGTTGAGGGTCGAGGTGGCTCCGTCAGGGCGACAGTGGCCCGGTTGCTCCATGGCTGGTGTGCACCCCGCAGCTGCCACCGCAGAGTGGACCGGGGCGGGCGGTGTTACGACGTGGTGGTGGCCGGGACGCTCTTGATGGTCAAGGCGATGGCGTGTCCGTGCTTGATGTCACGGCGAGATAGGGTGGTGATGTCGCGAGTACGAGCGGTGGTGCTGGTGCGTCGTGAACGCCGGAGGGGCTTGGTGCAGTAGCGGTTGTGGTCGGCCGATGCTGGACTCCGGGGAGGTCGAAACTCGGAGCGCCGGTGAGGTGGTGGCGTAGAGATGTCACTGCTGTTGCTGCTCGTGTTTCCTTGGCGGTGAGGACGGACAGGGTCGTGGCGAAGTCGCGGTTGCTGGCTGTTGCCACGGCGCCACCAGCTATGGCGACAAGGCGCCGCAGCAGCTTGGTGGCGTGCACCGGCATTGCCCTGGCCGCGCTCACCAGAACAGAGCGGCGGTGGTTGGCAGAGTCGTGCGCGCACAGCGAGGCGAGCCGGCGTGGCCGCGGTGGTCAGCACGGGCAACGAGGAAGGATTGGGAGGAGGGGCGGCTTGTGCTCTAGGAAGAGAAGAGCGGCGAAGCAGAGCTCCATGGCGGCGGCTTGTGGGAGAAGGTAAGCTGGGGTCGACGGCTGCTCTTATACGAACGGGTGCTAGGGCTTCCAAAGGTTCCCGGCCATCCTCGATGTTCGTGCTTGTAGTGGGACGCGTGGCCTCGATCCAAGAGACAAGCAGGGGTGATGGGGCGCGGGCGTCTGGCTCCTGGCGGCGGCGGCGGCTTCCCATGACAGGGGCGCACTGCCTCCTAGGGTTTGGCAAAGGTGGCGCACGATTGGGCTGCTGGGCCACTGACTGGGCTGCGCGAGCACAAACGGGCCGTGCATGAGGCACTGTTGGGCTGCTGTTGTTCGCAAGATGGAGGGAGGGGATGCCACGGTGGCCTGCTGCTGTGAGGGCGGAAGGCAGGCTGGGCTGCGTGAGGGGTATGAGAGGGAAGTGGATGGGCCGGTTTGCAGAGAGTGAAAAAGAGGGAATTTTCCTCTTCTAAATTTTTAGAAATTTGAGATGAGGAAATAAATGAACCTAGTGTGGAAAAATGGAATAAGGGACTTTCTCAACTTGCTATAATAATTCGAGGGATTATAAATTATGAAATGTAGAATTTTGGGAGAGATTCGGACTGAAGGAAATTGCTAAGGACTTGCTATGGCATTTGTGCTCTCCGACGCAAGACCCTAGACCAACTAAGGAACTCCGACAAAAATTCCTACAAGCAATTCTATATGTATGCAACATTGTTAGCGTGTTAGTCGCGATTCGACCTAAGTTCTATATGCTTCACAAACATTGCAAGAAAAATTTTAGAAAGTTCAGATTTTTGATTGCCGGAAAAAACCCGGGTTGTTACAGCTTTATATATTATTCCATGTGACTAGGCAGAAATATAAATAAATATAAACTAAGAACAAATCTGCAAGCGGACAGATAATTATACCATTGTAACATTTTACCTAGAATATCACCAGGTTGTCGATTTATATTTATACCACTGGGAAGGTCTAGTAAGACTTAAATTAAATCTACAACTTGTACTGCTAATGTAAAAGATAAACCATAATTATAATCCTACTCATAACAAGGATCAGTCACATGATAAAGATATATAGGATAAATATGATCAGTCATCATCATAAACCTATCAGAGCTCATCTAGTCATAACAATAGCTAGCCAATGGATAGATAAAGGAATTAATATTTAAAGTAATTCAATAACTACGTCAATGAATACTATGATTAGTGCAATTACATCTAACAATCATTGTTTAGCTCTACCTACATCATGATTAAATGTAAAGGAGCATCATCTAATGAGGATATTAAGACACAAGGGTCACCTCCTTCGTGACCGCGCTCTGCTCGTCCTACGTACGGGGGGTGGACTACAGAGGACTCAACGCAGCTGTCACCTACGTGATCTACCACATGGCCCGACACGTCAGGGTGCACTCGTAGATAAGCAAGATATCTAAACACCACATCTAAATACTGCAAATCATTCATCCACGATATCTCTGGACGAACTCTATACGAGCAATTACATAAATTCAATAGTATCAAACTAACTATGCTAGACATATAATCAAAGTGAACAATGACTATTGCAATTAAGAACATATATAAGATTAAAAATAATATTTCCCAAATCATAATGTTGAATGCAATAAGAGAAAAGAACTAGAACTATACCGAACTCCGCGCTCCAGACCGACGCCAGGGGCTCCGAATCCCGCTGAAGAATTAGAACTCCTCTACTTCTAATCTAACTAGGCTAAAGCTATGAACTAGAGAGGCTCTGGATGGTTTGATCTCCAAATGACTTGATGCTTCAGGGAGGGGGTCTGCCCCTTTATTTATAGCCTGGTGGGATGAACGTGCGCCGTAGGATCAAACCGACTTAACCAAGGGCCGAGATGACTTCTCATAGGCGGTGGAGGAAGACTCCGAAAGGCGGCGGAGGAAACCGTAGGGGGTGGGGTGTGACAGAACCGACCAATTTATACAAGATTAAGCATGATTACCCCCGTTTAACACGTTGGCACACACATACTCTTTCTCATATAAACCCGGTAGTCCGCCGAGTGTCACGAAGGACCTCGGTAAATCAACTTACAATAGGATCGTACTGATTAAGGAAACATCATATTACAAGCACAGAGTTCACAGCGAAAATTTATTATAAACAGAGTAATATAGTTATTACAATACCAAGTTCAAATACTATACATAAAGTATTTGGTTTTGAAAACCATTTATTCGGATCCATAAAACACTGCCATACTCACGTATATCTCCATACACAGCAAAAGAGAGTATAAGATATATGACCATGCCATGTGGTCTTTACTCCTCTGCATCCATGGCAGGTTTATTACAGGTAAGGCAATACCCTTCATACAGCACATCAACTGCAACGTTGGGAATAAAACCCTAAGTACTCAATTGTACTCAGCAAGACTTACCCGTCAGAGAGTAAATAAAAAGTCTCTCAAGGATATGCAAGACTTTATTTGGTAGGGTTCATAGGGTAGCATATTTTGCGGAAAAGCATACTATCATATATCCTTTGATCAAAGTTTTAACTATCAACTTATCATGGAGCTAAATAGAACAACATTAGCAAGCTTTTATAAAGTGAATTACATAGTAATAATTGATAGGAAAAGAATCTTATTCTCATACCAATATTTTATAATGAATTGTTGCTACGTTTTTGGCACATGGGTAAGTTTCTCCTAACCGGGAGAGACGGCGATTCGAATTGATTTACACCAGCTGGGTAAGTCCGTATCACACACCCTTATGAACCCATTCAAAGTTTGTATTGTGTTGGGTAGCTTTTCACTCTATTTGGGATACCGTGGGCTTGATCCATAGTGCAAGGCTCAAGGGGCAGCTGGTGCCAGGACGCTCAGGCAATGCCTGCCCTTGGTCAAACTCTGTCCCACCGCACATCCTTTTTCTCCGCCAGCGATGCACTACAGTTCAAATCCCAGCCCGACTAGAAGTGCTATAGCTTCACGGTCGAAACGACTTATTCGGCCATTATGTGAAGGTATGTTCAATCTTAACCATTGACCAAAATACGGATTTAGTTCCTAGTCAAGTTTGACAGGCAGGATCCGAAGGTGCATGTCTAATCGACATCAATGATCATAATGGCACACCATATCCCGTCTAAAATTCATATCTCATGATTCTTTCTCAATATCCATTCACTTGATTTACTAAGCATGGCTAAGCATAAGACTAACCAATACTAGTATTATCAAGTGACTCTCCTCTCTAAACAAGGTAGGTAATGCATCAACGGTTTAACTGTAATTCATCAATTTAATGCATAAACTGTAATTAAATAATACTTAATTGAAATTTTAAAACAGAGATAGAAGGGTGATAAAATGTCCGGGGCTTGCCTCGGTGAAAGGTAGATGGTCCGTGATTAGGACACTCCGGAAGTAAGTCAGTATTCAGTTCTTCGCCTTCGGGTGACAACTCCTGTGTGTTCTCCTCGATTATCTCATACTCGATGAGATTTTCCTCTTCCGATCCTATATGTATGAATAGGATGTATACATAAAAATAATGTACCATGATATGCTAGATGATAACGATATGATGACATGATGTGTGGTAAGATGCATTCATGAAATCTTAGTTTGCACAATAGGGTTTTAGGTTGGATTGGTTACATGAAATGATAATCTTGTTCTTATTTATTTTATTGAGTACATGCATATTTCTTCTCCGGTAGAGAAGTTTACAATCCTACCAAATAACACTTGAATAGGCATGACATGTTATTTACGATAAAGTTGCAAGCCAACAAAACCTATTCCTATTTGCTTATTAAAGCATAAAATGTTGGATTTTAATTCATAAAGCAAAGTTAAACTAGCAAAGTACTACTATTGCCATGGAAGAGCAAGGGTGGTTGTCCCATGGTTCTCACACAATATAACAAAGTCACTTAAGTTGATTATTTACTATTTACAATGCACTTGGTGTCTTATTTATTAAAGAAAAACGCTATTGAAGTTAGGTTTAAAATAATTATAACAATGGAAGTGTTCAAAACAATTCCAAACTTTTTGTGAAAGTAAACAGTAGCATAAATAGCACACACACACAAATTTTTAGAATCTTTGGAATAATAATTTAAGCTAAAAAATCACTTAGTGTCCCTTTTATTTATTAAAAGGATGGTTTTCAGTTTCTGTTAGAAGTACTGAAAAAGCCTATTTAATATTTTTATATAATATTACACAATGTGCAGAGCATACACCTAATTTTTCATGATTTTATCACTTGTAAATAAATGGTTATAAAAATAACAAAAATAGACACTATTCATTTTAATAGAAAATGAATAAAACGAAATAAAAAGGAAAAAGGCTCGCGGGCTCAAACTTGAATCGGCTCGGCCCAAAAGCACAGGCACGGCCCAAGTCGGACTCCCGCGCGGCGCCTGGTGATTTAGCAAAAGAGCCCTCAGGTTTTTCGAAAACTAACCCGCGCTCCACTTTAACACTATTCAAACGAGTCACTGAGTTTGCAGATAGCCCCCTGGTGTTATTCAAATTCTAACCCGATGGTCCCTGGCCTCTCCCCGAGTTGACCAAAGCACCGGCGACCCTTGACCGGCAGTTGCCCGTTGATGTAGGGCTTCACCGGCGACACCGAGGGCACCAACGTGCTCCTGGTGACCATCCGCATCGATTGAACTAGGTTAGAGACTTGAACGTAGACTATGGCTACGGCGGTGATGAGCAGAGCGGCTCGGCGGCGCTGGTCACCATCACGCTCGTCGGCTCGGTTGCTAACAAGCTCAACCGAGCATCGTTCTAGCCTTGTGATGATCTAGTGAGGCTCGAGGGTTGGTTTTCGGGGCTCGGTTAATCAATGGTGGGATCCTAACGCATGCACAGCGGCTCGGCGGCGAGAGCACGGCGGGGACAAGCCCTGTTCCGGCTAAACGAGGTCGGTAGTGTTTAGGATTATTGATCCTATGGCTTCTACAACTCAAGTATAGTATGAAACACGAACTGAAACGTATTGAAACAAAGTAGAGAGTGCTGGTCTCGTGCATCCGCGTGGTATGCATGAAAAATAAGAGTACAGGGGCGGCGAGCGTGTGTTGGGAGCTTACCGGCGGCCTAACGGCGACGAGGTCCAGTCTAGGTGGAAGATCAGGATGTGATGAAGCGTCGTGCACAGTTAATTGGATAGTGGTGCAGTGAGAGTGGTGAATTTTGCTGGCGAACAGAGAACTGTCGACGGCAGCCGAGGGAGATGGTGTGGTGATGCCGACGGTCTCCGGCGGTATTTATAGGCCTGGGAGGCGGGGTAAGGTGGAAGACGAACTTGCGACGCCGTTCACGTGTCTAGAGAGGTGGCAGAGCGCTCGAGTCGACGAGAAATGCCGGTGGCGCCACCTCCTCGCCGTGAGCAGTGAGGGGGCATCAAATGGCGAGCCGCCACCGCGAAGACAATCAGTCCGGAGCACTTCTCATCGTTTGATAGCGTGATTGGGTTCTTAATTGGACTCTGATGCGTGGCTAGGGAGGGTATGGGCATCGGAGCGACGAGGAACGCGGCGGTGCCACCGAGCTCTCCGGTGAACAGAGGGAGATCGGCAATGGCGGGCCGCCACCGCGTCGGGAGAAGGATAGAAAGGCTTCTCCACTTCACTGCCAGCGAGGTGAGGTCTTAACTAAACAAGAGATGTGGCTGAGGTGCCGGAGTCACGGCCAAAGCGCCGGCGACATCGCAGCGGCGATGAGCAGCGGCCGATATGGGCCGTGCACAGGCGAACTATTGTAGCAGCAAGGCTCATTTTCTTCCTTTTGCAAATTACTCCAGATTTTGCATAGCAACTTGAAAAATTCTAAAAATAAATGTTGTTCAAAATTTCAAATACTACAACTTTGCTTTTTGAACCATACCCAAATTCCTTTTAGATTTTGAAATGCACATTTGCCCTAAAGTAAACCATTTTAAATTTGATTTGAAATTCAAATTTTGTTTAACAACTTCAAAAATTTCCTATATGAAAGTTGCTCTAAATAATGAGCTTAACAACTTTGCTTTTTACACCAAAGTCATATTCCCATTATTTTTGAAACTATGGTTTAACCCTTTGAAATAGGAATTAAATTGATTTTTCTTTTTAATTTAAAATTGAATCAAACTTGGGGTCTCAAAATCACCAATTTAGGATTGGATTTAGGTCTAGTTGTTAAATCAAAGTTGTAGCTAACATTTTTTTCTATCATTTTTATTTAAGGTCTAACCTCATATGATGCTTGGAAAATAAAATCCTATTTGGGGTCAACCTAGGGTATATATATAATTGTAAATTCAAATGTATTTTTAATTTAACCAAAGCAACTTTTTGAATTATTTTGTTGAACAATAATATTAACTTTACTTGATTATGGATTTAGGTTAACCAAAGATACTTAATAAATAAGCCCTAATGTTCATATATAAGTACCACATAATTATAGGGAATAGTAAAAATGAAATTATTTCTTTCATGAGATCATGACTATGGATGATAATGAATGTTTATGTGTGCAAATGTAATGCAATAAGGTGATTAACACCTAGGGTGTTACATGGGGCCGGCCAGCCCGACCTTGGCGCCGGCCGGCGCCCAATTGTGGGCTTCCGGACCCATCTTCGTCGAGGTGCTTCCACACCCTATTAGTGTCTTCATGATGATGTTTCTTTGGCGGTTAAGTTTCGTGGTAATTATGCTCTTTAACCCTTCTTTTATGCTTTTCTGGAATAGTCCCTGGAAAATATAGAACATGCAAAACTCGTGGAAATTGTCAGTTAAAACCCTAGACTAGTGTGTATTCATGTGTCCTTTCATGTCTAAAGTTCTAATAAAAGTTGACGTTATCGATCGTCAATACCTTGACTGGTTGACCGAGGTTGAGTCCATCCTCGCTTCTGAGAAGTGGTCTTGATGACTGTACTAATATCTTTTGGGGGATTTGCAAACTCAATTCTTAAAGATCCTTCATACTGATTCTGAGAATTGAATGCATCTTGAATAGCTTGACAATCTCTTTTATGATTGGCTCTTTCTTCTAACCAGTTCAACAGTACATCCATCTTGGTTGACAGTGCACACACTTCCTCAGGAACTTCTTTACTCTTATGGCATGTCTGAGTGTTGTTTGTCCAATTTTGATTTTCTGCTATCTTTGCCATAATATCTTCAGCTCTTCCAGGGGTGAGTGACATAAATGATCCTTCAGCTGTGGCATCTAGTTGCTCACGTGACCTTTGAGTTAATCCGCGATAAAATGTTGGCATGAGCAACCACTTTTCCATTACATGATGGGGACAATGTGATATGTAATCTAGAATAAATATCTATGAAGAACTTTCCTATATGAAATTTTAGAATAAATATCCTGGCGAATAAAATCAACAAACTCAATAAATTATCCTAATGAATACAATTGCCATCCTCGGCAACGGCGCCAGAAATGCTTGTTGGTATTTTTAACATCACTTCACGTTAAGTTGTCATCCCTAACATGATGCCAAAAACCAAAGGTAAAATAATCTTCACTTGCCTCCTAAAAAATAATACTATAGAATATATCCGCAAGCGCACAAATAATTTATTTTATGCCAAAAGGATAAAGAGGCATTTTACTCATTAGAATAATCTACTATAATGATTGGAAAGATAAATGTGCAGACCTATTATAACCCATAACTCTAATGGTTTAGCGATAAATAAGTCAATGATAAATGGTAAATGATAACTGAGTAAATAAAGTAAATGGTATTCCAAATATAGAATATAGAGACTCACTAATGTAGTAAGACAATCTCGAGATTCGGCTAAAGTAAATGAAACCTATGTAATTACTAACTACAAAGTCTACAGCGTACGCCACATTACACATTTTCATTTATAGCATAATCAACTCAGAAAACATCATAAGAAGCATCATCTAATGAGGATATTAAGACACAAGGGTCTCCTCCTTCGCGACCGCGCTCTGCTCGTCCTACGTACGGGGGTGGACTACAGAGGAACCAACGCAGCTGTCACCTACGCGGACTACCACATGATCCAGCATGTCAGGGTGCCACCGTAGGTACACAATATATCTAGACACCACGTCTACATAATGTATACCACCTAACTCACTCGAGTACTGAATTAGACGCTTTACGATCATACGACAATAATCATCACCAATCATAACTATATCGAATATGCAACCAGAATAAACTAAGAACTGAATAAGTAGCAATATATTCAAATAAAGCAAAGTCATAATGTGATACAAGATAAGATTACCGATCTCTAGACGAACGGATCTGGAATCCCGAGCGTAGCGCGCAACTCTAATTGAACCTTGCTAGACGTCTAAACTATGAACTTGAAAAACTAGAGCCCTATTTCTAATCTCTGAAAACCCTAACTTTTGTCTACTCTTGACGAATGAAGCAGGAGGAATGAATTGGTGCTCTGAGAGGGGGTCTGCCCCTTTATTTATAGCCCGGTGGGATGATCGGGCGCCGTGGGATCAAACCGACTTGAACAAAGGGCCCAGATGACTCCAGAAAGGTGGTGGAAGAAGACTCCAGAAGGTGGGCCAACCCCACCCTGGCGCCGGCCGGCCCCACCCTGGTGGGTCTCGGACCCCGGTGCTTCGGGTGTGTTCTGGATCCTTTAACTTGCTGATGAAGTATGTTTCCGTCGCGATCAAGTTTCGTGGTAATTATGCTCTTTAATCCCTTTTTAAGCCTTTCTGAAATAATCCCTGGAAAATACACAATTCACCAAAACTCGTGGAATTCATTAGTAATAACCTCTATGTTTCTATTATTGATCTTCCCTAGGCATTAGTTGACGGTATAAAATTGGTACTTAACGACCGTCAACAATACCCCCAAGCTAAGTCTTTGCTGGTCCCTTAGTAAAGTTGACTTGAAATAATTTATTCAGGGTTCCATAAAATGTATAACTCCCAACAAATACTTAAATATTTAAACAGAAATTCTTCTCCGGATTGAAATTCATTAATCCGTTCTTTCAAATTTATTCCTATTCTTTTCAATCATGGGGCTTTTAAACTAAGTCTTGGGCAATTGAGAGACAGAATAATCAAGCAAGTACTAAGTCTTTCATCCCTTATTTCAACCATTGCTCCAGATTTTGTTTGAATAAGTACATAGTTTTTTTATATATTTAGAAAATAATGAGAGCTTACTAATAAGATTGCAGAGGACTACTAACCTATACATCATGATTGAATGAGATTAAATTTCATTTTTTGAACTCTTATGCATTATCCTCTATTTTCAGTCTTTCTCAAGAGTGTGAGTTATCTCCTCAGTGGATACTTTTTGTACCTATTTTTTTTTTCTCTCAGACGGGTGTCTTTGCACCCATTGTTTTTCTCTCTTTTTTTTGGCACATACCCTTTTGATATGGCATCTTTCAGTTTCATACTTCTTTGGTATGTCATCTTTTAATTTTTATAACCCACACTTTCTGTTAAGTTTCTAAGAGAGAGACTTATGCATAGAGTGAAAACTTTTTTTCATGTGAATTCAATCATGAATGCATAACAGAATAGTCTAGTTAAATCATATTAGCAGAACAAATTATTATATTTATTTTGACTTTGATTTTTGAAATATCTGGAGCTTAGGTGTCACTTAGGATGAAATAAATAGCAACTCAAATCTTCGTTTATCATATCCGTCAATTACTTAGAAAAGCTTATGCTACCCACTGATATCAAGTTTCAGAATAAATTTTCATGGCAGATAAACTTCATACAATTCATAGGAGAATTTAAATTTAAATACTAAGCAATTGCAGGAAATTATATTTAAACATTTTAAATATCTTTTTGCTTTTTCTCTAGTTTCAAGTTCTAATTATTCCAAAGACAAACTGAATGCGGAATTTAAAGCAAACTTAGTTACACAATCTATTTTATTTTTTTGGATTTTCATTTTTAAGCAAACAGAATTTTAATGCAATAACTAAAGGAAACGGTAAATAAATTTTTATTTGGTTTTCTTGTTTTTTAGCAATATTGAAATTGACAGAATTAAAGACTGAACTAAATACTGAAATAAAAAGCATATATAAAGGTGAGAGGTGCTCACCTAGCGGAGATCTCCCCCAAGTTGGATGTTGCTCAGTAATGAGGAGGAGGTGGCGGCAGGTATCCCATCTGATGTATCAAATATTCTAATCCGCTCTGCGTCTGCTGCTGTCCCTGATATATCTGATCCAGTCGTTGGTCCGTGCTGTGCTGCCATTGTTCATACTGGTAGAACCTGTCGTCGACCTGCTGCTGCCACTGCTCGTGCTGTTGCAGTATGTCGCTTATTGCGTTCTGCCCCTGTTCAATGTTAATGAGACGCATAGATAAAACTGGAAAATCATCAGCGTTAGTAGAAAAGTGCTGCTCAGGTGGGCGATAGTAGTCATCTTCTGGTGGTGCGTGGAACTGATACGGTCCACCAGCGGTGAAGTCTGTGATCCCGCGTGTAGAAAAAAATGCTCGTCCTCTTTGAAAATCAGTTGCTCCCCAATCTGCTGCTGCTACTGATGAAGATTCTCCTTACTGAAATGTTGGTTGTTCCTCCCATCCAGTATATGCAGTCTACTGCTGACGTGGCTCCTGCGTCGATACTTGTTCACCAAAATTGATATAATGGGAATAAACTGGCCCAGATGGTGCTGGGTCAGCTCCAGTGAAATTAGCTCTCGGCGCCCTGCTGATGCGCGCGGAGGGACACCTGCCAATATTAACTCTAACAGCTGGAAAAATAAAATTCTACACAGAATAAATTCCTAACTCCCTGTCTGCCAGTTCGTCCTCATTGTCATAATTTTTATAAATCATAACTATTTTATTATTTCGGCGTTTGAGCATGTGAGCACGAAAGAAAAAATCATAACTAATAATTCTGTGGGCATCACAAATATAAACAAGTGAAGCATTCGATAATAAACCTAGCCCTGTAGTTAAACGAGTAATCTAGGAAGTAAAAGAAATACTGCACTTTCTTAAGGAAGGGACGGTTCTCCAATAATTCAACATCATTTTTACAAGTGACACTTTCCTCTTTTTAATCATGATATATAACAAATGTAGCTCATCCTGTTTAATAGTATTTAACTCCTCTCTAGGAAAGAATGTAAAATCTAACCATTAAAGCATAAATCTTAGTGTGGGATGATGAACTTCTTCAGTAGTATATTTGTGTTTTCTCTCAGGTTTCTTTGCAGTGATACTCTCCCAAAAATCATCTTTATCAAAGTTTTGAAGAGTTTGAGAAATATTAACCACACATTGATTATTGAATCCTAATGCTAAACTAAGAGTTTTCCATGAGAGGGTGAAAGGTTTATTAAACATTTTAAAATTAACCTCATCATCATCAAAGTCTAGGGTGCTAATAAATTGTCTAGTGAGTAACTTGCTATCCTGCTCATTAATTTGCCATGCATTTTCCCATCCAACATTTCTAAAAAATAAGCTCAAACTCGGAATCCACTTCGGTTTCATGAAGCAAAGTGGCATAAAAAATTAGAGTATGTGTAAATTCCTTATTTTTAACCACATTTAAAATTTCTCTCTGGGGTCTAGTTGATAATGAAATTTGAGTTATGCTTGTGAGTTCATACCTCTCTTTCGGTTGGGAAGAGGATGACGGGTCATACGTGAAGGGTGATGGAGGGTAGATATTCATGTCGGAGCCAACAAACGATGGCACTTGTGATGATGATTGGCTTCTTGTTGTGCGGCGTGCGAGGGCTCTTTCAAGTGATCGAATGGCACCTTTCATTCTATTGCTCATCTTGCCTGTAAAATGAAGAACACAAAGAACACGGCAAGAATGAACAAGAACACAAGAACAAATCAAGAACAAGTAAAAACAAGAAGAGAGAAGGAATTAAAGTGGTGATCTCTCTTCTAGGACTTCTTGCTAATGTTCTTCTCTACCCTTTTCTTTGCTTAAACTTGAATCAAATGATAGGATTTTGGAAGTTTGAAGTCACAAGCTGCAAAACAACTTGGCTACCTGCTCTCTGGAGTGTGTGTGTGAGTGTGTGAATGAGTGAGAGAGCGGAGAGGCAGAGAAATGGAGGAGGGGCGCCGGCCGGCGTGGCCTTAGGGCCGGCCGACCCCACCTGGTCACCTTTGGCTCTCCTTTAGCTACTGTCGACACCACCTTCATCTACTTCCAAATGCATGTGTTCCTCTGGTGAAATGGCTGAATGGATGGATGGTGGGTAGTGCATGTGTAAATAATGTGGTTTGGATGGTAGTGAAAGGTGGTGGTGCATGATGTGACTTGATGTGATGATGGTGGGTCCCAAATGTTTTCCGTATTTATATCGTATCATGACACCAGAATGAAAAACTAAATTACTTTTATGAATCTATGAAAAATTAGGATTCTAATGATGGTCTTTTTATAATTTTCTGCCACCACAGCAAATTTCACTGACGGGGTTTAGCACTCCGTTAGTAATAATCACATGGGGCTTAAGCTTTGATCATACTATGCTTATTTTTATTTATTTTTAATAATGTAATTTATGAGAAAGTAAATATGCAGATTTAAATGCAGGAATTAAATTACCGATAACTACCGAGTTACCTCCCGGCGAAGGTTCAGGGTTTTTGAGTCCGCCGATCCGGACTTCTCCAGTTGAATTATTCTTCATGATTCATCTCCGGTGCCGGCGATTTGGTTCATCGACAGTGCGAGGCACGCGGCAAGGCACGCGGCGGCCTCTCTGGCCGCGGCTGATTTGAGCTCCCGCAGCCGGCCATGGCGGCCTCTCCTTGCGTGGCTGGGCGGGCAGTCGCGGAATCGACGGAGATCGTGGGCTCGGCTTCGTTGGCTAGGATCTGTTTGGGGTGCGGTACGGTCGTCCGCGAGCCCGACGCCGCGGGCTGGGCGGGCTCACGGTCCGGTATTGGAGCGGCCGCGGTTGGGATGCGCCGCCGGCTAGGAGCCATGGCGCAACCACCCGCTCGTCCGGTGGCACAGCTATGGAGATGGAGGGAGGTCATGAGTGGTTGACACGTGGGCCCCACATGGTCAAAACCACTTAGCGTCGGTCAAAACAGCTTTGCCCCTGCTCAGGTGCCAAAAGTGAACATTTTTGATAGTAGGGGTGCCTGGAATAGACGGTTTCATAGTTGGGGTATGAATTAGACCGACGCGATAGTTGAGGGGTGAAAACTGGACTTAATCCTTGCCATAATATTTTCAGCTCTTTCAGGGGTGAGTGACATAAATGATCCTTCAGCAGTGGCATCTAGTTGCTCACGTGACCTTTGAGTTAGTCCGTGATAAAATGTGTGCATGAGCAACCACTTTTCCATTCCATGATGGGGACAATCTGATATGTAATCTTGAAAACGTTCCCAGGCATCTGAAATATATTCACCTTTCTGCTGACAAAATTTTAAAATCTTTCCTCGTAGAGCATTGGCTTTGGTTACTGGGAAAAACTTTTCTAGAAAATCTTTTGAACATTCTACCCATATCTTGACTCGATGTAACAACTCTAAAAACCCACACAACCTAAAAATCCCAACCAATTAAATTTTTTCATTTATTTATTGTGAAAACCCATTTTTCTTGTGCAAGCATATAGGTTTCATTATGAATTTAGTAAATAAAGGAGTATAGCTTGCATTTTAATTCCATTCACATAGAATAATAGCTTATGCATCACATTTGGGATTTATTGCAATTTATGTTTGTATTTACTCAATACTTAAAATGGGTAATATATGTATTTATACACATAAGAAGAAGAAAAAGAAAAAGAAGAGAGTATAAGGTGAGCAGAACCGGCCCGACGCCAGCCCAAACCGGCCCAACCGGCCCCGTTTTATTTTTCTCTCTCCTCGCGCCCACCGCACACGTGAGATGGGCCGGCCCACGTTCCGGCCCGGCAACGCGCGCGCGACCGGCACACACGCGCTCGCGCTCGCGCTCGCTGCCAACCCAGGCCTGCATGTCAGCCGCTTTCCCCTTCCACTGTTTCTCTTCCTCACGAAGGCGACGCGCCTGCCGGGGGTGTCACGCGAATGGCGTGACCCCTGACCCATGGCCGACAGCACCACGCCCCAAAGAGTTGTCCCCCTCCTGTCCCCTCCTTTCTTGGCCGCCAAGCGAGCCCGCGTGCACCCTGAAACCCTAGCTCAAGCGCACGGATGAGCTCCACGTACACCCACCGATACCCATCACCGTCCGCCGCTGTTCCGAGAACCGGCCGCCTATAAATTGGAGCACCCGAGGAGCCCTAGCCCATTCCCACTCGCAGCCGCCACGCTGCGGCTCCACAAGCCACCGCACCCCACCGCATAGCCGAGAGAGAGGGAGAAGGGCGGAGCAGAGGAGGAGGAGGTGCCGGAGCGCCGCCGCCGCGGAACACGCCGGAGCCGGACACGGAGGAGAAGCCCGACCTGCGGACGAGGAGCGGCACGGCACTGCGATCACTCTGCACAGCGTCACCTCATCACTGCACCGCCATCCTTACCTCACCAGCCCCACGGTGAGCCACCGAGCACCTCATCCAACCTCGCCGTGCTACGGTCATGGCGCTCGGCATCACGAGCGAGTAGGCCGTGGGCTGCTTCCGGCCCCTGAACACTTCGCACAACACGCGCACAAGACCGGCCATCAAACCACTGGACATCGGCTATGGACGTCAGGCCACTGCCAACGGGCATCGCCGTCACATGTGCTCGGAGCACCGCCACCTCGACGGTGTTTCCGCGCACACAAGCCGTGAAACCGCCGATGCGACCCGCTAGCGTGACCACCAACTCACCGACCACCTCGGACAAGCTTAGTTGCGGAAGATCGAACCTCCATAGCCCGGAACACCGAGAGGTGCGTTCTCGGGGATAAGTGATCGCCGCCGACACATTCCGCCTCGCCTAAAATCCGTTCCGAGTACCCCCGATCGCCTCGCGCTGCAGAGAAAGGCCGATGAGGTTCGCCAAGTCTGCCTCGGCACCGCCGCGTAGATAGCCGAGCCCCGAATCATGTCTGTCGCCTTGGCTACGTGCGCCTCCACCTCGTCGGAGAACTGCTGTATGCCATGGGAGAGAAGGAGGCCCACGACATCATTTCACTAATGACAGCCAACCCTCGGGAAGGACGGCACCCTCGGTGCCCAAAATTCCGATTCGCCCGAGCCTCCCCGGGAGAGCTCGGGAGAGCGGCACCCTCGGCGCACCAAATCTCCGATTCGCCCGAGCCTCCCCGGGAGAGCTCGGGAGAGCGGCACCCTCGGCGCCCGAAATTCCGATTCGCCCGAGCCTCCCCGGAAGAGCTCGGGAGAGCGGCACCCTCGGCGCACCAAATCTCCGATTCGCCCGAGCCTCCCCGGGAGAGCTCGGGAGAGCGGCACCCTCGGCGCCCAAATGTCCGATTCGCCCGAGCCTCCCCGGGAGAGCTCGGGAGAGCGGCACCCTCGGCGCCCCGAATCTCCGATTCGCCCGAGCTACGCCGAGCTACGCCGAGCTTCGCCGAACTACGCCGAGCTCCACCGAGCTCCGCCGAGCTACGCCGAGCTACGCCGAGCCCCGCCGAGCTACACCTAACTACGCCGAGCTACGCCGAGCTCGGCCGACCACCGCCGAGCTACGCCGACGCCCCCCGACCACTGAGAACCACCCCTGACCTCTGAGAACCACCCCCGATCACCGTCTAGCTCTCCCAACCAACCGCCGAGCTACGCTGACGCCGGCGACTCTCTGGGAACCAGCATCGAACACCTGGTGGGCAACCATCGGGTCTGTGTTCTGATGAGGCGCCACATGCCGCACTACTGGACCCGCGCACCACGTGGACCAATCCCGAGCTGCCCCTGATTAATCGACCATTTTCCATTTTCAGAAAATAGGATAATCTTCGGAAATTCATAACCATATATCAAAATTCTCAAAAAAATGAGAACTACAATCTAAGACTATGTTTGTGTGCATTTGGCTCTTTATTTTATTGGATTTTTCTGAAATACTCTATAGGAGTCGCTGACGCGACTATTTCGTGTTCGATTTCAGAGCCGGAGGAGGATCTGACTAAGAAAGACAACCACGAGTACTTTCAGGAGCTAGGAGACGACTACGAAGGTGCCACATCCCACAAAATCCTTAGATCCTATTTACGCATTGCAAATGACATTGTTGCTATTGCTCTATGATTATGTATGGCTTGGTTGCATGATAGTATATTTGAATTCCCTGCCTTGTTAAGACTTTACCCTGCTGTCCGCTGCTAGGTTAGCTGCTGCTTAATTTACTGTCACTCTTCCACTACTCACTACTTGCTATATGCTATGTGGTGGAATTGGGACGGCGTATAACTGATTATAACCACTGGGAGAGAGTGCTGCGTGCGTCTTGGGTGCGTGGTAAGGGTTGATGTCGACCAAGTGGGATGTGAGACAAGCCCATGGGGCAAGTCATGCCAGGGGTGCAACCTGGGCATCCCCAAGCGAGATACGTGTGGCGGGTAAAGTTGTTGAGGAGGTTCCGGGTGGGATAGCCTTGGTGGTTTGAAGCCCGTGGACGGAGGTGCTGTGATGGCACGGGGAGTGTATCCCCTAAGTGAAGATGCCTGCTTGGTCAAACCTAGGATGGACTAGTTTCAGGTTCATGGGAATCCTTTTCTACTCACTCGCTTCTGATGGGCGGGAGACGGCTGGACTACTTGGTAGGATGGTGCCACTACTGCTAGGTTGAGAGGTGATAAGGGTGGGCGGAGACGGTCGATGGGTTCCCGTTCCGTTCTAGATGCGCAGCACCACTGGATGGGCCTGGTACTGTTGTAACAACCCTAAAAACCCACACAACCTAAAAATCCCAACCAATTAAAATTTTTCATTTATTTATTATGAAAACCCATTTTTCTTGTGCAAGCATATATGTTTCATTATGAATTTGGTAATAAAGGAGTATAGCTTGCATTTTAATTCCATTCACATTGAATAGTAACTTATGCATCACATTTAGGATTTATTGCAATTTATGTTTGTATTTACTCCATATTTAAAATGGGTAATATATGTATTTATACACTTAAGTGAAAATAGAAAAAGAAAAAGAAAAAGAAGAAGAGAGAAAGAGGAATAGCAGATTTGGCCCAGCCAACCAGCCCATCTCACAGCCAAACCACCACGCGCGCGCAGCCCGGGCACACACGCGCGCAGCGCCTTTCGCAGCCGCTGCCAACCGGGACCCGCTTGTCAGTCACTCTTTCTTTTCCCCTGTTTCTCTTCCACACGAAGACGACGCCACCGGGTCACGCAAATGGCGTGACCGACAGCGCCACGCATGGCAGAGGCCCTGACCCCGCTGTCCCCCTCCTGTTCCCTCCTTCCTTGGCCGCCAAGCGAACCCGCGCCCATCCGAAGCCCTAGATCCACTCGAGCCACGGCCCTTCGATCGGTCGAGCGCGATCAGGACCGTTCACCATTGGAGCTGGCCAAGCTCGCCTATAAAAAGGAGCTCACCCCGAAGCCCTACCCTCATTTCCCCTCGCCGCCGCCGCGCTGCGGCACAACCACTACACCACACCGCACAATAGAGGGAGAGGGAGAAGGGAGAAGGGCGGAGCGGAGGAGGAGAAGCTGCCGGAGCGCCGCCGCCGCGGAGCACGCCGGAGCCGGACACGGAGGAGAAGCCCGAGCTGTGGACGAGGAGCGGCACGGCACTGCGATTGCTCTGCATGGCTCTGACTCGCCACTGCACTGCCATCCTAGCTTCACCGACACCACGGTGAGCCACCGCACGCCATGTCCGGACCTCGCCCTGTTTTTGCCATGGCGTTCCGCCCACGGGACACGCAGGCACGAGCTTTTACCGGCTCAGGAAGATCACCTGCTCCATGCACCTCATCCGACCTCGCCGTGCTACCGGTCATGGCGCTCGGCATCACGAGCGTGTAGGCCGCGGGCTGTTTCTGGCCCCTGAACACTTCGCACAACACGCGCACAAGACCGGCCATCAAACCACTTGACATCGGCTATGGACATCAGGCCACTTCCGACAGGCATCGCCGTCACATGTGCTCGGAGCACCGCCACCTCGACGGCGTTCCCACGCGCACAAGCCGTGAAACCGCCGACGCGACCCGTTAGCGTGACCACCAACTCACCGACCACCTCGGACAAGCTTAGTTGCGGAAGATCGAACCTCCATAGCCCGGAACACCGAGAGGTGCCTTCTCGGGGAAACGTGATCGCCGCCGACACGTTCCGCCTCGCCTAAAATCCGTTCCGAGTACCCCCGATCGCCTCGCGCTGCGGAGAAAGGCCACCGAGGTTCGCCAAGTCTGCCTCGGCACCGCCGCTAGATAGCCGAGCTTCGAATCATGTCTGTCGCATTGGCTACGTGTGCCTCCACCTCGTCGGAAAACCGCCGTATGCCGTGGGAGAGAAGGAGGCCCACGACATCATTTCACTAATGACAGCCAACCCTCGGGAGGGCGGCACCATCGGCACCAAATCTCCGATTCACCCGAGCCTCCCCGGGAGAGCTCGGGAGAGTGGCACCCTCGGCACCCCGAATCTCCGATTCGCCCGAGCTACGCCGAGCTACGCCGAGCACCGCCGAGCTACGCCGAGCTACGCCGACGCCCCCCGACCACTGAGAACCACCCCCGACCACTGAGAACCACCCCCGACCTCTGAGAACCACCCCGACCTCTGAGATCCACCCCCGACCTCTGAGAACCGCCCCCGACCACCGTCTAGCTCTCCCGACCACCGCCGAGCTACGCCGACGCCCCCGACCAACGTCGAGCTCGCCCGACCACCGCCGAGCCACGCCGACGCCCCCCAACCAACGTCGAGCTCGCCCGACCAACCGCCGAGCTACGCCGACGCCGGCGACTCTCTGGGAACCAGCATCGAACACCTGGTGGGCGACCATCGGGTCTGAGTTCTGATGAGGTGCCACATGCCGCACTACTGGACCCGCGCGCCACGTAGACCAATCCCGAGCTGCCCCTGATTAATCGACCATTTTCCATTTTTAGAAAATAGGATAATCTTCGGAAATTCATAACTTATTCATACGATGTCCAAAAATTGCGCACCATATATCAAAATTCTCAGAAAAATGAGATCTACAATCTAAGACTATGTTTGTGTGCATTTGGCTCTTTATTTTATTGGATTTTTCAGAAATACTCTATAGGAGTCGCTGACGCGACTATTTCGTGTTCGATTTCAGAGCCGGAGGAGGATCTGACTAAGGAAGACGACCACGAGTACTTTCAGGAGCTAGGAGACGACTACGAAGGTGCCACGTCCCACCAAATCCTTAGATCCTATTTACGCATTGCAAATGACATTATTGCTATTGCTCTATGATTATGTATGGCTTGGTTGCATGATAGTATATTTGAATTCCCTGCCTTGTTAAGACTTTACCCTGCTGTCCGCTGCTAGGTTAGCTGCTGCTTAATTTACTGTCACTCTTCCACTACTCACTACTTGCTATATGCTATGTGGTGGAATTGGGACGGCATATAACTGATTATAACCACTGGGAGAGAGTGCTGCGTGCGTCTTGGGTGCGTGGTAAGGGTTGATGTCGACCAAGTGGGATGTGAGACAAGCCCATGGGGCAAGTCGTGCCGGGGGTGCAACCTGGGCATCCCCAAGCGAGATACGTGTGGCGGGTAAAGTTGTTGAGGAGGTTCCGGGTGGGATAGCCTTGGTGGTTTGAAGCCCGTGGATGGAGGTGCTGTGATGGCACGGGGAGAGTATCCCCTAAGTGAAGATGCCTGCTTGGTCAAACCTAGGACGGACTAGTTTCAGGTTTATGGGAATCCTTTTCTACTCACTCGCTTCTGATGGGCGGGAGACGGCTGGACTACTTGGCAGGACGGTGCCACTACTGCTAGGTTGAGAGGTGATAAGGGTGGGCGGAGACGGTTGATGGGTTCCCGTTCCGTTCTAGATGCGCAGTACCACTGGATGGGCCCGGTACTGTGCCTCCCAGTCTCAGCATAACAGTGTAGGATCTGGAATATCCCAGGGCTGAGTGGTAGGGTGGCATCGACCTAGGCAAGCAAGCACCCAGAATTCTGCCTAGGTGTTTGCGCAACACCTATGATGGCTAATCTTGTGGGTAGAGAAACCTCTGCAGAGTGTACGGTTGATCGATCGATACATATGCCAACCTGTTGGCTATGGACCTTTCCTGTGAAGCTTCTACTAGTGTAGTGAGTGCTCTTTTCTCCCCCTGGATGACATTTTTCCGGCAGTGTACCCGTTGTGGTAGTGTGCCGCTGAGATTGGCCCGATAGGGAGTTGGGCCTGTCGAATGAGAGCGAGGTGTGGGTAAGTGAGATGTGGTGATGGGAAAAGGGATGATGGTGTTAACTGGAGATAAAACTTGACTAATTAAACATTGATTACAGCTGCATAGGAAACCTCAGCCTATAGGTCTGCTTGTATAGCCTTGCATCCACTTTCCACAAAGCAAATGCTGCATAGGTGGGCTCCGTGGCCAGTACAAATCGTACTGATAAATTTACTGTTAGGTGACGAGAATGAGTACGACTTCGAGGAAGATGATGGCGAGGAATAGGGTCACGTGCTACACTCAAGTTGGCCGTGAAGGATGAAACGTTTCCGCATCTTCTAAAGCTTCTCTGAATGTTGATTCCGCCAGTGTGGCGATGTAATAATTGTTTATGTAAGACTTAATTACCGTTGTATGGATCCTGGTGTCAACTGAGATATGGGTAATTTCATGGATTGTCCCAAGCAATCTGTTGAATTACAATTCGAGCCTGTGGATTTCCCTTCGCAGAAATCGAGGTCGTTTCAGTTGGTATCGGAGCCATACTTGACTGTAGGACGAGACCCATAGAGAATGGACGTTAGAATAGGAAGCCAGACTCTCTTTCGGTTATATTACCGACCTTGCATTCACTTTTTATGCAAAGGCGTATCTAATACAAGGACCTGCTAATCCGTTTCTTGAAAAATTCACAGATGACCAGCCTTGGACCACCACTTCGTCCACTGCACGACGGCACTGTTGAGATCCCGATCAACGGAAGGAACCACGGCGGATTTGCCATGGTACTACGCCAGGTATTGGAGGAGCTGGGAGCATCGTCTGACCAGATCCAGTACTTCAGCCGAGGGAAGCTTGTCGAGGCTGAGAGGTTTGAAGGACCTGTCACTACCAGAGTTGAGACACCCGTCAGCCTGACCCTTCCAGGGATGCCGGTCTTTACTGACTACACTGCTGGAGAGACTGTGGAGGACGGAGTACAGTCCGTCTCCCGCAAGGTACTACGCGCAGTTGTGTACACCGCCTATGAGTACCTCAAGGGAACCCATTTCCGTCTGCTACCTCAGGCTTTGGAGCTGCACCCTGATCCCATCCAGAGGATTCTGTACACCAGCCAGATCGTTCAGGCCGAGACTGACCCTTGCCTACGCACAGTGGCACACCACCTCCAGGAGCAGGGCGAGTTCATCAGCTCATTGGAGCAAAGGAGGCAGCGTGACCGAGCACGCATGGCAGAGGTCGAGGACAGTTTGCAGAAAGGGACTCAAACCCTAGAGAGTTTGAGCAGAGCAGTCACTGACTTGCAGCTGGAGATGCAGCGCCGTGATGAGTTACACCGAGCCGAGATCGCCGACTTGCGAGACAAGATCGGAGATTTTGGGCTACGCAATGACTACCTGAACAGCAGAGTATTGGGATTACAGAGGAGGCTGGACGACAAGGAGAGAGCGCTTGCTGAGAGGGAGCAGAGGAGCAGAGACAGAGGAGTCGAGATGAGCACGTTGCGCTCCAGGATCAGGGAGTTGGAGAAGCAGTTGGAGAAAGCCGAGGAGAAGTCCACCCGCAACCAAGGGATTCTGATCGACCGCGTGAAGATGGTGGAGTTCTTAAAGGACAAGCTACGGAGGATAGAGACAGCTTGGAAGCAGTCCGATGCCAAGAGAGCTATTGAGGTCCGGAAGGTGCAGAGTTCGCTTCCCCCACTGGAGATGGTGAAGCCCCGGGAGGGAGACTTCCGCATACCACCCACTACGCTCAACCTGGGAGCGTGTCTGTCTATAAGGATGCAGGAGATTGAGGCCACTCCAGAGCTAGCTGTAGCACTCGATTATGTCAAGCGCCTGACCATGACCGACGACGAGATCGAGGCAGAGGACAGCCGCATACCCGACGCCGTACTCGACCTTATGCACCAGTAGCTTATGGGACCCTGCGTGGCCCTTAGACTAGTGATACCATGAGTTGTCCTGTCATTGGCTATCTGCGCATAGCACGATCTTCTTAGCAGCTAGGAACATCCTTTATGTAATAATAACCATGTGATGAGTGACATTTGGATCTTATGCTTCTTATGGTTCTCTATGCTTCTTTGATTGAGTGTAGGATAGTATGAAAAATGTTTTAATTCATTTAAATCGTTGAAAACATCTAACTCCTACTTAAACCACTGCATGATTATTACTGCACTGAGCACGTACCTAATAAATTCAGATGTCGATGAGACGTTCCGCGCGTCTGGAGAACCGCCAGCCCTCCCCCGCACCTGCACCAGGACGCGGGCGTGGTCGCAACCGTGGACGCCCAGCTGGCAGACGTGCTGGAGTTAACCTGGAAGAAGAGCTGCGCCGGGCAGAGGATGCACCGCCGATGAACGATCTGCCACCACAGGGCGAGAACGTGCCTCCGCCACCGCCGCCGCCACCGACATTGGCGGAAGTGATGGCACAGCAAACCCAGCTGCTGAATGCCATAGCTACTGGCATGAACAGGCACCACGGGCCACTCCAGAATGACTTCCAAAGGAAACTGGAGGGTTTCCTGAAGCTGAGGCCACCTACCTTCGACGGGACCGACAGCGATCCCCTCGCTGCCGACGATTGGCTTAAGGAGATGGAGAAGAAGCTGGACCTGACCACTTGCTCCGACGAGGAGAGTGTTGGGATTGCTAGCCACCAGCTGACCGGTGCTGCACGAGCATGGTGGGACAACTACACCAGCGCTCACGAGGACCCAGCCCGCATTGACTGGGATGAGTTCACCGAGGCTTTCCATGACCACCACATTCCTGAGGGAGTCATGGAGGCCAAGGAGAACGAGTTTCGCAACATCTCCCAGGGAGCTGACCGGATCCACGAGTACACCACCCGCTTCAACTGTTTGCTCCGCTACGCACCTGCGTCTTGCGTGAGTTCCGAGAAGGAAAAGATGTACTACTACAGGAAGGGACTTTAGACCAAGATCAGGTTGGCTCTGTCAGGGAATAAGAGCTACACTCTGCGTGAGCTGATTGACCGCTGTATTGAGATCGAGAAGGATCGCATGGAAGCACGTCTGGAGTTCGAGGCCCAGAACAAGGGAAAGAAGCGCCGCTCTGAGGGACCCGCTCGCACTGCTCCACCCCAGAGACAGCGAAGAAGTGCACCCCCACCTTTCCGAACTCGCCAGGGACCTTCTTCGGGAACGAGCCGTGGTGGTACCAACAGCAGCAACTATCACCACCCCGCTCAGACCTACCCTGCGCCGACTCGAGCTGTGCAGAACACACCCGCCCCCGCTACCAACATGCCAAGGACAAGCAATTGGAAGGCTCCTGCGATAGCCACAGCAGGCAGTGCGCCCTTCACTTGCTTCGGATGCAGAAAGCCCGGACACCGTGTGGCTGTGTACCCCGACCTCAACCGTGCACCAGCAGCTACACAGGGCACACCGAACCCGGGATCTGCTGCCCGAGGAAGATTGAACCACATGACCGCTGAGGAAGCTGAAGCTGCACCTGATGCTGTGTACGGTACGTTCCTAGTTCAGGGTAACATGGCTACAGTTCTGTTCGATTCGGGAGCTACATGTTCATACATTTCATCTGCATATGCACGTAAGCATAACATACCTGTAACCCCGAGAGCAAACCCCATCCTAACTAGCTCGCCCTTAGGAACCTTCAGAAGTGTTCACATATGTCATCTTAGGCATGGACTGGCTAACCAAACACCGGGGAGTGATATCTTGTTCACCTAGATATGTTCAGGTAACCCACCGTTGGGGAACAGCTGTCCGATGTATACCCCAAACCGGGAGAGTCCAAGCTCTCCTAAGTGCTCTGGAGACTAAGGCAGATAAGATGGAGCTGACATTCAGAGATGTGCCAGTAGTCTGTTAATTCAATGACGTATTTCCAGAGGAGTTGCTAGGAATGCCACCAGATAGAGATGTGGAGTTTGTTATAGAGCTGATGCCAGGAACTGCACCGATTGCCAAAAGACCCTACAGAATGTCGGCTGATGAGTTGAAGGAACTCAAGAAGCAGCTGGGAGAATTACTGGAGAAGGGCTTCATTAGGCCTAGTGCCTCGCCCTGGGGATCTCCCGTTTTGTTTGTCAAGAAGAAGGATGGCACGATGAGGATGTGCATTGACTACCGGAATCTGAATGCGGTTACAGTCAAGAATAAGTACCCACTGCCCCGCATCGATGATCTGTTAGATCAACTGAGTAAGGCCAAGTACTTCTCAAAGATCGATCTCCGATCAGGGTACCATCAGATGAAGATCAGGGAAGAAGATATCCCGAAGACTGCATTTGTCACTAGATATGGACAGTATGAGTGCACAGTAGTCTCATTTGGACCCACTAATGCTCCGGCATACTTCATGAACATGATGAACAAGATCTTCATGAATGAGCTAGACAAGTTTGTAGTGGTATTTATTGATGATATATTGGTTTACTCAGCCACAAAAGAGGAACATGAACATCATCTGAGGACCGTATTGGAGAGGTTGTCTCGCAACCAGCTATACGCCAAATTCTCCAAGTGTGAATTCTGGCTAGAGGAAGTTGCTTTTCTTGGTCACGTACTGTCAGGAGAAGGAGTTGCGGTAGACCCAGCCAAGATTGAAGCTGTGAAAGAGTGGGAACAACCCCGTAATGTGTCAGAAATCAGAAGCTTTTTGGGACTTGCAGGATACTATCGCAGATTTATTGAGAATTTCTCCAAGATTGCAAGACCCATGACCAACTTGCTGAAGAAAGAAAACAAGTTTATATGGACTCCTGAATGTGAGAAGAGTTTCCAGACCTTGAAGGAGAAGCTCACTACCACACCTGTACTAGCCCTACCCGATATTCACAAAGATTTTGTTGTATATTGTGATGCCTCTCGGCAAGGTTTGGGCTGTGTACTAATGCAAGAAGGAAGGGTGATAGCTTATGCCTCAAGACAGTTGAAGGAACATGAGCAGCGATACCCGACTCATGACCTAGAACTTGCAGCCGTGGTACATGCACTCAAGATTTGGAGACACTATCTAATAAGCAACAAGTGTGACATCTACACTGATCACAAGAGCCTGAAGTATTTCTTCACACAAGAAGATCTGAATATGAGGCAGCGCAGATGGCTAGAACTCATCAAGGACTATGATCTTGAGATCCATTACCACCCAGGAAAGGCTAATGTTGTCGCTGATGTACTTAGCCGCAAAAGCTACTGCCATACCCTCATCACCAACTCTATGCCGCCTGAGCTCAGGAGAGAGTTCGACGCATTCCAGCTCGAGGTAGTCTCCTATGGCATGCTAAATGAGCTTCGCGTCGAGTATAATCTCACCTCACGGATCCGTGAAGCGCAAAAGAACTGTCCTGAGATAGACTATATCCGTGGTTTGATGAAGCTGGGAAGAGGCCCCGAATACCGAGAAGATGAGCAGGGAACTGTATGGTACAAAGATAGAATCTGCGTACCAACGGATTCAGCGATACGAGAAGAGATCCTGTCGGAAGGGCATGACTCCAAATATTGCATTCACCCAGGGTCAGCCAAGATGTACCATGATCTAAGGAAGCACTTCTGGTGGGAGAATATGAAGACAGACATTGCAGGGCATGTAGCCCGATGTGATACATGCAATAGAATCAAGGCCGAGCATCAGAGAACAGCAGGGTTGCTACAACCAGTTGAGATACCAGAATGGAAGTGGGAGTGCATATCCATGGACATCATATTAGGACTGCCCCGATCCGAGCATGGATATGATTCTATATGGGTAATAGTGGACCGTCTAACCAAAGTTGCACATTTTATACCGGTCAAAAGGAAGTATAGAGCTGAAAAGCTGGCAGATCTGTACGTATCAAACATTTTTAAGTTACATGGGGCGCCTCTGAGTATTATATCTGACCGAGGCTCACAGTTCATATCACAGTTCTGGAAATCCTTGCACAAGTCCATCGGGACCAAGCTCGACTATAGCACCGCATACCACCCGCAAACGGATGGACAAACAGAAAGAGTGAACCAGATTCTCGAGGACATGTTATGTGCTTGCGTATTGAGGTACAAAGAAGGATGGGAGAGCTGTCTACCCCATGCCGAGTTCTCATACAACAACAGTTATCAGACAAGCATTAAGATGTCTCCATTTGAAGCGTTGTATGGAAGACCGTGCAGAACCCCGCTAATGTGGTCAGAACCAGGTGACAGGACATTCTTCGGTCCTGCTAAGATTGTGGAAGCAGAAGAAGGTGTTGCCCAAGTAAGAGAGAATTTGAGGATTGCACAAAGTAGGCAAAAGAGCTATGCAGATAGAAGACGTAGAGAGCTTGAGTTCAAGGTTGGGGATTATGTCTACCTCAAGGTATCTCCACTTCGTGGCACTGTCAGATTCCACGTAAAAGGGAAATTGGCACCAAGATATGTTGGGCCATACAAGATCTGTAAAAGGGTTGGAAAACTTGCTTACAAGCTGGAACTACCGGAGGAATTATCTGGAGTACACCGCGTGTTCCATGTCTCGCAATTAAGAAAGTGTCTGAAGCTTCCCGAGGAGCAAGTTCCTACGGATGCATTAGACCTACAAGACAGACTTGAATACAAGGAACATCCGATCAAGATCTTGGCACGGGATACCAAGGAGACGCGGAACAAGACTATTCCGATGTGCAAGGTACAGTGGAGCAATCACACTAAAAGAGAAGCTACGTGGGAGAAAGAATCGGACTTGCGGATTATGTTTCCTTACCTCTTCGATGGGTACATTATCTCTGAATCTCGAGGTCGAGATCCTAATGAGGGGGGAGGACTGTAACAACCCTAAAAACCCACACAACCTAAAAATCCCAACCAATTAAAATTTTTCATTTATTTATTGTGAAAACCCATTTTTCTTGTGCAAGCATATAGGTTTCATTATGAATTTGGTAAATAAAGGAGTATAGCTTGCATTTTAATTCCATTCACATAGAATAATAGCTTATGCATTACATTTGGGATTTATTACAATTTATGTTTGTATTTACTCAATACTTAAAATGGGTAATATATGTATTTATACACTTAAGAAGAAGAAAAAGAAAAAGAAGATAGTATAAGGAGAGCAGAACCGGCCCGACGCCAGCCCAAACCGGCCCAACCGGCCCCGTTTTCTTTTCCTCTCTCCTCGCGCCCACCGCACACGTGAGATGGGCCGGCCCACGTTGCGGCCCGGCAACGTGCGCGCGACCGGCATACACGCGCTCGCGCTCGCTGCCAACCCGGGCCCGCATGTCAGCCGCTTTCCCCTTCCACTGTTTCTCTTCCTCACGAAGGCGACGCGCCTGCCGGGGGTGTCACGCGAATGGCGTGACCCCGGACCCACGGCCGACAGCACCACGCCCCGCAGAGTTGTACCCCTCCTGTCCCGTCCTTTCTTGGCCACCAAGCGAGCCCGCGTGCACCCTGAAACCCTAGCTCAAGCGCATGGATGAGCTCCACGTACACCCACCGATACCCATCACCGTCCGCCGCTGTTCCGAGAACCGGCCACCTATAAATTGGAGCACCCGAGGAGCCCTAGCCCATTCCCACTCGCAGCCGCCACGCTGCGGCTCCACAAGCCACCGCACCCCACCGCATAGCCGAAAGAGAGGGAGAAGGGCGGAGCAGAGGAGGAGGAGCTGCCGGAGCGCCGCCGCCGTGGAGCACGCCGGAGCCGGACACGGAGGAGAAGCATGAGCTGCGGACGAGGAGCGGCACGGCACTGCGATCACTCTGCACAGCGTCACCTTGTCACTGCACCGCCATCCTTACCTCACTAGCCCCATGGTGAGCCACCGAGCACCTCATCCAACCTCGCTGTGCTACGGTCATGGCGCTCGGCATCACGAGCGTGTAGGCCGCGGGCTGTTTCCGGCCCCTGAACACTTCGCACAACACGCGCGCAAGACCGGTGTCGGTGCTAGTTTTGGCGGGGCTAACACCGGCTAGTAAATATGTGTTTTGCGGTTGAGGCTACGGATGGTGTGCAAGGGGGAACACAGGGATTATACTGGTTCAGGCCAAGCAAGCCCTACGTCCAGTGGAGAGGAGAGTCGTGTTGCCTTGCACCGGGGTGCTTGTAGTATGGGGTTACAAGCTAGGCGAGAGAGGGAAGCGCTCCCAGGTCTCTTGTGTGTGTCTAAGTGTTTACAAGTCGTTTGCTATGGGTACGTTTGTGTGGGTGAGAACTTAGAACTTCTCCGTCGTCCTCCTAAAGCTGGCCTCTGCTCTCCCTTTTATAGTCGCAAGGGAGAGGCAAGGGCGGCTACGTATTTTACAGTGAGGAGTTGATGTTCCCCGTTTAACTGGCTACTACCTTTTCTCCGCGTCTCCGGGGTATGGCTGTCTTAGTTCGCACGATCTTGGTGAGTTCCAAGGTGGGAACAGTCATCTGGCTACGTCATGTCGTCAGCTCTCTGGGTCTCCAGGATATGGCCGTCGTGGTTCGCACGACCTTGGTGAGTTCCAAGGCGGCAGCAGTCGTCTGCTTACGACGTGCCATAGGGTCACACCTACCAACAGCATCTCCCGAGGGTTTAGCGGGCCCGGATGGGAGGCGTGCTCGTCCTTTCGAGTGGACAGCGTAGTAGGCGCCTTTCCTGTTCTTGCGTAGCCCGTCGTCAGGCGCTCGGACTGTCATAGTCCAAGTTGATAGATCCCGGCGGAGAACAGGGCGGCGCACCCTAGACCATACCGTGGAGGTCGGCCGTAGTGGGCCTATCAAATCCGCTGCCAGGAAATCCTGACAGGTGGTATGGCCGTCAGGGGCGTGCGAAGCACAGTCGCGTCGAGAGTCTCGCCCGACGGGACAGTGCTTGTAAAGTGGTCAGACAGATCTCTTGTGGTCCAAGATTGCTCCGCTGACATCACCTGTGCCTTGGATGCCTTGCGAGATTGTGCTCGAGGGGGATAGGGAAGCTCGGGCGAATCAGAGATTTGGGGCGCCGAGGATGCCGCTCTCCCGAGCTCTCCCGAGGAGACTCGGGCGAGTCGGAGATTTGGGCGCCGTGGGTGCCGCTTTCCCGAGCTCTCCCGGGGAGGCTCGGGCGAATCGGAGGTTTGGGCCTCTGTAGACGCGGCCTTCATGGGCTTCCACCGGCCTTACTTGGGCCAGGCCATGTTGGGAATGAGCGTTTTTGCATCGAAGTTGGGTACCTCTAACTTTGGTACCCGACAGTAGCCCCCGAGCCTGTGGCGGAGTGAAGGCACTCCTCCACATGTTCACGCTGGTTCTTCCTGTCAAAAAGGATAAAGTGTGGGTTGTTTTTTCCGGGGGGTGCGCGCGAGCGCACCCGCCGGGTGTAGCCCCCGAGGCTTTGGAGGGATGATATATCCCTTCAAAGGCTTAGAATCGTGTTCGTTAGTCCTCGGGTGTTTTTCGATCTATTTAGGTGTGTTGTTTCCTTGGAGGCGGAGCCCCCGAGCCTCCCACCGTGTTGGGAGATCGTTCGGTAGTCTTTCCAAGGTGCAGGGCAAGTTTCTGAGCCTCCGTTTTCGTATCGGAGATCGATCGGGTTCTTGCCTGTCTTTTTTAATTCGACCTTCACGCTCTTTTTTCGGGAAGAGGAAGGTTTGGTCCTGCTCGACTTCCCCGCTGGGGCACGAGTCGGCATTTCCGGTGAGCTACAAACGGGTTGGTCCAAGTGGAGGTCCGTGCCCTATTCGTTAAGGGTCGGCTAGTGGCCTGAGCACACTCCAATTATTTCCCGAGAGCCAGTTAGTGGATGTCGGGTCCCTTCGACGGGTCCCGAGGGCATGATGCCTCCCACGGAGGGATTCCACGTAACCGACTCACTACTGGGACTTGGACACAGCATGGGATGTCCCTTGTGACGTTCCGGGCGTCGGGATACTGGTCGTTTTCGTGACCCATCCACTAGCTGTCCCTAACTCGATTTCCCTGGGGAGACTGTTCGAGCCTCGGAGGGCCAGTCTTCGATCCCCTGGGAACGTAACGGGCGCCCGAGCCCGGGGTTTCTTCGTTGAGAAAATGTAGGTGGAATCGAGGCGCGCGGTTGTAATGATTCGGCTCACCTTTTGAGGCGCAAAGCCTGACGGACACGACGGTTCGGCTCAGTCGAGGCGGTTTGCTTGCGCGGTGATGGTGGGTCTCTTCCAAGCCGAGGTCGAGCTCCCTCCTCTGAACCTGCCGTGAAGAAGAAGCGGGCCATAGTGCCCTTGTAAAAAGTAACCTTTCGGGAGTGGTTTGAAAGGAAACAAACAATATGGCCCTTCGTTTAACATTTATGTAAATTTTTGCTGGATGTTTGTTTCGCTTTGTTTCGTGCTTTTTTTCATAGGCGTTTTTTCTTGCCCATCCTTTGCCCGGGCCATCGAGCCTCGGGGGACGCTTTTTGGGTGTCGTAGCTTTAGTGGCATAGACGCAGCCGATGTCCTAGGAGCTTTGGCAGAAAGAATCCTTAGAAAAAAAAGCTTAGGTGTTTCCTCCCGAGCTTCTTCCCTTGGCCGAGCGTAGATCTTATAGGTTTTTCTTCCGAGTGTGGGTTAGCCTTCGAACACGGAGTGGCGAGGGAAGATGCTGTGGCCCTGAGGCATAAGCGGTCTCCGACTCGACCGCCTCTGTCTTCTGGGGCTTCCCTCATTCTTCGAATTCTATAAGTTCATGCTTGATTTCCGGAAGGAAGCGTGTTTTAGGGACAAACGAATTCGACGAGTTTTGAAATTTTTGCATTTTTAAAATTGTTGGATCTCGGGAAAGTCCGGGGGTTCCCCCCGTCCTAGCCCCCGAGGGAGGGTCGGCCTTTCCGTAGGTTAGGCCAGGCCTCGCTTTTAATGCGCGGTGAAATAAAGGGTCATTTCACTCCCGAGTGTAGGCTCGGATTGAAAGTCTAAAAATCATATAAAAAGAGTAGAAGTCGGGTCTTTTCATCGATTTCAAGATTTTCAAAATAGTACAATGCTTGGAATCTTAAGGATAGAAGCGACGTAGCTGTTCGATGTTCCAAGCGTTGCTGTAGACCTCGCCGTTCTCGTTCGCGAGCTTGTATGTGCCGGGGCGTTGCACCTCGGCGACGATGAAGGGTCCTTCCCACGGCGGAGTGAGCTTGTGGCGCCCTTTGTTGTCCTGCCTGAGCCGTAGCACCAGATCGCCTACGCTGAAGGCTCGACCTCGGACGCGCCGAGCATGGTACTTGCGTAGGGATTGCAGGTATTTGGCCGAGTGCAGCAGGGCCACGTCCCGAGCTTCGTCGGCTTGATCCAGCGCGTCTTCCCGAGACGTTTGATTGCCTAGTTCATCGTAGGCTTGGACCCTTGGGGCGCCGTACTCCAGGTCCGTAGGGAGGACGGCCTCTACACCGTATACCATGAAGAAGGGCGTGAAGCCCGTGGCTCGACTTGACGTAGTCCTTAGACTCCATATCACTGCCGGAAGCTCCGTCAGCCACCTCTTGCCGAATTTATTCAATCGGTTGAATATCCTTGGCTTAAGGCCTTGGAGAACCATGCCATTGGCGCGTTCTACCTGGCCGTTCGTTCTCGGGTGGGCGACGGCTGCCCAGTCCACTCGTATGTGGTACTCATCGCAGAAAGCCAGAAATTTCTTTCCGGTGAACTGCGTGCCGTTGTCCGTGATAATGGAGTTCGGGATGCCAAACCGGTGGACGATGTCGGTGAAGAACAACACTGCTTGAGCCGAGCTGATTTGGGCGATCGGCCGAGCCTCGATCCACTTGGAGAACTTGTCGATGGCGACAAGCAAGTGGGTGAAGCTCCCAGGCGCCTTCTGGAGGGGCCCGACAAGGTCCAGCCCCCAAACAGCGAACGGCCAAGTGAGCGGGATCGTCTGGAGGGCTTGAGCCGGCAAGTGAGTCTGCCGAGCATAGTACTGGCACCCTTCGCAGGAGCGTACCACCTCAGTAGCATCGGCCACGGCGATTGGCCAGTAGAAGCCTTGTCGAAAGGCGTTACCGACCAAAGTTCTCGGCGCTGCGTGGTGACCGCAGGCTCCGGCGTGTATCTCTTCAAGCAGGCGTTTGCCCTGACTGAAAGGAATACAGCGCTGAAGTACGCCAGAGGGACTCCGTTGGTAGAGGCTACCACCGATCATAGCGAAAGACTTGGCTTTGCGAGCTAGTCGTCGTGCTCTGGTCTTGTCCGGGGGCAAAATGCCTCGGACTAGCCAGCTGACCAGCGGCTCGCGCCAGTCTGGTTCGTCGTCATCTATCTCGGCTTCAATCTCCATTGCCTCGGCTTTGTCGCCGTCCTCACCCATGATCTCGGGCGACTCCCCTTTGCCGGAAGGGTCGGCAGCCCCCGAGGGGCTTGCGTGGCTTGGGGACGGTCCGGGTTCTCCCGGGGGTTCGGGGGTCATCTTCTTCCCCTCAGCCCCCGAGGGATCGGCATTGACCGAGGGCTTGTGGAGGTCATTAGCGAATACGCCCGTCGGGACCGTGGCCCTTTTGGATGCAATTTTTGCCAACTCATCGGCCTCCTCGTTGTACCGACGCGCAATGTGGTTGAGCTCGAGGCCGTCGAATTTTTCCTCGAGCAACCGCACCAGCTTGCAGTAGGCGGCCATTCTGGGGTTCTGGCACGTCGACTCCTTCATGACCTGATCCACGACGAGCTGGGAGTCGCCTCGGACCTCGAGGCGTCGGATCCCGAGCTCGATGGCGATGTGGAGACCGTTGACCAGAGCCTCGTATTCGGCCACGTTGTTGGAAGCCGTGAAGTGTAGCCGTAGCAGGTACTTGAGCCGGACGCCGAGGGGTGAGATGAAGACGATGCCTGCGCCAGCACCAGTCTTCATCATCGACCCGTCGAAGTTCATGACCCAATATTCCTCTTGGGTCGGGAGTGGCGGTAGCTGTGTCTCGGTCCACTCTGCCACGAAATCCGCAAGTATCTGGGACTTGACGGCTTTGCGTGGCGCGTAGGTGATGCCGTCACCCATGAGCTCGATGGCCCACTTGGCGATCCTCCCCGTCGTTTCCCGATTTTGGATCACCTCCCCGAGGGGGAAGGACGACACCACGGTCACGGGATGGGATTCGAAGTAGTGCCGCAACTTGCGTCGGGCAAGGACGATCGCGTATACTAGCTTCTGGATCTGAGGGTAGCGTGTCTTGGTCTCGGACAAGACTTCACTGATGAAGTAGACCGGTCGCTGTACCGGTAAGGCGTGTCCTTCTTCTTGCCGCTCCACGACGATCGCTGCACTCACAACCTGGTTGGTAGCCGCAACATATAGTAAGAAATTATCCTCCTTCGTAGGAGGCACAAGAACCGGCACTTTTGAAAGTAGAGTCTTAAGCCTTTCGAGGGCTTCCTGGGCCTCGGTGGTCCAGGTAAAGTGCTCGTTTTTCTTAAGCAACCGATACAAGGGAAGGCCCTTTTCTCCGAGCCTTGAGATGAATCGACTCAAGGCCGCGAGACACCCCATGAGCTTCTGCACGCCCTTGAGGTTTCGGATCGGACCCATCTGCGTGATGGCCGATATCTTTTCCGGGTTGGCTTCGATGCTACGCTCGGAAACAATGAACCCGAGGAGCATGCCCCGTGGGACCCCGAAAACGCATTTCTCAGGGTTTAGCTTTATGTTTTTCTTTTTAAGGCAGTCGAATGCCTTTTCTAGGTCGGCTACTAAGTCACTCGCTTTCCTGGATTTTATCACTATATCGTCTACGTAAGCCTCAATGGTTCGCCCGATGAGGTCCCCAAAAACTTTGAGCATGCAACGCTGATAAGTTGCGCCCGCGTTTTTGAGGCCAAATGGCATGGTTACGTAACAATATGTGCCGAAAGGAGTGATGAAAGAGGTCGCTAATTCGTCGGACTCTTTCATTTGGATCTGATGGTAACCGGAATAAGCATCAAGAAAGCAAAGCCGCCCACAGCCAGCAGTAGAATCTACTATTTGGTCAATGCGAGGTAATGGAAATGGATACTTAGGATAAGCTTTATTTAAACTAGTGTAATCGACACACATTCTCCATTTTCCATTTTTCTTTTTAACCAAAACAGGATTTGCTAACCATTCTGGATGGAAGACCTCCTTGATGAATCCAGCCACCAAAAGCTTCTGCACCTCCTCCCCGATGGCCCGGCGCTTCTCCTCGTCGAATCGGCGCAGGCGTTGCTTCACCGGCTTGGATCCGGCCTGGATGTCTAAGGAGTGCTCGGCGACCTCCCTCGGGATGCCAGGCATATCCGAGGGACTCCATGCAAACATGTCGGCGTGTTTGCGGAGGAGGTCGACGAGCACTGCCTCCTATTTTGGGTCGAGGGTGGCGCTGATCTTCAGCGCCCTGCCGTTGGGGGAGTTCGGGTCGAGGAGGGCATCCTTCACCCCCTCAGCGGACTTAAAGGTGCCCGTGGCCTTCTTGGGGTCGGGGACCTCTTTTTCCAACCTGTCAAGGTCGGTCATGAGGGCCTCTGACTCCACCAACGCGCCGGCGTACTCGCAGCACTCGACGTCGCACTGGTTCGCGTGCTGGTAGGAGGCGCTGATGGTAATCACCCCTTTTGGCCCGGGCATCTTGAGCTTGAGATAGGCGTAGTTTGGAACTGCCATGAACTTGGCGTAACATGGCCTCCCGAGGATGGCGTGGTAGGTGCCGTGGAATCCTACCACTTCAAATGTCAGGGGCTCCTTCCTGAAGTTGTCAGGAGTCCCGAAGTAGACGGGCAGATCGATCTGCCCGAGAGGTTGCACGCTCTTTCCGGGCACTATCCCGTGGAACGGGGACGTCGTGGCCCGGAGGAGCGAGCGACTGATCCCCATCAAGTCGAGGGTCTCAGCGTAGAGAATGTTGAGGCCGCTGCCTCCGTCCATGAGGACTTTGGAGAGCCTCGTGTTGCCGACGACGGGGTCGACAACAAGTGGGTAGCGTCCCGGCGATGGGACGTAGTCCGGGTGGTTGTAACACCCGAAAAATTGCATTCTTTTAAATAGTGGGAATTTATTGAATTATTCAATCAGTTGATCATTCCAATATAGGGAAATAATAATTTTTCTCGAATATAAAATCAAACCTAGGTCATACACATGTATGATGCATTCATGCTGGAGCATTTCTTCTTTGTACTGTTGTAGATTATTTGAATTTCTCAAATATTTCAAAACCCAATTTGAAAATCCTTTTGGAAAATGGAAAGGAAATAGAGCAGAGCCCTTCCCCTCTCTTTTCTGGCCCGAGCAGCAGCTTGGCCTGTTTTCCACTCCCTGGCCAACAGACCCAGGTCGGATGGCCCGAGGACAGCTCGGCCGACCTGCTCCCTCCCTTCCCCTTACCCCATCTGACTGACGAGTGGGACCCACGGGTCAGCCCTTCCTTCTACACCTCCCCCGCCACGCGAACAGAGACGCCGCTGCCGTGTTCATCTCCCGCGGCCGAACGCGCGCGAAGCGTCCCTCTGCCGTGACTGCCAGCCCGACCCCAGCGCTCGGTGCTACCGATCTGTGGACCCACAGAACAGCCCCTCCCCTGTTTCCCTCTGCTGCTCGCCAAGAGTTCGACGCGGGCAAGAAAGAAACGGCCGAAGCCGAGTTCGTCGCCGCGCCGAGAGTCCGAAGCGGAGGAGAAACGGCCGAAGCCGATTTCTCCGCTCGCCGAGTTTGTTTCAATCTCTGAGATTGACGCCACACCTCGGGAGTATTTAAGCAGCGCCACACCCCCCGTAGCCGTCACCTAACCCTAGCCGCCTCTTCTCGCCGCCATTGCCGAGCTCCCGCGAGAACCGAGCAGCCGCCGCCGCGAGCAATTAGCTCGATTCGCCACCAATTTCCTCTCGGTAAGCATTTGAGGAGCTTCGCTGTGATCTTGTGAAGTTCCCGAGCACTTTCCCCCTTCGATTTGTGCACTGACCGCCTCCGCCGCCGTTGCAGAGATCCACCGTCCGCCGGATCACGCCGCGAGCTATCACCGAGTCGATTTCCGATCTTCCCATCACCCTAGGTGAGCTTGCGAGGCTCTTCCCGATCTATGGGTACCCTTCCCGACCTATTTCATGCATCGAAGGCCGAGTTCGCCTTCTTCGGCGGCGCTCCGGCCATGGCGCCGCCGTCGGTCTCTGTTTCCCGGCCGAGAGCACCGCCACCCCTCCCCTCTTTTAATCTGATCCGCCGATTTTGAATCGGACAGCCGCAGAGCAGCCCATACCGATTCGGCCGGCATTTTTGTGAATAACTCCCTGCAGTTTTAAGGCTTAGCCGCAGCCCTCAGCATAATCAGTAGATTACGTTTGAAGGTTTATTTATTTTCGGTATATATGAAAATGTGTTTTCAGATTTGAATTCAAAATTGTTTCATTTATAATTTCCACGTTTTAGCTCCGATTTGAACGATTCAAATTGCGTTAGATTTGTAATTTCATAATCTATCTGATGGTACCACTGTTTCATATATTTTCCACTCTTAAAATTCGAGATTATATTTAATCTGTTATCATTCTATTATAAATCTTGTAAAATTCATATCTTCCTCGTTTTAAATCCGATTTGCGCAAACTTGATATCGATGTGATCGTGGCAACGTGTAGATTTGTTTTATAACCTTTTCAATTTATTTTCTCTCTGTTGGTGTACTGTTCTAATGAAAACTTTTGTTTGTATGCATGATTGCCCCTGTATGCGTGTATGTTGTTATGATGGATCGAGTATAGACGGTGAGCTTTACGTGGGTGATCAAGATCAGTACTGCGACAACCCGGATCACCAGGAGTTTGCTGATCAAGGCAAGTATTAGTATGGATCATCCTTGTTGTCCTATTCACCAAATAAATAATTACATTTGCATGTGTCTTCCTTGTTAACCATAGATACTTCCTAGTTTTGTTATCCTGTTCCTTGCAACCTATGGGATTATGAAGGTGGTAATTGATGCTAGTGCGTTATTAATATCATGATCATGTGAACTTGATTAACTGATTCTGCAATATGAATATAAGGTGCCTTTTTAGCAACATGGAGCTAGAGGATTCGAGCATAGTTTTGTGATGCTCAAAATCCTTCACCTTTGATAATGATCCGTAAGTATGACACCGGGACTTACAGTGCAACTATGAGGGCTATATGGCTCTGGTTTTAGCTCAGTATGAGGACCTTTTCTAGCTTGTTAGAGGTTACCGAAAGGCGCAAGAGGGGCTTGCCGACTCGGGTATAGTGCGGCCTCTGTCCATATGTGTATAACCTGCGTGACCTTGTGCCATATGGAAGGGGGGCTCTACATCTGCTTGCCGAGGAAACCTCGCGGCCCTAACTTGTTAGACGAACCTTTGAAAGGCTTCATAGTGAAACCCTGCTCTCTCACCTTGGTAGTGTTATAGGAGTAATTAACCCGAGCAGATGGGAATCACGGCTCATAGTGAAAGTGCACAACCTCTGCAGAGTGTAAAACTGGTATACTAGCCGAGCTCACGGTCAACAGCGGCCTTGGACGTCTTATGGAGTAGTTATTCTTTTGGGGTGATGCTTACTTATTGCTAAATCTATTTATTGCTACTCATTAATTATGTTTACTATGATCATGAGAATGGGCTTATTCATTTGTTGCTATCCAACTGCATAAAAGATGATTAATTAAAAGCAACCTGCTGTTAAACCGTGTCAACCTTTTGAGCCTCATGAACCCATGCTAGTCTTGTTGAGTACGACATGTACTTACGCTTGTTTATTTTTCATTACTTGGTCAAAAATCCCGGATGGGTAACAGATGGTGATAGTGATGAAGACTATCCAGAGGACTACTAGACTTGTGCTTCACCAGTCGACGTCCCTGTGCTATGGAGCTACCGCGAGAGTTATCTTTATTTTCCGCTGTGTAATGACTTTGATATTATTCGCTATGTATTAAACATTGGTTATGATACAATTTATGCAATTTGTTGGCTTATGTGTGTGACTGATCTCTGGGCGCACATAAGATTATGCATCCCATTTTATCCTTAAATTTGGGTGTGACAGTGGTCGTCCCGGCTGAAGGTGATAGCGTCGTGGGACCAGTCAAGAAAGCATGGTGTCGCTGGTCCGACGGAGTAGACCTCCCTGCGCTCGCGCTTTCGCTGCCGCGGCGTAGGGGCGGTCCCGGGTCCCCCGAAGATCATGAGGCATTTGTCGATGGGCGGGAACTCATCGTCCTTCCCGCCCTTGTCCTCCTGATCCCTGGCGGGCTTCTTGCCGGCGTCGTCCTTGAACTGCTGCCGGCTATAGTGCTTCTTGAGCATCACACACTGTGCGAGTGTGTGATGTACTGGACCCTGGTGATAAGGGCACGGCTTGCTGAGCATGTCGTCGAAGCGGCCTCGAGGGGGTCGTTCCCTCTTGGGTTCGGTGGCCGCCACGAGGGAGTCATCGCGGAGTGGGGCCTTTCCCTTCCCCTTCTTCTTCTTTTTGTTCGGTCCTCGGGAAGAGGTGCCCTCGGGGGCCTCCTCCTTCCGTTTGCCCTTGGGGTCGGAGAAGAGGTCTCCTACCGCCTCATCCCCTGAGGCGAAACTGGTAGCGATCTTCATGAGCTCAGAGACACTGGTGGGTGTCCGGCGTCCGAGCTCATGAACAAGCTCTTTGCAGGAGGTTCCTGTGGCAAACGCTCTGACGACGTCAGAGTCGGCGACCTGGGGCAGCTCGTTGTACTGTTTGGAGAAGCGCCGGACGTAGTCCCGGAGGGACTCGCCCGGTTTCTGCTTGCAGCTGCGGAGGTCCCAGGAGTTACCAGGGCGTACGTACGTGCCCTGGAAGTTTCCTACGAATATCTTGACCAGATCGCTCCAGTCGAAGATCATTCGTGGGGGAAGGTGTTCTAGCCAATCTCTTGTGGAGTCGGCGAGGAACAGGGGGAGGTTGCGGATGATGATGAGGTCATCCTGCGCGCCGCCAAGTTGGCACGCAAGACGGTAGTCCGCTAACCAGAGTTCGGGGTTAGTTCCCCCGAGTACTTGGCTATGTTGGCTGGTTGTCGGAATCGGGACGGGAACTTGGCCCTTTGGATGGCCTCGCTGAAGACGCGTGGTCCCGAGGGCTCGGGTGAGGGTTCACGATCCTCATCCGAGTCGTAGCGCCCGCCCCGATGGACGCTGTAGCCGCGCGCGGCTCCGTCAGTCTTTCGCCGACCGCGGGCTTGTAGAATGGTTCGGACGTCGACACCCTTGCCAAGCCGTTGGTGGACTGGCGGAGCCCTTGGAGCCTCGGGTCGAACCGAGGCTTCGCGCTCGTGACGTGCTATGCCACCATGTTGGTGACTTTCGGCACCGCGGTGTCGCGACGCTGAACTTTCCGCCTGGAGGACGGCGGCATCCTCCAGGAGATCTTTTAGCTGATTCCTGAGCTGTCGTGCCTCCTCGGAGGATGGCTCAGGTACGCTCCGGAGTAGCATGGCTGCTTCCGCGAGCTTTTGGCTTGCCCGGGGGGCGACCCCCGGTGTCTCGGCCCCGTCGTCAGCAATGATTCGGGCCTGGACATCTCGGGCCCGACGCCGAGCTGCTCCTCCATCGGTTTGCCGCTCGCCAAGCTCCAGCGTAGCTCGCAGCTGGGTGAGGCGCAAGCGATCCTCGTCCATCCGTGCCTCAAGCTCCCGGAGCTGTTCTAGCTCCGGGGTTTGAGGTGCGGAGCGAGAGGTTCCTGCCCCCTGATCCAGCGGCGGGGCTGACCGCGCGGGCTTCGGGGCCGCTGGATGGGGCGTGACTTGTTCGTGCTGGGGTTGCGACGGAGGGGGTATGTCGTCGTCGCCCCCCGAGTGGACATCCTCCACTCGCCCCTCATCAGGGTGCATCAAGTTGTAGCATTCCCGAGAGGGGTCGATGTAGGACCTATGTGAGCTGGAGATGACGCTCGATGCGTTCTCCCCCGAGTCGTTGGTGTGGGCGGCGTTGTCCACATTTGCCCAGAATTCGTCATCATCGTCGCTGTAGCTGCGACGAGACGAGTTCTGGTCATAACGATTCCCCCCCTCCGAGTGTTGTTGAGGGGTGAGGTTGGCGGTGGTGTCTGTTTCCCCACCGCCATGTGTCCTGGCACTTTCCCCAGGGGATGGCGGTGAGGATGCCACATGGTCTCCCACGAGGCTGTCCCGGCGCTCGAGGCGCTGGACCGGAGTGTCCGACAGTTCGTGCAATAATGCATGAACTGCACGAACGTGGGCGTCCATGGCGGTCTGGAGCCCAAAGAAGGACGACGGCGCCGTTCCCCTCTGCCGGTGAGGGCGGAGAGAGAAATCGGCTGGCGTCGCGTTTCCGCCCTCGCCCGTCCTTCGGGCGGTAAGCGGATGCGTGACCGCTGGTGCCGGAGATTTCGGGACCGCGGCCGGCGCAGTATTGGCTACCCCCGTTGGGGTTGCCTGGTGAGTCGCATCTCCCACGGCGGGAGGTTGGTAGGCGCCACTGCGCCTCCTCCTCCTGATCCGCCGAGAGCGGTGTGCAACGTTTCCCCCGTCCTTCGAGGCGGGCGGAAGCGTGGCACGGGTCCTTTCTCCGGCCGTCTGCGGGGCCGGAGTCGGGACAACAGCGACGCGGGGCCCGGTCGGGCGCAGGTTCATCTCGAGCCCTTGGCCAGTGGCCACGAACTCGAGAGTCCCGAACCGGAGTACCGCGCCAGCGGGAAGCGTGGTGGAGCTGGCTGCCATCCGAAACCTACGTCAACGCGCAAAAGGCCCCTACCTGGCGCGACAACTGTCGGTGCTAGTTTTGGCGGGGCTAACACCGGCTAGTAAATATGTGTTTTGCGGTTGAGGCTACGGATGGTGTGCAAGGGGGAACACAGGGATTATACTGGTTCAGGCCAAGCAAGCCCTACGTCCAGTGGAGAGGAGAGTCGTGTTGCCTTGCACCGGGGTGCTTGTAGTAGGGGGTTGCAAGCTAGGCGAGAGAGGGAAGCGCTCCTAGGTCTCTTGTGTGTGTCTAAGTGTTTACAAGTCATTTGCTATGGGTACATTTGTGTGGGTGAGAACTTAGAACTTCTCCGTCGTCCTCCTAAAGCTGGCCTCTGCTCTCCCTTTTATAGTCGCAAGGGAGAGGCAAGGGCGGCTACGTATTTTACAGTGAGGAGTTGCTGTTCCCCGTTTAACTGGCTACTGCCTTTTCTCCGCGTCTCCGAGGTATGGCTGTCTTAATTCGCACGATCTTGGTGAGTTCCAAGGTGGGAACAGTCGTCTGGCTACGTCATGTCGTCAGCTCTCTGGGTCTCCAGGATATGGCCGTCGTGGTTCGCACGACCTTGGTGAGTTCCAAGGCGGCAGCAGTCGTCTGCTTACGACGTGCCATAGGGTCACACCTACCAACAGCATCTCCCGAGGGTTTAGCGGGCCCGGATGGGAGGCGTGCTCGTCCTTTCGAGTGGACAGCGCAGTAGGCGCCTTTCCCGTTCTTGCGTAGCCCGTCGTTAGGCGCTCGGACTGTAATAGTCCAAGTTGATAGATCCCGGTGGAAAACAGGGCGGCGCACCCTAGACCATACCGTGGAGGTCGGCCGTAGTGGGCCTATCAAATCAGCTGCTAGGAAATCCTGACAGGTGGTATGTCCGTCAGGGGCGTGCGAAGCACAGTCGCGTCGAGAGTCTCGCCTGACGGGACAGTGCTTGTAAAGTGGTCAGACAGATCTCTTGTGGTCCAAGATTGCTCCGCTGACATCACCTGTGCCTTGGATGCCTTGCGAGATTGCGCTCGAGGGGGATAGGGAAGCTCGGGCGAATCAGAGATTTGGGGCGCCGAGGATGCCGCTCTCCCGAGCTCTCCCGAGGAGGCTCGGGCGAATCGGAGGTTTGGGCGCCGAGGATGCCGCTCTCCCGAGCTCTCCCGAGGAGGCTCGGGCGAATCGGAGGTTTGGGCGCCGAGGATGCCGCTCTCCCGAGCTCCCCCGAGGAGGCTCGAGCTCTCCCGAGGAGGCTCGGGCGAATCGGAGGTTTGGGCGTCGAGGATGCCGCTCTCCCGAGCTCTCCCGAGCTCCCCCGAGGAGGCTCAAGCTCTCCCGAGCTCTCCCGAGGAGGCTCGGGCGAATCGGAGGTTTGGGCGCTGAGGATGCTGCTCGCCCGAGCTCTCCCGAGGAGACTCGGGCGAGTCGGAGATTTGGGCGCCGTGGGTGCCGCTCTCCCGAGCTCTCCCGAGGAGGCTCGGGCGAATCGGAGCTTTGGGCGCCGTGGGTGCCGCTGTCCCGAGCTCTCCCGAGGAGGCTCGGGCGCTCGGGCCGCTCTCCCGAGCTCTCCCGAGCAGACTCGGGCGAGTCGGAGATTTGGGCGCCGTGGGTGCCGCTCTCCCGAGGAGGCTCGGGCGAATCGGAGGGTTGGGCGCCGAGGAGGGCGCTCGCCCGAGCTCTCCCGAGGAGGCTCGGGCGAATCGGACCGCTCTCCTGAGCTCTCCCGAGGAGACTCGGGCGAGTCGGAGATTTGGGCGCCGTGGGTGCCGCTCTCCCGAGCTCTCCCGAGGAGGCTCGGGCGAATCGGAGGTTTGGGCGCCGAGGAGGCCGCTCGCATGAGCTCTCCCGAGGAGGCTCGGGCGAATCGGACCGCTCTCCCGAGCTCTCCCGAGGAGACTCGGGCGAGTCGGAGATTTGGGCGCCGTGGGTGTCGCTTTCCCGAGCTCTCCCGGGGAGGCTCGGGCGAATCGGAGGTTTGGGCCTCTGTAGACGCGGCCTTCATGGGCTTCCACTGGCCTTACTTGGGCCAGGCCATGTTGGGAATGAGCGTTTTTGCATCGAAGTTGGGTACCCCTAACTTTGGTACCCGACAACCGGCCATCAAATCACTGGACATCGGCTATGGACGTCACGCCACTTCCGACGGGCATCACCGTCACATGTGCTCGGAGCACCGCCACCTCGACGGCGTTTCCGCGCGCACAAGCCGTGAAACCGCCGACGCGACCCGCTAGCGTGACCACCAACTCACCGACCACCTCGGACAAGCTTAGTTGCGGAAGATTGAACCTCCATAGCCCGAAACACCGAGAGGTGCGTTCTCGGGGAAAAGTGATCGCCGCCGACACGTTTCGCCTCGCCTAAAATCCGTTCCGAGTACCTCCGATCGCCTCGCGCTGCGAAGAAAGGCCGACGAGGTTCGCCAAGTCTGCCTCAGCACCGCCGCGTAGATAGCCGAGCCCCGAATCATGTCTGTCGCCTTGGCTACGTGCGCCTCCACCTCGTCGGAGAACCGCCGTATGCCGTGGGAGAGAAGGAGGCCCACGACATCATTTCACTAATGACAGCCAACCCTCGGGAAGGGCGGCACCCTCGGCGCCCAAAATTTCGATTCGCCCGAGCCTCCCCGGGAGAGCTCGGGAGAGCGGCACCCTCGGCGCACCAAATCTCCGATTCGCCCGAGCCTCCCCGGGAGAGCTCGGGAGAGCGGCACCCTCGGCGCCCAAAATTCCGATTCGCCCGTATCTCCCCGGGAGAGGTCGGGAGAGCGGCACCCTCGGCGCACCAAATCTCTGATTCGCCCGAGCCTCCCCGGGAGAGGTCGGGAGAGCGGCACCCTCGGCGCCCAAATGTCCGATTCACCCGAGCCTCCCCGGGAGAGCTCGGGAGAGCGGCACCCTCGGCGCCCCGAATCTCCGATTCGCCCGAGCTACGCCGAGCTCCGCCGAACTACGCCGAGCTCCACCGAGCTACGCCGAGCTCCGCCGAGCTACGCCGAGCCCCGCCGAGCTACACCTAACTACGCCGAGCTACGCCGAGCTACGCCGAGGTCGCCCGACCACCGCCGAGCTACGCCGACACCCCCCGACCACTGAGAACCACCCCCGACCACCGTCTAGCTCTCCCGACCAACTGCCGAGCTACGCCGACGCCGGCGACTCTCTGGGAACCAGCATCGAACACCTGGTGGGCAACCATCGGGTCTGTGTTCTGATGAGGCGCCACATGCCGCACTACTGGACCCGCGCGCCACGTGGACCAATCCCGAGCTACCCCTGATTAATCGACCATTTTCCATTTTCAGAAAATAGGATAATCTTCGGAAATTCATAACTTATTCATACGATGTCCAAAAATTGCGCACCATATATCAAAATTCTCAGAAAAATGAGATCTACAATCTAAGACTATGTTTGTGTGCATTTGGCTCTTTATTTTATTGGATTTTTCTGAAATACTCTATAGGAGTCGCTGACGCGACTATTTCGTGTTCGATTTCAGAGCCGGAGGAGGATCTGACTAAGGAAGACGACCACGAGAACTTTCAGGAGCTAGAAGACGACTACGAAGGTGCCACGTCCTACCAAATCTTTAGATCCTATTTACGCATTGCAAATGACATTGTTGCTATTGCTCTATGATTATGTATGGCTTGGTTGCATGATAGTATATTTGAATTCCCTGCCTTGTTAAGACTTACCCTGCTGTCCGCTGCTAGGTTAGCTGCTGCTTAATTTACTGTCACTCTTCCACTACTCACTACTTGCTATATGCCATGTGGAGGAATTGGGACGGCGTATAACTGATTATAACCACTGGGAGAGAGTGCTGCGTGCGTCTTGGGTGCGTGGTAAGGGTTGATGTCGACCAAGTGGGATGTGAGACAAGCCCATGGGGCAAGTCGTGCCGGGGGTGCAACCTGGGCATCCCCAAGCGAGATACCTGTGGCGGGTAAAGTTGTTGAGGAGGTTCCGGGTGGGATAGCCTTGGTGGTTTGAAGCCCGTGGACGGAGGTGCTGTGATGGCACGGGGAGAGTATCTCCTAAGTAAAGATGCCTGCTTGGTCAAACCTAGGACGGACTAGTTTTAGGTTCATGGGAATCCTTTTCTACTCACTCGCTTCTGATGGGCGGGAGACGGCTGGACTACTTGGTAGGACGGTACCACTACTGCTAGGTTGAGAGGTGATAAGGGTGGGCGGAGACGGTCGATGGGTTCCCGTTCTGTTCTAGATGCGCAGTACCACTGGATGGGCCCGGTACTGTGTCTCCCAGTCTCAGCATAACGGTGTAGGATCCGGAATATCCCAGGGCTGAGTGGTAGGGTGGCATCGACCTAGGCAAGCAAGCACCCGGAATTCTGCCTAGGTGTTTGCGCAACACCTATGATGGCTAATCTTGTGGGTAGTGAAACCTCTGCAGAGTGTACGGTTGATCGATCAATACATATGCCAACCTGTTGGCTATGGACCTTTCCTGTGAAGCTTCTACTAGTGTAGTGAGTGTTCTCTTCTCCCCCTGGATGATATTTTTCCGGCAGTGTACCCGCTGTGGTAGTGTGCCGCTGAGATAGGCCCGAGAGGGAGTTGGGCCTGTCGAATGAGAGTGAGGCGTGGGTATGTGAGATGTGGTGATGGGAAAAGGGATGGTGGTGTAATTGGAGATAAAACATGACTACTTAAACATTGATTACAGCTGCATAGGAAACCTCAGCCTATAGGTCTGCTTGTATAGCCTTGCATCCACTTTCCACAAAGCAAATGCTGCATAGGTGGGCTCCGTGGCCAGTATAAATCGTACTGATAAATTTGCTGTCAGGTGACGAGAATGAGTACGACTTCGAGGAAGATGACGGCGAGGAATAGGGTCACGTGCTACACTCAAGTTGGCCGTGAAGGATGAAACGTTTTCGCATCTTCTAAAGCTTCTCTGAATGTTGATTCCACCAGTGTGGCGATGTAATAATTGTTTATGTAAGACATAATTACCGTTGTATGGATCCTGGTGTCAACTGAGATATGGGTAATTTCATGGATTGTCCCAAGCAATCTGTTGAATTACAATTCGAGCCTGTGGATTTCCCTTCGCAGAAATCGAGGTCGTTTCACTCGATCTTTATTCTGATAAAACCACTGCTTCGCCTTTCCCTTCAATGAAAACGGAAACAAACGAAGTAGCACGACGTCTTGAGGAATGCCTTTGATGTTGATGGTGTTGCCAATCTCCAGAAAATTCTGCAGATGGACACTTGCATCTTCATCTTTCTTTCCAGTAAATGTGATAATTTGCACCATTTTGATGAGACTGGGCTTGATCTCATAATCTTGATTTCCAATGTTGAAAGTTGGCCCAACGCGAATATTCTCAGTGTTTGGGGCAGAGAATTCACGAAGAGTCTTCTCAGCCATGGCTTCACAAAATAATGTAAGACCCTTCTTCCTATGGTTGTTCCTGATTGATAAGAGTCAAAGTACACAACCAATCCTGCATTTACCCTATATAAGATATTTAAATATAAACAAAACACGGGTAAGTCTGCTAAAGCAAAAGGTTATGGTTATCTCGAAGTATTTATGTCTATAGTTATTTTTACATTTTTCTAATAATATTATCTATGAAGAACTCTCCTATATGAAATTCTAGAATAAATATCCTGGCGAATAAAATCAACGATCTCAATAAATTATCCTAATGAATACAATTGCCATCCCCGACAACGGCGCCAGAAATGCTCGTTGGTATTTTTAACATCACTTCACATTAAGTTGTCATCCCTAACATGATGCCAAAAATCAAAGGTCCTAAAAATAATACTATACAATATATCCGCAAGCGCACAGATAATTCTCTTATTGTAGTACATCACCCGGTAAGTATTCCGAGTATCGTTGATTTGTTTTATGCCAAAAGGATAAAGGTGGCATTCTACTCATTAGGATAATCTACTATAATAATTGGAAAGATAAATGTGCAGACCTATGATAACCCATAACTCTAGTGCTTTAGCGATAAATAAATCAATGATAAAAGGTAAATGATAACTGAGTAAATAAGGTAAATGGTATTCCAGAGATAGAATATAGAGACTCACTAATGTAGTAAGATAATCTCGAGATTTGGCTAAAGTAAAGGAAACCTATGTAATTACTAAATACAAAGTATACAGTCTACGCCACATTACACATCTTCATCTATAGCATAATCAACTCAGAAAACATCATAAGGAGCATCATCTAATGAGGATATTAAAACACAAGGGTCACCTCCTTCATGACCGCGCTCTGCTAGTCCAACGTACGTGGGGTGGACTACAGAGGAACCAACGCAGCTGTCACCTACGCGGACTACCACACGACCCGGCACGTCAGGGTGCCACCGTAGGTAGACAATATATCTAGACACCACGTCTACATAATGTATACCACCTAACTCACTCGAGTACAGAATTAGGCGCTTTATGATCATATGACAATAATCATCACCAATCATAACTATATCGAATGTGCAACAACAATAAACTAAGAACTGAATAGGTAGCAATATATTAAAATAAAGCAAAGTCAAAATGAGATACAAGATAATATTACCGATCTCCAGACGAACGGATCTGGAATCTCGAGCGTAGCTCCCAACTCTACTTGAACGTTACTAGACGCCTGAACTATGAACTTGAAGAACTAGAGCCCTATTTCTAATCTCTGGAAATCCTAACTTCTGTCTACTCTTGACGAATGAAGCAGGAGGAATGAATTGGTGCTCTGGGAGGGGGGTCTGCACCTTTATTTATAGCCCGGTGGGATGAACGTGCGCCGTGGGATCAAACCGACTTGAACAAAGGGCCCAAATGACTCTAGAGAGGCAGTGGAAGAAGACTCCAAAAGGTGGGCCGAAACCCTAGCAGGGGGCTACCGGCCGGCCCCACCCTGGTGGGCCTCGGGCCCCGGTACTTCGGGTGTGTTCTGGATCCTTCTAACTTGCTGATGAAGCATGTTTCCGTCGTGATCAAGTTTCGTGGTAATTATGCTCTTTAATCCTTCTTTTAAGCCTTTCTGGAATAATCCCTCGAAAATACACAATTCATCAAAACTCGTGGAATTCATCAGTAATAACCCCTATGCTTCTATTATTGATCTTCCCTAGGCATTAGTTGACGGTATAAAATTGGTACTTAACGACCATCAACAACCTTGCCATCGGATGTGCCGGGGTTGAGGAGCACCACCTTCACCCCCTCGACAAGCTTGAACGTGCCCGTGGTCTTCTTGGGGTCGAGGACCTCCTTGGCCAGCTCCTCGAGGTCGGCGATGAGGGCCTCGGACTCCACCAGTGCGTTGGTGTACTCACAGCACTCAACGTCGCACTGGTAAGCGTGCTGGTACGAGGCGCCGACGGTGATGACCCCCTTAGGCCCCGGTATCTTGATCTTGAGGTAGGTGTAGTTCGGGACGGCCATGAACTTGGCGTAGCATGGCCTCCCGAGGATGGCGTGGTAGGTGCTGCGGAAGCCTCCACCTCGAAGGTGAGGGTCTCCTTCCTGAAGTTGTCAGGAGCCCCGAAGTAGACGGGCAAGTCGATCTGCCCGAGGGGTTGTAAGCTCTTCCCCGGGACTATCCCGTGGAACGGGGATGTCACCGCCCGAAGAAGAGAACGGCTGATCCCCATTGAGTCAAGGGTCTCAGCGTACAAAATGTTGAGGCCGCTGCCTCCGTCCATAAGGACCTTGGTGAGACGCGTGTTGCCGACAACGGGGTCGACAATAAGCGGGTAGTGCCCCGGCGATGGGACGTGGTCTGGGTGGTTGTCCCGGCTGAAGGTGATGGCGTCGAGGGACCAGTCGAGGAAGCGCGGTGTCACTGGTCCGACGGTGTAGACTTCCTGATGCTCGCGCTTTCGCTAACGCGGCGTGGGAGCGGTCCTGGGACCGCCGAAGATCATGAGGCACTTGTCGACGAGGGGAACTCGTCGTCCTTCCCCCTGGTCCTCCTTGTCCTCCGCGGGCTTCTTGCCGGTGGCGTCCCGGAATGCCTGCCGCCCGTAATGCTTCTTGAGCATTACACACGCTCCGAGCGTGTGATTTACCGGGACCTGGTGATATGGGCACGGCTTGGAGAGCAGCTCGTCAAAGCGGCCACGGGGCGGCTGTTTCGCCCTAGGCTCGGCAACCGCAACGAGGGGTTCGTTACGGAGGGGGGCCTTTCCCTTCCCCTACTTCTTCTTGTTGTTGGGGGCTCAGGAGGAGGAGCCCTCGGGGGCTTCCTCCTTCCGCTTCCCCTTGGGGTCGGAGAAGGGGGCTCCCACTGCTTCATCACCCGAGGCGAAGCTGGTAGCTATCCTCATGAGCTCGGCGACGCTCGTGGGGGTTTAATGCCCCAGCTCATGAACAAGATCTTTGCAGGTCGTCCCTGCAGCGAAGTCTCCGACAACGTCGGAGTCGGCGACCTGGGCAGCTCGTTGTATTGCTTGGAGAATCGCCGGATGTAGTCCTGGAAGGACTCATCCGGCTTCTGCTTGCAGCTGCGGAGATCCCAGGAGTTGCCAGGGAGCACGTACATGCACTGGAAGTTCCCCACGAAGATCTTAACCAGATCGCTCCAGTCGAAGATCAGTCGTGGGGGGAGATGTTCCAGCCAGGCTCATGCCAAGTCAGCCAGGAACAGGGGTAAGTTGCGGATGATGATGAGATCATCCTGCGCGCCGCCTAGCTGGCACGCATGACGATAATCCGTGAGCCAAAGCTCGGGGTTCGTCTCCCCCGAGTACTTGGTGATGTTCACCGGTTGTCAAAACCGAGGTGGGAATTTGTCCCTCCGGATGGCCTCGCTGAAGACGCGAGGACCCGGTGGCTCGGGTGAGGGCGCACGATCCTCGTCGGAGTCGTAGCGTCCTCCCCGGTGGACGTTGTAGCCACATGCGGCCCCGTCGGCCTTTCGTCGACCGCGGGCCTGGAGGATGGCGTGGACGTCGATGCCCTTGCCAAGCCGCTGGTGGACCGAGGGGGCCCTCGGTGGTTTGAGCTGCACCGAGGCCTCTCGTTCATGGCGCGTAGGGGCGCCTCGATGGCGTTCCTCGGCTCCCCGGTGCCGGGATGCTGAGCTTTCTACCTAGAGGACAGCGGCGTCCTCCAGGAGACCTTTAAGCTGGTCCCTGAGCTGCCGGGCCTCCGTGCTGGAGGGCTCAGGCATGCTCCGGAGGAGCATCACAGCCTCCGCGAGCTTCCGGCTCGCCTGAGATTCTGGCAGTGGTGTCCTGGCCCTGTCATCGGCGACGATGCGGGCCTGGACGTCGCGGGCTCGACGTCGTGCTGCTCTGTCGTCTCCCCGCTCCTCGTGTTCCAGGGCAGCTCGGAGCTGGGCAAGGCTCAAGCGGTCCTCGTCCATCCGGGCTTCGAGCTCCTGGAGTTGCTCAAGCTCTGGAGAACGATGGAGAGGGCGGGACATTCCAGCTCCCGGGTCCTTCGAAAACGGGGGGCCGGGAGCTGGTGGAGGAGGCGTGTGCAGCTGTGGCTGCTCCACCGGTGCGTCTTCCTCCTCCTCTGAATGGACATCCTCCAACACGGCTTTCTCCAGGTGCACTAGGTGATAGCACTCCCGGGAGCGGTCGATGATGCTGTCGTCGGAGGAGTAGACGCTGAGGGCGTTATCCCTCGCGTCGTCGGAGGAGAGGAAGGCTTAGGGGTCGTATACGTCGGAGAAGTCCACGTTCGCCTAGAAGTCATCATCGTCGTCGCTATCAAGGTCCCATCGTGACAGCGAGACATGGCTGTAGCGGTCCCATCCCTCCGAGTACTCCGGATGGGTGCGGCTGCTGCTGGAGTTGGACTCCCTGCCGCTGCATGCTCTAGGAAAGCTCACAGGAGAGGACGGTGGAGAGCCGTTGAGGTCGCAGCGAGTGTGTGTGCGTGCATCGTGCCTACTAACGTCAGCTCCACATAGTCGATGAGGTCCCTGCAGAAAGCACGGCTCGAAGGCCAAACACAAGGAGGGATCATCGGCCTTCGGCCGGCAATAGGTAGGTAGGGGGTGAAGGTGGAAGGTTCATCGGCATCTCGCCAGCAGCAGGGGTTGGAAGGGCCGGGTCTTTGGTCAGCTCACCGAGGGCTTGCGGACGGTAGGTCGCTTGACGCGGGTCGGGCTCGTTGCCGGCAGCGCTGCTTCGCAAGGATGTAGTCGGGTCGCTGGCTTCCGATGAAGGCAGCGAGCTCGGGCGGGGTAGAGGCTGCGAGTCATGGTCACCAAGGACGGAACGTGACGGGGTATCCGCTTCCAGTGAGGTGGTGCTGTTGTGGTCACAGCCGTGGCAAGGGTGTGGCGTTGCCGGCTCCGATGTGGTGCTGCCCGAGGTGCTCCCTGCAGCGAAGTGAATCCACGGCACGAAGGCCGGATGTCAGGAACGGCAACGGTATGCCTACTGATGGAAAGAAAGGAGGGGGTCCTGGTCATGGCGGCTCACCGGCGAGGTCGTAGGTGGGTCTGGCGCAGTTGACAAGGCTGAGGTCGGCCGGCGTCGAGGCTCCAGACTCGGTTCGGGTCGGTGGCGGTGTTCCGGTGCTTAGCGCGTCCCTACAGCGAGTACGTCGAGCACGGCAGGACGCGGTGTGTAGCCGCACGACGCCGTGGCGAGTGACGAGGAGGCAGAGCCCGTCGTGGCGATGGACGGCAGCGAGGCGACGTAGGCACGGCTGCAGCGTTGTCGAGGCCGGAGCAACTGCGCAACCGGTCGGGGTGCCCGGCGTCGTGGACGCCGGTGCTCGTCGTAGCTGCGGTCGGAAGTGGTCGTGGCAGGCTCGGTGAAGGGTCGCGACGTGACAAGGAGGGCATCTATGGCATGGCTGTGAGCATCGCGGTGGTTGATGGTGGCTCGGTTGCGGCACCGCGGTGGGCCGACGGGCGACCGGGACGTGGTGGCTGCGCGGTGAAGACGTGCTCAACGCGGCCCCTGGACGCGCGGTGCTCGGTGCAGGTACGTCGGCCGGCTGCCGTGACGTCGAGGCGGGCAGGGCCACGACCGGCTTCGGTGGTGACGAGCAGGAGAGGGTGGTGGCGGCGGCCGCGCGGAGAAGATGAACAGGAGCGTGGCGCAGCGGCTTTGGCTTCTTATACCGTGTGAGCTAGGGCTTCGAGGGTGGATGAATGGCGATCCTCGGCTTCCGTGCAACAGGTGGGCACATCGAGTGCATTGAGAGGCGAGGTGCGGGTGTTGGCTTCACGTGCGTGTGCGCACGGTGCTCGATCCTAGCGGTGGCGGCGGCTTGGGGACGCTGGGAGCGTCTGGCTCTAGGGTTCCAGGGGTGGCGGCGGCTACTGGGCCAGATGGGCCGTACGCGGAGGCAGGTGTGTGCTGGGCCGAGGGGCGCTGCTGCCTGCTGGCTGCGAGCTAGGCCGCGCTCGAGAGCGTGCAGGAGTGGCGCGACTGGCTAGGCCAATTGGGCCGGCTGCGGAGGAGGGGGAAGGGAAGGGCTCGTGGGCCGACTGGGAGGGAAGAAAAAGAAATGGGAGAAGGGGTTTTGGCCTGAGAAAGGGTTGGGGTGTTGTCCATTTGTCAAGGGAATATTAGGGATATACTAACAAGGGCTTTTCCTTGATGAGATAATGGTAGAAAAATAGTAATTCGAGGAGGTTGAAAAGATTATACGGTTGCCGCAATGAATCGAGATAATAATTAAGTGGGCTTGCGGATCTTATTATAGATTGGAATGATAAGTCAGAAGAGATCCGAGATTGGAGAATGATGGATTCGGAAGAGGGTAGCTACGGACTTGTGCTCTCCGACACAAAACCCTAGTCTATCTAAGAAACACTGACAAAATCCTACAAGAAATTTATATATATGCATGCGACGGTTGTTAGGTGTTAGTAACGGTTAGACCTAGAAACTACATGATGCACATATCAGCAAGAAAAATTTTAGAAAGTTCGGATTTTTGGTTATCGAAAAACCCGGGTTGTTACAGTCCACCCCCTTTACAGGAATCTCGTCCTCGAGATTTAGAAGTCAGTGTGAGTTGGAGTGTATGTCTCGATGCATGGATTTTTTTTTCAAGTAAAGATTTTGAGGAGGTTTTGGGCCAAACAGTTTTTGTGGAATCCGCTTTAAAAAGGGAGGGAATGACGATATTAAAGAGAGAGGTAATTTGTATAACTTACTTTTACAGAATATATTTTTTTTAACTCAAATCAAAGTACGAGGTAGGGTTGTAATACCAATAGTTCTTAATTAGAAGACAAATCCCTGTTGAATTTTATTTGCGGTGTTTTGGAAACTAAATAGCTTGTAAACTTTTTCGAAAGCTTTTGAATTTTTAGGTTTTCATAAGCCTTTTGAAAACATGGAATTAGGTTTTCCAAAAAAAAATTGAAAACACACACAAAAGTCTTTGAATGCTGCTCCGCAAAACATTTCTCTAAAAGAACTTTTGGAACATAGTTTTTCATAAGTCCTTGCTTTTTGAAAGAGTCGTCAAAAGTTGAGAATTTTCCCCTAAGATCTTTGAAAACTCATTCAAAAGGCTTTGAATGTTTGAAATGTTTGGAATGAAATCAATGTTTGTTTTTTTTATGATTGAAATGTTTTAAAAGGAGATATTCGCATTTGTAAATGTTTGAGATGAATTTTATTCCCTTTTATAACAAGGCAGGTTTTGAGAGGGGTTTTGAACCTTTTTAGATCAAATTGGTTTTCGCAGGGGTAGCTTTTCACAAACTCGATTTTTCCTTTACAAAAGATTTTTTTTAATAGAGTCCAACCCGGAAATTCAATCGTGCCAAGTACCATTTGGGGGCGGTCACGATCATACCACGATACCTGCATACGTCCGGCGGCAAGCCATGTGGATGCATCACACATAGGGCCCCAAGTTTCGTAGCAGTACCATAGGTCGAGAACGACTTATCCCATCGAGGTAGTGGGAACGGCTTGATATTCCAAGCTAGAGAGGGAAGAAAAGGTTCTTTGAGAAATCCTTTCTAAATGATTTAGGAGACCATTCTTTTGAAACTCATTTTCAAATTCTTTTATTTCACAAGCTTTTTAGAAGAGATGGCCACATCCCAAAATTTCAAAATCAACACAATCTGGTTTACAATTGGTGGTAGCCCCCCTTTTTTGTCTTTTTGAAACTCTAAGGTATTGGTGACTTTTGAAAAGAAAGAATTTAGAAGTGAAGTAATTTTATAATCTTTTTGCAACGGACTTTTGGTCAAAGACATTTTAAAAATGGTGGTACGTAGAGTCGAATCCATTTGGAAGAGAACGTTTTACCATTGCCAAAAACCATTTAAGCATGGTCGTTTCAAAAACTTGTTTGGAAATCGGAGAGCGTTTTTGTGAGGCTTGGAATCGGAAATATTTGAAAAGAGTTTTGAAATCGATGTAAGTTTTGGAAAGCAAAAATCTTTTGAATGTCTTATTTTTCTGAAACAGTTTTCAAAACTTAGTTCAGTTTCTCAAATCAAAGTGTCACTTCCTTTTGTTTACTTTCAATAAAACCGGTTTTTAAATAAAGAGTTGAAAATCATTTCTCATTTTGAAGGACACGGCTTTTGCAATCAAACTGGTTCTCGAAAACCGTCCTTTTTCCAAGGTCGTACTCTTTTGAAAACAAGTTTGAAAGAAAAACTTATTTTGGTTTTGCTAAATTTCTTTTACAAGAGTTGGGAATACCCTTTTCGCAAGCATTTGTTCAACAGATCAAATTCTATTTTGTAAACCGAGAGTTTACTTGAAAATAAATCAAAGGCTTCAAAACAAAATTCAACCAGTGATTTTTCCCTGTTCTGAAAACATTTTATTGAAGGGTAAACTTTTGTCATTCGAAAATAATTTTGTAACACCTTCTGAAAAACAGTGGGTTTTCAAATCATTTGCAAGGAGCTTTTAAATACTTGGTAGGTAGAGCAAAAGGGCCGAAAACATTTTCTTTTGGAAGTTCAGAAGGTTTTGAAATTGTTTTTCATTGAAATGGAGTTGCTTTTAAATCGAAACATGAAATCCATAATGGGGAGGTAATTTTGAAAATGTATGGAGTTGAAAATCCAAAAATATTTAGGAATTGAGTGGTAAAGATATGTTGCATCGGTCTTTTATTTCCCAATTTGGCGGTCAGGGTCACTTATTTAGTCATATGATGGTTTTGGTTTTCAACGAGCCAGGTTTCGATCCTGGGACCTGTGAGTTATGGGCGGTTCCTGGAGTCTCACGTATATAAAATAATTTCATAGCCTACTCTCAGGCAATATAAACGCAAAGAAGCATAAGAAGTAAAAAGATCCAGGCAATCAGGCAGCATTACAACACCTATAGGCATAGTGTTGATTTAAGGCGACTCCTAAGCCTTTATAGTCTTACACATCTATCGGTCTATCGTGGGCAATCAAAAGGGAAGTCCACTTCTTATGGGTCAATCTTTTAGAATAGGTAAGATTAGTTAGCAGAAGAATTCAAGGCGGGGAAAGGAATCAAGTGTTAGCATTAAAACTCAAGGCGGAGGGGAAAAGTGTTTTCGCAAATAATTTTTAGACAGAGTTGTCGGCTCATACACTAGTATCCGGTCCTAATGGTCTCGTCCTAAGGTCAAGTATGTCTCTGATTCCAACTGAAACATCCTCGATTTTTCCACGAAGGGAAAATTCACAGAATGAGTTATAATGCAATCAAACCAAAGTTTGATTCCATCACATTATCATATATCAGTTGAAATCACAGTCATACAGCGTATAATTACAAGCTTTACAAGTTCTACCTCATTTGAGGATACACCTATTACAGGGTTAATCTAGCAGAAGCGTATCTAGTCGTCATCAGAGTTGGCGGAATATGTTGTCGAATGGAGGCTTCTCCTTCACGGGTATCATCAGAGTCAATCTTGGCACAGCATAGTCTTCATCTCCTGAACCAAACTTGAGCGTAGGCACGAGACCTTCTAATACTTCTTATCTTAATATCTCTATTAGTCAGGTAATCTGCACACCGCCAGATATGTGCAGGCCATGGTCAGCACCGATGAGCTTTAGTGGAAAAGAGAAAAACAAAGGATCTGGCAATCCTAATATTTGGCTGTGGTTTGCATTCTAAGCACATGCAAAGTAGTATCCAATAATAAATTTTATAATAGTTCGTCGAGTTTTAACCCATATCACACCATCCATCAGTCCATCCCAGTTCCATTATCCCACCCATACACCACCTCACACACACCTCGCGCTCAGTCGACAGGCCCAACTCCCTCTCGGGTCCTATCTCAACGGCACACTGCCACATCGGACACACTGTCGGACAATCATCAACCAGGGGGAGAAAAGAATATATCGCTCCCTAAGAAGTGCAACAGGACTCAGGAAAGGTCCATAGCCGAGGAATCGGCATATGTATCGATCGATCAACCAAACACTCTGCAGAGGTTCTACCACTCACAAGATTAGCCATCATAGATGTCGTACAAACATCTAGGCAGAATTCCGGGTGCTTGCTTGACTAGGTCGATGCCACCCTACCACTCAGCCCTGGGACATTCTGGATCCTACACCATCACGCTGAGACTGGGAGACGCAGTACTGGGCCCAATCAGTGGTACTGCGCATCTAGAACGGTACGGGAATCTCAACATCCGTCACCGCCCACCCTTATCACCTCTCAACCTAGCAGTAGTGGCACCGCCCTACCAAGTAGTCCAGCCGTTCCTCGCCCATCGAAGACGAGTGAGTAGTAAAGGATTCCCGAAGTTCCTGGTCACCGGAAGTGTGACTAAATAGACCAAGCAGGCTTTCTCCACCTCAAGGGGATACTCTCCCCGTGCCATCACAGCACCTCCATTCACGGGGCTTCAGACCACACAGGCCATCCATCCCAGAATCACCTTGTACACCATTACCCGCCACAAGTATCACTCATGGGAATGCCCAGGTTGCACCCCGGCAAGACTTGCTTTCTCAGCTCGTCGTAAATAGCCCACTTGGTCGACTCGACCCTCACCACACACTCAAGACGCACGCAGCACACTCTCCCAGTGGTTAAGTCCAGTGGTTAATTCCGTGTTCAAGTAAACCATTCCCAATTTACACCACCAACATCACATCACAGATATAATGCGAGTGGAGTTTAATAAATAAAGTGATGTAACATGCAAGCAAGCGGTTAGGAAGATGCATATATATATAAAAGAGCGTTAGCGCGAAGCTAGGTAGCATAGTAGAGTGGTGGCAAGCAGGGTAATAATGGCTTAGGTAGTAGCATGCATCATATACTAGCAAAGGAGTAAATATAAAGCGCTAGCAAATCTAATTATGTCATGTCTAATAGGATTCTCTAAAAGAAGGTGCTGCCATGACACTTGTGTTGTCGAGGTAGTAGTGGTATGAGCACTCCTTGGTTAGTGTAGTTGATCTGCTGGGTCACCACCTCCGGGGTGACTCCACTCCATGGGTTCTTTTGTCGTCCACGTTCTCTTCCTCCAGCAGTCTCGATCCGATCGTTGTTAATCCGGAATCAGCTACTCCGCGAAGCAATACAAAGCAAGAAAACACCCAAGACACTAAAAGACGACAAGACGCGGGACGATCCAAATATTACCAGAGAAATAATAAAATGTGCATAAGTTGGCCTCTCGGCGTATGTCCGATTTCATCGGGCCAAAGAAACAAGAGTAGGGTTTGCTATGTACGAGCTTATGTCACGGCCAAGCTAATATGGCTTTATAATAAATGGTTTAGGCTGGAGCTGATCCATAGCAAACACCACGGCTCACAATCTTCCGATCCGAACGCCACGGAGAAGACGGGGATCGAAGGACGGCCGATCAGAAGGGAAGAACAAGGAATTATCAACAATAAATGTTGCACAAAATAGTGCGAGTGTTTAATCCACTTGTAGGGTACCAAGGCTATGATTCAAACGGGTACAATCATACAAGTGCTTAAACACCCAGAATCAAGAGAGGGAGAGAGAGGAGTTAGCTAGGCACATCCATATCATATTCTCAGTCACACCTTCAGTGAAGATGGTTTTAAGCGGTCGATCGAGTCGACTCACATAGATCCAAGATCTTGATATAGACCATAGCTTCGCTAACTAAAAAGGAGCTAGTCCGATGTTTGATCCAATCGCCATGAACAAGACGGGATCGAACAGAGCGGGCTATATGGAAACGAAAAGCGAGGAACATAATAAGGCAATGGTCTACTTCTTCCAACACACACGCCATGAAATAGACAGGGCGTCAGAAGAGAGCGACATGTAAAAGACGCAAGTGCGCAAACCACTCATAGGGTACCACGACCTGGATGCACTGGCACTAAGTCATCTCTCAGATTTGTAGCGGTGCGGTTGTCACCACGGAATCGAAGAAATGCAGCGGTCGCACAGGGTACAAGCATATGAGGGCTTGGGCACGAAGAATCAAAGAACGGCACACGGGGTACAGTTCCATGGTCATGGCGAGGCATGCTCGCGGCCACAAGCTACACCGACGAGGGGTCGAGTTACACCCGGTATTACGGTCATGGCAGGACGGATCCCGCGATCGCAACGTCCGAACGAGGTACGATCCCTTAGCCGGCTCGAAGGCACGACACACAGACAGACAACAAGAACAACCAGCAATAAGATCCAAAGGCACGACCACAAGACAAAACAACTCGACAAGACAGTGGAGTAGCACAATTCCATAGATTGAAGATGGATGGATCCTGTATTATAGATACATATACAGAGAGAGTGTAAGGACAGGATACAACAGATATATGGATAGACAGATCTTAAGGATAGGGTACAACAGATTCAAATACAGACAGATTGCAAGGATAGGGTATAATATGGTGGACAGGTGTACAAGAAGTAAGAGAAGGGGTTCCCCAATGGTTCTGCGTCGTATCACTTTGGCTTTCCAACTGTCCAGCATCTATCAATTGGGCTCTCCAACAGTCCAACATCATCTATCGATCATCTATGGGGCCTCAAGATCCGGCAACAGGGCTACGGCACGAAGGCCGGACAAGGTCGGTGTCAAAGGAAAGTGGTGAAGCTTGCTGCTACATATTCCAGCTCCTCTCGGCCAGCTGCTAGTAGCTTCTGGCCGGCTGTGGCTTGCTATTGGCTGGCTGTGGCTAACTGTGGCCTGCTGCTTGCTGGCCGCGGCTGGCCGGGCGGGGCTGTGGCTGGCCGGAAGGGGCTTTGGCTGGCCGAAGGCTGGCGGGAGGTGGCGTCAAGTAGCTGGAAGGTGGCAGAGTATGGCTGGGTTCTCAACAAGGCATGGAATCTCAGCACGAAGGCCGATGTCAAATGGCAAGGTGTACGCGACGGCGATGCCCGTCATGGTTGATTACTGCAACGCGCGGGAACGCCGTCAAGATGTCGGCGCCCTGGGTCCACGTGACGGCGATGCCCGTCATGGTTGTTCCAAGCATTCATAGTCTGTCATCTGGTTGGCTGGGTTTAGTCCGGTGTGTGTGAGTGCCACAAAAGGACACAGCGAGTGTGTGTGCGTGTATCGTGCCTACTAACGTCAGCTTCACATAGTCGATGAGGTTCCTGCAGAAAGCACGGCTCGAAGGCCAAACACAAGGAGGGATCATCGGCCTTCGGCCGACAGCAGGTAGGTAGGGGGTGAAGGTGGAAGGTTCATCGGCATCTCGCCGGCAGCAGGGGTTGGAAGGGCTGGGTCTTTGGTCAGCTCACCGAGGGCTTGCGGACGGTAGGTCGCTTAACGCGGGTCGGGCTCGTTGCCGACAGCGCTGCTTCGCAAGGATGTAGTCGGGTCGCTGGCTTCCGATGAAGGCAGGGAGCTCGGGCGGGGTAGTGGCTGCGAGTCATGGTCACCAAGGACGAAATGTGACGGGGTATCCGCTTCCAGTGAGGTGGTGCTGTTGTGGTCACGGCCGTGGCAAGGGTGTGGCGTTGCCGGCTCCGATGTGGTGCTGCCCGAGGTGCTCCCTGCAGCGAAGTGAATCCACGGCACGAAGGCCGGATGTCAGGAACGGCAATGGTATGCCTACTGATGGAAAGAAAGGAGGGGGTCCTGGTCATGGCGGCTCACTGGCGAGGTCGTAGGTGGGTCTGGCGCAGTTGACAAGGCTGAGGTCGGCCAGCGTCGAGGCTCCAGACTCGGTTCGGGTCGGTGGCGGTGTTCCGGTGCTTAGCGCGTCCCTGCAGCGAGTACGTCGAGCACGGCAGGCGTGGTGTGCAGGCGCGCGACGCCGTGGCGAGTGAGGAGGAGGCAAAGCCCGTCGTGGCGAGGGACGGCAGCGAGGCGACGTAGGCACGGTTGCAGCGTTGTTGAGGCCGGAGCAGCTGCGCAACCGGTCGGGGTGCCTGGCGTCGTGGACGCCGGTGCTCATTGTAGCTGCGGCCGAAAGCGGTCGTGGCAGGCTCGGTGAAGGGTCGCAATGTGACAAGGAGGGAATCTATGGCATGGCTGTGAGTGTCGCGGTGGTCGACGGCGGCTCGGTTGCGGCACCGCGGTGGGCCGGCGGGCGACTGGGACGTGGTGGCTGCGCGGTGAAGACATGCTCAACGCGGCCCCCTGGACGCGCGGTGCTGGGTGCAGGTACGTCGGCCGGCTGCCGTGACGTCGAGGCGGGCAGGGCCGCGACCGGCTTCGGTGGTGACAAGCAGGAGAGGGTGGTGGCGGCGGCCGCGCGGCGAAGATGAACAGGAGCGTGGCGCAGCGGCTTCGGCTTCTTATACCGTGTGAGCTAGGGCTTCGAGGGTGGATGAACGGCGATCCTCGGCTTCCATGCAATAGGTGGGCACGTGGAGGGCATCGAGAGGCGAGGCGCGGGTGCTGGCTTCGTGTGCATGTGCGCGCGGTGCTCGATCCTAGCGGTGGCGATGGCTTGGGGATGCTGGGAGCGTCTGGCTCTAGGGTTCCAGGGGTGGCGGCGGCTACTGGGCCAGATGGGCTGTGCGCGGAGGCGGGTGTGCGCTGGGCCGAGGGGCGCTGCTGCCTGCTGGCTGCGAGCTGGGCCGCGCGCGAGAGCGTGCAGGAGTGGCACGACTGGCTAGGCCCATCGGGCCGGCTGCGGAGGAAGGGGAAGGGAAGGGCTCGTGGGCCGACTGGGAGGGAAGAAAAAGAAATGGGAGAAGGGGTTTTGGCTTGAGAAAGGGTTGGGGTGTTGTCCATTTGTCAAGGGAATATTAGGGATATACTAACAAGGGCTTTTCCTTGATGAGGTAATGGTAGAAAAATAGGAATTCGAGGAAGTTAAAAAGATTATACGGTTGCCACAATGAATCGAGATAATAATTAAGTGGGCTTGCGGATCTTATTATAGATTGGAATGATAAGGCAGAAAAGATCCGAGATTGGAGAATGACGGATTCGGAAGAGGGTAGCTACAGACTTGTGCTCTCCGACACAAAACCCTAGTTCATCTAAGAAACACCAACAGAATCCTACAAGAAATTTATATATATGCATGCGACGGTTGTTAGGTGTTAGTAACGGTTAGACCTAGAAACTACATGATGCACATATCAGCAAGAAAGTAATTATGGAATTTGGTCTCCAGATCTTCCCAACCTTGAATCGAGGCAGGCTCCATAGATGCGAACCAGCTAAGCGCCGGCCCTGTTAGTGATAGCGGAAAGAGCCGGACCCGGTGAGCTACCTCATATGAAGCTTCACCGAGCTGGGTCAGGTAACGGCTGATGTGTTCCATGGTGGTGATGTCGTCCTGCCCACTGAACTTGGAGAAGTCGGGCAAGCGATACCTGGGCGGTAATGTCACTCAGTCGTACCACTCGGGGTAAGGACGTCTATACTTGATTCCAGTCTCGGTCTTCGGTTGCAAACCGAACGTATCACGGAGCATGGCACTCATCTGCTCCAGCAGCTGATTGTTGGGCGTCTGGGCATACCCCGGATGTGGCGCTGCCTGAAGGTCTTGATATGTGATCCCCTCATGGTATCCAGGAGTTGGGTTGGCCGTGTCTGCTGCCGGCGTATTTCTAGCCGTCGGGTTCACTGCTGATGAATTCATCAAGTTCACCATTTGCCCAGTGGCCTACATGAAAGCAGCGAGCTCCTCTAGAGTATGATCTTTGTATAATCTGGGGTAAGCTGCTATTTTTTGAGCTAAACCGGCCGCAGTGACACCCTGCACTGGTATTTTCGGCTGGCTCGGCTGTTACGGTGAGGAATTGGAGGTCCCTGCCGCTGCTTTCGGATCTGCATCTTCTGCGGGTATGTTGAAGTAAACTGGGCCTAAAGACTCCCAATCCTGCCGCTTGAGAACGATTTTCATGATGTTATAGAATGTTTGCAGGAAGGATTTATGGTGATGACCGACTGCTGAATAGGCGGCCTCCCAGGTCGCTTCTTCCAGCATCTGCTTGAGGTCGGCCTTGCACTCCTCTTCAGATTTATCAGAATGGCCGTCCATGATCCATTTTGGGAATGCATTTTTCTTCACTATAGAGCCATCACGCTGCTTGCTGAATGAGAGAAGGCAGGCATCGGCGAATTCTTCAACGATCTTGTTCAGCACGGCCGCGTCCTCCTCGCTGAGATCTTCGACCCTGACCCTGAGAACACCGTCATCCCTGGAGGATCCGTCAGCCGCAGTCTTTCCCTTTGCTATGGTCTTCAGTGAATGTCCCACCAGGCGTGCCAAAAAGTGTGTTGGCGCAAAAAGTGGTTCCCTAAGCCCAACACACCAGCGAAGCCGGAAACGACCCTTGAAGGCAGTAGAGCTCTCGCAGATCCAACTAGCTTCGAACCTGGTCTGAGAATGTCAGTAACACCCAAGCGTGCCAGTCAATTTGACCTGCAATTGACAAGGAAACAATAGTAATCAGTAATCACAGGGCGGAACTAACCGGTGTGTCTAGGTAGTTCCAATTATGTGGCTCTGAGAGCCGATTCAATCAGAGATCGCCTAGAAAGCCGATTCCGTCATGTTATGAACCGATAGTATAATAATGAAGTAAAACGGCTATCAGAATACTCATATGAAGACAATAACGTGCTAGCCGATCTAATTCAATTAATGTGTATAAAAGAAAATAGATCATGTATGCAGATCTGATTTGTAGATCAAACAAGCAGAGATCGGCTAAAGCTGGTCTAGAAGGTCGGCGGCTTTAGCAAACCCTCTTCACTAAGTTCACCAAGTCTGCGTTCACCTGGTCTAACGGCCAGTGGGTTTCGACAAACCCAGCAAACGAAGCTAGATCGTTTAATATCCAAATAAGTCTATATACACGATCTACTCGTGAAAGCATAACTGAATCGGCTCTTTAGCCGATGCAGGGTCCATGAAGCACGAACGAATGGTAGCGTAGCCATAAATAGACTTCAAATTAAAGCAAGTCTAATCTAGTGAAAAACTTGTTTGGGTTAAACCTGTTCCACCGGATGACGCTCAGTTTAACTTAAACAAGGACACAAAAATAAAACTTACGATAACCTCAGAACCACTTATGTCTCAACTAGAACCGAACGCACAACATGTAACGAACAAGATTGATAGGGAATTAGCCGATGTAAGCATAGAACAGATCATCATGGTAAGAAAGGCATAACAAGTAAATCTAAGACCAAATCTATCAATCTTGATCGGGCAGAGAGATGTTATATTGATAAATAAACGATAAACAACAAATAACATCTTGATAACTTAATGAATCTAACCAAATTGCCAAATTTAGCTAGAGCCGATAACTAATCCATGCGTGCAAACTATCTCAATCTATAGCCTGTCTACCGGATGACATTAACTAATAGATTAATCAAGCAAACAAACATGAATCGATAACTAATCCGCGCGTGAAAACCGTCTTAATCTGCATCTCGTCCACCGCATGACGGTTAACACAGATTGATCGGGTAAACCAGCGTGAATCATCCTTGACTCACTGTGCTTCCCGCGTCCACCGGATGACGCCAAAGAAACAGAGCTTAGCAAGGACCCTGGTCCGCCATGCTTCCACGTCCACCGGATGACGCTAAAAAGACATAGTTTAACAGGGGGTTGACGATACTTACAAGCAAGCCTGCGTCCACCGGATGACACCCAGCCTGGATAAAGTAACTCGCCGGACTCGACTGACTCTAGGTTTGTTGGCCGGAGCCGAAAGTTGTGTTGTATTGATGTTGTTGTCTCTTTTACAATGGCTGAGGGCTTATATTTATACCCTGAGCGTAGATAGAGTCCTAGTCGAATTACAACTCATCAATAGATAAGGAAACTAACAAACTATCCTATATCTAAGGTAACTTGAAGTCACACCTTCCCCTTCATAACGGACTCCGATCGTGATCGCATCTTGGCGGTGCAGACTCTGGATGACATCACTAATACCGACGCTGCACGCCTTCTGTCACCTTCGCCCGATAACCGATTCACCGTGCAATCGGCTATTCTCCTTCCTTCTGCTGGACGGAATCTGCTTCCGAGATCGGTTATCTTCCTTCGGTATCGGCTATCTTCCTTCGGTATCGGCTATCGGCTCTCAGCCCAAAATTTGATGTTAACAGGAGGCAAAACTCAAAATAGGTCATGCACAGTAGTTTTGTCAACCAAAACCGGAGAGGCATTTTGCCTACACACCGAACCAAGAGGCAAAAATGCCTCGCCTTTATCGGACGACGCAGTTGATGGCACTATGGCGGTGGTGGGCCTTGTGCAGGTCGGTGGCGGCGTGGCGGGGCGCGACAGCAAGCGAGGCGAGCCCACGGCGGCGCGTCCTAGGGCTCCGTGGTGAGATGGCATGGTGGGTCTGTGGTAACGCGGAGGCAGATGGCGAGGTGGAGGATGGCTCGGAGGAGGACGACGTGGAGGCGAATGACGAGGTGGACGATGGCGTAGAGGAGGACGGCGAGGTAGAGGCAGTGGAGGACCGTGCGTGAGGTGAGCCCACGGCGGCGCGTCCAGGCGGGTCCGCGGCGAGGCGCGACCGCGCGACGAGAAGAGCCCGCGGCGGTGCGGCCTGGCTGACGGCGAGGCGGAGGCGCGGAGGACGATGGCGAGGAAGAGGCGCGGAGGACGACGACGAGGTAGAGGATGATTTATGTTGCCTGTTAGAGTGTGGCTTATTTTGTGTACTTACTTCTTTCATGTGAATGTTATGAGCACACCCTAAGGTGGCGTTTGGATTCTAGGTGGGTTAGGGATAGGGTTATTGATTGGATAGGGATAGGCAGGTTAGGGGCAGGTCTTATACCAATCCATCTCTTGGCTAAATGGGTTTGGGTTTGGGGGTTATGGGGAGCCCACATGTTTTATAGAAGAAAAAAATACGCACTCTTGATCACCCATACAGCCACACAGGTGTGTCCGTCCCTATCCATATCCATCCCCATCTCCACTCGCGCAGCAGCAAACTGACGGGCAGCGCTACACATGCGAGCATCCATTCCATTGCCCGCCCGTGCCTGGTGAGCTGTGAGCTCTGCGAGGGGCGGCGGCGGCTGCAGAGCATGCCAGATGACGACGGCTTGCGGCTCCGGCGAGCCAAGCATGAGGCGAGTGCGGCTCCAGCGACCCTAAGCAGTGGACGGCTCCGACGACCCCAAGCTGTGGACGGCTCCGGCGACCCCACGCTGGACGGCTCCGGCGACCCAATGTGCAAATCCAGCGGAGTTCTGTGCTGAGCTCTGAGGATGCCGAGGCAGAGCGCAACCGCAGGGAAGTACCTGTGCTTCTCTTCATCGCCAGTCATGCCTTGTCGACGAGAGTTGGTGTGGCGAGCCGACGAAGCAAGGAGGACCACATCTCCGTCAAACTATGGCGGCATGCGGAAGGGAGCTTCTATCCCGGCGAAACCCACCCCTCCCGACGGGTTAAAATTTCTTTTTCCCCTTCCCTCGCTTTTTCCCTTTCCAATCAACCAAACAAGGGTTAACCTATCCATCCCTCCTCATTTCCCTATCCCAAGCTCCATATCCCAGTATCCAAACGGCACCTAAGTTCCTGTCGTCCCTCGGATCTGACCAGGAGCAATCGAGCCACCGGGTTGAACTGGCTCATGACTCAACCCTTCACACTCGCAGAGTCAAGCTGAACCGCCCTTGGAACGCAGCGACCGAGTGCTCTCCTCGGTCGACCGGTCCTCGTAGTCGTATAACTGGAGGCGGCCCATCGCCCTCGTCTTCCTCCGAGTCCGTCCCCGTCTCTACCCCCGCCCCAAACCCTCGGCTCGCTCGCGAGCGCGAGAGAGACCCCCTTCCTCCTCCTCCTCCGCAGAACGGGGGAGCGAGCCATTCGCGTCGGGGTTACCGAGCGCGCGCCTCCCGCCCCGGACCCCGCACGCCTCCTCTCCTCCGCCCAGCTCGCGGAGCCCTCCCGGCGCCGATCTCCAAAACCCTAAGCCCTGGCGCGGTAGGGTTGGAGCCGGACGCTCACGGGCGGGGCGCCCGCCATGGCGCCCATCAACAGCAGCAACATGGAGCAGCACTCGCAGCGGCTCCTCGAGCCCGACCTCCGTACGTCCCGTGATCCCCTCCCCCGTCCCAATTTCCTTCTCATTGTGTGTTTTTTTTTCTCAGTTTCGCTTCGCTGCTGAATTCTCAGCTGTCTGATTTCTACTGGGGTTTGTTTGAGCTCTTGGGAATTTCGTCTTTTCAAGGATATTAGATGCTTATCGTTTTTTTCCTCTTGTTGCTAGGGAAAATTGGTTCAGTACCATTAAAAGATTCAACCTATAGAAAAATACCATTGAAAGATTGAGTTGGAAAACTACCATTGAAAGCTTTCTCCGTTGGAGCTTTCTAGCACATCTGTTAACTCCACGTTAACTTATTCTTTTGAGCAGCCTTCACACCTTAAAAAACACCATTCAGACTTGACGACAGCATATCTGCTGCTGTCTAGTCCAAGCGCCCAGGATATTTGTCCTCTCATCAAGGTACACATATATAATCGATCCTATGATATGCAGATCAAAATACAAGAAACATAAGGGAAAAAAATAAGGTCCAATTCACAAAAAATTGAGATCCTCATTCAGCACGTTCACACAGCCATGTGCACTCAAAAATATGAGCAAAATAGATACAAATTGGAAAAACATAGTGTGTCAAAGGAGATTACCCTTCTGGAATTTCAGTAGCGTTCATCTTCTCTCAAATCCCCAATCTTCTGTCACGTCACTACAAAATCCCCAATACCTAGGGTTTAGACCATGAAAGAAGAGCACAAGAATAGAGAAAATATAAGCAGAGAGGGGCGCACCATGGAGGAATTGCATGGGTGCCGCCGCCGCTGCCGTCGTCGCGGAGGGGACAGGAGCGTCGCCGACGACGAAAGGAGCGCCGCAGGAGGTCGCGTGCTCGCAGCCAGGCACTTCGTGCGAGCAGGCTGCGTGTGTGTGCGTTGGGCCAGCCGGCCAGGAAACATGTCAGTGTTTGCCTTTTGAACTAGGATCGTTTTTTTATTATTTTATTTCTTTAACTAACGTCGAGCTAACGTGGAACTAACGGCAATGGTAGAAACCTGTCAAGGAGAAAGCTTTCAATGGTAGTTTTCAACAACTCAATCTTTCGATGGTAGTTTTCTAAAGATCCAATCTTTTAATGGTACTGAACCAATTTTCCCTTGTTGCTATGTCGCACATTATTTAGCATTTAGTTCCTGTCTGAATTTCACACCGGTGGACTGCATCCAGGCATCTCTGTCCACTTACTGTTGTGTTTTGCTCCGGCTTGTGTTTACCCTTAAGGCCTTAACTTATGTCCGCGACTTCTTGCTTCCTATTTGCACTGAATTTCTCACCCACACCCAGCTAGCTATTTCTGCTCATCAACTTTTCAAAGACGTTTACTGTTGAATTCCAGTTAAATGCACGTAACCTTCAGCGTTATATTTCAATCACAGCTTTGATTGGCCGCCCAATTTTACATTTTTTGATCCTGGCTATTTTCTGTAGCGGGGCGACTTATGGAGCGTCCCTGCTATTCTTTGTGTTATATAAAATCCGGGAAGGTGCAAATGCACATTCTTTTTATGCAGCAGTGTTCTGGCACACCCCTCCCTTTCGAGCTCACTGCCTTGCTGCCGCACTTCGTGTCGTGAATTTTGCTTAAACAATAAATCTCGTCTACCTCGTCTTGCAAAATAATCACACACAATTTTTGCTGGAAACCATAATGCGTTATCTAGCCGAATGGTCTCATCTTATCATTTGCTCTAATACTCTGCAGCTGTGCAAGTCCGACTTCAGCTTGCTATGGAAGTTCGGGACAGCTTGGAGATGACACACACTCCAGACTACCTCAACTTTCTTCGCTGCTACTTCAGAGCCTTCTCTGCAATTCTCACCACTTACACCAAGCCGCAGGCCACAGAGAATGCAGAGCACAAGCTACGGAATGTTGTGATTGAGATACTCAACCGCCTTCCACACAGCGAGGTGCTCAGACCATTTGTGCAGGATTTGCTCAAGCTCTCTCTCCGTGTGCTAACACAGGACAATGAGGACAATGCTCTCCTTGCCATCCGAATCGTATTTGACCTCCTCCGTAACTTCCGCCCTACTGTTGAGGCGGAGGTGCAGCCATTTCTTGACTTTGTGGTTAACATATACCATAAATTTCCCACAACCGTTAGCTACTTCTTCGATAATCCCAACACAAGTGCCAGTATGGCTGCCTCCATGCCCATGCAACATCTGGACCCCACTGCTGATGCTCCAGTCACGATGCAAGTGCCTGGTGGTGGTCAACTCAACCCAAGCACACGGTCCTTCAAGATAGTCACGGAGAGCCCTCTTGTTGTGATGTTTCTCTTCCAGTTGTATGCAAAACTTGTGCAGACAAATATCCCGCACTTGTTGCCACTCATGGTGGCGGCCATCTCTATCAAGGGTCCCGACAAGGTGCCGCCACACCTTAAGACACCCTTCAACGATTTAAAGGGTGCACAGGTCAAGGTAGGTCTTCAGATTTTGTTTTTTGGTTGCCTATTTTTTCAAGTTCATGATGGATCGGTTTTTCTTGCAGACCTTGTCATTCTTGACGTACCTCCTGAAGAGCAATGCAGATTACATAAAGTCATATGAGGAAAGCATATGCAAGAGCATTGTGAACTTGCTTGTTACGTGTCCTCCTGATTCTGTCTCCATCAGAAAGGCAAGATTTGACCTGGCGCTTTCTTGAAATCATCTAACTATATGAGCGTTACTTTGAAAGTGTTTGATCTTTTTATCTGTTACACTGAATTTCAGGAACTATTAGTTGGTCTGAAACAAGTTCTCAATACCGAGTACAAGCGAGGGCTGTTTCCCTTGATTGACACTCTTCTTGATGAAAGGTAAATTATTTTCCTTTTGCCAGCAATCATGTGATCAAGCTTTTCTAGTTTGTTTTCAAATTTGCTATTTCTGGGATCTCATTAAGATCGAGTTTGATATGGCCAAATCTTGATTTCCTGATACCGTGTACTTATTTTGTGATGTATAATTGGTAAATTGCTTAACTTTGCAAAGTGCTTCATTTTCACCTGTGATCAACTTATTTCATCCCATTTCCCTTCTTTTCATTGGTTTCATTATTTTTTAGTTAATTTTGGTAGGCTGAATAATCCCAAGATAAAGAAAGCCTAGAAAAGTTAATAAGATTTTTTCTGTTGATCTAACGGGTATTACAAAGATGAACAACATATGATAATGAAGCAAGTCTACTTTTCTGCCTGAAATACGATGAGTCCAAATTTCACCATCAACAATGAAATAAGTTGGCTTTCACACAATTAAAACCAGTCCAACTAACCCCCATACTTAAAACCACTTGTTGACAATTCAAGGGAGTAAATGAACTTGTTTAAAAACACAGCCTTTCCCTGATATATGTATCAATTTTTGAAATCAATCTGTTTTAGTTGTGGTTTTCAGAAACTCACTACAGAATTGTAATCAGCAAAAAAAATTTATCCCTTCATAAGGCTCTGTCTTATGTTTCCTTATGATAGTTATGTATTGTTTCCATTTACTGGTCTTGTAGCATTTATTATTCTATTCTACATGTATTAACTCTTAGTTTCTCATCATGTTTGACACCTTACTTTTGGTGTTGTCAGGGTTTTGATTGGCACAGGTCGAGTTTGCATCGAAACTTTAAGACCTCTTGCTTACACCCTTCTTGCTGAATTGGTGCATTATGTTCGAGAAGATATTTCTCTTCCTCAGGTTAAACTTGTCTCTTGTATCATTTATATTGCTTACAGATTTGGGGTAGCATTCTAGTTGTTGAATTTGCATGTACAGTACAGCCGTCACTTCTGTGCCCCCTTTCCCTTCCCATATACCCAAACACATCCTATGTGAATTTTGGGATAAATGCATCACTCAACCTCGGCAAGCGAGTTATCTGATTTCTTCATTGCAGATCCAAACAGTATTATGGTTGAGACATGTATTAAGCATCATCTGATTTATTAGTAAAGCTACTAGTTGCCTTATCAGATCTATGCCTGGTGTTGAGCTACTATATGACTTTCATGGATATGATATGGGCTACCATATGACTTTCATGGGTAGAGTATTATGCGACTAATTAGTCACTTCAGTGATGCTGTCATCCTTAGAAGATAAATCTCTCTTTAGAGGCATACATAGTTCCATTTCGTCAGTATTATTTATGCCTTGGTATTGATCATGTTGTTGCTGAACTAATGTAACTTTTAACTTATTGCAGTTGTCACGGATCATCTATTTGTTCTCTCGGAATATGCATGATTCTTCTTTAACCCTTATAATTCATACAACATCTGCCCGCTTGATGCTGAACCTGGTATATTTGCTATTCTGAAATTCTTTATTAGTGAAAGTAGGATTAATACATTTTGGTACAGTTTATGATTTTGAAATTATTTTCCTTCTCTAACTCTAATATATATCAGTATATGAGTATAAAATCATCAAATTTATATCTGTAAACTTAGACACTACTGTTACTTAAATCAGTACTAGTAAATCTCTACGCTTTTGCTTTAGGTTGAGCCCATATATCAAAAAGGTGTTGACCAGCAAAGCATGGATGAAGCACGGGTTTTATTGGTAAGAAGTGACTTTCATAATAGTATCAATAATTTTACTTTTTCCTAATCAAATATACTTATTACTTGAAATGATCAGGGACGCATATTGGATGCATTCGTCGGGAAGTTCAGGACGTTGAAGCGAACAATCCCTCAGGTATACAACATGTTTTGTGATTCTTTCGATTGATTATAGGTTTTAAAGCCTTTGCCTAATTTATCAGCTGATAACATGCAAATGTGGGCTCATGCTTAGATGCTGCTACACTGCAGAATCTAATTTCAAAAATCATTGGTTGAAACGTGGATTGAAAACATAGATGAAATATACTGTTACGTTGCAATTATAGTACTTGTTGGAGTGTGTGTATTAGGCCCATGAGGCTAAGCCCATGAGGCCCATGTATGTACTGCTATATAGCTACCCTTCTAGGGTTAGCCCAATAATCCGATTACTCATTCCAACATGGTATCAAGCTAGGTCTTTCTTCTCTCCTCCCCTCCCTCCCTCCCACCCAACCGCCGCCGCCACTGCCTTCTCCGGCCACCATGGCCGGCGGCCGGCCTCCTCCTCCCTCTTCCTCCTACTTCTCCATCTTCCCTCCCCTCCCCTACTCCTCATGGGCCGAGATCGCGGCCGGCCAGCCGCCTGCCGTGGCCCTAATGGCCGCCGGCGGCGCTGCTGGTGCCTCCAGCCAGCCGGCGCCTGGCGAGCCTCCACCGTCGCCGCCGCTCCGGGCGCCCCGGCCGGGCGGGCCCGCGCCACCACCCCTTCTGGCAGCCCAGCCCCTGGGCGCGCCGCCGCCGCCAGGGGCCGCCCTGGCCGCGCCGCCGCCCGGGGCCGCCTTGGCAGCCGCCGGGGCTGCGGGCCAGCCGCCGCCCGGGGCTGCGAGCCTGCCCCTGCAGCCACCCCAGCCCGCGCAGCCCCTGCAGCCGCCGCCGCCTGCGCCACCCCTGCCTGCGCTCGGCCTTCTGAACGGCGCTGTTGGGGCCTCGGGCGCGCTCCTCCTCGACCTCAACCACGCCGCTGCTCTTCTCTCCGCTCGGGCTGCAGCCGCCGAAGGCGCGGCACGCGTGAGCGCGGCTGCCCTCGCCTTGGAGCGGGAGCGCGAGGCGGCTGCTGCCTTGGCACGTCAGCTCGCCGAGGCGGAGCAGCTCCTCGGCCACCCGGGGTACTACGACTCCACCGCCGCCGCCTCCGACTCGCGCGCCGTCCGCGTGTCACCTCTCCAGATCCCCGATCCGGCGGATCCGCTCGTGGCGCAGCTCCACTACCAGGCCGGCGGTGTTCAGAACATCCGCAACCTGGTCACGGTCGTCCTCGACCCGGAGTCGTCCTCCTACGCCCGCTGGCGGGACATGGTCGTCCTCACCCTCCGCCGCTACGCCCTTGACGACCACGTCCTCCTCGACGCCCCGTTTGCGGCTCAGGCCCCCGGGTGGCATCCGTCTCGACAGCATCGTCCTCTCCTGGATCCTCGGGACCATCACCACCGGCCGCCACGACCTCGTCCGCAACACATCCGACGCTCGTCGTGCCTGGCTGGCGCTTGAGGGCCAGTTCCTGGGCAACGCCGAGGCCCGGGCTCTACGTCTCGACGCCAGCTTCCGCACCTTTGTCCAGGGCGACCTCTCCGTTGGCGAGTACTACCGCCGGATGAAGGCCATGGCGGACTCCCTCGGTGACCTTGGCTGGCCCGTGGAGGACCGGATCTTGGTCCTCAACGTCCTCCGCGGCCTCAGCGACTGCTACAGCCACCTCCGGACCTGGATCACCCGGCAGCGGCCCTTTCCCTCCTTCCTGCAGGTCCGTGACGACCTCGTCATGGAGGAGCTCACCCAGGGCGTCCAGCCTGCTTCCCTCTCCGCGCCGGGCTCCTCGTCCACCTCGACTGCCATTGCAGCCGCTCCTCCGCCGCGTACGTCCACATTGGCACCGTCGTCTCTTGGTCCTCCTCCCTCCGAGCTGAGCGGGGGTGGGGGGGGGGGGAGGGACCGTGGCGGCCGTCGTCGACGCGGAGGGCGTGGTTCAGGCTCTGGTCGTGGGGCTCCGCCCGCGCCACCGCGGGGGGGTGCACCTTGGCCCTCCTTCAGCAACCCCTGGTCCGGGCGCATCTCCATGTGGCCTTTCCAGGGTGCCGGTGGTGATCCTCGCCCCCCGGCGGCCATGCTCGCCGGTGCCGTCCCGGCCGCTCCATGGGCTCCACCACCTGGGGGTGCTCCGTGGACCCTGCCTTCCCAGTCGCCGCCAGCACCCCCCGGTTGGGATGCGACAGCCCTGGCCCGCTCCTTCAGCACCATGGGCTTGACTCCTCCCACCGGGCTTGACTGGGTCGCCGACTCGGGTGCCACCTACCACACTACGTCCGACCCCGGTATACTCACGGCTGTTCATCCTCCTTCATCTCTTCCTTCCTCCATCATGGTCGCAAATGGTTCCTGTATTCCTGTCACTTCCGTGGGTTCCGCTACCACTCCTGGCTCTTTTCGTCTCCCTGATGTTCTTGTTGCTCCTTCTATGGTCCACAATCTCCTCTCCATTTGTCGTTTTACTGCTGACAATTCTTGTTCTGTTGAGTTTGACTCCTCTGGTCTTACTGTGAAGGATTTGGCTTCCCGGCGTCCTTTCCTCCGATGTGACAGCACGGGGCCCCTTTACACGCTTCGGCTTCTTCTGCTCCTACCTCTTCGGATTCGGCTTCCACTTCGTCTGCTGCTCTCGCTGCATCCACTTCTTCCACTATCTGGCACCGCCGTCTCGGACATCCTGGCCGTGATGTTTTGATGCAGCTTAGTCGTAGTTCCGACATACCATGTACTCGGGCTAACGATGGGCACTTATGTCATGCGTGCCAGTTGGGTCGTCATGTTCGTCTTCCATTTCCCACCTCTTCTTCTCATGCGACCCGCATTTTTGATCTTGTACACTGTGATCTGTGGACATCACCTGTGATGAGCATTTCTAGTTATACATATTATCTTGTCATAGTTGATGATTTCTCTCATTATTCCTGGACTTTTCCCCTGCGTGCTAAGTCTGAGGCATTTCCCACGCTTCGTCACTTCTTCGCCTGGGTGTCTACTCAGTTTGGTCTTACCGTCAAGGCCATTCAGTGTGACAACGGGCGTGAGTTCGATAACTCCACCTCTCGGGACTTCTTCCTCACTCACGGTGTCCAGTTGCGCATGTCTTGTCCCTACACCTCCTCCCAGAATGGCAAGGAAGAGCGCATGATTCGCACCACGAACGACACCGTGCGCACTCTTCTCCTCTAGGCTTCTCTTCCTGCCCGCTTCTGGGCCGAGAGCCTGCATACCTCCACCTATCTCCTTAACCGCCTACCTTCCACTGCCTGTCCAGCTCCCACACTACACCACGCTCTCTTCGGTACTCCACCTCGTTACGATCACCTCCGTGTCTTCGGGTGTGCGTGTTACCCTAACACCACTGCCACTGATGCTATGACCTCACCTCTCGCCGTGTCCTCATCTCTCGTCATGTGGTGTTTGACGAGTCCGTCTTCCCTTTCTCCACCACCCCCACACCTCCCTCCACCTCCGACCTTGACCTTTCCTTCCTATCTCCCACTGATGCGGTGGTTCAGCCACCCTTTCCGTTTTGTCCTGCAGGTCGTGCTTCGCCACTCGCGTCGCCAGCTGACCCAGCGTCTTCCGTGGGTCCGGCCGCGCCCGACCCTGGTCCGGGGGCACCGCCCTCTGGTCCCTCTGGTCCTCCGCCTGTCTCTGCGCCCCGTGCGGGGCCGGAGGCGCCGACCTCGGAGACTCCGGCACGCTTTGCCCACCCGGTGCGTGTCTACTAGCGCCGCGTGCGGCCGGCCCCGCTGGCCACGGTGCCGCTGCCACCACCGCTCTCGCCGCCGAGGTCACCTACGGTGGCTACTCCTCCGTTGACGCCCACACCGCTGTCCCTACCACTACCAGCTGCTCGTGCCAAGCCGCCTGTGTACCACCCGCCGATTCTTCACCAACACCCGCGTCACGTTCACCCCATGGTGACGCGGCACGCGGCCGGCGTCCTGCGGCCCCGGGCTCTCGCAGCGACGCCCGGGGCACCGTAGGTCTCCCCTGTGCCCTCTTCTGTCCGCGACGCCTTGGCGGATCCTCATTGGCGTCGTGCGATGGAAGAGGAGTACGCGGCCCTTCTGGCCAACCAGACGTGGGACCTGGTGCCACGCCCGCCTGGTGCCAATGTGGTCACTGGCAAGTGGATCTGGACGCACAAGCGCCGAGCCGATGGCTCCCTGGAGCGGTACAAGGCTCGTTGGGTTCTCCGGGGCTTCACTCAGTGGCCCGGGGTTGACTATGATGAGACCTTCAGTCCAGTGGTGAAGCCTGCTACCGTCCGCACGGTTCTCTCACTAGCTCTCGAGCGCTCCTGGCCTGTGCATCAGCTGGATGTCAAGAATGCCTTCCTCCATGGCACTCTGACCGAGACCGTCTACTGCAGCCAGCCGGCAGGCTTCGTGGATTCCTCTCGTCCTGACTTGATCTGCCGGCTCAACAAGTCTCTCTACGGTCTCAAGCAGGCACCTCGGGCTTGGTACTCTCGGTTTGCTACCTTCCTACTAACTCTTGGCTTCACGGAGGCCAAGTCAGACACCTCGCTGTTCATCTACCACCGCGGGGGTGAGACTGCTTACCTGCTCCTCTATGTGGATGACATTGTTCTCACTGCCTCCAGCCAGTCCCTGCTCCAGCGCATCATTGCCTCTCTCCAGGCGGAATTTGCCATGAAGGATCTTGGTGCGCTCCATCACTTCCTCGGTGTCACTGTTGAGCCCCGACCTTCGGGCTTGTTTCTCCACCAGCGCCAGTTCACTTGTGACATCCTGGAGCGAGCTGGGATGACTGACTGCAAGCCCTGCTCTACCCCCGTCGACACTCAGGGCAAGCTGTCAGAGGCTGCGGGTCCACTGCTTGGGCCCGAGGACTCCACCTCCTGCCGGAGCCTTGCTGGTGCACTCCAGTACCTTACCTTCACCCGCCCCGACATCGCCTACGCCGTGCAGCAGTTGTGCCTCTACATGCATGCTCCACGGGAGCCCCACCTTGCTGCTATGAAGCGGCTCCTCCGGTACCTCCGTGGCACCCTCGGCTATGGGCCGCTTCTCGGCCGGTCCTCCTCTGCCGAGCTTGTGGTCTACACCGACGCTGACTGGGCGGGCTGCCCGGACACCCGCCGGTCCACCTCCGGCTACGCTGTCTTCTTGGGCGGCAACCTTGTCTCCTGGTGGTCCAAGCGCCAGCCGGTGGTCTCACGCTCCAGTGCCGAGGCGGAGTACCGCGCCATTGCCAACGGCGTGGCCGAGGCCGCTTGGCTCCGCCAGCTCCTGGCTGAGCTTCACCGCCCCCTCGCCAGGAGCACGCTTGTCTACTGCGACAACGTCAGCGTGGTCTACCTCTCCACCAACCCTGTACAGCACCAGAGGACCAAGCATGTGGAGATTGACCTTCACTTCGTCCGCGACCGTGTGGCCATCGGCGACGTCCGAGTCCTTCACGTCCCGACCACCTCCCAGTTTGCGGACATCTTCACCAAGGGCCTCCCTCCCTCGACCTTCTCCGAGTTTCGCTCCAGCCTCAACATCACCAGTGGCTAGTTGTGGCTGCGGGGGGGTTCTGTGTGTTGTGGTTGTTTTCTTTCTTGTCCAGTCTTGTACTCCGCTGCGCCGGTAGTCCAGACTGCGGGGGGTGTTGGAGTGTGTGTATTAGGCCCATGTATGTACTGCTATATAGCTACCCATCTAGGGTTAGCCCAATAATCCGATTACTCATTCCAACAGTACTCACTATAAGCTCAAGGAAATTGAATGCTCCATCCGTCGTTTTGTAGCTGTTGTTCTCACTTCCCGAGAAGTCAAACGACAAGTTTGACCAAAATATATACAATAAAATATTACTATTTAGAAATCCCCTATGTGCCATCAAAATCTATACCAATCCCTTCCTTGCCATCAGAAAATATGCGATCCCTTCCAAGCCATCAATATAGATTTTTGATCCCTTATATGCCATTTCCGTCAAAGCACAGTTAGATGATCGTTAAGTGATGAGATGAAAAGACAATTATACCCCTAATGCAAGATGAAGATTAATTCTCCAATCTGGTCCCTTCCAGATCATTGCACTTATTATGATGAACAATATATATAAACCAATATAACAGCAGCAGCAGCAAATCGAGAGCTGGCTACTACTTCTGTTCGTTTACAGTAGGTGTCTCCTCTTCCATTGACATTGGCTGGAATACAACTTCGATTGACCTGCTGTTGCTTCTTGCTCTCGTGAGTAGTACTGTATGTGCTGCTGCCCTTCAATTCTTTTCTCGTGATAGCAGCTTTGGATTTTGAGTGACTGAGTCTCATTTAAATCATTGGCTCATGATTGGAGGATTAAAACACTCCACGTTAATTTGCTTGAGCTAGTATTCACCATTGGCTTGATTTACTTGCAGCAAGTCATATTTTTTTTTGAACGAGCATGACAATGTTGTTGTTATATTGGTTTATATATATTGTTCATCATAATAAGTGCAGTGACCTGGAAAGGACCAGATTGGAGAATTAATCTTCATTTTGCATTAGGGATATAATTGTCTTTTCATCCCATCACTTAACGGTCATCTAACTACACTTTGACGGAAATGGCATATAAGGAATCAAAAATCTATGCTGATGGCTTGGAAGGGATTGCATATTTTCTGATGGCAAGGAAGGGATTGGTATAGATTTTGATGGCACGTAGGGGATTTGCTCATTTATTTAGTTATGGTGCACAGTTAGTAGCATTAGATAGATCATTGAATATTTTCATAATAAACTTATTTGAAGATATAAATGTTGCCAATATATTTTATTCATACCTAGTCAAAGTTTTAAAAGTTTGACCAACACTAATATTATAGACACCTAAATAGCGACAAAGGGAGTATGTGATAATCTTGCAAGGAAGGGCACATATTGTCCTGTGCTCCTTAGGCCCTTCACTCCCAATCCCCACAGAAACATCAGTGCTATCTCCTTATGTTTTCTTGCTGATATGGTTCACCTTACTCCTCTCACTCTATAGTTGCTTGAAGAAGGTGAGGAAGGGAAGGAACAACCAAATTTGAGAATGAAGCTTGAAGTCCCATTACAGGTATGCTATGTGAATGTTTCTTTCATGGAGATAGCAATACCATTCTTTTTTTTTGTTGTGGCTGGCCGCACTCCTCTTTCTTTAAAAACGACAAAATTACGCTTGAATTGATTTTTTTGACCTTATATAGCTGTTTATATCAAATTTCTCCAGAGAAAAAGGCACGGCAACTTATAAATAGCCTTGCTCGGTTATTAAAACCATAGTTAGTTTCTTAGTCATGGGAAGATAAATATTTTTTAAGTTTTGCTTAGTTGCATACTTGCATCTTACTTATAAAATGAATGTTTTTTTTTCTGAGATAGGTTAAATCTGATACAAATTGACATTGTTTTTTTGATTGATGATTCAATGACCTTTCGTTTTTGGCAAACTTTACAGACTGTGCTGAATCTGCAACAACCGTTGGAGTATACTAAGGAAATCAACGATTACAAAAGTCTGATAAAGACTCTTGCTGTGGGTATGTATTAATTGTTGTAAAATTTGTGCCATGTTCCATGTCTTTCAACATCTTATTTCAGTTATTGCCTAAATTAACTATTTTATACTGACCTCATACAAGGAATGAAGACAATAATATGGAGCATAACACATGCTCACTGGCCACGCCCCCAGGTATTATAAACCTCCCAAATACGTGGATATCTTTTGGGCTTTGGCGATTCTGATATTATACTTGAGTTCTAATTAACCCTTCGATGCTGACATTTCTATTGTGGTGAACAGCAACAAAATCAACAGTCTTCTAATTTGTCAGTTCAACCCTTCAGGGGTCTGAGGGAGGATGAGGTCCACCACCTTGAAACTTTCTTCCTCTTTATTTGATTGAACTGTTCTAATCAGTTTTAATTTTCTATTGTAGGTGCGGAAGACATCTGGTGTTCTGAAGTCTGGTGTTCACTGTCTGGCTCTTTTCAAGGAAAAAGACGATGATAGGGAAATTCTGCAATCATTTTCACAGATGTTGGCTATAATGGAAGCTCGCGATATTATGGATATGTTCTCCTTTTGCATGCCTGACCTCTTTGATTCTATGATAACCAACAACCAGCTGCTGCACATATTTTCGACCCTTTTACAAGCTCCCAAGGTTCTGCGGCCTTTCACAGATGTATTAATTAATTTCCTTGTTAGCTCAAAGCTTGAAGCCCTGAAGCAGCCAGATTCACCTGCAGCAAAGCTTGTTTTGCAACTTTTCCGGTTCTTGTTCATTGCTGCCGCTAAAGCTCCAGAAAGCTGTGAACGCACACTTCAGCCACATGTGCCGGTTATAATGGAAGTCTGCATGAAGAGTGCCACTGAAGTTGAGAAACCCCTAGGTTACATGCACCTTCTTCGTAACATGTTTCGTGCTTTGAACAGTGCTAAATTTGATTCATTGATGCGTGATCTTATACCATCTCTGCAACCCTGCCTCAATATGTTACTCTCCATGCTTGATGGGCCAATAAGTGAAGATATGCGGGACTTGGTTTTGGAACTTTGCCTGATTTTACCTGCCCGCTTGAGTTCTTTATTGCCCCACATACCTCGTCTAATGAAGCCTCTTGTTCTTGCTCTAAAAGGTAGTGATGACCTTGTGAGCTTAGCGCTACGCACACTCGAGTTTTGGATTGATAGTTTGAACCCTGATTTTTTGGAACCTAGCATGGCAAATTTAATGTCAGAAGTCATTCTTGCTTTATGGTCTCATTTAAGGCCTCCTCCATACACATGGGGCACAAAGTCTCTGGAACTGCTAGGGAAGCTGGGGGGCCGGAATAGGCGATTTTTGCGGGAGCCTCTTGCACTTGAATGCAAGGAAAATCCAGAACATGGACTACGCTTAGTTCTGACTTTTGAGCCCGCGACACCTTTTTTGGTTCCTCTGGACAGATGCATACACCAAGCTGTTGGTGCAGTTATGCAAGGCAATGGTATGGAAGCTTTCTACAGGAAGCAGGCTCTTCAGTTCATTCGGGTCTGCCTGGATTCTTTGTTAAATCTGAGGGAAAATGTACCTGGCGAGGGTGTGAGCCCTGGTGTTCTCGGTACATTGCTAATCTCTTCCCTGGATCCCTCAAGACGTCGCAATGATGCTTCAGATATGAAGGTTGGTAGAAGTGATTTAGAATTAATGATGTTTACATTGCTTGTACTGTAGTTTACTAACTCTTATCACAAATTGGAAGTTTGCGTTAAGTCCAACTTTTTATCTTTGACTGTTAATAATTAATATAAAGTTTGTATGTACAACACAAGATTGGCGTTGCTAAAGAACATTGCTTTGCTTTACATTAATTCTTGTCCGAGCAAAATGAATTCATAGATTGTTGAACTTATAGTTTTCTTTCTGGTGTTCTTGTGCTTTAGTTATGCTATCAACGCCTTGATTTTTTTCCTTTGGTTTATTTATAGGGAGATTTAGGCGTGAAGACAAAAACACAACTACTCGCTGAGAAATCTGTTTTCAAGACTCTTCTTGTAGCTATCATTGCAGCTAATGCTGACACCAGTCTTCATGATGAGAAGGATGATTATGTTGTCGATATATGCCGCCATTTTGCTATGCTCTTCCATGTTGATTCACCATCCTCCAGTCAATCTGGATTTATGCATCCTATTGGTTCTTTGACATCTAGCATCAACATGGGATCAAGATCAAGATGCAACACTTCATCTAATCTCCGGGAGCTGGACCCTTTAATATTTTTGGATGCTTTAGTTGAAGTGCTATCCAGTGAAAATCGTCAACATGCAAAAGCTGCCCTATCTGCTTTGAATATTTTTGCTGAGACATTAATCTTTCTTGCACGGATGAAACATACTGGTATGCTAAGGGGAGGTCCTAGCACCCCCATGCTAGTCTCTAGTCCATCTTTAAATCCAGTATATTCACCTCCCCCAAGTGTGCGGGTTGCTGTATTTGAGGAATTGTTACCTCGGTTATTGCATTGTTGCTACAGTAGCACATGGCAAGCTCAGATGGGTGGTGTAATGGGTCTCGGAGCATTGGTCGGTAAAGTTTCTGTGGATACCCTATGCATCTTTCAGGTCAGAGTCGTGCGAGGTCTTCTTTTTGTTCTTAAGAGGTTACCAGCACATGCAAACAAAGAGCAGGAGGAGACAAATCATGTCCTAACACAAGTTCTTAGGGTAGTAAACAATGCAGATGAAGCAAACAGTGAACCTCGACGGCAAAGTTTTCAGGGAGTTGTTGAGTTCCTTGCACAGGAGTTGTTTAACCCAAACGCTTCAATGGTTGTGAGAAAGAACGTGCAGGCTTGCTTATCACTGCTTGCAAGCAGAACTGGCAGTGAGGTCTCTGAATTGCTTGAGCCTCTCTATTTGCCATTGCTTCAGCCTCTGATTTCACGACCTCTTCGTTCGAAGAATATTGAGCAACAGGTACCCTAGATTCTTAGTTCTGAATCATTCATACTTGAAGTCCACCATTGATTGATTTTCCTCCCTTTTATGACAGGTGGGCACTGTTACTGCCTTGAACTTCTGTCTTGCACTCAGACCACCTCTTCTAAAGCTATCTCCTGAGCTTGTCAATTTTTTGCAAGAAGCATTGCAAATTGCTGAGGCTGATGAAACTGTGTGGGTCACCAGGATGATGAATGCAAAAGTAGTTCTCACATGGAACAAACTCAGAACTGCATGTATTGAACTACTTTGTACTGCAATGGCATGGGGAGATCTAAAAGCTCAAAATCATAGTGAATTGCGAGCAAAAATTATTTCAATGTTTTTCAAATCTCTAACATGCAGAACGACAGAGATTGTCAATGTTGCTAAGGAGGGGCTTCGTCAGGTACTCTTTTAGCTTTACCACTTTGTATATTGACATGAAAATCAAATCACTTTATCATCTTTTTACGTGGTTTCTGTACTTTGTTCTCACAATTCTGATCTTCTCATGTTCTAATTGATGTATCAATTTCTGTAGGTGGTTCAGCAGCAAAGGATGCCAAAGGATCTTCTACAGAGCAGCTTAAGGCCCATTCTAGTAAACTTAGCAAACACAAAGAGCCTTACCATGCCATTGCTACAAGGGTTGGCTCGCCTGCTTGAACTGCTTTCAAACTGGTTTAATGTCACTTTAGGTGCCAAGCTATTGGATCACTTGAAAAAATGGCTGGAGCCAGAAAAGCTTGCCCAGACTCAAAAATCTTGGAAGGCTGGAGATGAACCAAAAATAGCAGCAGGTCTGCATTTCTTATCTTGCTCTGCTGGCTTTACTTTTTTTCATCAACATGATTCTCAGAATAAATGCACATACCTGGAGCAAGCTATATGTTAGATTACTTATTTATGGTTGTTGAATTACACTAGATTTGTGGAGTAGATTCAATCATTGAAAAAAATACCACTCTCTTAACAAGATTGAAGTTGACCACTTCTTTTCTTGTATGTGACCTTTTCTTGTTACTAACCTTGTCCTGTGTGCTCGAGTTGGAGTTATTCTTGTCTCTTGTCTGATTTTACTTTCTTCTTGGGCAGCTATGATTGAGCTATTCCACCTTCTTCCCCCGGCAGCAAGCAAATTCTTGGATGACCTTGTTACCTTGGTAATTGATCTGGAAAGGGCACTTCCTGAAGATCAGTTTTACAGTGAGATCAACAGCCCATATCGTGCTCCACTTGCTAAATTTTTGAATCGTTATGCTGTGGATGCTGTTGACTATTTTCTTGCTCGATTAGACCAGCCAAAGTATTTCAGGAGGTAAAAACTTGCAAATTCGAGTCTTCTTCTGACATTGCACATATATTCTTCTCTTCAGTGTAGTCATATATATCTGAAAACACTTCTGTACATGATTCATTCGGTGCCACATACTGGTTTTTATGTGAGCATTATTTTGCTAAATGCTTTAGTTTTTTTTCCAGTTCATTGATGTCATACCAAACTTGACAGGTTCAATTGTTTGAGCTGGCCTAATTCCAAAGATTTTTTTGGGTATACTGCCTGCATATATTTTGACATGCACCCTGTTGCTACTGCTTTTCTCTGCTATCGTGCTTATTTCTTGTTTTCGTGCTTATTTCTTGTTTTCCTTGTTCAATTTTTGAGTTTGAAGCACTTGTGTTGTAATGCAGATGATTGATAAACAATTTTAATGTTACATAGCATTAAATTGTCGATCTGATTGTATTGTGTATCCTCATTTTCATTCTTTGGTTGTGTTTACTATAAGAAAAACATCACATTACTGTTCTGGTGTACATATCATTTTATTTAACTACTTGAAATCTTGAATAACCTTTTGTTTTGTAGAAGATATAATCTTTGAGATGCATTACCTATTCCTAGGTTTAGGCTAACGATTTCATGGACATATCATCTCTGGAAATTGTTTCATATTGTTTCTTGAAAATTCAGGTTTATGTACATAATCTGCTCGGATACTGGGGACCTAAGGGACGAACTTGCAAGGTCACCTCAGAAAATACTTGCAAGTGCCTTTTCACAGTTTTACTCTCAAACTGAAGCATCTGCTGCCCAATTATCTTCTGTAAAGGATGAAGCCCTTACCGGGGCTATATCTGAGAGTTTTACTGTACAGTCTTCATCAAACATGGTTACTACTTCTGAGAGTTACTTTAATGGATTAGAGCTTGTCTCAGCCCTTGTGAAATTGATGCCAGAGTGGCTCCGTAACAACCGGGTTGTCTTTGACACCTTGCTACGTGCTTGGAAATCACCTGCAAGACTTGCGAGGTTGCAGAACGAGCAGGATTTGAGTTTACCCCAGGTATCCATAAAAATTGCTGTATTAGTTTGTACAGTGCTCATGTATGGAGTCTGGCATATTGGACTTATGCTGTACTAATTTAATACTATATCAATTCTCTTTTGCTGTCGAATCTCTTCTGTCTGTTTTGACTTTTGAGGTTTATTTATTTTTTATTTCCATTTGCGTAAATTGTTCAAGTTACTCAAGATGTCTTTCTTTATGTTTCTTTTTGGTGCTGGCTTTGTAAAATGAGAGTTATGCTTTATCTAAAAAAATATGGATTGACCATCTTAAATTCTTAATAAGTAACAAGCTGCTTGGGAATGAAATGCTTATGGTGGGGCGCCTATGGTGGGGCGCATATGGTGCCTTGGCATAGCAGGTCCCAAGCCCTGGCAAAGGAGGAGGGTTGTGTTAGGCTTGGCGAGCCAATGTAAAAATCTAGCTACTCTTATGGAAATGAAACCCAAAAGATTTTCGTTGGGGCGTAACCCTCTTAGCGACGCGCCATGCCGGAACCCGGGTATGGTGTTAAATATGCAAGGGCTGGGTCGTCACCCCCGTGACGCGCCGTGTCGTGATCTGGGCGCGGTGTCAAGTAAGCAAAGATCGGGTCGTCGCATCCTTAGTGGCGCGCCACATCGGCGCCCGGGGGTGGTGAAAAATGAGCAAGGGTCTTCGCACTTCCCTCGACGGGTGCGAAGGGTAAGGAAGTTAGCCGAGCCAACTAGGATTCGTCTAGGTAGTTGGAACGTAGGGTCCCTAACGGGTAAGCTTCGAGAGCTAGTTGATGCAGCAATTAGGAGGCGTGTAAATATCCTGTGCGTTCAAGAGACTAGATGGATGGGCCAGAAGGCGAAAGAGGTGGAGGGTACTGGCTTCAAGCTTTGGTACTCGGGCTCATCATCGGGTAGGAATGGTGTAGGCATCTTGATCGATAGAAGCCTAAAGGATGGAGTCGTGGAGGTTAGGAGGCAAGGCGATCGGATTATCCTAGTCCGGCTGATAGTTGGAGATTCGGCTTTGAATGTGATCAGTGCCTATGCCCCTCAGGTAGGTCTTGGGGAGAGCACCAAGAAACAGTTTTGGGAAGACCTGGATAGCATGGTTAGTACCGTGCCTATCAGCGAGAAACTCGTCATTGGAGGAGACCTCAACGGCCATGTGGGCATGACTAATGTAGGGTTCGAGCGAGTGCATGGGGGCTTTGGGTATGGTAGTAGGAACGAAGAGGGGGAGGATGTGTTGAACTTCGCGTTGGCCTACGACTTGGTGATAGCGAATACCTTCTTTAGGAAGAGGGAATCCCATCTAGTGACCTTCCATAGTGGACAACACTCGAGCCAAATCGACTTTATCCTTGCAAGGAGGGAGGATAGGCGTGCTTGCTTAGATTGTAAGGTGATACCTGGGGAGTGTGTTGTACCTCAACACAAACTGGTGGTGGCGGACTTTCGATTTCGGATACGGGTCCCCCGGGTCAAACGCGCCAAGATTGTGAGAACGAAGTGGTGGAAGCTTAGAGGGGAAGCGGCGCAAACGTTTAAGGAGAGGATGCTAGACGAGGGGCCCTGGGAAGAAGGAGAAGATGCAGACAACATGTGGCTAGAGATGGCAACATGTGTTCGGAAGGTGGCTTCAGAAGTGCTTGGCGTGAGCAAGGGGGGTAAACAAGAAGAAAAAGACACCTGGTGGTGGAATGACGAGGTGCAAAGGGCTATTAAGGAGAAGAAAGAGTGTTTCAAGCGCCTCCACCTGGACCACAGTGCAGCCAACGTCGAGGGCTATAAAACAGCGAAGAGGGTTGCAAAGCGAGCTGTGAGTGTAGCAAAGGGCCAGGCTTTTGATGACCTTTATCAACGGCTAAGCACGAGGGAAGGGGAGAAGGACATTTATAGGATGGCTAGGATCCGAGAGAGGAAGACAAGGGACATCAACCAAATCAAATGCATCAAGGACGGGACAGATCGACTACTGGTGAAGGATGAGGAGATCAAGAACAGATGGCGAGAGTACTTCGACAAGTTGTTTAATGTGGAGAATGAGGGTCCTACCCTTGAGTTGGATGACCCATTTGATGATACCAACAGACGCTTTGTGAGGAGATTTCAGGAAGCAGAGATCAAGGAGGCTTTGAAGAGGATGAAGGGAGGTAAAGCGATGGGCCCTGATGGTATCCCTATTGAGGTGTGGAGGTGCCTAGGTGCCAGAGCGACAGTATGGTTAACTAAGCTTTTTAACCTTATCTTTTGGTCCAACAAGATGCCCGAAGAATGGAGGAGAAGCATATTAGTACCGATCTTCAAGAACAAGGGGGATGTTCAAAGTTGTACTAACTATCGTGGGATCAAGCTGATGAGCCATACGATGAAGCTCTGGGAAAGGATTATCGAACATCGCTTAAGAAGAGTGACAAGTGTGACCCAAAACCAGTTTGGGTTCATGCCTGGAAGGTCGACCATGGAGGCGATTTTCTTAATACGCCAGTTGATGGAGAGATACAGGGAGCAGAAGAAGGACTTGCACTTGGTCTTTATTGACCTCGAGAAGGCGTATGACAAAGTACCAAGAAACGTCATGTGGTGGGCATTGGAAAAGCACAAGGCCCCAGCTAAGTACATTACCCTCATCAAGGATATGTAGAAGGACGCGATGACGCGTGTACGAACATGTGATGGTGACACTAGTGACTTTCCAATTAAAGTAGGGCTACATCAGGGGTCAGCATTGAGCCCTTATCTATTTGCTTTGGTGATGGATGAGGTCACAAGGGACATACAAGGTGATATCCCTTGGTGTATGCTCTTCGCTGATGATGTGGTGCTAGTTGACGAGAGTAGGGCAGGGGTTGATAGTAAGTTAGAGCTGTGGAGGCACACATTAGAGTCGAAAGGATTCAGACTTAGTAGGACCAAGACCGAGTACATGATGTGTAGTTTCAGCGCGGCTAGACATGAGGATGGTGACGTTAGCCTCGATGGACAAGTGGTGGCCAAGAGGGATACCTTCCGGTATCTAGGATCGATGCTTCAAAAGGATGGCGACATTGATGAAGATGTTAGGCATAGAATTTCAGCCGGTTGGCTGAAATGGCGTCAAGCTTCTGGCGTCCTCTGTGACAAGAGGGTGCCACAAAAACTAAAAGGTAAGTTTTATAGGACAGCGATTCGCCCGGCGATGCTATACGGTGCTGAATGCTGGCCTACAAAAAGACGACATGTCCAACAACTGAGTGTAGCAGAGATGCATATGCTACGTTGGTTTTGTGGGCACACAAGAAGGGATAGAATCCGGAACGAGGACATTCGGGAGAGGGTCGGGGTGGCACCAATTGAGGAAAAACTGATTCAACATCGGTTGAGATGGTTTGGACATGTCCAACGAAGGCCTCCTGATGCGGCGGTGCGCAGCGGGGTTCTAAAGCGGGTCGAAGATGTTAAGAGAGGTAGAGGTCGGCCTAAACTGACTTGGGACGAGTCGGTTAAGAGAGACCTTAAAGAGTGGAATATCTCCAAGAAAGTAGCTATGGATAGGAGCGCCTAGAGGTTAGCAATCAATGTGCCTGAACCGTGACCTTTGCTTCCTTTTCTGTTTATCCCTAACTCTACCTTTCGTCTTGTGTCCGTTTTGTGTTTCTCTAATCTTGGTCTCTTGTGGGTTTCATCTCTAGCCTACCCCAACTCGCTTGGGACAAAAGGCTTATGTTGATGTTGATGTTGATTTAATCCTGTATCGAATAGATTGTGTATCATTTGTAATTTAGTCCTTGTGTATGCAAAAGCCTAATACTCTGGCAATTGGCTCCTGCATATTCGATATGTGTCCTTCACTGTTCACCCCTTTGTTTAATTTAATTGCTATGATGGAAGTTTAGTGCTTTGATGCCAATATCTGCTCTTGTTTCCTTCAACATTGTATCTGTAAACATTTTAGTGCTTTGGGGTCTTGATGATCTTGCTTTCTTAACAGGTGATGGAAAGCAAGAGGCTTATCAAATGCTTCCTGAATTACTTAAGACACGACCGCACTGAAGTTGGTGCACTCTTTGATATGCTATCAATATTCTTGTACCGGAGCCGTATAGATTATAGCTTTCTTAAGGAATTTTATGTCATAGAGGTAATACCATTTCTTGTTTTAATTCATGAGGATTTTTGTGTGTTTTTATTGACTTCTTTTTGTGTGTATTTATTGACTTCCTGTCTCATCTTTACATGTTCATTTTAGGTTGCTGAAGGATACTCCCCAAATTTGAAGAAGACTATTCTTAACCATTTTCTGAACATTTTCCAGTCAAAACAATATGGGCAAGATCATTTAGTTGTTACCATGCAGATTCTTATACTTCCAATGCTAGCTCATTCTTTTCAAAATGGACAAAGTTGGGAAGTTATTGATCCTACTATAATTAAAACTATTGTCGAGAAGCTTCTTGATCCTCCAGAAGAGGTAACAGTATGGATCCTGGCTGCAGCCAAATTATCTTCACCCTTAGCACATGGATGATGAATATTCATTTTCTTCATTTCTCTAGGTCAGCGCTGAATATGATGAACCATTGAGGATAGAACTTCTTCAGCTAGCAACATTACTTTTGAAGTATCTACAGACTGATCTTGTTCACCATCGAAAGGAACTCATAAAGTTTGGTTGGAATCATCTCAAGCGTGAAGATAACTCTAGCAAACAGTGGGCCTTTGTGAATGTTTGTCATTTCTTAGAGGCCTATCAAGCTCCTGAAAAGATTATTTTACAGGTAATGTGACATAAATTTCTCTTTGATTGATGTTGCATCCTTAGCATTTTCTTATGTCCAGCTAAAAATGTGCCATATCATTTTTCCCAGGTCTTCATTGCTCTGTTACGGACATGCCAACCAGAAAACAAGCTGCTGGTGAAACAAGCTCTCGATATCCTCATGCCTGCCCTACCTAGGAGACTTCCTCCTGAAAAAAACGATAGCCGCATGCCGATATGGATCAGATACACCAAGAAAGTCCTTGTAGAGGAAGGGCATTCAATTCCGAACATGATTCACATATTCCAGCTTATTGTTCGCCATGCGGACCTCTTCTATAGTTGCAGAGCCCATTTTGTTCCTCAGATGGTCAACTCTCTTAGCCGCCTTGGATTACCATACAACACAACAGCAGAAAATAGAAGGCTTGCAATTGAACTTGCCGGGTTGGTAGTGGCATGGGAAAGGCAGAGACAAAGTGAGATGAAAGTGGCGCAGGAAAGTGAGATCCAGAATCAATTAGGTGACATGCTTAATCCTTCTGTTATTGGTGGTGATCCAAAACGCCCCTCTGATGTTCCGCAGTTTGCTGATGATTTGAGTAAGAGGGTGAAAGTTGAGCCTGGCTTGCAACCTCTTTGTGTAATGTCTCCGGGTGGGGCATCTATACCCAATATTGAGACACCTGGATCTTCAGGGCAACCTGATGAGGAGTATAAACCTAATGCAGCAATGGAGGAGATGATCATTACCTTCCTTATTAGGGTGATTATCTTTTATCTTATGCCCTTCTAGTACATGCTGAACTGCATCAGTAGATTCCCCCTATTAAGCATCTAGCTGAGAGGATTATTTTGGTGTGTGTTACGAACTTACGATGCTTGCTTTCTTTTGTGGTATATGCGACATATTTCAACTTCTGATTGGGAACATTTGGCACATTTCATTTATGGATGAAGGCATTTGTGTTCAATTTTCCATTAGTCTCGTCTGAGTATTGGTCACATAGTGCTGGCGTGAAGCTACTACTTTCCACAGCTTTGCTACTATGTTCCACAATCAGCATATGCACAATTATAGTTTTGGCATTAAAATTTTTTTTTGTTTCTTGCATTGGAGTTGCATATATATTAATAAATTTGTTCATTTGGCGAACAGGTATCGCTTGTAATTGAGCCTAAGGATAAGGAGTCTAGCTCAATGTACAAGCAAGCTCTTGATCTTCTGACTCAAGCTCTGGAAGTCTGGCCAAATGCCAATGTTAAATTCAATTATCTGGAGAAATTACTTGGGAATCTGTCACCCACTCCTCAGTCCAAGGATCCTGCAACAGCTCTCGCACAAGGCCTTGATGTTATGAACAAAGTCTTGGAGAAACAACCCCGTCTCTTCATCCGAAATAACATCAATCATATTTCTCAAGTAAGTTATTCCAGATTATCCTTGTTCTCTCAACATGGTCTTTCTTGTAATTTTTGTTTTCAAAGACATTCTCATGCTTTTCTTTTGTTTTACGGGTCATTTTGGTTAGATACTGGATCCTTGCTTTGGCAACAAAATGCTGGATGCTGGAAAGTCACTTTGTTCCTTACTCAAGATGGTGTTCAGTGCTTTTCCTCTTGAAGCAGCAACAACGCCACAAGATATAAAGTCATTGCATCAAAGGGTTCAAGAACTCATTCACAAGAATCTTGCTGCTGTTACAACTCAACAGATAGCACTTGAGCTCAACAGTGCTAACTCAATCATTAGCTTTTCACTGTTTGTCCTCAGTGCACTTGCAGAAGTACAGAAGAATTTCATTGACCCGTTCATTGGCTTGCTTTTCCGAGTACTGCAACGTCATGCACGTGACATGGGATCTTCTGCTGGCGGCCATATCCGACAAGTATGTGAAGTGTATTAATGCCTCCTCGCAAACAATCTGTAGTTCTCTTATATTCCACCCCATTTTGCCCCCCAAAGCCTTTAGCTAACCTGAGTACTATTGATTGCTTTTAGTTATTGAACACTTATTGCGCACTATCTTGTTCCATGTTTTTTCTTTTTGGCTTCTTTTGCATGAAAACGTCCCAGAAGTTTTGTTTCAGTCGTGTCTATAAGCTCTTTGTTCTGTTACCATTTGAAGGTGCCATTGACTTTTTGATAATTCCAGGTACAAAGGCCTGAACTGGATTCATCAGTTAATTCACGCCCTACCGTAGATTCTACTGTCATATCTAACATGAAGACTGTTTTAAAACTTACAAGTGAGAGGGTGATGTCTTCCTCTGACCACAGAAAATCTATGGGCCAGATACTTCAAGTTCTTCTTTCAGAGAAAGGCACTGATTCCAGCATTCTTCTGTGCATACTAGACATGATAAAAACTTGGATTGAGGAGGATTGTAGGCTTTCTTCATCAACTGGTTCTGTTAGTTCACTTAACCCAAAGGAAATACTAACTTATCTTCAGAAGTTATCATTAGTTGACAGAAAAAGCTTCCCTCCAGCTGCACAAGAAGAATGGGATGCAAAATACTTGCAGCTTCTTTATTCACTTTGTGCAGATTCAACCAAGTAAGGATATCTCCACAAAGCAAGCCTTTTAGTCTTCTTTAATCTTTTGTTTAATGGTTTCTATTCCTGCAGGTATCCATTGGCTTTTCGGCAAGAATTTTTCCATAAGATTGAGAGACAGTATATGCTTGGACTTAGAGCTAAAGATCCAGAAATGAGGAAGCGATTCTTCAAGCTTTACCATGACACAGTGGGAAAAACATTATTTTCTAGATTGCAATTTATAATACAGGTACAGGACTGGGAATCAGTGAGTGATGTTTTCTGGTTGAAGCAAGGCCTTGATCTCATTTTGGCAATATTAGTAGAAAATGAACCGATTACACTTGCAGCAAATTCTGCTCGAGTACCAGCGCTTATGATAGCAGGTCCTGTTCCAGATCGCATCACCATGCCACAGCAGGTTCCTGATGCTCAGGAAAGCATGGATGGTACAGCACTATCGTTTGACTCTCTTGCCACAAGGCATGCTCAGTTTTTAAATGATGCGAACAAGCTTGTGGTAATTTCTTGCGCTTTAAACTATGTGGTGCCCACGATACCTGTGTGGCTGTGTAGTGTACATTTTAAATATTTTTTGTTAGATCTGATTGTTTGTTGTTCTGAAATCATGTAGGTGGCAGATATCATGGCTCCATTGAAGGAACTTGCATTTGCTGATCCCAATGTTGCATATCATTTGTGGGTGCTTGTTTTCCCAATTGTTTGGGTCACTTTACATAAAGAGGAACAAGTTGCCCTAGCTAAGCCAATAATTGCCCTTTTATCGAAAGATTACCACAGGAGGCAGCAGGGTTGCAGACCTAACGTTGCCCAGGCACTTCTTGAAGGTCTTCATTTGAGCCATCCTCAACCACGCATGCCTAGTGAACTTATCAAATATATTGGAAAAACTTGCAATGTGTGGTATACTGCAATTGCCTTACTCGAAAGTCATATGGTGCTTATGAATGAGGCTAAGTGCTCTGAATCATTGGCAGAGTTATACAGACTTCTTAATGAAGATGACATGAGGTGTGGATTATGGAAGAGAAAATCAATCACTGCAGAAACAAGAGCTGGTCTTTCACTTGTCCAGCATGGTTACTGGCAACAGGCACAAAATCTATTTTACCAGGCTATGATTAAAGCTACTCAGGGAACATACAATAACACCGTCCCAAAGGCTGAAATGTGCCTTTGGGAAGAACAGTGGTTATCCTGTGCGTCTCAGTTAGGCCAATGGGAAGTCTTAGCTGATTATGGTAAAGGGGTGGAGAATCATGAAATTCTATTAGACTGCCTCTGGAAGGTTCCTGACTGGGCATATATGAAGGATAATGTAATTTCCAAAGCTCAGGTAGAAGAGACACCAAAGTTACGCCTGATTCAAGCATTTTTCACTCTCCATGACAAAGGTACTAATGGTGTTAGCGAAGCAGAGAACCTTATCAGCAAAGGTGTTGAACTCGCACTAGAGCAGTGGTGGCAGTTGCCTGAAATGTCTGTACAGTCGCGAATGCCTCTGCTGCAGCAGTTTCAACAATTGGTTGAAGTAAAAGAATCATCCAAAATATTGCTTGACATTGCAAATGGTAACAAACCAGCTTCAGCAAGCTCTGGTACCAATTCCAACCCAAATAACTCATTTGCTGATCTCAAGGATATTCTTGAAACTTGGAGACTTCGGACACCCAATGAATGGGATAATATGACTGTTTGGTATGATCTGCTCCAATGGAGGAATGAGATGTACAATTCAGTAATAGATGCATTCAAGGACTTCAGTCAAACAAATCCTCAACTTCATCATCTTGGCTACCGAGACAAGGCTTGGAATGTGAATAAGCTTGCTCACATAGCTCGCAAGCAAGGTCTTCCTGAAGTTTGTGTAACTATACTTGACAAGATGTATGGCCATGCTACTATGGAAGTTCAGGTATGTCCCTACCATCACCACAACTGTGCTTCATATTGCAGTATCTTCATATTTTGTTAGTTCAATATTTTGCTCTGGTTGCAGGAAGCATTTGTGAAGATTTGTGAACAAGCTAAGGCTTACTTAGAAATGAAAGGTGAACTAGTCAGTGGTCTTAACTTAATCAATAATACCAATTTGGAATTTTTCCCTGTGAAGAACAAAGCAGAAATATTTCGTCTCAGAGGTGATTTCCTGCTAAAAATGAACGAATGCGAGACTGCAAATCAGTCTTATTCGAATGCTATAACTCTTTTTAAGCATTTGCCCAAAGGATGGATTAGCTGGGGAAATTATTGTGATATGGTATGCTGACTATCCTTTTCTGTCATCAATAGTAGCCCTTCAAATTTCTACATTTGTTGACCTTATGTTTGATTGTTCTTGTTGCAGGTTTTCAAAGAAACAAAAGATGAGGTTTGGCTTGAGTACGCAGTCAGTTGTTTTTTCCAGGGCATCAAATATGGAGTTTCAAACTCAAGGAGCCATCTCGCTCGAATTCTCTACCTTCTTAGCTTTGATGGACAAAATGAACCTGTTGGAAGGGCTTTGGATAAATATCTTGAACAGCTGCCTCATTGGGTTTGGCTTTCATGGATACCTCAGTTATTGTTGTCATTACAGAGAAGTGAAGCCCAGCACTGTAAATTGGTTTTGCTGAAGATAGCTCAAGTTTACCCACAGGTATAACATTGTCAGCTGTGTTGTTTGTATTTCTTTTAAAATAGCATATTCCCTTTTTTTGCATGTACATATCTGAGACATGCTGTTACAGGCATTGTATTATTGGCTTCGTACATACTTGATGGAACGCCGTGATGTTGCTACTAAAACTGAAATGGGAAGAAACATGTTGGCTCAGCAGCGCATGCAACAAGCTATGATGGCAAACAATGCGGCCAATAACTTACCTGACGGGAGTGCCAGGGCATCTAATCATCCAGGTGGTAACATGACTTCTGATAACCAGCCTCATCAAGCCTCCCAATCAGTTGGTGCTGCAGGTTCTCATGATGGTGGTAATGTCCAAGGACAAGATCCGGACAGATCTACCGCAGAAGGTGGCACAAATACTAGCCATGATCAAGGTCAACAGAGTTCTACAGGTGTTGAGGGCTCACAAGTTCCGCTAAGACGCAATAGCGGACATGGGTGGGTAACTTCTGCAGCAAGTGCATTTGATGCTGCAAAAGACATAATGGAAGCTCTTAGAAGCAAACATACTAATCTAGCCAATGAGCTTGAGGTAAGAAATAATGGCATATTATGTTTTCTGAATTCATGTTAATGAGGATAACTGGATAAGCATTAGTTTATTTATTTTGCTACATTTTTATTTGGTTTTCTTTTACAGTATTAGGCTGGGTGCTTGGTAATACTGAATTTCAATGCTGATTTGTTTGCCTATCTAGAAAAAACATAGAGTGGATAAGATTCTTACAGTACAAGGCTACAAACCATTTCTCTTAGTTTAGTTACACAATTAGCTTAGTAAAACCATGAAGCGTTTAGAAAGGGCAGATGGTGATGAATGGTTAATGTATAGAATAACCATTTTAGAAAGACAGAGTGGTGAATATGTATTTGTGATTATAGAAGCTCATGAATTTTCCAAGAGCAATTTCATTACACATGCTGGTTGGTGGTTATCTAATGTTGTTTATTGCTCGTTCAGCTTTTACTGTCAGAAATTGGATCACGATTTGTTACTCTGCCTGAGGAAAGGCTTCTTGCTGTTGTTAATGCTCTGCTTCATCGCTGCTACAAGTATCCAACTGCAACCACTGGCGAGGTTCCACAGTCTCTCAAGAAGGAACTCTCTGGTGTATGTAGAGCTTGCTTCTCACAAGATGCTGTTAACAAGCATGTTGATTTTGTGAAGGAGTACAAGCAAGATTTTGAACGTGATCTTGACCCAGAGAGTGCTACTACTTTTCCTGCAACCCTTGCTGAACTTACGGAGAGATTGAAACACTGGAAGAACATTCTCCAGAGTAATGTAGAGGATCGGTTCCCAGCAGTATTAAAACTGGAGGAAGAAAGTAAAATACTTCGGGATTTCCATGTTGTTGATATTGAACTCCCAGGACAGTACTTCACAGATCAGGTTGGTTGCATTTTTACTCTGTAGTAAACATAATGAAACGGATACTTCAGTACATTGTTTTCGAAGTAACATTGCCCTGCTATGTGAAAATGCCACCAGCATCTCTGTGTTCTTATACTATCTTTCTGCTGTAGGAAATCGCGCCTGACCACACTGTTAAGTTGGACAGAGTTGGGCCTGACATTCCAATTGTCCGGAGGCATGGCAGTAGCTTTCGACGGCTGACACTCATTGGTTCTGATGGTTCTCAGTGCCATTTTATTGTTCAGACATCACTGACTCCGAATGCTCGAAGTGATGAAAGGATGCTGCAGCTATTCCGTGTGCTAAATAAAATGTTTGACAAACACAAAGAATCTAGGCGGCGACATCTGGCTATCCATACTCCTATAATTATTCCTGTTTGGTCCCAGGTGAAATATTCTTGCCCCCCTTCTCTTACATAGTACTGTGAACTTTTTTTACTTCCAAGTACCTAGTACATGGTGTTCTTGACGTGACACCATTTTTTTTTCTTTTTATAGGTTCGGATGGTTGAGGATGATTTAATGTATAGCACTTTTCTTGAGGTGTATGAAATTAATTGTGCACGGCATAATAGAGAAGCTGACTCGCCTATTACAATTTTCAAAGAGCAGCTTAATCAGGCCGTTTCAGGGCAGCTCTCCCCTGAAGCAGTTGTGGAGCTACGTCTGCAAGCATACAATGAGATTACAAAAAATATCGTTAATGATAATATCTTCTCCCAATATATGCACAAGATTCTGCCAACTGGCAACTACCTCTGGACCTTCAAGAAACAATTTGCAATCCAAGTGGCGCTCTCCTGCTTCATGTCGTATATGCTGCAGATCGGTGGCAGGGCTCCTAACAAAATTCTTTTTGCTAAAAATACTGGGAAGATCTTCCAGACTGACTTCCATCCAGGTATTATTCATGATAGTAATCTATACTTCTGAATACGCCCTAAGGAAGATTCTGATTGTTCATTTATTCCTTTGTAGCTTATGATCCAAATGGAATGATCGAGTTCAACGAGCTTGTTCCATTTAGGCTGACACGCAACTTGCAAGCTTTCTTCTCAAATTTTGGTGTTGAAGGTCTCATTGTGTCTGCCATGTGTTCTGCTGCCCAGTCAGTGGTATCTCCTAAAGTAAGCATTCACACTGAGCATGCTTCTCCATTTCGACATCAATAAATGGTCATTGTACGGTAGGCCAGGAGGGTGAATTAGAAATTATTTACCATGCTTTCATGGGGACAGTCAACACATGCCACTGAATGGTTTCCTTGTCTCACATTTGGGCTTGGCCCACCTTGTGAATAGCATAGACAGGATTTCCAATTCCAGTGTCATAAAATGAATTTATCCCTATTTATTGTAGTTGTAGTGGACCTCGCATATTTTTTTGTTGGATTTATGTTGATGTTTCCCCCCACGTGCTTTCTTAGCTTTGAAATTCTGATTGGACTGTTTTCTTGTGTTTCAGCAAAACCAGCACATTTGGCATCATTTGGCTATGTTTTTCCGTGATGAACTATTATCTTGGTCGTGGAGACGGCCTCTAGGCATTCCATCAGTCCCTGTCGCTGCTGGAATGATCAACCCATCAGATTTCCAACAGAAGGTGGTAAACAATGTGGATCATGTCATCAGTCGTATCAAGTCAATCTCACCACATTATCTGGCTGAGGAGGTATGCTATTTTTCCTCTTGATTTGTGCTTTTTTCTGAAGAAAGTGTTTTCAGATGAGATTATATATATATATATTATGGTGCTTCTGATTGCCTTGTACAAAATAGGGAATTAAAAATGTTTTTTTTTTGTGAGTACCTGGCAGAAGGGGGTGAGGTGGTTTGATGTAGTTTCATTAAGAGAAATCTTGTTTGGTATTTTTGGACATGGCTACATGCTTTTGACATAATCAACCATTGTTACTGATATCTGGGGGCTTTGGTGCTTTGCCAATGATAACTCAGGTGCATACCCTTTATTTTTTATGCTGCGTCTACTGACCAACGATTCATTTCGTGTTGAATCAGGAGGAGAATGCAACAGAGCCACCGCAGTCGGTACAAAGAGGCGTTACCGAGCTGGTGGAAGCAGCATTGTCATCGAGGAACCTGTGCATGATGGATCCGACATGGCACCCATGGTTCTGAAGGCATCCAGCACCTTTCTGATGAATTGTAGCCTGACCAAAACAGCCGGCGTGCGCCTACTGCCTAATCCTAGTATCTGGTAACCTTCCCGTAGATACTGTACATATTTCCTTGTACGGCAACGCTGTTTGAGACTAGAAACTATCTGCATTATTACGTAGACTAGCCCGTGCATTGCAGTGGGATGTACATATTGTGTCGCTGCGCGGTTACCTGGCTTACTTGCAACTCAGGTTCATCCTGCCCTGTGTTAGCTACTTCGCTAAAGGTTAAATAAAGAGAAAAGTATGATCTAGCATTGTTAGCTGTCTCAAATTTTAATTTATTTTCGACAGACTGGCAAATTGCTCATGAGTTGCACTCGGCCTTCTGTTACAGATGCGACGATAAAATTATATATATATAAAAAGATAAAATCGCTTCGCAAGCAGGTTGAAGTGAGAGTGAGACGTGCAGGTCGGGTCTTGACGGGTTACTGAACGGTCGGTTCTTTGACACGCTGCGGAGCCAGCAGGCCCAGCGCCCATCAGTCGGTTTCGGTTCCAGTATCAGGGTCTGTGACGGTGCGCTGTCACTCGCGACGGTAGTTGCGCACCGACGTCCGTGCCGAACCAACCAACCATGCACCGTAGATTTCATTTCTTTTCTTTGTTTTCCTATTCTATTTAGGCAATCGCAATCTCCAATTGTGCATGAGCAACACCGACAGTAACCAGGACTAAAAACGTGTACAGAAAGATAAGACCAAACGCGTGCTTAGATGGAATTACTATACCCACGGGGGACAGGTTCATTTCACCAAAATTTATAAGGCGTCGTTCGGTTATCACGGATTGTCTCCCCGGAAAAATCCAGCTAGAACACTAGGCTTAATTTGTCATTCTAGAGCAACCAAACGAGGCCCAAGGATGAACTAATAATGCACCTGCTCATGAAACATCGGATCACTTCACGAACCAAACACACAGTCGAAAATTATCTGGAAATATTTTCTGCACTGTTCTGTACGATCACGAACACCTCTGCTTCGATAGAGTCCGGAAAGGAGGCACTAAAGGTAAGCAAAGTCCACAAAGCAGAACCGTAAAAGTGGCCTACAAAATAACTGCTTCAAAGTACCATTTATTTAATTAACCTGGATCAATTTATTGCCACTTGCTCCGTCTCAAAATATCATTCGCTTTCGTTTTTCGAGAAACAATATTAACAAAATATATATTAAAAAAATATTGATATCTATAGTACCTAATTAGTATCATTGAAAAGATTTTTAATCTAGTTTTTCAATAAATGTATTTAGAGATAAAAATATTATACATATTTTAAATCAAGTTAACAACTTGTGGTAGGAAAACTCACGGCAAATATTGTCGGGAAAAAAAATATCGCTTTTGGGACAGGCCGGGATGAAGCGTAAAGGAAATGGCGGTGGTTGGTGATAGCAACTGGCCTCCTTCCTCCTGCCTATACCTGTCGCCCCTGCCTTCCAAGCTGTTGCGGCAAGCAGAGGCAGCGCCGCGGTGATCTGAGAGGATGGATTCCAGGATCTCCCTCCTCTGCTCCCTCCTCCTCGCCTCCTCCCTCCTGCACTGCGCCAGATCCGACGGTAAGCTTCAGGCTTCTCCAACCTCTCTGCTCCTCCCTTCTTGTGATGCTAGTCTCCGTTTCGGTCTCTCTGCTCGCGGATCTGGCGCGTTCTCAGTTTGGTTGCTGTCGCGCCCCTTCTGCTGCGACCAGGCGAGTGTATGGTGATCTGGCATTGTGCACGAGCTATGAGTTGCTGGGAATTGTTTTTAGCAGCCGCACGAGCTCTGCTCAGGTTTCCTGCATCTTTTGTCTGCTGCTATCCAAGTGTCGAATGCTCAGAGTTAAGCACAGGCGTGGTCTGCAAGATCTGCAGCCAGAGGTGGCGTTGAGCAGAGTATGTTTTAAGTTTTATACAGGCTTGGCGTTGGCTAGAGCTGTCTGTCGCTCGCACATGTTTCATTGCAGTGCTCGGTAGTAGTACAGCATTAAGAAATGGTCAAATGCTCGGTAGTATTAAGAAATGGATCACTCGGTCACTCCCTGTTGCTACTAGTTGAGTTGGCGTCAAGCGTAATGCAGACAAGCGGTGCAATTTTAATGCATTTACCTCAGATGTGTGGCTGTATGAAAACAGTTGCCTTGAATTAGGCACTGTGTCATTCCTCTTTGAAAACATGTTGAAAAAAAAAAAAAACATGTGTTGCCATGTCTTCTGAAGACGAATGATACAAGGAAAAACAAAAACCCTACTTTGCACTGGCAAACATCTGATACACTCATTAGTCATTACACATGAAATCTAGTGGCACTGTTCTGGTAGGAAATTGATGGAGCAGTATCGATTCTACTACATTGTTCTCTAATACTGAGCTTCCCCTTTTCAGACAATGACGCTCAGCTTCTCAAGGGCATCAACAGCTACAGGTCCTCCCTCAAGGTCCCGGCGCTGACAGAGAACAAGAACGCGGCGTGCCTCGCCGAGCAGCTCGCGAAGCAGTTCAAGGGGCAGCAGTGCACCAACACCACGGGCGCCAACACCGTCATCGGCACCGAGCAGCAGTTCCCGGACTACCCCAAGTACCTGGACCACTGCCACCTCAACGCGTCGGTGACCGAGGACGGGCAGGTGATGCCGGCGTGCGTGCCGGGCCTTGTCCCCGCCGTCGTCCTCACCAACTACACCAAGTCGCAGTACAACCGGTTCTTGAACGACAGCCAGTTCTCCGGTGTCGGGATCGCCAACGAGGGCGACTGGGTGGTGGTTGTCCTCAGCACCGGCACGGGCTCCGGTGACTACTCGCCGGCTCCGCCGGGCTCCAATTGGGCGGTGGTTTCGGCTCAGCCGTTTAGCCAACTGGTTCTTTTGTTGATAGGATTTGTGACTTTGCTGATGAAGTGAGAGCTGGGTATGCATACTGCATACACCACAGAGTGTAGCTTACGTTTGTATGGCTTATTATGTTGTTGTAACATTCCAGGTTACAATTGAACTTGACAGGTCTTATCGGCGTTGCTAAGCATTTTTCACTTGAAAACATCTATTACAAAAACAGTTTCATCAATCTAGGTACAGATTATTTTGCCTGTGCCTTTGTTGCTTGGACGGCCGTCGCTAAACCTTAAAACCGCTTATTTTTCAGCGGTTCTGCAGTATTTTCCTCTCACAAGAAACCAGCATCAGCGTTTATTTTCAGCTTCAGCGAACAGAGCCTAAGTAGCCACGACATGTTTGCTTGTGCTTCCTAGGAAGGAAAAAGTCTATTTTTCATCCTTCAACTATTGCAAAAGTTTGATTCGTCTCCCTCAATTGCAAAATCGGATATCCAACCGCCCCCAACTATCTAAACCGTTTGGTTTACCTCCCTCGGCTGTTTCGTAGGTTGTTTTAGTGACGTGGCAACGTGGGCCCAGAGGAGCAGAGAAAGAGAGTGCACCGGTGCTGCTGTGGGGCCATGGCCTGGCGCTGCGAAGGGCGCCCGTGCCCGCGCCACCGCCGTCTCACTGGGCATGCACGGCGCGGGGGTCGGCCTCCCTGTCCATGACGACACCGAGCCATGGCTTCATTGCCCCCATTGTCGACGACGGCGACGGCGACGGCGCCCGCGGAGTACTGCGCCAGCCTGCTGTCCGAGTCCTCGGAGGTGGCGCCTGCGCCAGCGTCGGCATCCCACGCCGCGGCCGCCTCCCGTCCAGCGATGTGAACTTCACCTTCTTCTCGTGGGCAGGCAGCGTGGACCGTGACCGCGAGCCACCCTGTCGAGTCCACGGTCGTCCAGGCGGCAAGGAACCGGCTGCTCGACCAAGCTTGCCACTGCAGTGCACCCATTCATCCGATCCAATCTCGCCGCCGGCGTCTTCCCCTAATCCTGCGGTCCTGCCTGATTTTGAAGTCCTGTGTCTTCCACGGCGGCCCGTTTTCAGCCGCGTGCGCATGCGGCGTTTTCGCGGCGGCCGCGATCCCTTTTGCTTGCGCGCTGCTTTGCATTGAACAAGAACAGTGACTCTAGTTGTGTACGTGCGTGTTCATCTTCTCCTTTACTTCATAATTTTTTCTAGTGATCCATATGTTAGCTAAAAAATATACATAAATGACACAAAATACTGCTGTGTATTATTAGGAATATGTGATTGATTTTTTTTTTTACATTTTTTCACCATTCGTGAGTTTAAAAAAAATATGCAGGTTAGCGGACTGAGGCAGTGGCGGCGGCGCCCTTTGCTTCATCGCTCGTGACGGGCTGAACCATTTGGCTTGTGTTGCATGCAGATCGACAAGGCGTCGATGCTGGAGGAGGCGATCGAGTACCTCAAGACGGTGCAGGTGCAGGTGCAGTCGTGCAGATGATGTCAATGGGCACCGGGCTGTGCATGCCGCAAGCGCAGCTCGAGCTCCGCCCGTAAGTGCAGACTCCCACCCGGCCCTCGCCTTGGCAGGTGATCGTCAACCTCAACCTCGTCGGCCCTGCCACTGGCCGCGAGCACAAGCGTCGGCCGTGGCTCCGCCTATCGCGAGCTCCGCCGGCCGCATAGCCGGTGCCCTCTCTCTCTGTTGCCAAACCACACACAAAACAGCCAAGGAGGTAAACTAAACGGTTTGCATAGTTGGAGGAGGTTAGATATCTGGTTTTATAATTGAGGGAGGAAAATCGAATTTTTATAATAGTTGAGGGATGAAAGTAGACTTTTTTCTCCTAGGAATAACGACTGAGGCGATTTGGGCCATGGGCCGTGTATCGTGTGAGTCGCCCCTGGCGCTCGCGGTTTCTCTTAGGTGCCGTTTGGGAAGTGGGATAGGGATAGGATATCCCACTCTTCAGAGGGTAACATTGTATCCCATCCGTCTATTTTCACATCTTATTTAATCCTAGCTGTTTATTTATTTTCCTTTCCTAATCCCACCTTTCATTTCCCAATATCCAAACGGCTCATAGGGTCGTCCAGGTGCCCTTTCCCTGCCCTTTGCTCTATGACTCTTATCTACTGGGCGACCGATTCTTTTTCTTCCCCGGCCGGTAAGGAAGCAAAACAACATCTGGTTCACCTTAGAATAGCCACAATGGAGTTGAAATGCCTGTGTGAAACCTGCCTTTTCATCTCAGCGTGGATGCTTACCCATTGCAGCAACAAATTCAAGCGTCGAAAATTGAAGCATCGTGGAAAGAACATGCCTCGGTGCTTGATATATGTGGTTCCACCTATATGTAACATGAAGAGAACAAAGTGACATCCCTAGCATTTATTGCCTGCTGTAACAGTAGGTTCACAACTAGAGTTCACCATTGTAGCTCAAATGGAAATGGATAACAGTCTTAAAGTAAGGCTAATAATACAGTCGTCTTGCTGGCTCTAAGGTTTTTTTATACCCTTCTTGCAGCCCACTCGTTTAATAGTCAGACTTTCACAGCAACTGCATGGCCTATTTGTCTCTTACGTAGGTTTCCTTGATTCCTGTGTCCAAGGCGGTTGTAAACTTACAGCCTACTTCCTCTCTCTTCTTTCTTCTCTCCTCCATATCAGCATTTAGCAGGTTTACAACCCCTTATTATACTTGCTCTTAAAGATGACAGTGGGTCGAAATCAGGGCAAATATCCGTAGATTTCGGGTCCACGGGTCTTGATTTTGGGTCCACGAGTTTCACCTAGATACCCAAAATCTAGCGGGTGTGGGGCGGATCTTAAACTTCACCCAGGTCACCATCGGAGCCCCGAAATAAATCGGGCCACTAGAAGGCCAGTAACAACCCTAGTACTCCTCAGCGATCATCCCAATAGCACCCAGCAGCCACGGGCGAGGGGCGACGGCGGTTCGGGCGCTCGCGCTCGCGAGTCGTTCCTCGTCCGCTTGCCCGGCTCGTCGCGGCGACCGCCAACCGGCGACGCCTCACCCCTCGCCACCTCAGCGGCCTCTCCCATTCTTTCTTTCCTCACGGCGCTCGGCGGCCGGCGGACTCCTTATGACCAAAGCAATAAGGAGTTTGTTGTCGAAACCACGAAATGAATCCACCATCACAAGTCTGCGTCTTAACATCTACTTGGTCAATAGCTTCTCGTGTGAAGTTGGCTCGCTATTGAGTAATGCAATTGACAGTGGTATATTAAAAGGCCTGGATCTTGTTTTCTAGATGAGAAGGAACCTCCTGACTGCTTTGATGAGGAAATGCTACAAAAGGCCCAGGATGTGAATGGATTTTTTGTTGCCTACCCAAGTGTGCTTGTTTGCCTCACAAAGCTTTCTTTATACAATGTGTGCTTTGCTAAATGGGACATCCATCATGTCTTGTTTGACTGCTGCAAGCAATTGAAGCATATAGCTCTTTTTCATTGTGATGCTGGTTATCGCTCTCTATGGAAAATAGATGCACCAAACTCTAATGTTAGTGTGTTGGAGTTCTATTCGTGTTTCTTTGAGAAACTTGAGGTTGTATGTCTTCCAAAATTGGAGATGCTTCATTGGGATACTTGGACATCTCACCATTCCCCTTTGTCATTTGGTTTTGTCCCTAACCTCAAGGAACTACACCTCTTATGTGGTGCAACACATGATCATAAAGGGTTTAATTTAAGTGAGCTTCTAAGCGGAACCTCAGGCATACATACCCTCACATTGGATTTCGAAGGAGAAAAGGTAATTATTAGTTCATTCTGCTTTACCACTATTCTTGGATGTGACAAAGTCCCCTCCTGTTTTGATATACAACTGGATTAATCTTCCATTCACTCTTTTGCAATTCCGAACAAGAAATTTACATATTATCATTGATAGAAGGTAATTAGTTATCTAGAACACTGTACCTAAGTAGAAAAAAACCATTGTTTTGGAACTAGTGGCATTGCCTATTTAGTTTATTTTGTCCATAGAAATTGGTTGTTCTAAATTGTACTATTGTTCTTCAAATATAGTTCTAGGGAGTTCTAGATTGTTTGATCTATATTGAATCTCCTTTTGGATAGTTTCTGTTCATCAAGATGAATTTAGGAACATAGAGAAAGCATGATGATGTGGCACTCTTTATGTCTTGTTTGTACTTCATCCCAAAATAAGTGCACCTTAGTGTGTTAAAGAATAAAGACCCGATTTTAGCTTGAGGGGGGGGGGGGGGGATGGACATTTTCCTCGTTATGAAAGTATGTATTATTTTCTTACCATTATGAAAGATACGATAATATATCTTCTCTATATTTTGATAAATGATTTATTCTTATGTTTGTTTTTCTTGTCAGCTTTGGATGCACCCTGAAATAAAGCAACTATGTACTGCATTCAAGATGCTCTGGAAGCTTTCTATACATGGTATCTTTGTCCAGTATGACCTTGTATGGACGATGTCATTTCTTGAAGCGGCTCCCTCCATCGAGATATTACATATTCAGGTGATTTTCCAACGTTAAATTAGTGTTGATTTGAGCTCCTTTTCCCTGCCATTTGTAAACACATTTTCTTGTAGCCAACCTAGTTCTAGAATGGATAATGAAGTTGCTCATGCAAATGTAGGTGTGGGAACACGCCTGCGAATCGAATGATGAGGCTAGGCGGATTACCTTCCCTGAAAGAAGTAACCCTTCCTGGGCGCTGGACTTGGACAGCTCTGCTAAGAACTTGCTACTGAAGGAGCTTCAAGTGGTTGGCTTTAGACCACTAGAACAACAAATAGTATTTATCAGAGCTGTACTAGGGAGGGCACCCAATTTAGAGAGGGTGGTTCTTAGAGAGGATTTGGAGCCATGCAAGGACTGCGATGCCATGGACAGACCATTGTGTTCTTCGACAAGTTATGTCTTCCCAATGAATAAGGGCGAACAAAGTGTCATTGTCACCCAGGTTACGGATGGCATAATCTCCTCAGCCCAAATGATTTTTGGTAGCTAAGATGCTGTAATAAACATTTCACTTCTAAGTTCATTTTGGATTTTAAACTGTGTATATCTTGTTAAATGATACTTGGTTTTAAAAATAGATAATTTTACTTTTGTCATAAGAAGTAAAAGGTTAAAAATTAGATTATTTTACTATTTTCATAAGCAGTAAAATGATGACATCTACAATATTTAGGTAAATATGAAATACGAAATTAGAGTTCGGATACCCACCTCTAATCTTTCCTCGTTTGGCCAACTCTACCCAAAGTCCCAAACCATCAAATTGAAATCATACTCACACCTCAGAATCCTACTCCACGCTCTCCAGCGACTGCAAGAAAGAATTAATCACATTGCATGTCAAAGTGTTGCGTGGAAATGGAGATATACAAATTCATAAAAAAAAAATAATGTTGCGTCTAAATGGCGCTACCCACCTCATCTAATTGTACGCCCCAATGGTCTCGAACTCTCGATTCTATAATAAGGGTTTCTGTAATTCTGTGGCTTCAATTTTTACATGTCTGACTGTTTATCCCCTTTCCTTTGTTTATTTACTCACTCAATTGTTTGATCAGGGGAAGTGTTCTTTAATCTTACCCCAAGTGTTCTCTAATCATATTTATTACTCCAATTAGTTGTTCATTTCCTCCGCGTAACACATATCATTAATATACTCACCCTAAGATGGTATGATTCAGGTTTACTAATTGGACAGATCTTAATTCTTGTCTCCTAATAAATAGCCACATATCATTAATATACTCACCCTAAGATGGTATGATTCGCCCTGTTCGTTTGGACTGAAAATAAGCGCTGATTTTGGCTGCTGCTGATTTTTCACAATCCATATTTTCTAATCCAAAGAGAATATCCAAAAGCATCTTAAAGATTAATTGATAAACTAATTATTATGTGGTTTATGCAAGCAAACAGAATGCATAGGGAACCTAATTTTATTTTTCTCCAATAACTTTCAAAAACTCAAATACCCTGTAGGAGGTGCAAAAACTGAGCGGGAGGGGGGAAACAGGAAACTGCACAAAAACCATGGTCGGTAGGGCACCCCAAACACATGGGGTATGTTCGCTTGAGTTAGGTTCAGCTTATTTTCAATCACAAAACAATATTTTTCTCTCATAACAATTCAGTCGTAAAATTTAGCCGCAGTCAAATTCTGCCAACCCCCCCCCCCCCCCCCCACAAAAAAAACAAGGTGATATTTTTTAGACTTCTTTTTCCACAACCTGTTAGAGGAAGAGCCAAGCAAGGGGGACAACGAATAGGAGAAATGGAAGTTTGGGCTTTAGAAGAATATGGAGTTGCTCATATTTTACAAGAGATACTTACTTATAAATCTGATCATCTTATAGCTCGCCAAGAAATAATTAATGCTATGATCTGGGAAAAAAGAGTGCCTAACCACGAGGATCCACCAGATTCTTTTTGAGTGCTCGTTCGAGAACTACGATCTTTGACCATACCAAAATTTATTGCCAGAGTAACGAAATTAAAAAATTCCATCCAATTAAGCGTTCCCCGCGCATCCTAGACAAACCAGTCAGGACGATGAAAGAACACAGAGGGCTCTTCCCATAAAAAAAAACATAAAAAAAAAGGGCTCTGCCCATCTGACCCCCGTGGAACCTTCGCTCAAACAACGTATAAAAGACTTACATACAAAGTGCCAGGCAGCTACGAACAACGTATAACAATCGCCTAATTACGCGCCGTGAAAGGCAACTCGTTAACAGCGTGCAAGCTGCGAAGAAACTGCTCGCTCCATCTTCAAGTTCTTGCTTCAGATGATCGCCATGCAATTTCCTACTCCTACCGGCTGCTCACTATGGTGAAAATATAGCGCCGCCTGCGTGGTCACCTCTGCTCCTTGCTCCAACTGAGCTGAGAATGCGTCCTTCTGAAGACCTATCCAGTAAGATATCGTGGCACATATCAGACAGATTAATTCAGTGGGAGATTTCATTCTTTTCTATTCGAAACATACACGATTTATTGTTTTCCACACTGTCCAGCAAATGGATGTCAAACCAGTAAAGTAAGCCTGTCCACCTCCAGGTAAATACGTACCAATGTATCCAGTGCCAAAAATTGCTGAAATTATTTGGACGTACAGTTACTCCAAAACAATATGCCAGAATACTCTAAACATATTTCATCATGGGACATTCAAACATCAAGTGCATAACAGTTTCATTTTCTTGACAGAAGGAGCACGCAGTGCTACCTTGTCATTTTCTTTTAATGGGATCATCTTTGGATAAAATGGAGTTCTGTAACATTAACCACATAAAAATTTTGACTTCTAGAAGGTTTCTCGCCTTCCAGTATGCTTGTTGCTTCTTTCTTTTATCTTCACTATCTATAAAATAAAGGGACCCACGTCAGCCGGAGGAGATTCGCCCGCGTTTGTCGCCTCCGAGGTCGTGCTTGCCGAAGGCTTGCGTGGTAGGGCCAACGCGTCGGCAGGGCAGCCGCCCACGCGGCTCCGCAGGCCCGCACGGAGTAGGCGTCCACCGACACCGCCAAGCCGACGCCATGGAGGGGAGACGTGTCTGGGCGGTGCTCTTGCAGCCCAGAGAGGAGGGCCGCGCTGGAGATGGATGGGAGGACATAGGGGAGGACACCGCCGGAGGGGAGGGAGACACAAGAGGGTGGCATGGGGTGGAAAGAGGTGATGAGGGCTAGTATGTTGGGCCAACAGGATTTGGGGCTGGAGAGGGGATTTGGAGTCCCAACTAAATATGGAGTCTTGAGCAGGGGACACGATTTTTGGCATGAGCCTCCTATATTTAGCTATGGAGCTCAAGTAGAGGCCCTACTAAAGTTGTTCTCACACGCGTACGAGCATATGGCTTGTCTTCTACGGTTCTACATTTTTTACACTCACAGTATCATTGTAACACCCCTGAAGTTACTGTAACTAAAACCTGCCATGTCATCATGATTGCATGCAAATCATCTCGCATAAACTCATTATTACTGTGCATCACTAAAATAATTTTTATTTCCACCCGTGGTTGTGCTTTGGTGATTTAGAGTGTTTTATTATATAAATGTTGGTATTGGTGTATAATTACCTAAATCCAATTAGAAAATAAAAAAGAAAATTATTTATAAACCCTACGTCGGACCCGAAACCCTAATTTAAAAAATAAATAGAATTAGGGGTTGGGCCTTAAACAAAAATTGTAGATCTTTAAAACATGAGCAACTTATATTTTGGACAATTTTGAAGTTACTAAAAATAATTTCAAATAAAACCTTAATCTATGCTTTAAAGTTTAGAGTTGAAACTCAATTTCAAAAACTAAAAGGAACCTGATGAAAGTGATTTAATAAAAATTATAGATATTTTAAAATGGGACAACTTTTATTTTTGGATATTTTGAAGTTTACCTATGGAAATTTGAATTAAACCCCAATTAGTGTGTGTTTATTCAAATTTAAAATGTCCTTTCAAAAAGTATCAAGCATTTGGGCAAACTCCTTTAATAAAAGTTGTAAATATTTTCAAGTTGAACAACTTTTATATTTGGGGATTTTGAACTTATGCATTGTGATTTCAAATTAAACTCTAATGAGTGTTTTAGAATTTAAATTTAAAATGCTATTTCAAAAACTATTGAGAATCTGACAAAACTCTTTTAATGAAAGTTGTATAGATTGACAAATAGAACAACTTTTATATTTTAAGATTTTTAAGTTGTTGAGAAAAATTTTGAGTATTGCACTGGATTTGAAATGAAATCCAAAACCCACTTTTACCCCCTTTTCTGTAAATTCAAATCTATTCAAAATTTGAATGTGGTACAAGAACCAAAGTTGTTCAGCACAAAATTTTCTACAACTTTTATATTGGTGATTTTTCAACTTCATACACAAAATAAAAAGTAATTTAGAGAAAATGCAAAAAGGGGGTTAGGCTCAGCTATAGTAGGGTACTCTGCCCCTGCACGCGCGTAGGGGCCGGCTTGCCGCGCGTGCCATGCCGCGCACCAGTGACGCCCGGGGCCGGAGCCGGTCCCGTAGGGACCCTTTGCACGCCCTGCGTCCGTCATCTCCCTATTTAAGGCCTCGACGTCGCCGTTCCCTTTCTTCCCTCCTCCCTGCTCGCGGTCGGCAGAGCTCGACGTCGTGGTCGAAGTTCGCGACCCTCTCAGCTTTACCATCCAATTCGTTTTGCCCTCTAGTTAACCTCTTCCAATTTTATACAGTCAACTAATGCCTAGGGAAGGACAATAATAGAAGCATAGGGGTTATTACTGACAAATTCCACGAGTTTTGGTGAATTGTGTATTTTCCAGGGATTATTCCAGAAAGGCTTAAAAGAACGATTAAAGTGCTTAATTACCACGAAACTTAACCGCTAAGAAAACATCATCACGAAGACCCTGAAAGAGTGTAAAACACACCCGAAGCAAGCGGAGGCCCGCACCTGGCCAGGTGAGGCCGGCCGGCCCTAAGGGGGGGGCCGGCCGTCGCCCCCTAGGGTTTCGCCGCCGCCTTCTGGAGTCTTCCTCCACCGCCTCCAAGGAGTCATCTGAGCCATTTGTTTAAGTCGATTCGATCCCACGGCGCACGTTCATCCCACCGGGCTATAAATAAAGGGGCAGACCCTCCTCCCAGAGCACCAATTCATTTCTCCTGCTTCATTCGTCAAGAGTAGACAGAAGTTAGGGTTTCCAGAGATTAGAAATAGGGCTCTAGTTTTTCAAGTTCATAATTTAGGCGTCTAGCAAGGTTCAAGTAGAGTTGGGCGCTACGCTCGGAATTCCAGATCTGTTCGTCTGGAGATCGGTAATCTTATCTTGTATCTCATTATGACTTTGCTCTATTTTAATATATTGCTACTTATTCAGTTCTTAGTTTATTCTAGTTGCATATTCGACATAGTTGTGACTGGTGATGATTATTGTCATTTGATTGTAAAGTGCCTAATTCAGTACTCGAGTGAGTTAGGTGGTATACATTATGTAGACGTGGTGTCTAGATATATTGTGTATCTACGAAGGCACCCTGATGTGCCGGGTCGTGTGGTAGTCCGCGTAGGTGACAGCTATGTTGGTTTCTCTGTAGTCCATCCCCCGTACGTAGGACGAGCAGAGCACGGTCGCGAAGGAGGTGACCCTAGTGTCTTAATATCCTCATTAGATGATGCTCCTTATGATGTTTTCTGAGTTTATTATGCTATAGATGAAAATATGTAATGTGGCGTAGGTTATAGACTTTGTATTTAGTAATTACATAGGTTTCCTTTACTTTAGCCGAATCTCGAGATTGTCTTACTTCATTAGTGAGTCTCTATATTCTATCTCTGGAATACCATTTACCTCATTTACTCAGTTATCATTTACCATTTATCATTGACTTATTTATCGCTAAAGCACTAGAGTTATGGGTTATTATAGGTCTGCACATTTATCATTCCAATCATTATAGTAGATTATCCTAATGAGTAGAATGCCGCTTTATCCTTTTAGCATTAAATAAATCAACGATACTCGGAATACTTACCGGGTGAAGTGCTACAATAGGAGAATTATCTTTGCGCTTGCGGATATATTCTATAGTATTATTTTTAGGAGGCAAGTGAAGATTATTTTACCAATGGTTTTTGGCATCATGTTAGGGATGACAACTTAACGTGAAGTGATGTTAAAAATACCAACACCGAGCTAATTAATAAGATCTATCACCGTCGGGAGCTCCTGGTCGCCTGCTTCTTCTTCCCTACCGACTAGAGAGCCGCCGCGGATCGGCTCTGTGACAGAACCGCCTTAATCATAGGGCCCACATGCCCCGTCATTGTCCCTAAGGACCTCTGACCAGTCTGCACGAGTTTCCTTTTGACCCAGGTGGTCTGTCGGGTCTCCTAGGAAATCCAGATTTCCCCGAGGATCTCATTGTAAGGCTTACAGTATTACAACAGTTTACACAAATAACATGAATCAGAGTAAAGAGTGCGGAAGAGTTACATAAACTTAGAGTTACAAATATAAATTACATTATTCCAAACCCGAGTTTCGTAGTGGAGTAGCATCATAACTAAACACCCTGCCCAAGGATTATACACATCTTCATCCATGCACGATCCATCAACCGGCACGATCCCAAGTAAAATTGTACACTCAGCTCACCTGCAACAGGGTTAACAAACCCTGAGTACATGGGGTACTCCGCAATACTTACCCGACTAAGAAAAAGGAATGAGACTCAGGAATGCAGGCTGAGGGGAGTCAAGGTAAGGCTTGAGCAAGAATCAAAGTATTTTTGCAGAAAAGTATTGCTATCCTATTTCATTATTTGGTCTCAAAATTATTTTATTCATATCCATAATTCCAATATCAATTCTATATATCATGTACTTTCAATTTCCTTTTCATTCTCAAAAACACCTAGTTCAGAACCACTCTTCGTTGTAAGTGTGAGGATCATGTCTCCATTAACCGAGGAGCAACGTCGATTCGAATCCAGAAGTACCCAGCTAGAGATCCCTATCCACAATGCATATGTAGCACTTAAGCTTGCATATGCCAACCCCGCCTACCACAGCTTTTCATACCCCGGAACCGGTCCTGCGCCACCCGAGAGCACAGTACTCCTCTCGTCTTCAGGCACGATGGCCACGAGGGTACACGCTACTCTCGCCATCTCTCCACTCCCAGTGCGTGGTTGTCGGTTCCAGCAGTAGAGCCACCGGAGTCAGAGGCTTTCCGTAGTATGTGGCTAGTTGCAAAGTCATGATCACAGCAGGCCGACAACGAATGGTCCCTAATATTTTTCTGTTAGAAACCATGCATTGGGACTCTAACCCAAGTACACTGGTAACTACCTGGTTTTCACATCCCTTTCCTGATGGCAACGAAAGGTGGGACTCTAACCCAAACAGTTGGCCAACCCAACGGGAAAACCCATCCACGTTGATGATAATGGACTGGCCAAGTACACCATCACCAAACGAGGACAATACCAATCCCTTAAAATGATTCATTTGTTTCATATCATCATAGTTTTCAAAATAGCATTTTTGCAACTCTATCATTAAGCATGACTAAGCATTTTTCAATACTTTAAATAAATCAGGGTCTCAGGTATAATATGTGGTCAAGGAAAGGTAATGCATCAATGGGTTATCACTCAACTCCTATTAACCTAATGCAGTAGATTAACTCAAGTGATAAATATTTTTAAATAACAAGGAGGGGCAAATGCACCGGGGCTTGCCTGTTGCTTGAAGTAGACGAAACCCTGAAGTCAATCACCGAGAAGGATCCACGTCCACCGAGTGAAGACCTTACTCGGGACACGCTTCAGATAATAATCACCACGCGTTCACTACACGAAATAGTAATGCAACACTTAACATGATGATATGTATGGCATAATGCAGGAGATGCACAAAATCACTGATCAATAGAAAGCAAACTTAATTTGAAAGTTGAGTAAACTTTCCTTTACGATAAAGTTGTAAGCCAAATAAACTAATTACTATCGAGTATTAACTATTTTGGTTTATTGACCTTTTTAATAGTTGTTAAAAGTTGAAAAAGCTCTCCTATAATAATGGCCAGTACTCACTTAAATGATTCATAAAAATCCTATTATCATATGTGTATATATAAATTATTAATGTTCCTAATTAACAAGTCATTTAAGAACCCAATTACTAATTAAAGTGTCAAGGGTCATTTCAGGTTAATGACTCAGGGGCATCATTCAATTTCAAAAGTCCCACAAAACCCTAATGCATTACGGATTTCCTATTTCTTTTATCAATTAATAATTATACATATATTATGAAACAATTTAACTTCTTCCAATCAAGCTACAAATTTTGGTGAAGTTAGCCCACCGTGCCAAACAATGACTACAAAATTTTCATGATTTTTGGATCATTATTTTGACCTACATAAATACTAGAAGTTTCATTTTCCAATTAAAAGGGTATTTTATACTACATACTGAAAGTGTTCAAAATTCAAATTTCATATTTTTTACAAATAATATACTTTACAGAGAGGCTACATAGTTTATTTCATAATTTTTAGAGCTACACATAAATTATAAGAAAAATCACAAACTGCAGCACTATTCATAATTTCAAAATAGAAAGGTCATTTATATTCCCCGGGAAAAACGAAAAGGAAAGTCGGCCCGCGTCGGCCCAGAAACCCTCAAACTGGCCCAGCTCCTCCCTCCCCTCTCTCAGTGCACTTCCGCACCACTGGGCCGGCCCGAAACGGCCCAGTACGTCGGCTCCCCTTCTTCCTCCTGTGGCAGACCGCACACGCGCGCGTGCACGGCGGCTGTCGGCGCGGTGACTCGCTGACGGCGGTTCCACCGGCGACAGAAAACTCAACCCCGAGATCCCCTCTTGCACGCGCACCTTCCCCAGGGCTCTACCCCGCACCCCAGACACCCGAGCACGGCCATCGACAGCCATGGTGGCTCGGCGGAGGAGACGCGACGGCACAGTCGCGTTCCTGCCACTCCGAGGGCCACGAGACCTAACCAACTAGACTAAGGAGACCAGGGAGCTCACCATAGACTAGTGCACTAGGTAGACGAGGCAGAGGGTGGCCGGAGGTGCCCTGTTGACAAGGACATTGAGCGCGACGGCGTGCTCTGATGGCGTGGTCGACGTTCTGGCATTTTGTGGGAACTAAAGGGAAAAATGGTAAGCGCACGAGAATAATAGGTTTACAAAGAAGCTAGAACACACAAGTAATCGGAGCTTATCCCACCGAACTGACGCGTCCACGTCGTGGAAGGTCGCGGCGAAGCTTCGACCGTCCGCGGAGGAGACAACGGCGCCCCGCTGATTACGGCGATGTCGAACGGCAACCACGGGTCGGGCAGGTTCGCGGATAGGTATTAGAGCTATGAACACGGTGAATTGGATAGAGGTTGAGCGAGGATGGCAAATTTCTCCGTCGAGCGGTGTTTTGCCGGGGGCGAGCAGAGAGAGGAGAACGAGAAGATCGCCGACGGCTTCGCCATTTAAAGGGTAATGGAGGTAGTGCGGCGTGGGGAGGACCCCCACGGGCCCGGCGTTACCGGCGACACGAGACCTGCCGGCCCCGGGCGGTGCCGGCGGGCGGTGCGGCACGCGCGGCCTGCCTGCGAACAGAGCAGGTACCGGACCCTCCTTCAGGCTACTGTAGCAGGACCTGCTCCTTATCCCTTTTACAAAATTACTTCTTGTTTTGTATAACAACATGAAAAATGTCCTGAATAAGAGTTGTGGTAAATTTAATTCTGAACAACTTTGATTTTTGAACCAAATTCAAATTTTGAATGGATTTTGAATAATTCAAAAAGGAGTAAATGTGGGTTTTGAAATTTAATTCTAATCCAGTCAAATTCTCAAGATTCTTCTAAATAAGTTGAAAATATCCAAAAATAAAAGTTGTTCTAATTGGCAAGCCCTACAACTTTTATTAAGGGACCTTTGTCAGATTCTTGATAATTTTTGAAATAGCATTTCAAATTTAAATTCTAAAACACGCATTAGGGTTTAATTTGAAATATCGATGCATAAGTTCAAAATCCCCAAATATAAAAGTTATTCAAATGGAAAAGCCTTACAACTTTCATTAAAGGAGTTTACACAAATTCTTGATAGTTTTGAAATGGCATTTTAAATTTGACTAAACAAACACTAACTGGGTTTTAATTTAAATTTTCACTTGTAAACTTTAAAATATCCAAACATGAAAGTTGTTCCATTTTGAATGGGCTAAAACTTTTATTAAAATACCATCATCAAATTCCTCCCAGTTTTTAAATTTGTATTTCAAGTTTAAACTTTAAAAGCTAGATTAAGATTTTATTTGAAATTATTTTTAATAACTCCAAAATTTCCCAAAATAGAAGTTGCTCAACTTTTAAATATTTACAAATTTTGTTTAAGGCCCAATGCTTGATTCTTTTTAGTTTTTGATTTAGGGTTTCAGGTCCGATTAGGGTTTTTAATTGTTTTTCTTTTTATTTTCTATTTGGATTTAGAGGCATACACACAAATAATTATTTTAAACCATAAAGTCACTCAAAGGTACCTAAATACATTCACATGGGAAAAAAATTTCCTTAATGATACACAGTAACAATAATTTTATGCGGGATGAATTACATGCAATCATGATGACATGGCCGGTTTTAATTATCGTAACACCAGGGGTGTTACAGGCTCAACGTGGCCAGCCACCGTGGGCATTTCTATCTCCTCCTTTTATCCTGTTCTTGCCTCACGGTGAACTGGTGAAGCTCACCGGCCTTCCCGTTTCCGTTTTGGAGCTACAGAGGGGCTGGAACAGATCCTCCACCGTTGTACGCGCGCCGTTGCAGCCACCTCGTCATCAAAATCATGTCTCCGGTTCACCTCCATCCACACCGAAGGGAGCACCAGCTCTAGGGTGAGTCTGTAAAGCTTTTTAAGCCATCCTGTTGAGCTCTATCGATCGGAGTTCGTCGGAACGTGGGGTGCCGACGGGCCGTCCGACGTTCTGCCGCCATGACCACGGCAGAGCTCAAGCCGTAGCTTGAACTACCCGTCTTAGGTTCTAGAGTGGTGCGTGGGATAGTGGATTGATCGGGGTTGCACTCGCCTTCACCGGAACAGTCGCCGGCGACGAGCCGCCACGACCAGTGTCGCCGCCGCACGCGCCACCATCGTCCTAGGAGAGGGACTGTAGTGGCATGTGCTGGGCCGCAGGTAGGCCGGCCCAGTAGGCACAGGGGCGCTGAGAGAGAGGAAGGGAGAAGCTGGGCCGCGCGCGGGCTGCACAGGGCGGCCCAGTAGCTCGGTGGAATTGAAAAATGGATTTTCTTTTTCTAGAAATATAAATAGTGCCCTATTTTGTTATTTTTGTATAAATAAATTCATTGCACTGTAAATTATAAAAAAAATTGCAGGCACTCTCGGTTATATGTAGTATTTTAAAAAAAATATTATATAATGATTTTTAACACTTTGTGCATGGATTAAAAATCAGCACATTAATTAGTAAATACAACTTTGATGAATTTTAATAAATTCTGTGTTGGTCCAAAAATTATGAAATTTGACTTGGTACTGTTAGGGGTTGAGATCTAGTTGTAGAAAAAGTTTGGGCTCGAATGGAGATAGTTGTTATTTATTAATTTATGCTCTATAATTTGATTAGTAAAATAAATAGAAAATCTTAATAGTTTAGGTTTTGTGTGAAAGTGGGATTGAATGTTGGCCTTGGGTAATTCACCCTCATGATCCTAGGTGCTTCACCCTATTTTACCATGGCATGTAATAACTTATTTGTGGTAATTATAAGAACATATATAATTAAATGAAACCCTAAGTAATAATTTCGATGGATGGATGTTGATGGCTTGCAACTCTATCATGAAGGAAAGTTGTACTCAACTTTCTAAATTAAACTTATTTTTTATCAATTCACCATTTAGTGCATCTCATGCATCATGGCATACATAACATCATGTTAAGCACTGCATTATTATTTCGTGTAGTGAACGCGCGGTGATTTTTTTTTATCGGAAGCAAGTCCCGAGTAAAGTCTTTACTCGGTGGACGTGGATCTTTCTCGGTGATTGACTTTAAGGTTCTATCGGCTCCAAGCAATAGGCAAGCCCTTGTGCATTCATCCCTTTCCTTGTGTTTTCAAAACTTTATCACCTTGAGTTAAATTATTGCATTAGGTTGATAGGAGTTGATTGTCACCTAACTTGCTGCATTTTCTGCCTTGATATATCATCCCTGAACCTGATTTAAAATAAAAATATTTGAAAACCGCTTAGTCCTGCTTAATTAATTTTAGATTCTGCACAAAATGCTATTTTATGTGCTATGATTATATATATTGTGAACGAAGTATGAGAATTGGTGAAGAACTTGTTATCCGTCGGTCGACTTTCACTTGGGTTAGAGTCCCAATGTATTGTCGCCATCGGAATTGTTTGGAACCGGTTGATAAGAAAATGTGTTCCGTTCAGTGATGTGCACATGGGGCGGCGCCCCCATGTCTTATCACTTGCGAGCATGGATTTAAAAACCGTTGGGTAACTTTGTACTTGGGTTAGAGTCCCAATGCATGGTTGCCAGCGGAAAAGAAATTAGGGACCGTTCGTTGTAGGCCTACTAGATCGAGACTTTGCAACTAGTCACATACTACAGAAAGCCCTATCTCTGGTGGATCCACTGCTTGAACCGACAACTACGCACTAGGAGCGGAGAGATGGCGAGAGTAGCGTGTACCCTCATGGCCGGCGTGTCTGGAGACGAGAGGAGTACTATACTCTTGGGTGGCGCAGGACCGGTTCAAGGGTTGGAAAAGCCGTGGTAGACGAGGTTGGTATATGCAAGCTTAGGTGCTACATATGCATTGTGGATAGGGATCCCCAGCTGAGTATTAATCGATTCGAATCGTCGTTGCTCCTCGGTTAACGGAGACTTGATCCACTGACTTACCCCGAAAAGTGGTTCGGAACTAGGATGTTTTTGAGAATGAATAAGTAATTAGAATTGAAGGATATATGTGAAAAAATTGAGAACTATTGATATTGATTATAATGATGTTGACTAAAAAAACTAAAAATAGAATTAGTATTGCTTTTCCACAAAATACCTTGACTCTTGCTAAAGCCTTACCTTGACTCCCCTCAGCCTGCATTCCTGAGTTTCATTCATTCTTCTTAGTCGGATAATTCTTGCGGAGTACCCCAGTACTCAGGGTTTGTTAACCCCTGTTGCAGGTGAGCCGAGAGTACAGTTCTGCTCGAGACCGTGTCGGCAGGAGGATCGGGCATAGATGATGACGTGTATGATATAACCCTTGGGCAGGGTGTCTAGTCGTATGATGCTACTTCACTGTGAAACTCTGGTTTGAAATAATGTCATTTATATTAGTAAACCTATGTTTATGTAACACTTCTGCACCCTTTACTCTGATTTATATTCTTTGTGTAAACTGTTGTAATACTTGCAAGGTCTTTACAATGAGATCCTCGAGTGAATTAGGGTTTCCGATGAAACCCAGCAGGCCACTTAGGTCAAGGGGAACTCGTGCAGACTAATCGGAGGTCCTTAAGACACTGATGATGCATGTGGGCCCTATAATCTAGGCGGTTCTATCATAATCATGTACAACCATCTATTTAGATTAAGGACGCAGCCACACTAGCGGCGGGATGGGGTGACCGCTCCAGCTATCGGCACCATAACACTAGACCCCAGACCCCCACTTCTCTATGTCCGGCGTCCGGCAGAGCGCGATGTGAGGCAGGGCGGCGAGCTGGCGTCCCGGCAATGTATGAGGCGAGGAAGAGTATTGGTCACCTCCTTGCTGAGCCTTTTTATTCAGTTGTGAAGCCCAGTCCCAGACTCCCAGTAAATGTCCAAATTTCGTGCGATCTCACATCGGCATCGAGCGAGTGACCTCCCGCAGTCCCGCCGCCATCTCACATCGCCCACCCGCCGCACTTCCGCTTGCTGCCCGCCGCATCATCGCCCGCCCTGCCACCCGCCGCACTTCCGCTCGCTGCCCGCCCCATCGCCCACCCTGCCACCCCCGCACTTCCGCTCCTCATCCGGAACGGCGGCACCCGCACTACCGCCTGCCAGGCGCGGCGGCGCCCTGCACCCATCCACTGCGCGCACTGCCCAGTGCGCCTATGCCCGTCGGACACTGGCCGCGCCGTCGCGACCAGGACCAGGAGCCCAGCTGTCGCGGTGCCGCCAGTACAGCTATCTACTGATTGTGCTACGTCTGCTACCTGGCATCTGGCAATGGCTGGAGGAGGAGAGGTGGAGAAGCAGGAGCTGCTGCCAGAGCACCAGTGGCAATTTGGCCAAGGCTGAGAGTGAGGTGGAAGCAGAGATGTGTCTAGCATTGGCATTGGCAAGAAGAATAAAACAAATGGTATTATTTATGTGCATCTTGATTTGTTAATTTAACGATTTCTTCATTCTTTAGTAAAAGAGCATGTCAATTTGATGAGCGTTACTTGAATTTCTATCGTGTGTATTATTCGCCCAGCTAAAAAAATTATGGCTCCGTCATTGGTTAACCTCATATTAATTTCACATGTGAAATTAATCTCAAAAAACTTTGTTGGCATCTTACCCCTCGTGTCATAGCCTGGTCATCTAAGCCACTTCATGCCACGACATGCATATGAGTATACGGCTCGTAGTTAACCCAATATCAATTTCACACGTGAGATTAATCTTTTATCGCACTGCATTATCATGAATCCTAAAATTTATGGATTTAAGTTTGGCCAAACCCAATTAAATATAAAAAATACATAACTTGTTATTATTATTTGCATCCTATGCAATTCTAGGGCTCTGGGCCCGCTGGGTCAGCCGGCACATCCAGGTGTACATAAGCGGGCGGTTACCGTCGCATACAAGGAACACGCGAACCGTTCCACCCGCCATCACCATTATACATGGCCATGCAGCCCGAGCCCGTTGGCCCGGCCCGAAGCCCAGCGTTTTGGCCCGGCCCGAGCACGGCCCGGCCCGGAGGTCAACGGGCCCGGGCTGGCACGGCACGGGGCACCAGGCCGTGTCTGGGCCGACCCCCTGGCACGTGGGCCGGCACGGCCTGGCACGGCGCAAAAGGGAGGCCCGGTGGCAATGGTCGAAAGGCCGCGCCCTGCCCCACCCCACCCCACCGCATATATAAACCAAGCGGCCGTCCGTCGTCCCCCTCCCCATTTCCCAAACCCTAATCCCCTCGCCTCGCCCTCGCCGTCTCGGCGGCTCGCATCGCATCACAGTCACGCTCGCGCCGCCGTCGCCCGTAGCCTTCATCCTCGTCCGTCGCCCGTCGTCTCCGACTTCGAATCCAGTGATCTTGGTCCAGTGTCTACCGCCCGCAGTCCCGTCGCTCCCCAATCCCCATCTCGCCCTGTCTCCTCCTTTCCCTTCTTCCGTCTTCCTGAGTCTTGAGAAATATGTGAGTTGTGTGCCACTGTCCAGTCACTCCTCTATCGCTCGCCATCATTCTAATCGGTGTCTGTCTGTCCTCTTGGTGACCCTCGTCATCTCCGGCACCAGGCTCTGGTAGGTAAGTGCATGAACCCTAACCCTATCCCTAACCCTATCGGTGTCTGAGTCTGACTGTGTGTCTGTGTTTGTTTGTACTTTTGATTGAGGAGGTCGGCGCCTGATGCTGAGTCATCCTCCTCTGGCATAGATATGGCCAGGCGACCGCGCTTACCATTGAGGAACGGTGCAGGAGGACGGGGTCGGACTCAACCATCCACGGTTGGGGACGCCATGCCGGATCCCACCACCGGCAACGATGACCCCATCGAGGACGAGCTGGAGGTGGAGGACAACGACGACCTCCGTGAGGACGCTGCCGCTTTGTTCGGTATCGATGCTGGCGACGGCCCCCTTCCCGTTGATGTCGATGGCATCGACGACGAGGGTGGTGGAGGGACCGCGACGGCGACACGTACTGGCTCCACCAGCACTCATGTTACCTCAGCTGCTGGTGCTGATAATGGTAAGCGCAAATCTGGTGTTTGGGTGGATTTTGATGAGATCATAGATGCTAATGATGTTCGAATAGCTGCTATCTGCAAAATGTGTAAATCTAGACTGTCTGCTAGATCTGCTGCTGGTACTGGTCATTTGATTAGGCACCAGAAATCTTGTCTGAAAAAGAAAGATCATGCTAATAGGGTCCAGTCTAGACTTGCTTTGAATCCTGATGGTTTGCATAATTGGACCTATGATCCTGCTGTTGCTCGTACTGAGTTGTGCCGGTTGATTGCTAGGCTGGACCTTCCATTAGGCATAGGAGACACCCAGGCCTGGGAGGATTATATTAAGCGTGCTCATAACCCTTTGTTTAGCAGGGTCTCTAGACAGACCACCACTAGAGACCTTGGTAAACTATTTGTTGAACGTCGTGATGTGCTTAAGAATTCTATGTTGCCTGGTACTCATTCTGTTTCTTTGACTTCTAATATATGGTCTGGTAATGCTAAGGAAGATTATATTAGTGTTGTTGCTCATTTTGTAAGTGCTAATTGGGAGTTGCAAAAAAAAGTAATTGGGTTTAGGCTAATTGAGGTTAAACACTCTGGTGAGAACATTGCAGAAAGAGTTGCCAGTGTGGTTGAAAAGTTTGGGTTAATTGATAAGGTGTTTGCTATCACATTAGACAATGCTTCTTCTAATGCTAAGGCAATGGAGACTTTAACTCCTATGTTCTCTGGTTATTTGGGTTCTTATCCTGCACCTACACCTTCTGAGCGTAATAAGGTCAATTATTTGCTTGTGCATCAACGTTGTGCATGTCATATTGTTAATTTGATTGTTAAATCTGGATTGAAAAAGTTCAAACCTTATATTGAAGATTTGAGAACTGCAATTAATTTCTTGAATTCCTCAAATCAAAGAATTGCAATGCTCAAAGAATACTGTAATGCTAAGGGTGTTAGGCCTAGGAAGTTTGGACTGGACATGGATATTAGATGGAATTCTACTTACCTAATGCTTAAGCACTTGATCTCATACAAGGATATATTTTCTGTGTTCATTAATTCTCACATGGGTAAGGAATTGTTGACTAGAATTCACTGGCATATTGTTGAAAAGATATATGAATTCCTGAAACTCTTTTGTGACTGCACTGTTTCTCTGTCTGGTGTTTATTATCCAACAAGTCCACTTGTTTTGCACCATATCTTAGAGATTGCTGAACATTTGCATAAATCAGAAAGAGATCAAATTCTTAGACCTATTATTTCTCCAATGAAACAGAAATTCCTAAAATATTGGGAGAACATACCACTTCTATATTCATATGCATTCATTCTTGATCCTAGAGCTAAGATGAGAGGATTCTTTAGAGTTCTTGAATTACTTGCTGATTACACTGGCTGTGAGTACAGTTCATACTATGCTGATGTCAAATCTGAATTGTATAAACTGTTTAACAAGTATGTGAACAAGTTTGGTGCAGCCACCTCTCAACGGGTTCCACAGCCATCAGCTAATACAGGTAAGAAAAAACAGGCATGGGGAAGGATCTTTGGTTGCCCAGATGGATCAGTATCAGGTGTTGTTGGTCCTCCCCCTGGTCCTAGCACTTCTTCATCTTCCTCTGGTGTTTCTGAGCTATCAACTTATTTAGACAGTGACTGTGTCACTTCTTATGAAGATGACTTTGACATTCTTCTGTGGTGGAAGTACCATAAGCTAACCTATCCAATCTTATGTATTATGGCAAGAGACATTATGACTATTCCTGTATCTACTGTTTCTTCCGAGTCCTATTTTAGTTTGGCAGGGAGGATTCTTGAAGATCGACGGCGGCGCCTTCTGCCAGAAAATGTGGAGATGCTGACCTGCATCAAGGTATGTTGGTCTGTCCTCTTGTTTGCATTATGCTTGCAGGTTGCTGCCTATAAATTGGAGTTGGAGCTAACTGCTAAGTGCTAACTTGTGTATTCATTAAGGATTGGGAACTAGGAGCAACAAGGGAACAACATGCAGCTGAGGACACAGAGCTTGAAGAGAAATTTGAGCACTTGTACCTTGATGAAGAAGGAAGTGGGAGCGGGAGTGGTGGTGCTTCTGGTTCTGGTACTTAGAGAATAGAGACTTAGAGAGAGTTTGATTATACACTCTACACTCTACAGAATTTGAGTGTTCTTTTGGCTGTTAGCTTTTGCTGTGACTCTGTGAGATGGCTCAGAAGTTAGAACCTCATATGAGCCAGTGACTCAGTGACAGTGAGTGAGTGATTTTGGTTTGTAACTTTGTAAGACATTAAGACCTTGAGCTGGCTGTATTCTTTTTTTCTTTGTAGGGTTTCTCACAAGGGTGAGTTTTACCTAGAAAGGTTTTTAATGAGGCAGCATTGCACAAAACGGCTCAATTATAAATTTATCATTATATTTCTCAAATTTTTTGTGTTAAATTGTGAGCTGTGATTGATATTGTGACTTTGTGAGCTGTTTTTGACTTTGTGTTAGACTAAACTAGTGAACAGTGTGGCTGAGTATGTGAATTTGTGATTGAAAGTTTGAATTCAGCTGTGATATTCACTGATTCTGTGATCTGCCGGGCTGCGGGCTGGCCCAGCCTGTGTATTTTGCCGTACTCATCGGGCCGGCCTGGCACGAAAAAAGGCCCACAGGTCCGTGCCTGGGCCGAAGGGCAGGCCCGAAGCACGGGGAGGCACGGCCCGTGAGGCACGGTGGCCCGTGAAGGCCCGATGGTCACCGGGCCGTGCCGGCCCGAGGTCGTGCCGTGCCGGGCCGTGCCGGCCCGTTGGACATGTATAATCACCATTGCGCCGCCGTCACCATTCCAAGGCGTCGGAGTGGTGGCGGCCCGTTGGACATGTATAATCACCATCCCGCCCGCCACCACTCCGACGACCGCCGCCGCTCAGGAATCATGACGGGCCGGTATGCCCTCCTCTCTCTCGCCGTGTTTTGTTTGTCAATCCCGTTCTGATTAAGATCGATACGGTTGCAAACGGCGCGGCGGTGGTCAGCTCGCCCCGCGTACGCAGCAGCCGCTGGGAAGTTTGCGGGTCGCCGCCGCCTGCTTTTGCCGGCTTCGTGTCATGCCGTGTAGTGCCGCATACCTCGCACGTCGCGACCAAGTGAACACCGCGCCGTGCTTCCCAAAGAGGCCGAGATGGCGCGGCGAGGAAGAGGGAGCCGATGCCAGGGGGGCAGGCGGCCGGAGAAGGCGTTCCCGGCGAGGGAGAGGTTCTGGAGCACGCGCATGCCGGAGAGAGTGCCCAGCATGAGCTACCCAGCGAGGCCGAGGCTGTCGAGCGCGACGGTGTCGGCGTCGGACACGACGCCGCGCCACGAGGCGGGCAACCGTCGCCGGTCACGGTCGCTGTAGTCACATCGTCGCTGGTCTCGCTGTCCTCACAACGTCGCCGGTCACGGTCGCGGTCGTCACAACGTCGCCGGTCGCGGTAGTGTCACAGACCTCGATTCGATAAATCTCACAAATCAAAATCACAGTACATTTGCAGAAACCTCGATTTCAATTGTTGATTCTTGCTAGCTTTCGCTCGCTCATAGTAGTAGTTCATGGATTCTATTATATTCATAGTAGTAGTAGTTCAATTGTTTATCTACTTTCTGCTATCTACTACTCTGTTGCATGTACCCTTTTCTGAAAACGTGAAGCAAATGCAGTTGTGTTAAGTTCAGAAAATAGCGGCCGGCTTGTGTCATTGATTCAGTTCTTGTTAAGTAGAAACAGCAATACAATAGTTTTCTCAAAATGTTGGCTAATGATTTTTTTCCCGTTATTGTTAGCTTCGTCTGCATGCTCTTTGCAGTTCTGAGCAATCCTGAAACTTTTGTTCAGTTAGTTTCTATTAAATATATGAGAACTGGATGATGGTGATTCTATACTGTTAAATTTCAGTTAAGTTTCAGTGCTCCTTTTTGTTAAGTTTCAGTGCTCATTTCAGTTAAATTTCTGAACATTACGGTGTGCTCACTTCAGTTAAATGGGTATTCCGTCTCTGCATGTGAAGTGCGTATATGGGTTTTTTTTTTCTGAAACTGAATTGCTTCTGAAAACTGCATGTATTCACATACTGAATTGCTTCTGAAAACTGCATGTATTCACATAGCTGAAAATTACATGCAAATGTTATTGTGAATTCAACATAGCTATGATCCATTATTCATGAAATATCAACACAATAGTGTACAAAATAATATTCATGGATGATCTTGCCTACATGCAAAGCATTTAATTATTTACAGACGGCCCCCCTGTCTCTTGGTTGTACGATCTGTCTTTCTAGTTGTCTCTACATCAGGTTCGAGGCTCTTGGAGACGGATACCCGTCTCTGAATTGTACATGCCCTCAGTCATTTGCTGTTATGCTACTATTTATCCTTGTATGCGGCAACTTTGCAGAAACTAATGTTTTTTAACATTCCCAGGAAGGGTAAGGCTCTGTTCGCTGAAACTGAAAACCGCTGAAAATAAATGCTAATGCTGATTTCTTGTGAGAGGAAAATACTGTAGAAGTACTGAAAAATAAGCGGTTTTAAGGTTTAGCGAACAGAGCCTAAGCCTCATGCTTCTGGCTACCGGGCCAAGCAGCGGAGGAACAGGAACCTTCAGGGACAAGGAGGAATGCTCCCTTGGATGGATGTTTTGTTTTGATACACACTTTGTGAAGTGATAGGAACCTGTTCCCAGGAGCGTGTGCATATGATACGGAATAGTGATGAGTAGAGATCAATCTGAAGGACGCGGCACATATCTTCGATGCTCCCTTGGATGGATGTTTTTTCTTGATACACACTTTGTGAAGTGATAGGAACCTGTTCCCGCGAGCATGTGCATATGATACGGATGCTGGTGTGGAGTCATTCTGTTATCTACGGCATGGATATTCACTTTTTTCTATGCTGTTAGTTTTATTGGATATTCTACTCCTATTACTCTTTGTCTGCGTTGTTGGCTTTTCTTAGATTAGCTATTGTTAAGATTGGTTTTCTTGGATCATCTGCTGCTAGGACATCCTGGCGTTTTTGCTAAGTGGAATAATAATGGAAGCGGTAATGGTAGTTCGACTTCAACTCATCTCACGGATGCTGTAAACCTCGTCGCACAATCGATCGAATTGGGAAAGCATACAGGAATGAGACAGAGAAGAGTTGTTTTTTTTTTACTTTTTCTTTTTTGAGAAATCACATGTATTCGATGAGGAAAAATCGCACGCTATTCAGTTATCCACATTATCTTGCGCCTAGTTGAGGACATCCAGTGGGAAGGGGCAAATCCAAGTTATCAACAATCCTGAATGTCCTTGGAACCATCTTGTCAACATACAGTGTACCATCAAGATGATCACATTCATGCTGGAGGATGCGTGCCTGCCATCCTGAAGCCTGTAACTTAATGGCGCTCCCATTTCGGTCCAGACCTGAAACCTCAACGTCTAGATGCCGCTCCACGACCGCCCTATATCCATCAACACTGGCATCCCGGGAAAGAGAGGCATGAGATCATACACAAAACAGTTTGGCACAGCAATGCAATGCAGCTTTTGTATTAACGGAATAAAAGTGTCTTCATATACAAACTACCAATGCAGTACAAAGGAACATTCTATTATGTACATATACCTCAGGCATCCTTCAAAGAACAGCGCAGTTCTTTTGCTTGTGCTCTTAATCTTGGGATTGATAATGACCTGGGTTCGAGGAAATGCACAGCACATGAGAAAAGCTCCAAATGCTCAATGGGCGGCGGCGAATGCAACACAATGTGGCAAAATGTACCGACAAGAAGATCAAAGGGACGGCGATCTTGTGCTTCAATGTCCTTCTTGGGAGCATAGCTGATGTACTCTTGCGTATCCTCGAGAACAATAATCTGAATTTTCAGAGAGATCAACACGTTTGTAACAGGACAGCAGTTTTGGCGAGTGATTGGGTGCCATTGGTGATTAAACCCAGCAATCAAATTCCCAAGGTGAAGCGAAGAATCAGCCATACCCTGAGCGGGACGCCGATCTGCGGGGCGGCGAGGCCGACGCCTGGGGCCTTGCGCATGACGTCGACCATTTGGTCGATGACGCCCTGCACCTTCTCGGACCGCACGTCCCCCGGCGCCACCTCCTGCGCGGGCTCGTGCAGGACGGGGTCGCCGGCCTTCACGGTCCCCGGCGTCACCGCCATCGCCTTGGATGCGCCGCCGCCCTTGCTGCCCAGCAGCCCGGATAGCCAGCCCCCGCCGGCGTTCGCCCTCACGCTTCTCCACCGCCTGCCGCCGACTGCACTAGCGGCGACTGCGGAATCGGTGAGCGGCGCGGCGGGGGCGAGGAGGAAGGTGGCGGCAGTGGCGGCGGCGGAGAGTGGACGGAGGAGCGCAACCATCTTCTTGCTGAAGCTACCAGTTGCGGCTGGCTAGATGCCTGGATGGAGTGGTGGGTCACTGTGTGGAGTGGGTGACTGCGACGTGGTCCAACTAAACTCTGTTATGGCCCAGCTATATTGTTGCCCGTGACCGTGAGTGAGCATGCCGATGGTGCTGGACATGCCGATGGTGCTGGTGCTGGACGGCTGGAGGCGTCGATGAGGAGCGGGAACACAAGCAAACCGTTGGCCCGCCCTCAGCTTCCTCGTGTACAGCAACAGCATTATGAGTGCCCTTATGCTCATGCTCACATAGATATTTCACGAATTATAGTAGAAGCAACGGCCTCACTTTTTCTCGAGACCGTGCCTTCACGCTTATATCAAGAAGAGGCCCAAAGAGCAGAATACACAACATAGCTGTGCGATCATGGAAGCAATAGTCTCACATGTTTATATTATATGCAAGTAACAAGATACAAACAAATACATATATGTGGCGAGCGACATCATGCGTTGGACATTACATTCCTCACAGAGGGAGGAGAAAACCCCAACTGAAAAAGAAAAAAAAAAAAAACCTACACTGTTTATGCACATCAGCATACACCTCCCATGATCTAACAGCCCCGCGGGTGCTCCAAAAACCTGACAAAAACTAGATCCAACGAAGCACACAGGGCCTGTCAAAAACGCGGAGGAAAAAAAGCACTTCCACATCGCAAAGCATCGCCTTTCCAAACTTCAGCGTGGTCCAAATGACGAAAGTAAAGATCATATACTGGTGTAACACCAGTGAAAAACAATATAGTAAAAGCAAACGTGCCAGATTTTAATTTGTCAAACGCTTCCTTCAGATCCTTCTTTTGGTGAGGATGATCTTAGGGTTTGGGAGATGAAGGTGGCTGCAGTCAACTGTTGTGTCCATTTCTTTAGACAAACTTGGATGAGGCTGTACCTGAGAGATCGAGTTCCAAATAACATCAGAAGCTTAAAAAGTTTAAAAACACAAATTATAATTAAAAGGGCAATCTGTAGCTAAGCCCAAAACCCAAAAGGGAAGAGCCAAAACTTTTTTTGAATTTCTCAGAAGGGAATCAATTAAACCCATATGAACACAAATCAAGAATAAAATTGTGTATGTCACAAGGAAGCTATCAGTGCATCTAACCTCATAGATTCGGAGCAGACTGGCTATCAACATCGATATTGCAAGAACCACAAACTTCTGACCAACACATGCTCGACTCCCAGAACCAAATGGAAGAAACGATTCGGCATTGGCACACTCGCTGAAAAGATTTATCCTATTTGATCCTTTAAGTGCTCCTAATATTTCTGCAGTGTATTAAGTAAACCAAGCAAGAGGTTAATCACCAAGAATCTTGCAAGAACGAAAAAAATGGTAAAGGCCTAACAAATGTGTGATTAATCAATATGCAGACCAACAATAATGAAGTGATGGATATAGTCTTCAAAATGCTGTTACAAACGACCTGCTGCTTATATATTCAATAGTACTTCTACATGTCATATATGAAAATTCTCCCAACACAGAAAAGTGTAAAAAGAAAAGGGAGCGAGAGAAGACCTCCAAGATCAACGTCCTTTTTAAGGAACCGATGAGGATTGAACTGGCCAGCATCATCACCCCAAACAGAAGAATCCGTTTGCACAAGATGCAAAGGAACTACTAATATTGATCGAGCTGGTACAATAATACCTGAGCCAAGAGTTAAATCTGCACTCAAGGAAAATGAAATCCGAGGTGAGTCAGAATGGAAAACGTATGGTAATCAAAACTGGCCTGCAGGTGACATATGAGCTTCTCTTGCAGCTAGATGTACAGACCAATCAGGGTTGAACTTCAAAACATCATGGCATTCAAAAGGTCTAGAAAACGTGCATACCATGTTTCAAAGAACATCGCTGCAGAAGAGGTCCGGCAGGCAAAAGGCGAGCAGATTCACATACAGTAGCAAGTAGGAGTTGCATCCTAAGCAGATCATCGACCTCCAGTTTAGATGATTCATTACAGACTGAAACAATCTCCACATGTAGCTGCAATATAGAGTAGCATGAGTGGAAAGGTGTATGTAACTCACACCAATAAAATATGGGCGGCTAGTTGCGGTCCATCCATTCTAATATACATAATGATTGAAGTTGAAGAGCCTTCTAGATTGCCCACACTATTGTAAGATGAGTGAAGTTACATTTCAGAAACCTTTCTTTGTAGTCAATGGAACACAAAGTGCGATTCTTTTTTATTTAAATAATTAACATGCAAAAAAAAAATACATGAGAGTTGTATTCATTTGAATAAGAAACACTAACAACCATTCATTAATTTTAACATCACAAGTGAGCAACTTAAATAGTTTGCAATAGAGAAAATAAAGAAGCCAATACAAACCTGATCTTGCAATTCTGGAAACAAGACAAGCCTTGTCAAAATGTTACCAATCAAGTTAGCAGAAGCGGAAACACCATGCAACATCAAACCCATGACATTTCCACATACTTCCTCTTCTGAATTAAGTGATCCTTCAGCAGCCCCATGGAGACAATGACCTGCCATCATGTTGTCTAAAACACGTCTATTTGAATCTGTCCCTTCACTTTTCAGACAAGATCTCTGATCAAAATGGTGAAGTGAACTATTTTGGTATCTTGATTTTCTGATGACGCTCTCTGTTAATATCTTCAGTTTAGCACATAGGGCCTGATACCTCCTATAACTAGGCCTCCAAAATGGAGGAATTGCATAAGAAGCCCAGAAGCAACCATCCTTAGCGACCATCATAAGAAGTTCCTCATAAGCAGCAGCATCAGACCAATCGAAGAAGGCATCACCCAAAAGAGTTGCACCAATGATATTAAATGCCATGTGCTGGGAGAAAGATCTAGTGTCCATAAAATCCTTGGACATAATAGACTTGATTCTATTCAGGACAGCATCAATAATTTTGAATGAGCTTTGACCGGCACCAACTGTAAGTTTTTCATTCAAAAATATTTTCAGAGAATCTCTTGAACTTTTCACCTAAAATTGTAGAACAAAAGGATTACAACAAGTCAAAAGGTCAAAGTAGCAATTAACATGTCCTATGCCAATAAATTAGTGACAATGATTAATACAGATTGGAAACAAGAGAAACGTAATACTGTAAGCACATGGAATTTGTTGCATGGAGATATATACCTTCTGGAACGAGGACACGAATAAGCCAAGTCTTCCACAAGCTAAATTATATGTCCTCCCAGTCAATGGTAACTTATCTTCAGCCTTTGTTAGCACCTCTTTAACTAAAGTAGGATCTATAACTGATACAAGTAGCTGAGAGGGTCCTACCCACAGGCGAACAACCGGGCCATATCTCCCATGCCATTTTGACAGAAAACCTGCAAAATGAAGTAGTTCAGAGAGAAAGGATATCAGGATCGATCAATGTGCTGTATAGTGTTAAAGGACTCGTCAAATGTGTTGTATAGTGTTAAGGCTAAATGTCAAACAATGTATTTCCATCATTACGGTAAAGACTCGTAAAGTAGTAGATTCTTAGTTCAAGATAGTAAATCTACTAGCAATACAAAATATTTGATAAACAAAGTAAGCCGAAGCTTTAATGGCATGGGCTCTAAAGTGCTCGAGTGGACCATCCTATGCCCATGCTCAAAACACCAATGCTAGGTCACATGGGGACCGAATATTATTCATCAACAAAATAATGCAGCAACCTATGTCTACCCATTTATTGCTGTAATATTTAAAACACAGCACCCTCAATGTTAGGTCTACTTGCCTAGTAAGTTCTACACACAAAAAAGCACATTTTCAGGAAAACTAGAATATAGGTCCATGTAACTTATAAGACATACGGTTGACAGAAATCGAATCTAACAGTGATGAGGAAGATTTGTCAATAATAAGAAATTTAAAAATAACTTGATTTCCTCGTCTCTTTTTTCCCCTGAATCATAGGTGGGAGGCCAAAAAGAGCAGGGTGATGATACATACTACAACTAGATCTAGATCATAGCAAGAACAGAAAACACAATAAATTGACAAATTTTGAACTGGCCACTCAGAGGTGGAACAGATCTAAACACTATAATCCTAAAGTATAAAAGGTTCTATAAGATATAAATATTCTAATCAAAATTCAAACAATAAGACAAGGTTAATCACAGATCATCAGCAAACCGGCAGAAATAAATCATGATTTAAGGTAACTGTGATGATCAGTGCAGTTGCTGCATGGACACCAAAGCTCAGTAAAGCAATTTTACCTTAACACTGGTCTAAATGCTTTACACAAAGTCTTGAGCCAATTTTACAGATCACATCTCATATTATCAGTTAACAGAGAAGCCAATAAAAAAAAAGTAAACCAGAACACTAGCGCATATGCCCTCAATTGTAAAATTGAGCATAACTGCAACCGGCCACCTCACCTCAAATGGCCAAATTACACCAAGTCAACTCCCACCCAGATCATCCTAGACTAAAAGAAAATTTCACACCAATCAATCAAGGAAATTTCACACCAATCAATCAAAGCGATACGAAAGCTCCGACAGAGCCGGGCTAAAGTAGCTAGCGAGTGTCAACATCTTCAATAGGAAGGAGTCTGCAACAAGGCTCCATTCAATCACATCCAGTCCCCAATCGAACAGTACCCAAGTGAAACATACTATGCGCGGAGCCACTCAAACATACCGCACGAAAATTTTTTACCCGGTACAGAGCACCAGAGGTCTCGCTCGCGCCAAATCCAAGCCCACACCAACCACCAAGCTAACCAACCCAACAGAATTCCTGTTACATGAACGAGGAGTAATAAGGCGGAGAGGGGAACGGCCACCAACCGGTGATGTCGCCGCCGTTGCGCAAGACGGCAGCGAGCCCGGGGTCGGCGAGGAGCGCGCGGGGCCCCGGGATGCGGGAGCCGAGGGCCCAGAGGCGGAGCAGCGCGGCGACGCGGAGGAGCAGGAGCCAGGTGACGGCGAGGAGGCCCGCCCACAGCAGCGCGTTGGTCCCGCGCCGCGCGTAGTCCCGGAGGAAGGCGCGGCCGCCGCCGACGCAGGCCGGCCAGGCGGCGGGGCCGGCGGTGATGAGCGCGCCTAGCAGGGTGAAGGGCACGCCCGTGGCGTCGCAGGAGGAGGAGGAGGAGGAGGAGGAGGACGGGGAGGCCATGGCCCGCAAGGGAGGCGGGGGAGGGGTGGGAGGTGCAGCTGTCTGCCTAGCTGGCGGAGCTGCGACTGCGAGGTAGGCAGCGAGAGGAGCTGTACCTCTTCCGGGAAGAAGAGAAGAAAAGGAGGTGGACGACTGGACATTCGCCTACGGCTCCGCTCCTCTGTAAAAAAGATCTACGCTATCATCTTCCGTTTTGCTCCTCCTATCCTTGAGGAATTCATAAGAAGGTCCTTAACAAAAGTTTTTGGCACAATAATGACGTGAACACAACTTAGGCTATCCGCACTCGTCGTACTCTAAATTCATCCTCTAAAAGTAATATTTCATCCTAGTCATCGAGATTCTCTACTTTATACTACTTTCTCCCGTACCCATCCATACTCTATATCTCTACTCTATAGTTCTTTTTTATTTTTAATTCCCACCCATCTACCCACTCTCTCACCTCCCTCCTCTCTCTCTCCTCCCTCTCTTCCCATCCACCCAGCGCGACGGCGCTCCTGGGCGCGGCCCCGGCTCTCCCTCTCCCTCTCCTCCTCTCCCTCTCTCTCCTCGGCTGGGGGCTGACGCGCGCGGCCCGGCGACGGGACTCGGCCGCACGGCCCGGCGGCGGCGCTCGCACGCGCGGCCGGCGGCGGGGCTCGCTCGCTCGGTCCGGCGGCGGGGCTCGGCCGCGCGGCCCGGCGGCGGCGGCGCTCCCTCCTCGAGCTGTCCACGGCGAGCGGCGGGCGCGGCTCCGCGGCGGCCCCGGCGGCTACCCTCCCTCTTCTCTCACCTCCCCCTTCTCTCTCCTCGGCGGGCCCCGCAGCGTCCTTTAGCGTCGCCTCCGTACGCGAGCGACAGATGAAGGAGAGGAGGCCACCCGCTTCGATAGCATGCGTGGTAGCGTGCCGCGCTGCAGCACCCACGCACGCTATCGCGCCCTCCAGTACGCGCGTAGCTTACCCGGTGTGGATAGCCTTACCATTCTTAAAATTCCCAAACGGAGTTCATCTAGCATGCTACTCTCTCAATTTAATAAGTCATTTCAAAAATCTTAAAGAGCTAAAATATCTCAAGTTTTAAATATGGTTATAAAAAATATAAAAATTTATAACACTAAATTAGTGAAAATTTAATGATACTTAGTTAATATTGTAAATATTATTATTTTTTCGTATAAACTTAGTAAAAATTGAGATGTTTTCACTCTTCAAGATTTTTAAAATGACTTATAATTTAGAATTGAGACTATATGGTGATGCAGCTTCTACCATTCTTCTTTGATCATTATAAAAAAAAATTTATAAATCTTATTTATTTTATGATGACTTAGTTTAATTATTAGAGATATTTTTATAATAATTTAATAAAAATAATTTTATTATTTTATTATTTAAATAAAGAATTTGAATAAAACAGACGGTCAAAAAATAGCGATAGAAGTTAAAGATTTACAAGGGAGTACTCTCTCCGTTCCAAAATATTTATCATTTACGCTTCCAAAAAACAACTATCGACAATTATATATTTAAAAATATTAATATTTATAATACATAATTAATATCATTAGAAAGATCTTTGAATCTAGTTTTTTAATAAATTTATTTGGAGATATAAATATTGCATGTATTTTGTACAAATCAAATTAAACTTGTGGCACAAAAACCAAAAATGACTAATATTTTGGAGTACAAGCACAGGCCCATGTTGTACACTGTCATTGTCAGTCAGATCGGATCAGATAGCTTGTTCTTTTACCAATCAACGCTTATTTTTTAGATACGAAACAATATTTTTTTCTCAATAAATCAGCAAGAGTTGAAATCCGCGCTTATATTTTTCAAAACGTATCCATATCCACGCGAGGTGCCCGCCCAGCCGGCGATGGATATGGCGCCGGAGATCGGAGTGGCTTGACGCTGCGGAGTGGCTTGAGGCTGCCCAGTCGCTTGGCGCAGATCGTGCTGCGGCTTTTTTAAACCTTTTTGGTAACGTGTCAATGGCGCCGACTTTTGAAGCATTTTTCGTGTGGTCGCCTACCTGTGCTGCCTCATTGCGACCCTCGCCTGCCATTTGTTTATGCCTTTTTGCGTTGACTTCACGGTGGGATGAGTGGCAGTTGCCCGCATCCGCCAACCAAACCTCCAGCGAAGGTCAACTGCTGGGACGCTCGAGCTCCTGGCGATTTGACGTGGCGGCAAAGGCAGCGCCGGTTCGCTTTCGGCGAGATGAGCCCATTTTCACCTTGTTCGTCTGGCTGGCCAGCACCGAGCAGCTATTCAGCAGCGTTTTTCTCTCAGAACAATCAGCCAGCCAGTCGTACCGTACCAGCCAGCCGAACAGAGCAATTTGACTTGGCGAAGCGCTGGGACACGTTGATCCTTCAACTATTATAAAAGTTTGATTTTCCTCCCTCAGTTGTAAAACCGGATATCCAGTATCCTCCAACTATACAAACCGTTTGCTTTACCTTCCTCGGCTGTTTTGCGAGTGGTTTTGGTGATGTGGCAACATGGGCCCCACGGATGAGCAAAGAGAGAGGACCGCCGGCGAGGGAGCTCGCCCCCGCCGCCGAGCTGGGCCGTGCCGCCATGGATAGGGCCGCGCCGCCGCCGTGAGCTGGACCGCGCTGCCGTTTTGAGCTGTGTCGCAGGCATGGCCGGATCGCCGCCGCCCCCGCGGCAGAGCAGCTGAGCAAGGAGTGGCTGTCGCAGCGGTAGGTGCCGTTGGCGGCGGCGGCAATGGCGCGCCCGCCGGTCAACGGCGTCCATTCGCGCGAAGCTGCGCTCCATCACCGCGGTCCAGGCCGCAGCAGAGGCGGAGCCGGAGGTGTCGGCGGCGGCAGAGAGCAGCTCGTGCATCCGGTCCCGGCATACCTCAGCCACGTGTGAGCAGCCGTGGACGTCGAACACTCCGTAGAAGTCACGCCTCCCGCCGTCGACCTTTACGTGCATGCATGGAACTGTGCTACGTATAAACCGTTACAAATTGTTGCTAGCTTTTTGATTGGATGTATACATACATACTTGTTACCTTGTTAGCTTCTTTGATGGCTCGTCGAGGTGCATACATGCATGCATGGCACTGCAGCATGTTGGAGGCGCATATATGCGCATATGCAAGCTTCTATCCTTCTCAGCGTGCCTCGCCGGAACGGTGAAAGGCTCGGCGTGCCAGCCCGTGGTGGCATGGCCCAGCTCGCGGCTGCCTGGCCACGCCCGCGGCGGCGCCGTCCAGCTCGTGGCGGCGGCGGCGAGCCACCTCGCTCACCCAGCGGTGGTGGTCCGGCCCTGCCTGTGACGGCGCGGCTAGCTCACGGCGGCGGCGTGGGTGTGGCCCTGCCCGTGGCGGCACAGCCCAGCTCGCGGCGGCGGGGCGAGCTCCCGCACCTAGCTCGTGGCGACACGCCTGCGGTAGCCTAGGCACGCCCACGACAGCGCGGTCCAGCTCCTAGCGGCGGCAGCAAGCCACCTCGCCTACCGGTCCTCTCTCTCTCTTTGCTCATCTGTGGATCCCACGTTGCCACGTCACCAAAACCACTTGCAAAATAGCCAAGGGAGGTAAACCAAACCATTTGCATAGTTAGAGGTTGCTGAATATTCGGTTTTGCAACTGAGGGAGGGAAATTAAACTTTTGTAATAGTTGAAAGAGTAGAAGTAGATTTTTTCCTTTACAGAACACTTGTACTTGGGCTGCGTACCTACTTGGACACCAATGGGCTACTTGTGTGCACTTGTTCGTTGTTAGACACAGCCTTTGGAAGGTCATTTTCAATTGAGTAAAGTCTATCGGCGGTCCCTAAACTTGTTGGACTGTGTTATCTTGGCTCCTATACTCACAAATTGACCATTTAGGTCTTCAAACTTGTTCGGCCGTGCCATCTCAGTCCCTAAACTTGTTCAGCTATGTCATCCTGGTCTCTAAACTTGAAAATCACCCGTTTATATTGTTAAATTTGTTCAATTGTGTCATTTCGGTTTCTAAACTTGATTTTATTTTAAGTGTCATCTGAGTCAAAATAGGATGATCTAAAAAAACAATATGTAAAAAATAATTCATAACTTCTTCATATGAATTCGAATAAAGAAAAACTTTATATCAGAATTGTAGCCCTGATGTGATCTACAACCTTATAGTTGAAAAGTTTTTGAATTAAAACTGTTTAGCGTCCTGAAATATTATTTTAAGTTTATATATTTTGAAACTTAAAATTTAAAATTGAACTTTGGGACACTAAACGACTTCACATAAAAAACTTTTCAACTAAAAAGTTGTAGATCACGCCAGGGGCTATAATTTTGACATAAAATTTGTCTTCGTTCGAATTCGTATGAAAAAGTTATGAATTATTCTTTTATATAGAGTTTTTAGATCGCCCTAGATGAGATTTAAAACTAAGTTTAGAGACCGAGATGACACAGCTGAACAAGTTTGAGATTAAAATGGGCGATTTCTAAGTTTATGGACCGGAATGACATAGCCAAACAAGTTTGAGGATTTAAACGGTCGAATTATGAGTTTAGGGACCGAAATGACACTGTCCGATAAGTTTAGGGACCGATGATGCACTTTACTCTTTTCAATTTGACAGGCATATTTCTTATATTGCATTTTCTGTAATTTATTTTAGAAGAGTACCTTAAATTTAATTTAGGCTATACTCCCTCCATCCCATTATTTGTGTCGTTCTAGACTTTAGTGAGGATATATACCACGGAGGGAGCAAAAAGACCTACATACCACTGTATCCCGATTATTGCAAAGTGAGATGTTGCAACATGCTTCACTAAATGTGCACACGTCTTATCAAGTGCTACAAATACATCCATCTTGTAAAAATCTGCCACGACATCCACTATTCAGTACTTAAACAAATCCACACCAACTTTTCACCACTTAAACGAATCGGCAAGCATTGAAAATCAGCTTTCCCGAATTTTTAGCGCCAAACAGGTGGCGCTAGCTCTTTCTTTACACACAAAAAGAAAAACTTCACAATTCAAATCCTAATTTTGTTCAGGCGGTTTTTTTCACTTCTGTGCTAGTTATGTCACCCACCCGCAGCTTATGCTTGCAACATTTACCATCCAGCGTAGCCATTCACCTCCATGGCCATACAATCATTTACCTTCTCCTCCTTCTATTCACCTCTATGGCCATAGACTTAAACACCCCAGGTGAGGAAGACGACATGTTCAATCTGAACAAGCGCTCTCTAGGCAGCTACGTGCCTTCAGATCTAGATCTGGAAGAGGTGGAGCAGAGGGCGACGATTATGCTTTTTGTGGGACTTCGACTATAATGGGTAAAAGCGATATGGAAGCGGGGTTGTCTCCATATATCCCTTCAGAAGTATAAGGGATAATATATGAGATCTATGGTAACACCTACATCTCCTAATAAAATATAACTCCCGACCCTCCGTTATAATTTATAGGTTGTTTACATAGCTGTTATTATATATCTGGACATATTGTATATTTAGGTGCATAACAAAAAGCTAATGTACTATCTAGAAAAGTCAAAACAATCTATATTTTGGGACAGGGGATACTTTTTGATATAGGGGTGGATAGGATACGTGGTATCAGTGGCGGAGCTTGATAGGAAAATAAGAGAGGGCCAATAGCACTACTTTCTTACTTAACGTGCATATTTATTGATTTCAATCACCACTTTAACTACTAATTAATGGAGCTTTTCAATAAGCAAGGAGGGGCCATGGCCCTCTTTGGCCTGCATGTAGCTCCGCCAGTGGTGGTATAGATGTTGTAATAAATCATAGAGTTGAAAATCTTAACATAATAAAGATATTTAGTCCTTGGAGATATTTACACTTTTTCTTATCCTACGAACTCAAAATCATATCTCATATGTGAGATATGGAACTCGTAGCACTGGAGAGAGAGAGAGAGAGATCCTTGCTAGAGGCCTGTGTCTTCATGTCCATGTCCATGGCGAGAGAGATAGCACTGAAGATAAGTTCCTTGCGTTCTAGTGTCATTATCAGGCAAAAACACTCACAACATTGGCAAGCTTTTCTTCACTTCGGATTGGACTTTGGATACGGTATATATATAGGATTAGCATGATGGCAGTGTTAGGTCATCATCTGACTAAACGTGCAAGTTGCAACTACTCCCTCCGTCCTAAAATAGATGTCATTCTCGCTTCCCGAAAAGTCAGTTTTTTCAACTTTGACAAATTTTATCTTAAAAAGTATTCATATCGAACGTACACAACTAGTATCATTGGAAAGATATTTAAATTTAGTTTTTTAACAAATTTATTTGAAAATAAAAATGTTGCACATATTTTTTATAAATCTAGTTAAAGTTGAGAAAATTTGACCTGTACGTTTCTCGTAGCGTCATCTATTTTCGTAGGGAGTGAGTCCCTATGAGTATGGCAAGGAGAAAGAGGAAAAAAAACTCAAAAAGGAGTTTAATCATTTTGGGTCGGATTAGCGCTGATTATTTAAGCACTGACGCAGTCAGTCAGATCGGCAAATGTTTGAATAGTCATCAGATCAGTCACTAGCTCGTCTGCTGTCGCGTATGGAGTGGTGCCTACTGCCTAGTACGGGGCCAATCACTGTCCACGGCTTGTACGTCCCGGCAGCCGGGCCTTGTGGGGCCAACATATTATCTTCGGAATCAGAAGTTCTCAAGTTCAGCATGAAAGCTAGTACTATAGGAGTGCCTTCCGTAAGCCCGTCCGTTGCAAGTGGGTATGCACCAGGGTTCGATTTACCGACCGGTAGCTGGTAACCGCCGGCCGGCGGTATCGGTATACCGGACCGGTATTACCGGTTACCGGTAGAAACCGGTCGAATTCAAATTTTGAATTCGAACCCTAGTTCAATCGGTTCCGGACCGGTATACCGGCCGGTTTGACCGGTTACCGGCCGGTTTGACCGGTTACCGGCCGGTTTGGTGGTTTAGGGTTTACCGGCCGGCATTTTGAAATTTCAGATTTATTTTTTTTAAAAAAAATGCTGAAAAAATTTCTAAAAATAGTTAATGATTTATAGAATCCAATGATGTCAAAGTTTTCCAAATTTGAGTGCGTTTAGTATATTTTTCGACCTTCATGATTTAATGGGCCTTAACGGGCCGGCCAGGGTTTTTTATACCGACCGAAATCCGGTTACCGCCGGGCGGCGGTAACGGTATATCGGCCGGTATAAACAGTAACCGGCCGGAAACCGGCCGAATTCGAAATCGAATTCAAACTCACAGCTCAATCGGTTTTAGACGGGTATACCGGCCGGTATGACCGGTATAAACGGTAACCGGTCAAAACCAGCTGATTTTCTTTTTTTTAATGCAGAAAACAAATTTTTTTTTGAATGGCCTTTACACATAATGAAGTATAAACACCATACATTTCAGGGATAAATAGTGCCGTAGCAATACATAGGGCATACACATACTTTTATTGTATCAATACATAAGGCACATCAAAGTCATCAATACATAGTATCATATAAATAGCATATTCGTAGTCTCATACACGAACAAATGTGATAGTCATCGGCATAGGCATAATCAACGTTGTATGAAGTATGGAAAGGCCCCCATGCTGCAAGACATCTGATATTCGGCGGTGGACATCAAAGCGATACCTCGCAGTCTAAGCAACTCGGCCTTAAAATCATTCCAAGATTGGCCCGTCCATGCCGCTGTTGTCTCCCATTCTTGAACTAACATAGCGTAAAAATGGGGGTCTTCCCATTCATACACCCATCTGGTCGCAGGTTGCGTGGTAATGTCGGGAATGTGATAGTTATAGCTTGCCTGGGAGGTATCACTGTACGAGGAAGAAGAATGCTGCGGAGTGTCGTAGTCTGTAGGTGCATAAACAGTCCTCTGCGACTCCGGTTGTCCATGGTCGCGGTCCTGAGTAGCATGCGTGAACTGGGTCTCGCCTGCAAAAAAACATTATTAGTAGTTTAGAAGTCATACACAGAAACAATTGTGCGTACGTAGGTGCAATGGATACCTGTGAAACGAAGATCACCACCTCCACCAGAACCACTACCACCAGCACCAAACCCACTGCCACCACCACCACCACCAGAACCACTACCACCAGCAGCACCACCAGCACCATCACCATCACCATCACCGCCACCGTCACTGTCGTCATCAGAACCGTCATCAGTTGAGCTGCTATCCTGAGACTCCTTATACGGTGGACTACGCTGAGCCTCATCCTCAGTTTCAGTGTCACTGATCACTTGCTTTTTCTTTCCGCGTTGACGCTTGGGGTCACCCTTCTTAGGCGGCATCTGCATCTTCCTCTTCCCGAGGTGACTATCACCCACATGTCTACGGGCCCAATCACTGATGGAATCATCTCCCGTGGCCTGACGTAGATCTTGGGCGTCTATGTGGTCACTACGAGCACAAACAAATAAATCACATAAATAAAATGGACATACATAATATGAAAGCCAGACAGAGACACACATTATACCTGACAATATGTGATGGCATAGGGGCGTCTACTTCGTCATCATCCTCATCAAGAACTGGTGCCTGGTTTGATCTACCATACTCCATCCATTGCCTAACTGGATTGTTCGAGTCATAGAATGAGATTTCGGCGAACTTGTCAATGAAATCTTCGTCATCATGCAGTGGCGGTCCAGAGATATCCGCTAGTCGCAGCCGAAGATTGTAGTTGACATACACAAGCTTGTTTAGTTTTTTGTGGGACAACCGATTGCGAACCTTCGTATGAAGCAAGGCAAAAGTACTCCAATTCCGCTCGCATCCACTGGAGGAGATACATTGTGCAACAAGCCGCAAAGCAAGACGCTGCAAATTTGGAGTTTGACTACCAAATATCATCCACCAGGCCGCTGCAAGTGTAACACATTATGTTAGATATATATTCCACGAGAGCAAAGCATCAAGGGTAGAGAAGTGCTCTTAGGCTCTTACATGGGCTAGTCCTTGGATCCGCTGCCATTTTCATAGCGAGTTCGGAGCCAAACTCACCAAGCTTCTGTTGAAAAATCTCTGCCTCTTGTAAAGCCTGCATGGCGCTCTGCAAATCCGTCATGCGCGAAAATGTATCTTTCAGACCATTAAACATTGTTGGAGTTGGATCCATGTTATATGCGTACTTTGGATTTAGGACAGCACCTGCAACACATGACAAATGCCAAACAAGGGAACGGTAAGTATTCATTTCATGGAGCTTGCTAAGTAAATATAATTCATGATCGTACCTGCACCCACATACGTGTCAATGTACACGTCAGTAATCCTGTTGTCCATAATCTGTCGATACTCATTCCATGTCTGCTTATTTCTTCCAAAGATAGACTCCATCTCCATTTTGCAAGTCTGGTAGGCATACACTACATCACACATGTTAGGCTGCTTGTCTTGATCAGCGAAGCGGAGGAACTTATAAATTGGTTGAACTGTTTTGATGATGTATTCCAGTCCCTCCCACCACTGGATACTTGATAACCTTGAATGAGCAAAGCGACCGTCTTCACATTTTATCCACTTGCTTTGCAGAAATTCAGGAGAAGACATCCACTGCATGAACTTGTCACGTTTCCGGTGAAAGCTCTCTAGGAACATGTAGTTGGTCCCAAATCTAGTAACATTCCACTTGACCAACTCACCACCGATTGCCTTCCTCATCATTGCATTCAACTGAGCATGGTTGTGCAAAAAGGTTGAGATTCGCTTGCATGTTGCGATTGTACCTGAATGTTCGGGCCTTTCACCAATATCCTTCAACATCAAGTTGATGGTGTGTGCAAGGCATGGCGTCCAAACAATATGAGCATAATGGTTCCCCAGTATCTTGCAAGCTTTTTTGTAGTTGGCGCCATTGTCGGTCACCACATGTACGACATGCTCGGCGCCAATCTCTTCAACAACCTTACGAATTTCCTGAAAAATAACCACAACAGTTTTTACAAATGTGACGTAAATCACAATATTATAAATAGTATGAACCTAACAACATGTTCAGAAGCTACCTGGTATAAATATTTGGCATCTTGACTTCGCCCAGTTGCATTAATAGATTTATGAAACCATGTGACCCCATTGCAATAAATCAGGAAGTTGATGACACTCATTCTAGTGGGGCCAGTCCAAGAATCACACATCAACGTCACGCCAAAGTTGGTCCATTCCTTCTGAAACTTTGCGTACCTAGCCTTCAAGTCTTTCTCGTTCTCATCTAGGTACTTGCCATCGATATCCCTTCCAGTAGGTGACACAATGCCTTCACCTGTAGGCAGAAGCCATTCGTGAGAATACATAAAGATACAAACGTCAAAATTGAGAGAGATGACTCTGAAAGTTGTACTAACCCCACTTTTGTGTCTCTCTCACCGCACTTATAAAGTACGGATTGTCGGCCTGTCGTCCTGGGATTCCTGCAACATGGAAAAACTTTCCCCAAGCTTTCCCAATAGCTTCCTTTGCATTCTTCCCCTTCTGCGTCCAAGACCCTGTATCAATCCTTGGTTGGACCATTCCTCTCCTCCTACCGGCTGCCAAATTGTAGTCCTGCAGAACCACAGGAGTCTCCCTCTGTGATCCTGCTCTTCGAAACATCCTTTGCAAAGGATTCCCACCCTGTGAACCACTACCCCCTCCACGGTCGTAATTACCTCCTCTCTGTTGCACCCCCTGCTCGTACTCATATTCTGCTCTCGACTGATTAAGTGCTTGCTGGAGCTGCTCCTCATATTCATCATCACCAAGTGGATGGTTACCCTCCGCTGCAGCCTTCTCTCTTGCCAACTTTTGTCGAGACCGGTCAGAAGTTGCCTTTTTAGTTCTGTCAAGATCACGTTGAAAGTACTCACGCACATCATCTGGCACGCTTCTGCAATGCACCACCTGCGACCCGCGACCGGCTAAATGTTCTTTGAATCTTGTTGCACCACCACCTCCTTTCATCGTATGACAGTAGTTGCACCTCCACCCAGGAGAAAGGTTTTCACCATGCTCCCATACAATGTCTTTTCCTCTGCTTGACATTGTGCACCTGCATGAATGGACAACACAAACTAATCAATCACATAGATTAAATCTACGTAAATAAGTGGCTAAGTCACAACCTTCCACCTAAATAAAATTTACCTAAACAATATAAACCTAAAATATACATCAGTATTTACCTAAAATATACATCAGTATTAGCACACCTACAACCTAAAATATACATCAAACCTAAAATCCTAAACCAAATCCTAAACATAACCCTAACTAATAACCTAAACACACCATAAATCCTACTAAAATCCTAAATCAAATTACCACTGCACCCTAGATCAATAGATAACTACTTCCTATTCCAAATCCTAAAGCTAATCCTACTAAAAATGCTCAAGAAAAGAAGAAACATCCTTACCTGTCGAAACCGGCGATACCGGCCGGTTACCGGTAGAAACCGGCCGAGAAACCGGTGAAACCGCCCGGTACCCGGCGGATCCGCGCGCGCGGCGGTATCCCGGTCTTACCGACCGGTATACCGGTGCTACCGGCCGGTACGAACGCGGCGGCGAGCGGACGAGCGGGGAGGCGGCGCTTTCGGGCTGCTGCGGCGCGGAGGGGGGAAATGGGGGGTGGCTCTGCCCCCCCCGTGACCCAGGGTGCTGTTTTGTGCCCGTTCGGGCCTAATGGGCCTAACGGGCCTTTTTTTTTTACTTCGGGACTTCGAAAAAAATTCTAAATGTAGTCAAATTTGAAAAATTTTGACACCATTGGAATCTATAAATCATGAAGTATTTTTAGGAATTTTTTTACCATTTTTCCCTCCGATTTTAAATTTCAAATTTCGGTTTTTCCAAACCGGCCGGTACCGGTACCGGTCCGGACCGGTATTACCGGTAACCGGCCGGTTACCGCGGTATGCCGTCGGTAAATAGAACCCTGGTATGCACTATGCAGTGGCCAGTGGGACTGTGTGAGTGGAAAGGAGGCCCCGGTTGGACCGCAAATTGCCCACTACCGTGTTTCACCAGCAGATAGGCTTCCTCGTTTTTCCTAAAATTTTTCGAGACCTAGGGGCTTATAAGCACCCCAACTAAAATTTAGCGAGCTAATTAATAGAGATAAAGTTTAACTAGGTAAAAATTATTTTTAGCTAGGGGTGTTTGGATGCTCTAGTTAATTCAAAATCTTGACCATGCTACTCCTCATTAATACTATTGTTTAGATAGTTAAACTTTAACTGGATGTGTTGGATGCTCTAACTAAATTTTAGTTGGAGATAGTTTGGTCATTTAGACATTTTAGCTGGTTTTAACTGGGTTGAAACAGCTAATTGGATTGTGTACATTTTGGTCTCTAGCTAAACTTTAGGTAGGTTTAACTATGAGGTGTTTGAATGCATCATAACTAAAATTAGTCAACTAAAGTTTAGTTGGTGCATCCAAACAGGGCCCTAGACGTAGACGCTCGTATATTATTATAAACCACATGTTGTTTTAATAAATTTGCTACTACCTTCGTTCTAGTTTAGAGCTTGGTGCTTGTTCACACTGTTGGAGAGGCTCTAAGATGGATCATTAGATGTTTTGATACACGATTGCTTTGCAATATTGATATAGGTTGCCTTATTTAAAATCTAAGATCTTCTAGGTGCATTTAAAATCTTAGATCAAACAAAGTGTTGCATAAGGCTCCGTTTAGTTTGAAAATTTTTCTTCTCTCTCCATCACATCGATTGTACTTTTCGTCTGCATGGAGCACTAAATGAAGTAGCACCTGTTGCATGTTTGTACTTTTTGCCTGTCTATCTCGAGATGAATCTTTTGAGTCTACTTGGGTCATGATTGGACAAAAGTTGTCAAATACAAACGAAAGTGCTACAGTGCACTTTTCCCTAACTTTTTCTCAACTAAACACAGCCTAAGTTGCCAACCGAAGTTGAAAGTTATTATACAGCCTATGGCAACGGTGAGAAAATATAACTAGCTGCTAACTAAGGGCAAAATAATATGAACAACATTATAGGATATACCATCTAAAAGAGATGAAGTCATTGCAAGTTTTTTTATTTTTATCTTGTAAATAAAATGAAAAAGGAACTAAAGACTGAGGTTGACACAATAAAAACGAAACATAATACTCAAACTGAATTTGACAAATAGAAACTGAAAACTAAAGTAGACACAGTGGAAAATAAATAACTGAAACGTAAAATTGAAACTAAAATTGGCAACTAGAAAATAGAACTAAAATTGTCAAAAAAGGAAAACTAAAGTAGACAAAATAAAAAACTAAAAATGAAACATAATAATAAAACTGAAATCAACAACCATATATTGGAGTAAAATTGACAAATAAAAATTGAAAACTAAAGTAGATACAACAAAAACGAAATGATCAAAACACAAATCCGAAAACAGAAATTGACAACTAGAAAACTGAACTAAAATCAGAAAATAAAAACTGAAAGTTAAAGTAGATATAATAAAAAGCAAAAAAAAAGTATGGAACTAAAATTGACAACAAAAAATTGAAGTCCTCTGAAACGTAATAAAAGCCAAATAAAATTTAAAATAGAGAGTCGAAGAAAAAAATGTACTATTTGAAGAAAGCTAAACATCGCTCGTGTGAAATAAGTGTCTTTGTCACTTGTTCTTTTTGCCGTTGGATCTGCGTCTCCTCGGATCTGTACCGTCAGTCTGTTCTGGCTTGGCTCTGTTCGCTTCAACTTATAAGTATTTATTTTAATTTATTTTTTGCCACAAAATAATATTTTACTCTTAAAAAAATCAGCATTTAAGCCAATATCAATAGAGCCTAGCAGCTGGTCATCATCGGTCAAGCGGCAGAGTCAAGGCCGTGATGATTGATTGGAGCCTTGGAGGTAACAGCAGGCAGATCATGATCTGACTGCGGTTGCAGCATGCGTTAAGCCGTACATAAAGGTTTCGAGTGACGATACTGATTAGCCCCACCCCCACGTGATGACCTAGCAGGCCGGCCTAGTAGGGTGTCCTATATTAATGAACCTATATGTTTTTCTTACATATTTTCGGATTATGTAAAATAGATAACCTATGTGTTCGTCACTATATTTTTATCTAGGGGCACCCTTATAATATAAGGCTTGTTCGTTTGAATTGAAAGTAACACTGATTTTAATTGAGGCTAATTTATTATTAGAGAAAAGTACTATTTTATGGTTGCTGCAAGCTGAACAAGACATTTTAACAGCTTATTCTTTTGACCAATCAGCGTTTATTTTTAGCTACGAAACAGTATTTTTCTCTCACAACAAATCAGCACGAGCCGAAATCAGCGTTTATTTTTTTTAAAAAAACAGGCTGTAATACATTCACGTGCACAGTTAGAGCAACCAATCATGTTTTAGAGTTTATGATTGAAAAGGGGCCAAAACCACCTGACCACCACCCTCGCTCTGTCTCGGGCCTTGATCAAGGATGGCAGCGAATCGGGTTGGGACGGATATTTACAGGTTTCGATTCTAGCGAATTCGGGTCTAATTTATCATCCATAGTTTTTGGGTTCGGGTTCGGTTTTCGTTTTTCACCCGCGCATACCTAATGGATATCCGAAAACATTTTCAATAAAAACTCATGTATTTTTATTAATAAATTGTTTATGTAATCTATTAAACTTGTTGCAAGTTGATTTATAAAATTATGTATCGTTTATTGCCTCTTGTTTATACATTTAAATATGTAATATATATCATACATATATTGCTAAAAATTATTTATTATTTTCTTATTCTTATATAGTGGTGGGCTTCGGGTTTTGGTTAATCCATCGGGTTTCAGGTATCCACGGGTTTTGATTTCAAGGATAAATTTTCATCCAAATTGGTGTCCCGTTCGAGTTCAAATTTTAAATTCAAATTTTAATTTTAGATATCAAAGACTCCATCCGATTTGAAGCCGCCTTGCCATCCTTGGCCCTCGTCTAATTCCAACTCGGGGGGATGCCTCCAACTCACAAATCCGGCCGGCCTAAGGATGGACCAAAAACTCGTAACTCGCTAGCTCGCTCGACTTGCTCGTTAGTAGTTCGGCTCGAGCTCGACTCGTTTTATAATGAGCCAGCTCGAGCTGGCTCACGAGTTGCTCGCGAGCCATAACAAGCCAAGATATATAACAACTATTGTATACATCAACGATCAACAGATAATGATGGATCATAGTCATAGATGATAGAATACTTATATTTTCCATTATAAAATTCAAATATATTTTGTTTACTTTATTTTAAATATGCATGTGATGTATTTTTTGTGTGGATTTGTGATTATCATCTCTATGTATATGTTTTTAATGCTCTGGCTCATGAGCTAAACGATCTAACTCGAGTCACTAACGAGCTAAGCCGAATTAGCTTTCTAGCTCGTTTGTGTAACGGGCTATAACGAGTCGTGCCATTACAAGCCGAGCTATAACTAACGAGCCGAACTGGCTTGATATACAGGCCTATGCCGGCCCACGGATCGCCATCTCCATTTGTCCACCTCGATTCTATCATCCGGATCCCGCGAGTCAAATCGCCGAGCCCGCGCCGCTTGGGCCTGCTCCGCAGGATCCACCTCCATCCTCTCCACCGTCGCCTGCGCGACGCGCCGCCCACCAATCGCCGTGAGGCCGCGACGCCCCTGCAGCCCGCCAGCTCCGTCGCGTAGAGGACGCCGCGCCGCCAATCACCGCCCCGCTCCCCCCTTTCCACCGCTCACAATCTCCATACGGCTGCTGCCGGTCTTCCCCTCGCGCCCTACCCGTCTTCGTCGCCTGCTACCGCGCTAGGCCGGACTCTTAAACCCTAGCGACTCGAGGCTCAGCCAATCCCCGCGCCAGGATGCCGTCAGCGTCGGGCCCGGTGGCCGTGACGGCGGCAAAGGCCGCGCCGTCCCCGGCCGTCGGGATCTCGCCGGACCTGTACCCGACGGAGGACGACCTGCCCTACGAGGAGGAGATCCTGCGGGAGCCCTTCAAGCTCAAGGGGTGGTGGCGCTACCTCGTGGCCCGCGCCGCGGCGCCGTTCGCCAAGCGCGCCGTCATCTACGAGCGCGCGCTCAAGGCGCTCCCGGGGAGCTACAAGCTCTGGCACGCCTACCTCCGCGACCGCCTCGACCACGCGCGCCCGCACCCCATCGACCACCCGGCCTACTCCTCCCTCAACAACACCTTCGAGCGGGCGCTGGCCACCATGCACAAGATGCCGCGCGTCTGGGTCCTCTACCTCACCTCGCTGCTCGACCAGCGCCTGCTCACGCGCGCGCGCCGCTCCTTCGACCGCGCCCTCCGCGCGCTCCCCGTCACGCAGCACGACCGCATCTGGCCGCTGTACCTCCGCCTCGCCTCGCTCCCGGCCTGCCCCGTGGAGACGTCCCTCCGAGTCTTCCGCCGATACCTCCAATTCGACCCCTCCCATGCCGAGGACTTCATCAACTTCCTTATATCCGCCAATCACTGGCAGGAGGCCGCCAACCGTCTGGCTTCTGTGCTCAACGACGATGGGTTCCGCTCCGTCAAGGGGAAAACAAGGCACCAGCTCTGGCTCGAGCTCTGCGAGATCCTCACCAAGCATGCTGATGAGGTTGCCGGTCTCAAGGTGGACGCCATTCTGCGTGGCGGGATACGCAAGTTCACCGATGAGGTCGGCAAGCTGTGGACCTCACTGGCTGATTACTATGTCAGGAGAGGCCTTTTCGAAAAAGCTAGGGATGTATTTGAGGAGGGCGTTTCTTCAGTGGTTACCGTCAAGGAGTTCAGTGTGGTGTTTGAGGCATATACTCAGTTTGAGCAGAGTATGCTTGCGGCAAAGCTGGAGGCTGCTGAGGAAGAAGGGGATGAGGATGAGAATGAGGGAGGGGGCAGGAAGAGTGGGATGGACAAGTTATCGAAGAAATTCCTCGATGAATTCTGGTTGAACGATGAGGATGATACTGATTTGAGGATGGCAAGGTTTGAGCATCTGTTGGATCGCAGGCCAGAGCTTCTTAGCAGTGTGCTGTTGCGACAGAATCCACATAATGTGGAGGAGTGGCACAGGTGAGGTTTGCTATAACACCTGAACTTTATTGATTGTGTTGTCTAGGCAGATTAGTTGTTACTTGGATATGTGCAGATTGAGCCACCAATGTGTATTGGAGTCACCGTTAATATTTCTGAGGGATTACTTAGTTTCTGTCACCCTTCGATTGCATGCTTTCCCCCCCATTATTTTCATTCAGAGATGTTTGTGAGACGTTTTGACAAGGTAGTATCTCAATCTTCTGTACTGTAGGTTACTACATCAATTTAGTTGGAAAATTCGTGTTGAACCATCAATCCATTCCACAAAGTTACTAGCTCTGCAAAACCTGCAATATTGTGTTCTCTCGTTTGAAAACAAATATGATGTAAAATTTATTCAGTTCCAAATTATAGTTCACTTTAGCTTTGCCTTAAGTCAATTTGGTTCACTTTAATTCTCCATGAAATATGTCTTGATAGTGCATTTATTTGAAATTGTAATTGATATTTTTTTAGAGTTCAAGGGCGTAGCCCCCGGCCTTTATATTACAAAAGACCACCATTTAAAGCATTCAATACATCAAGAAACCAAACCAACAGTACAACACAAACACACCCACCATGGAAAAACTACAGTTGCAAAAACATCACTGAAACTAAAACCCACTTTACATTCCCTAGGCCTCGTCGTAACCAAACAAATCAATCAATTTCCTTTCTATCACCGCCTTCTCCAGATTATTGCCTTCCATCAGCAGAGTTTCTGCTTCAGGGACAACTGATTTCTTCCAATCAGACCCTTTGGAAAAGGAAACACTCCCATTTGATTAATATATTTTCTAAGTACTTGATCAAATTTTAGAGAATTTTGACTTAATAAGAGAACTAAATTGAACAATAATTGTGAACAGAGTGCGTTTGTATGAGTTAATTGGGGATCTTACGACATAGTCACATGGGTATAAGTGTTTGCACATTTTCTCTATAGCTGGGCAAATTACTGATTCTTTCATGATTGCAAGTCTATGCTCAGATTCCTTTAAATAGGTGATGTCGTGAGATGCAAACATGTAGTGCTCTGTTGATGCAAATTACCATTTCCTTTTGTGTTCTCTGGCTTGATGGGGTTGGCTAATAATGCAACAATATGTGCAGGAGGGTGAAACTCTTTGAAAAGGATCCTGCAAGGCAAGTAGCAACATATGTTGAGGCTGTGAAAACTGTAGACCCAATGAAGGCAGTTGGGAAACCCCATACTCTGTGGGTGGCATTTGCAAAGATGTATGAGAAACACAATCGTCTAGATAGCGCTGAAGATATCTTCAAACGGGCTACTCAGGTGAATTATAAGGCAGTTGATCACTTAGCCAGCATCTGGTGTGAGTGGGCAGAGATGGAGCTGCGCCACAGCAATTTTGACAAGGCTATTGAGCTCATGAGGCAAGCAACAGCAGAGCCCTCTGTTGAGGTTAAGAGACGGGGTATAATTTATTTTGTCAGATCTGTTTTAATTTTTAATTTTCCTGTGTATTTTACAAAACATTCATGCTAACAATATGATTGATGCAGCTGCTGCTGAGGGGGACGAGCCTGTCCAAATGAAAGTGCACAAATCTTTGAAACTGTGGAGCTTTTATGTTGATCTGGAGGAGAGCCTTGGAACCTTAGACTCTACCCGTGCAGTTTATGAGAGAATATTAGATTTACGAATTGCCACTCCACAGATAATTCTCAATTATGCATATCTTCTTGAGGTAAGATCTTTCTCCAAAGTCAGCATGTTTTACTTTTCAAATAGGATCTTTTGATGCATCTTTTAATATTCTGTTTGTTACTGTTTCTTTCACAACAGGAGCACAAGTATTTCGAAGATGCATTTAAAGTGTATGAAAGGGGCGTGAAAATATTTAAGTATCCCCACGTTAAGGCCATTTGGGTTACCTACCTTACAAAGTTTGTACATAGATACAAGAGAAGCAAGTTAGAACGAGCAAGAGAGCTTTTCCATGAAGCTGTACAACAGGTATGTAAAATTTCGCCCATGTTTTGTTTTACGTGCAGTGTGCTACACATAATCATATTCAACACTTTTTAGCATCATCGTAAGAGTATGCCATGAAAAGTACTTGATCGATAATACAATTTAAGCACCATGGCTAGTTTTTCAATTCCAAATTATATTTGATTTTGTGCTTCTTTTGGAACCATGTGTCCCTCAATTCCTGTTGTAGTCTGTCATTATTCTTCGCGCCTGATTTACTTGTTTTGTTTGAGACACTGGTACCTGTTTCTTTCCTGCATTTGACTTCGATTTCTTGAGAAAGTTACTTTCAACATATTGCTTCTTTACTTACATTGTATTTCTTTTGATCAGGCTCCTCCAGAGGAAAAGAAGCCCCTATATTTACAATGGGCAAAACTGGAGGAAGACTATGGTCTTGCAAAACGTGCTATGAATGTATATGATGAAGCTGTAAGAGCTGTTCCTAATAGTGAAAAAATGGCCATGTATGAAATCTATATAGCACGTGCTGCCGAACTCTTCGGTGTTCCAAGGACAAGACAAATTTATGAGGTAAGTGTATTACCCTTTCCCTTGGGCTTTGTGATTGATGCTTTATAGTTTTTTGCTGCAATTTCTGTATTATATCATTTGTTTTTGGATTCAGTTTTGTTCCAATGCATCATTGTTGTGGAGGAAAGAAATTGATATAGATCTGACATCTGAGCTCTTTAACGCTGCCTTTTTACTATTTGGTAACTGGATGAATTAATATATATGTTTCTTCTATACTCACCCCAGCAATCCTGCTTTGTGCTTTCAATTGCTGTCTTGTATTGTTTTAATTGATAGACTGGCTGTGTTATACTCTTATTATGATCTAGTTCTGCTACAACACTTCAGAACATGAAAATGTCAGCTGGCTAAGCTTGTTTTTACAATTTTTACTAATTAGCCATGACATGAATTAATCCGTATTTTATGCTCCTACCAGCCATCTATAATTCCATATGCTGAGTTTATTGTGCACTCCACACTCCAGATTTAGCCTGGTTGTGTCTTCAATATTTGCAGATGTTTTGTTGGTTACTGATAGTTTGATACTAACTTTCCCTGCTTTCTTTGTTGTCACATTTGCAGCAAGCAATTGAATCTGGCCTTCCAGACAGAGATGTTCTCACAATGTGCATGAAATTTGCTGAGCTAGAGAGAAGCCTTGGGGAAATTGATCGTTCGCGTGCCATCTATGTGCATGCATCCAACTATGCTGATCCAAACAATCCTGACTTTTGGAAGAAGTGGAATGATTTTGAGATTCAGCACGGTAATGAAGACACATTCAGAGAGATGCTTCGTATCAAACGCACAGTGGCTGCTAGCCGCAGTCAGGTATGCCACACGTATCAACTTAATGTGCAGTTTGACATGAACATTATTTCGTGTATCACAAATTAACATTGACTTATAATGTTGTGCAGACACATTTCATACTACCGGAGTACTTGATGCAAAGGGACCAGAGGTTAAACCTGGACGAAGCAGTTGACACTCTGAAGCGTGCAGGCGTCCCTGAGGATGAGATGGCAGCCTTGGAAAGGCAACTGGCTCCAGGACCATCCACTGCACCAGCACCAAGCACTACCCCAGCCTCTGCTAACAGGATGATGAACTTCGTCAGTGCTGGAGTAGAGGCACAGGCCGAAAACAGCAGGCAACAAGCTGGTAACAATGAGGACATTGAGCTGCCTGATGAGAGTGACGACGAGGAACCAGATGTCCAAATTGCGGAGAAGAGTGTTCCCGCTGCGGTATTTGGTGAGCTCGGCAAGAGAGCTGCCGAGAACGCTGCGGAGAACAATGAGGAAAGCTCAGGTGCCCAAGGGAATGAGCAGCTGGGCGCCCTCGAGAGGATAAAGAGACGACGCCAATAGTCTGCTGCTGCTAAGCGTGCACCATGGTATCCACATGATCTTTAGCGATGTTGTACTTGTTACATGTAAACATTTTTCGAGTGGAATTTTGTTGTACAAGCATTTACGGAAGTTGATTGGAGTACATACTGTGGCCATTTTTGTGTAGGCTTGGGCTTGTTTCTTTGTCCTTGAAAGAACATGATGGCGAAATATTATCTTTGGGCCAGAATTTTGTCCGAGTTGAATTCGAAAAAAACATAGTCAGATGGCAGCTATTCGTGGTCGCATTCTGAACAATCTTGTTAGTAATCGTAATAACAATATAAAAAGGAGAAAACGACGAAATTTTCTCCGATTCCATCTGTACTTGTGATCGTCATATGTTATTATGCTTTCTCTTTACAAACTCATCTGTACAAAATAATTCTAAAGCATGTTTGCAACTACAACTCCAAATGCGAATAACCTGCTCTCCATCACTTGACATAATCAGAACCATCAAGGAAGTGAGCAAACTCTGTCTTGTTCAGTTTGCTGCTAACTTCCTCCCAGTTCTTGACAAGGTCCGGAAGAGGCTTCGTGTGAATTTTCACCTGCCTGCTCATCAGCCTCCTCACCGGGACTCTGAGGAACTCTTGCACCCAGGATAATGCCTGCATGCGCAAGAGATGGCATCAATATTAGTTAACCCAAGCACGTAATAATGGATCTTTCAGTAGGACATCTGATTGTGTTCAGTACATTGCTGTTGCTGATTATATCCTCATAATAGAGGATCATGTGCCGCGTACTCTTGAAGTGGTCCAAACAATCTCTTATGGCCTTCTCGATGTTTCTGATGTTTGTAATCAGAGTCGACGGATCCAGATGTGGTTTGAATTTTGCTAATATCTCAGCCTGCCCAAAATGAACTGTACTAATCAGCTAAGAAGTTGCAGTGTAACATCGGCTTAGATGTAGTCTCTCTTTTCCCCACCAGTGTCTAATCAAAATCACAAAGTTGCCATAAAATATGTGATACAGTATATGTACTAAGCCACAACTCATGTAAAATGAGATGTGGACAGCACTATATGCTCAAAAGGATATATGAGACCAACTGAACAAAGCTATGCCAGTAAAGTTGTTTGAAACTGTTTGTGCATCGAAGTTACCTCTTCTTTAGAGTGAACATGAGACTTGTGAGTCCCATTCAACTGCTTTGCATCTTTGTCATAGTCGTTGGCCAACACAGATATAAGCCTGCGCAACGTGTTCCTCCTGAACAGGAATATCACAGAGACACCCTTCTTGTTCAAATAACTAACTATATCTTCAGGATTTTCCAAAATTCCCTGGAAAAACACAATGTTGAAAAGTTATGGCCAGGCACATATTTAACATCTGGTAGGCGTAAGCATAGCTCCAATCATTCTGATAAAAATGAGCAGAACAAGTTTCAACTTGGATCACCATTGTTAAATGTTAATGAGCTTAAATGGTGAATTTTGCTTAGTACAGAGTTTTTAAGACCTACAACCTGTAGGCGTGTCAGTAGTTGGCAGTTGGCACATAGGCCATAGCTTTGAGAAAAATAGCCATATTACAGTATGATAGAGTTGAATTATAGCTATAGTTCTTGTAGAATCCAAACTTTGGTAAGGAAAATAGATAATATAAATAGGTTTGCCCATGTTCCACCCACTAGAACTGTAGTTTATAGCACAGTGCTAGGAACCGCTGGCAAGGACTCCTCATGTTATGCTGTTTTTTCTTTCATTTATAGAAAACCATGGTTGAAGTACCTGATTAAGCATCCACTTCAGTCCAAATGCAGCTGTGCACTCATTTTTTGCTGCGCTGGTGAGCCAGTCCAAATTATACAATTTGTCAAGTGTTTGTAAGATAGACGAGATATTTTCTCTTCTTTCCACTCTGTTAAAGATTTCACCATTGGAACTAATGTTAGGGTGGCTATTCAGCAAGGTCTCAAACCATCCACTTCCCGATCTTTGCATAGACACAATTACAAAGAATTGAACAGGAGTACACGAGCACTCCCCCCTGCAGCAGAAGGCAAATCAATATCAACATCAGCCACAAAATATAATGTACTACATAATTGAGGACTACAAAGATTTTATCTATCCTCAGAGTCAGGTAGTGGATGTTACCTGCTATAACTCGTAGGTTTTGGAAAGTGCACATAACTGAGCTCCTCATATGGCACATAAGGCTTTCTGCAAATATCGTCCCGTTGTTCTTCTCGACTATTCCCCTCTCTTTTGTTCTCTAGTGTTATCTGATTAAAGGAGAGGTAGCATACATAGAAACTGAATGACACAATGAAGAAAACGAAGATTGGCCGTGGCAGAATTGGTGCTCCCTTGGAACTCTTAAGTGAATAAGGGTGCTGCAAGCGCAAACACGATTTTAACGATCAGGCATTGCTGCAGGTAGCAAGCATTGGGGTCAAATAACTGTAGTACAGGAGCACTGTGCTATACCATTTTCTGCTTGCAACAGGTAACTACTGTCTAGGCTGATTTCCTGTTCTCCCACTTGAGCACAGCGAGGAAGCATGTTTAATCCTAATTGACATCAGAAGCTCACCATGTGCCAACGCGTCACAGTGCATCCTGGTAAATCAAATACAGATTTTACAGCCAGTTAGCTTCTCGTAAAGAAGTGACATGCTCGACAATGTAGCTGCCAATGCAGTACTAATTGCAAATCTGATGCTCAACACAGTTTCATCAGGAACGACGTGGACGGATATGAAACAAAATAGGCCCAAAAAAAATTGAGAGAGAGAAAAAAAAAATTCAAACTAAACCATGAAATAGGGTTGGATACAATAATGAAAGGGGATAGGAGCAGATGAGAACCAGCTCCACTAAATGCGGGGATAATCTCTTACCAAAACTCGCGACACGGAGCAGCCGACGAAATCCCAGGTGGGATTTGAACTCCGAAATGACGAAGAACCCGCGGGAGATGGAGAAAGAGAAGATCTGAAGGCGGCTGGTTTTACTCGAGGTGAGCGAGATTCAGCTATAGACAAGCCTCCAACTCGAAGAAGCAAGCGGCTCCCCAAAACCCTCGGCAGCCAGAGGAGCAGAGCCAAGATTTGGGTGCGAAGAATCGAGCAGCTGGCCGGGCCAAGGAAGGCTCCGAACTCCCCGCAGATGAGAGAAGCCTCAAGCAGCGGCAGGCAAGAAGAGGCAGCTCTAGCTCTAACAGCAAGACTCCAGCAAGATCACGTGAGCAACCTAACACGCGTCGCGGGGGAGGCGGGGAAGAATGGTCATCACCTGCTTCGTCAGCCGTAGGCCGGAGCGCGGACTTCGACTTCTTCCCCGAGCTCGCGCTATCTCTTTCGCCCGGCTCCGCCGACCTTTCCTCGGATGCCTCTCGTCTCGCTCTCGCAATCAAGATCGGAAAAACGGTGCCGTAGGAATGCCTCTTGAATTCCTTTTTTAAGATGGTTCGAAATGTGGGCAAGGGCGCTCTTTTTTTTTTTGAACTAAAAAAAGGACAAACCAAGCAAAGCAAAGAAAAACGAAGGAAGTGGATTCATCATCCACTGACCCACGGCATGAAGTATGAACGAGCTGGAGCGTTTCCTGCACTTGGTGTTCGTGGACCATTTGCAAAATATAAGACTAGAAGAGGCTGACAATTTCCTTCGGCTGGTATCGGCGTGCTCAAATCAAATTCCTATGCTTGTTGTTTTTTTCCCATCTTGGAGTCGGTGTCTAGAGTTCTACATGAGACAAATGTAATTTACAAAGCTTATTTCATGGAAGTTGAAGATGATCTGGTTCCTTGATGATCTTGCAAGAGAATATAATTTTATTAAAGAAGAACTAAGAGATCTTAATAAAAGAATTCAAATTCTAGAGCTTAATACCAAGGGAGACTGCAAAAATAAAATTATTGAAGAAGAGCCTCAAGATGATGAATTAATTGGCTCTATAAAAAGATATTTTAAACAAAAATGGTACACCAATGATATATCATATGAATTCCAAGATAGGTTCAGGTCCGCCTATAACACCCTACTAGATTTTGGAGCTGATGTAAATTGCATTATATATATATATGAAAATTATTTTCTACTCCTAGGGAGTAGTTACTCCCATGTTTATATCTCTAAATTTAGATCATCTATGATCCGAAAAAATATATGTAGATGAAGTATATGCTCATACTAAACTATCTAGAGTAGTATGTGGTTATACTTTTCTGTTATCCATATGGTATATGGTTGTACTTTTTAATATACTACTGTAGTGGTATTTTAGTAATATATTTAAAAATATAGGCTCTGATGAAAAATTTTCACATATTAAGATTTAAAGTATCTTAAATTAAGTATCTAAATATACTCAAACTGATAAATTAGTATGCACGTATGCAAAATGTGGTTTATTAAAGGTGGGAGTAACTACTCTGGCAGTATATAAAATCCACCCACACACGCGTGCGTGCGCGCGCGCGCACACATATATACACACACTAATCAGAGCGTTGGACTCTGATTAATAATCAGCGTCCTCAAAGGAGCCATGTGCACGCTTGCCATGCACGGGACCATGAGACACTGAGGTTATGAGTAATTTCCACTGCCATGTATGGTAATTATTGCATTGATTTTTACGCTATTGAATGGGTGTTATGCTTTCTGCCATTAGTGCTGGTACATGCAGCTACATGTGTGGCAAACGTGCATGCTGCACCAATTGGCATGGCAGTTTTTTTTATTACTACTAGCATGTCCTTCGGTAAATAATTCTACACGTGTGTGTGTCTAATAAAAAATTGGTTATCCTAGATGGCTAGGCTGGATAAAATCGTCGTCTCTTTACTACTCGTCTCGTCTGTGATTTTCACGGTAGAATCTTATTTGTCTAGGAATTATTGATCAAAGAAAATGACCATGGTAGTAATAAAAAATCCTCATTCGGAGATAGGATACCTGGCTACCACAGCAAAATTTACTGTGCATGGGTCCATTTGGAATTATTTATCGAATAAAATGATAATAGTAGTAATAAAAAATTCCTCATCTGGAGATCGGACGCATAGCAAGTAGCACAACCACTGCAGATAGGCCTCAAGAGTATTGAACGAATAAAATTATCATAGTGGTAATAAAAAGTCGTCACCTGAAGATCAGATGCCAATCACAACCAAATTTACTTCGTAAGGAATTATTTACCAAAGCAAATGATAATAGTAGTAATAAAAAAAATTCCATCCTAAGATCGGACGCCTAAGTAGCATAGCAGAATTTACTACGTGCGGACGTGTCGAGAATAATGATGGAAGAATATGACCATAGCAGTAATAAATCATCGAGAGATCGGTAAGTAGCACAGCCAAATTTATTGTGCATGTTTATCAGTTCAAATAATAATAATAGTAATTATGACGCCAAACGTTTCACGTCATTCATTGTCTTGCAGCACATGAACGAATTAACTGATACAGCAGATAAAAAGGTAAAAAGTAACTTTATTACTACCGGCTCACATGGAACCAGCGAGCGCGCTGTCCATTCACGGAGAGGGCGCTGATTATTAATCAGAGGACAACGCTCTAATTAGTAGAGTCCTCTCTCTCTATATATATATAATGTGTTACCACTTTAAACCAAACAATATTAAGATTTTTTATATTATACCTTTATAAGAAGTGTTTCACATGATCTTTTTTAGAGGTAATTCCTCAAGTTTTGGAACCCTATAGGCTAAAACTCCCGCTCAACTTGCAGGATACAACTCTTTGTATAGGAGATTTGCCGAGTGAGAAATCTCTCGTTCATCAAGATCGGAAAAGTGTCAAATAAAATGGTGGACAGAATTGCAAAAAAAGCAGGGCATATTAAAACCTTAAGCTTTTGTCTTCTCTCTTGTCAGACATTACCACATTAACCGATATGCAACGTTGCTCGAGCTTTGCAACATTTCGAATGGAGCAATCGTCGCCCTATACTTTGTCTCTGATGCAATGAAATTTTAAACTAATTTTTTTTGGTTCCTCCGTAACGTGTTCGTTACGTATTTATTTATCTTGTCATTCTTCGCGCATTAAAAGATGCCTTAGAGCATCTCCAATATTTTCTAAAAATCAACCGGTAAATCGATGCATTTTTTAAGTGGTTAAAAGTTCGGGGTATATTTGTTCGGCTACTCCATCAATTTTTAAAATCTCGCTTCTAAAATATAGAAATCAATTTTACATCAGGAATCTCGGACTATTTTCAACCACTTTTATACTCTCTTTTTTTGCGAATTCACTTTTATACTTTCTTTGTCTCTTGTATACTCGCATTGAAAACCATATTCTTCATATTCCTCCCCACATCCTTCCACAACAGATGTGTATGTATTTCCGTGCGATCGGGTCTATTTTCCCAATTGTGAAAGATTGAAATGTAACATAGGGAGTTGTTGGAGACGGTATTTTTAATCTTGCTAAAAAATCAAGATTAAATAGTGGGTCTTGATAACTCTTAGAGATGCTCTTTGATTCTCAGTTAATTCCACTTTGACGTTTTGTTTCTTTGCTAGAACCATTTAGGCCCCTTTAACAGCGCAAAAAAGGTAAAAAGTGTAGGAATCAATTTATTCCACGGAAAAAATTAGAAGGCAGTCCAAATATCTCATGTTCTAAAAAGACTCTTAAAATTTCGTCCTTGTTGAATGGGTATGGCACACCCGCAATCTCGTGCATTTTCAGGGTGGATATATAGTTTTCTTTTGTGGTAGTTAGCGATTGCAGCTGAATTATTAGAGTGATGAATCATGGAAAAGTATTGTGGATCACAATGTTTATTTGACTCTTCATGAGAAAAACACACGGACAACGGTGACTTAGTTTGAGTAGTCGGTTGCGTGTGTTGTCTGTATCTTGCGCCATTCAAAACTTGATATGTGAGCAAAAACCCTGTCCGCGTCGATTTGTTCAAAAAGCTGTTTCTACCAAATCCAAATGCACTAAGCTACTGAAAAGTCGGCTCTGCTGCTTTTTCTGAGGAACACCAAAAGAAAAGCTTCGAGATTTTTGGCTGCACTTCAATCAATTGTTTAACAATTAAAACATATAATATAATCACGTTGGCTGGAACGCTTTCGCGGATTTTCGTAATCGAACGGCAAGTTCAAAACCTGGTAGAACGGAAAAGGCGGACCAGAGTAGGCTACATGAGGTTGCAATTATGCGGAATTATGAGCTTGAATTACAAAGGCAAATATATATATTTTCTCTGTACGTTAGAGCAAACGAAATTCGTCCAAACATTCACTAAAATTTAGACCTGAGAAAGAGAAACCACAAGCCCACAACTACTGTTGTAATCCTGCGATGGCACTGGCAGCCTAATGCGTTGCCCATTATGTCACCGACAGTGTAGTTGAATCGAGCAATAGCCAAGCAGAATGCCAGCAACAGCGAGTGTATTAGGTGATGGAGGCACAGATGGATTCACATGCTAAGCTAGTACAAAAGGACAATTAGGTGCGCTTGATCCCAACATCAAGACAGACACCAGTAGGTACAAGAGCACGGCATCAGTTGGAGCGTCAAATCAAAGCTTATATCATCCGCAATGGTGGTTGTTTGGGATCTTCATAAAAAAAAAAAAAAATTCCTCCCAAAGGGACAAGTGAGCTACATCCCAGATCCTAGAGGGACCAATATTGAGCAATGGTCCACTCCAAGAATACACGGCGGTCCCTTGCAGAGATGATGAACTAATCTTTATCATGATGATGACATGAAATCCTCCGGTCTGGCGATGAAAACTTCCTCAAACTCATCGTCATCTGGTGAAGGAACAGAAATTACAGTCAGGAATTGTCAGACTGAAAATGCAATAGATACAGAAATTTTCAGTCATGAACTGTAAAACAAGAAGCTGCATTGACTAGGTTGAGATTCTAGAAAAGGACTACCATCATGCATTCACTTTTATTTAAAATAGGAGCAACCTGCTATTCTGCTATGATAAACCACTTTACTATCATCGGTTCTTCTTGATTTATTAAGATATAAAGGAAGAAAAAAAGCGTAAATTTCTGGTAGACAAAGCATAGCCTCATCAATAATATGATTTGGTACGTCCAACCAGTCAGGAAAACAGATCAAGCTGATGATTAGTGAATGATGACCTAAGACATAATAAAGGCATTTTCTAGGAAGTTAAACTGTTGCTGAGCAATAATCATAACCATTGTGTGGTATACTAAGAGTAAGAAAAGAAAAAAAAGGTAATAATGCAAAAAGCACTACCTGAAAGATAAGGAAAATAAAAATTAGGCAAAAACCCATTAACAATTCAGCACATGAGCACAGTACCTTTTCTTAGTGCCAATGCAACAATGGAATCGTTTTCCACCTGAACAAGTATAAAAAGAAATATTACACAGCTGGCAAATGTATTAAACAAGCTGTGGGTTTAATTTTCAAAGAAAACCGATATGCTAAAGCCACACAAACCAATCTGTGCCGTCATGCCGTGACTAGACAAAATAAATATCTGCATTAGCAAGCTGCCTTCACTTATAGATGTTTCCATGATAATAATGAGATTGTACACTAGGCAGAACAAAATCATTTTAGGAAAACATGTACAGAAACAGCTAGATATATGGGACCTTTTGATCTGCCAGTGTCTTTGAGTCTTCAAGCACATCACTGCTGGGCCATAAGACCAACTGCTGATTACCAGGAGGTTGATCTATCAGTGAATGCAACTTTTGTTTGATGCTCAAAGCTGTTTCTGTTGGTTCACATTGAATGAAGTAGGTAGTCTTGTCGCGCTTTACTCGGATATACATGTCCGCAAGCCTGCACCAGCAGGAAGCCTAAAAGTTATCAGCATACAGATGGAATGGAACAAATAGCCAGTAGAGGGAAATATCTCTGCTTCCCAGAAACCATATTCAATACTCCAGGAGTTGGAATGTTGTAGTAGCACATAGTGATAAGCGTAATGCTTATATAACTTAGTAATTAGTAACCCTAAAAACTGCTGAGGGCAATGAAATCCTATGGTTACATTGGACATGGATTAATATAAAGGGGATCGACAAGTGTCTAATTGAGCGAATCAATCATGTATACATACGAACACCCAGGGCTGCTAGAAAAAGGTACAAATAAATTCCCAGTGAAAACACAACAGAACAAGCATAACAGGCACCGTGAACTAACCTAAAATCATCAAATTATACTCAATCCCAGTGGTTCTTGAAGTGAAGTGCCTACACAATAGCCCGAAACGAACAAGACCTACCCTACGCGCAAAATCCACTCGCGGAGACCCCAGCTACTCCCCCACGCCAATGAACGGAACACGCAAAGTACACAGCAGTTGGTCAGATTCGCGAGCTGGGAAACGAGACGCACCCTGCAGATCGCCGATCTGTATTCCCCTGCGGCAGACGCGCGCGGCACGACGGCGCTGGCGTTGACGAGCGAGACGCCGAGGAGCCGGGAGACGGAGACGAGCCGCGGCGGATGGGTGTGGAACTGTGGAAGCGAGGCGAGGGTGGAGGAGACGGGAAAGGGATGCCGCGTGCGCTACCCAGCGCATTGGGCTATTGGGCCTGCCATTCGTGTGCTTGCTTACCCCGCCACACATTACCAAAGTGGGCCGGCCCAGTACTCCGTCTCGGCTTCTTCGTTTTCCTTCGCCCGACGCGGCCGCCGCCGCTCCCGCTTCGTCTGCCGGGGAGGTTGTGGCAGCCTGGCAGGCGTCCTACCTTGCCCTACCGGTGAGTGGTGACCTTCCAGGGTCACCGCGTGCTGGTGGAGGTCTCCAACGGTGGCCCTTAAGTGAGATAGATCAATAACGGTGGTGTAAGCGGCAAGCAGCAACTACTCGGCGGCGGTGATGGCGGCGGCCGGCGGCGGTGGAGGGGGAGCCACCACATCCGGATGCGGCCTCAAGCGCCGCTACGCACCACACGATCAGGAGGTCCGCATTCTTCTTCTTCTTCTTCTTCTTCTTCTTCTAGTGTTTGTTCGCCTGCCTTCAACGCATGAATGCTTGTTGTACTAGAAACGTTAGTCTGACTGAATACGCATGACGTTGCACGTCCGGCTTGCTAGTGGGGTATTTTGCACGTCCGTTTTGCTAGTGGGGTATTTTGCACGTTGAAATCATTTCGCAGACGCCCGAATTAGTCAATTCGTCTTCCTTTAAAGGGCCCCGTTTAGTTGGGGAAAAGGTGGGGAAAGGGGTGAAAAGTTACACTGTAGCACATTCGTTTGTATTTGACAATTTTTGTTCAATCATGGCCTAAGTAGACTCAAAAGATTCATCTCGAGCTAGCCACGCATAAAGTACAAACATGCAACAACTGCTACTTTATTTAGTGCTCCATGCAGACGGAAAGTATAATTGATGTGATGGGGAATAGTGGAAAATATTCGGAAGTAAACGGGCCCTAAGGGTTCATGACTCGCCTTAAACATTTAGGGAGAAGAGTCCATTACATTTAGAAATAAAAGTGATCTCCTGAATATCAAGAACATGACTGGTCTACTAACTGAAAATTCATCGCAAACTGAATCGAGTGCTGTAAGTAACAACGTAGTGTGGCAATTGCCAACCAATAGAGCTGACAACACATTTTGGGTAGTGAAGAACTTTTGTACTACTGAATCACTGAGTGTTTCCATGATATGATACACACAGGAGGAGACGATGAATCAAGATCAGCCTTCTAAGGAAGATCAGTGTGGGAGAATTAGGAATGGGATGGACTTGCTCAAGGACGTCACTGAAAACAAGCATGTCCTCCCTACTGGACTTGAAGGGTACTCCTATCTTGAACGTAGTCATGCCCTCTCTATTCAGTCTTCGTCTCTTATTTTATATGTTAACACCGTTGTCTATATTACTAATTGTGATCAATATGTTCCTAGTATCATTTATGTGATCTTTCAGTTTTTTTTGAAACATGTGATCTTTCAATTGACAGCATTGACACACTTCTTGGAGGTGGCTTGTGCCAAGGTCAGCTGACAGAGGTTACTGGACCATCATCTTCGGGTAAAACACAGGTGGTTACTGCTTGGGACGTTTGTATTGGAACTACTATGGGCTAAATCATAATCATGCTCTTGTCTATTGCATATATTCCATTTCAGGTCTGTCTACATTCTGCTTCACATGCTGCAATGAAGCATATGGGTGTGGTTATGTACTTGGATACTAGTAATTCCTTCTCTCCTAGTCGCATTGCGACCATAATTACTGGAAATAATGACCTATCTGATCAAAGAGGTAGACAATTAACCATATGTCTAGCCTGCTCTTAACTCTTGTCATTCTTTGAGTTCACATATTTTCTTTCTTTCTTCCACAATGGTACTACCCGAATTTGTTTCAATTCTTATGGTGTAAATAGAAATTTATTCCAGCAGTTTGTTAGCTAGAGCTTTACCATATGTACTATACGTGTGTATATATATAGCTTAAGATTTCCAGTAAACCAGGTTTTGACTTGCCGCCTAAGGAGAGGCTCAGGAATGTGATGAGAAGCATCATCTGCGAGCCTGTGTTTGATATATTTTCTATGTTTGAAGTATTACATCAACTTGAAGTCTCTCTACTGAATGACAAGGTATGAACGAAGCCTTCCATACGATTTCAGATTTCTTGTCAAATACTTCTCTCACATGGCACATGTAATAGGTAAAAAGTGGTGGTAGGAAAATTTGCTTACTTATCATTGACTCGATATCATCCTTACTTGCTCCCATCATTGGAGGCAAGTATCCACAAGGTACCATCTTCATAGCCTTGTCTATATCATTTCCCCCTTTGCTGTATGTTAGCACTCCAGCTACACAGTAAGTACATCAGACTTTATGCTTGAATATTGAGAGGTTAATATAAATTTGACAGTATTCTGTGAGGTAGGAACTGAATCGAATTGGTGCTTATGCAAGATAGCTTATGAATTTGATTATAAACTTAACAATAATGTCTATTATGCAACTGCTAATTTATAGTTTCAGCTGGTCATAATTGAATTTCCTAGTTATGTTCCTAAACAATAGTCTCTGGGATATCGAAGGCGTTCTTAATATACAGAGGCACTGTTTCTTTTCTCTGAACCTGTGTTAATAAACTGCCAGGGCGGTCGATGATGATATCAGTGGCGATGATTCTAAAGAAGCTAGCCTATGAGCATAATCTATCTGTTCTGGTAAATTTTTTCAACCACTGTTTTTTTTTTTTTGGTCATGCACCACCTTGATTCAACTCTGGCTCGAATTTGAGTGTCTTTCTTCTTATGAATGCGAAGATACTTTTCTAAAGTATCTATAATTTTGATTTTGATCATGGGGATAATATATGTATTCAATTTCTTTGTCAAATTTGTTGTGCAACTATGCAATCTTCACTCAGTAGTATTGTTGACATTCATGGAGAAAAAAGGAAGTGTAATTCATGGCAATTTATCTTGAAAATGATTCTGAATAATATAGCACCTGAATTTTTTTCTCGAACACGATATAGCTCCTGAATTTGCATGCTGAAGATTGATTGGTCTTATTCAACACGCTGAATTTGCATGGTTTTTGGTCTAGAATTTGCTTATTTGCATGATGTTTGATCTGAAGAAAAGTACATTCAAATAATTGCAATTTCAGGTGTTTAATTTGCATGCTATGTTCCATGCCTTAAACAGTTCAACATGATCAAACATGCAGGAGAGCTGTGTGTCCTTCGATTGAAGAAGAAACTTTCAAAATTCACAGGAAAGCACAATAAAAGAGATTACATATGGGCCATTGAGATATAAAAAAGACTACCACTAAACAACTACGGACTAGACCATTGCTAGTTTCTGTAATTTGCACCTGCAGAACACCACAAGCTCCTTTCTCACTATTCAGCTACGAGCCACACATTCCTTCCATTAAAAACAGTCATTATTATTTTTCCAAATTCGTGAAGCTACTAGAATAATGAAATAATTGAGCCCCTTCCTCACCTGTTGCAGACCCAGACATAAACCATGCTTGCCTCGAGAAACGCATGAAATCAGCTAGTGATGCATAGTCTCATCCATAATGCGTAGCAGTTGGGGTGCGAATGGGCAGGAATTTGCAGCGCAAAGGAGCCCAAGATTTCCAAATCCGCTTCCATGGAGCAAACCTAATTCTGCTCACAAAGAAATCATTATAGACTTATTTGGAGGATTAACAACCAGATTTTGCCAATTTCCATATATGCTGGTCTTGTCATAGATGTCCTTTGCTAACGTACTTCATAGGAGTCAACCCACAAGAAATCATGTAGCAGGCTCTTGTGTGTCTACTCCCTTTTCCCTGATATGAACTAGCTACCAGTTAGATCCAAGTATTTGAGTGAGGAAGGTTCCAAGGATGGACCAGCATATAGATTTTTGTTCTTCAGTCTTCATGTTTCTTACAGATTACTTTTCTTGTAATAAAATGTAACAATGATCTGAAATTGGTGAGCGTCATGTACCGAGAACAGCTGTACTAGGATGTACCATTACAGGATGGTTGGTACCAAATAAACCACCTTTGTTTTAGCATTTGAAATGGAAGTTTATGTTACTGCTTGGCTTCCTATAGGCATTCAGAAACTATTTGGCTTAAACAGTTGGTTTTACAAATTGCTATGAAAACGATTTTTGGCAAATACTGCCAAGTCTGAAACAAAAAGGTTTTTCTTGAGTTCATTCATTGAGTTCTTTTACATCAAATCCAGGTAACCAATCATATGGTTTCAGCTGGCAATGGAGCTGTCAAGCCTGCTCTTGGTGAGAGCTGGAAACCTGTTCCACATGTCCGCCTGGTGATATCTCGTGAACATGGAAGTAACATCTGCATGGCAACTATGCTGAAGCACACACTACTGGTATTTCCTTTGGCAATTTTATTATACTTTTGGCTTTCATTGCCACAACAGTAATGCTTGTTGTCGAAGTAGAATTTGCATGGGTTGTCATGGTACTGAAACCCAGACTAGGGGTATTTTCTTTGGCTATTTGGTTATACTTTAGCATTGAATTGCCACAGCAGCGATGCTTGTTGTCCCTGCAGAACTTTCATGGACAAACCAGAAGTAACATTTTGTCAATATGCAGATAAATGGTCATTATGTGATTTTTAGAAGCATTGTTTTCTATACCTGTATACCATAGCATTGGAGTTGATTACCCTATGCATGCGAGAGAAAGCATTAGACTTATTAGTAGCTCTTCATTTTGCCATACCTCGTAAAAGAGTGATTAAATGAACGATATGCGCCTTTGGGGTATGCCAATCTGTTTGATTATTAACATCACATCGTTAGGGCCAATTTTTTTAGAGTACAAAATTTTGCTTCTGGAGAAACTAGGGTTCATGCTTTTCCTGCTCATATATACTCGTCTTTGTTGTTTTGCATTTGCTTTTTTGAGCAAGCTTGGACATCTTAGGGTCTTTTATCATTTTTTTTTTCTCGAACATGCATGAGAGCAGTGCAGTTGGAACAAAATAATGCACCTTTTTCCAGTTTCACGATCCATGAGGTTGGCCAGCAAATAAAGCCGTCCCCTTCCAAACATGGATAGACAAGTCATATCACACTGCATACGGAGGGCTTGAGATATTCTTGTTAGGATAATTCTTTTTTTAAGGGGTATCTGCTCACTCTGTGGCCTTTGACATCGCTTGTTTTTTTCCCTAACCTTGTTACTGAATCGCAGGCTTCTGGCCGTACTGCAAAATTTGTGTTACCCAGCTAACCTTTCGGACGAGGTGAGCTAGATTGGCTGTTAAAGGACCGAGACGATTGGTGGTTTATGCCCTAACCCACAGTGCATATTTCTATTTTCTTTTTGGCTGTACATACATGGTGTGTAGAGTATGTGTATATATGTACTAGTAGGTTTTTGGAGACTTGTAGTAGTGTTTGCATTTTATTCTCCTTTTGCAACAAATGGTAAACGTATCTTATTGTAACAACTCTAAAAATCCACACAATCTAAAAATCCCAACCAATTAAAATTTTTCATTTATTTATTGTGAAAACCCATTTTTCTTGTGCAAGTATATAGGTTTCATTATGAAATTGGTAAATAAAGGAGTGTAGTTTGCATTTTAATTCCATTCACATAGAATAATAACTTATGCATCACATTTGGGATTTATTGCAATTTATGTTTGTATTTACTCAATATGTTAAATGGGCAATATATGTATATATACACTAAATTGAAAATAGAAAAGGAGAAAAAGAGTTAGGCCAGCCATTCGGCCAGCCGGATCGCTAAGCCAGCCCAAGCCAGCCCGACCTTCCTCTCCTCACCTCACCCGCGCGCGGCCCACGTTGCGGCTCGGCAGCGCGCGCGCGACCGGCACACACGCTCGCGCTCGCTGCCAACCCGGCCCCGCCTGTCAGCCGCTCTCGCCCCCCTACTGTTCTTCTTCCTCACGAAGGCGACGCGCCTGCCGGGGGTGTCGCGCGAATGGCGTGACCCCGGTCCCACAGTCGACAGCATGGCAGAGCCCTGACCCCGCTGTCCCCCTCCTGTCCCCTCCTTTCTTGGCCGCCAAGCGAGCCCGCGTGCACCCTGAAGCCCTAGCGTCGAACGGCCGAAGCCCTCTGATCTACCGAGATCAATCGCGGCCGTCCGCCATGGGAACCTGCCAAGCTCGCCTATAAAAAGGAGCTCACCCCGAAGCCCTACCCTCATTTCCCCTCGCCGCCACCGCAGCACAGACCGGCACACTGCACCAAACCGAGAGAGAGAGCGTAGGAGAAGGGCGGAGCAGAGGAGGAGAAGCTGCCGGAGCGCCGCCACCGCGGAGCACGCCGAGCCGGACACGGAGAAGAAGCCCGAGCTGCGGACGAGGAGCGGCACGGCACTGCGATCGCTCTGCACGGCTCCGACTTGCCACTGCACCGCCATCCTAGCTTCACCGACACCACGGTGAGCCATCGCACGCCATGTCCGAACCTTGCCCTGCTTTTGCCATGGCGTTCCACCCTCGGGACGCGCAGGCACGAGCCTTTACCGGCTCAGGAAGATCACCTGCACCATGTACTCATTCGACCGGCCGAAACCCCCGGACTACAAGCTTGCTAGACCGAGAACGCAGCACGACGCGTTCTCGGCGGAGCGCGCTCACCACCGACGCGTTCCGACGCCGAATCACCCGTTCCGAGCAATCCGACTAGCACCCGTATAGGTTAGAGCGTCGTGGAGCACCGCCACGACCCCCTCGAGCTAGCTACGCGGATCTAAGCACTAGAGGAAGCCTGAATCGCCTTGGCCGCGTGCGCCGCGACCTTACCGGAGCGCCGCCGCGAGCCGTCGCCAAAAGATGGACATGCCATGGCTAAAGTTCGCCACTAGGGTGTTGTATGCTTCTCTGGCCTCACCAATTTGACAAGACCGCATTCGATTGAACCAATACTTGGTCGTAGCCGCGATGCCGCCTTCCGCCGTCGTCGGCGACACACCGCCGCCACAACCGAGCACCTTGGGAATCTCGATAGCCCAAATTGGTAGTTGGTATACCATCGCCATAGACCCTGGACGCGTATACATCTCCTAGAAGACCTCCTTAGCCCCGCCGGAACCTCACATTCGCGATGACATCGCCGCCGACACGTTCCGCCTCGCCTAAAATCCGTTCCGAGTACCCCCGATCGCCTCGCGCTGCGGAGAAAGGCCGCCGAGGTTCGCCAAGTCTGCCTCGGCACCGCCGCTAGATAGCCGAGCCCCGAATCATGTCTGTCGCCTTAGCTACGTGCGCCTCCACCTCGTCGGAGAACCGCCGTATGCCGAGGGAGAAAAGGAGGCCATACCACGACTCTAACCCGCCACCATCTGGTCGGACGACTGCCTGAGCACGCCAATTGGGGAAAGCCGAGCCTTGTCTTGCCGAAGTATGGTCATAGCCGCCCTGCCATCGTCCGCCGCACCGGAGAGACATCGCCGCCTTGAACAGACGCCCTGGAACCCTGCTAGCACCAAATCTCCGATTCGCCCGAGCCTCCCCGGAAGAGCTCGGGAGAGCGGCACCCTCGGGCGCCCAAATTTCTGATTCGCCCGAGCCTCCCCGGAAGAGCTCGGGAGAGCGGCACCCTCGGGCGCCCAAATTTCCGATTCGCCCGAGCCTCACCGGGAGAGCTCGGGAGAGCGGCACCCTCGGGCGCCCAAATTTCCGATTCGCCCGAGCCTCACCGGGAGAGCTCGGGAGAGCAGCCCCCTCGGCGCCCAAATGTCCGATTCGCCCGAGCCTCCGCGGGAGACCTCGGGAGAGCGGCACCCTCGGCGCACCAAACCTCCGATTCGCCCGAGCCTCCCCGAGAGACATCGGGAGAACGGCACCCTCGGCGCCCCGAATCTCCGATTCGCCCGAGCCCCGCCGAGCTAAACCGAACTACGCCGAGCTCCGCCGAGCTAAGCCAAGCCTCGCCGAGCTACGCCAAGCTCCGCCGAGCTACGCCGAGCTCCGCCGAGCTACCCCCAACCACAGCCGAGCTACCCCCGACCACCGCCGAGCCACGTCGAGCTACGCCAACGCCGGCAACTCTCTGGGAACCAGCATCGAACACCTGGTGAGCGACCATCGGGTTTGTGTTCTGATGGGGCGCCACTTGCCGCACTAATGGACCCGCGCGCCACGTGGACCAATCCCGAGCTGGCCCTGCTTAATCGACCATTTTCCATTTTCAGAAAATAGGATAATCTTCGGAAATTCATAACTTATTCATACGATGTCCAAAAATTGCGCACCATATATCAAAATTCTCAGAAAAATGAGATCTACAATCTAAGACTATGTTTGTGTGCATTTGGCTCTTTGTTTTATTGGATTTTTCTGAAATACTCTATAGGAGTCGCTGACGCGACTGTTTCGTGTTCGATTTCAGAGCCGGAGGAGGATCTGACTAAGGAGGACGACCACGAGTACTTTCAGGAGCTAGGAGACGACTACGAAGGTGCCACGTCCCACCAAATCTTTAGATCCTATTTACGCATTGCAAATGACATTGATGCTATTGCTTTATGATTACGTATGGATTGGTTGCATGGTAGTATATTTGAATTCCCTGCCTTGATAAGACTTTACCTTGCTGTCCGCTGCTAGGTTAGCTGCTGCTTAATTTACTGTTACTCTTCCACTACTTTCTACTTGCTATATGCTATGTGGTGGAATTGGGACGGTGTATGACTGATTATAACCACTGGGAGAGAGTGCTGCGTGCGTCTTGGGTGCGTGGTAAGGGTTGATGTCGACCAAGTGGGATGTGAGACGAGCCCATGGGGCAAGTCGTGCCGGGGGTGCAACCTGGGCATCCCCAAGCGAGGTACCTGTGGCGGGTAAAGTTGTTGAGGAGGTTCCGGGTGGGATAGCCTTGGTGGTTTGAAGCCCGTGGACGGAGGTGCTGTGATAGCACGGGGAGAGTATCCCCTAAGTGGAGATGCCTGCTTGGTCAAACTTAGGATGGACTAGTTTCAGGTTCATGGGAATCCTTTTCTACTCACTCGCTTCTGATGGGCGGGAGACGGCTGGACTACTTGGTAGGACGGTGCCACTACTGCTAGGTTGAAAGGTGATAAGGGTGGGCGGAGATGGTCGATGGGTTCCCGTTCCGTTCTAGATGCACAGTACCACTGGATGGGCCCGGTACTGTGTCTCCCAGTCTCAGCATAACGGTGTAGGATCCGGAATATCCCAGGGCTGAGTGGTAGGGTGGCATCGACCTAGGCAAGCAAGCACCCGGAATTCTGCCTAGGTGTTTGCGCAACACCTATGATGGCTAATCTTGTGGGTAGTGAAACCTCTGCAGAGTGTACGGTTGATCGATCGATACATATGCCAACCTGTTGGCTATGGACCTTTCCTGTGAAGCTTCTACTAGTGTAGTGAGTGTTCTCTTCTCCCCCTGGATAACATTTTTTCGGCAGTGTACCCGTTGTGGTAGTGTGCCGCTGAGATAGGCCCGAGAGGGAGTTGGGCCTGTCGAATGAGAGTGAGGTGTGGGTATGTGAGGTGTGGTGATGGGAAAAGGGATGATGGTGTTAACTGGTGATAAAACTTGACTAATTAAACATTGATTACAGCTGCATAGGAAAACCTCAGCCTATAGGTCTGCTTGTATAGCCTTGCATCCACTTTCCACAAAGCAAATACTGCATAGGTGGGCTCCGTGGCCAGTACAAATCGTACTGATAAATTTGCTGTCAGGTGACGAGAATGAGTACGACTTCGAGGGAGATGATGACGAGGAATAGGGTCACATGCTACACTCAAGTTGGCCGTGAAGAAATGAATCGCTTCCGCATCTTCTAAAGCTTCTCTGAATGTTGATTCCGCCAATGTGGCGATGTAATAAGTGTTTATGTAAGACTTAATTACTGTTGTATGGATCCTGGTGTCAACTGAGATATGGGTAATTTCATGGATTGTCCCAAGCAATCTGTTGAATTACAATTCGAGCCTGTGGATTTCCCTTCGTGGAAATCGAGGTCGTTTCAGTTGGTATCAGAGCCATACTTGACTGTAGGACGAGACCCATAGAAAATGGACGTTAGAATAGGAAACCAGACTCTCTTTCGGTTATATTACCGACCTTGCATTCACTTTTTATGCAATGGCTTATCTAATACAAGGACCTGCTAATCCGTTTCTTGAAAAATTTATAGATGACCAGCCTTGGACCACCACTTCGTCCACTGCACGACGGCACTATTGAGATCCCGATCAATGGGAGGAACTACGGCGGATTTGCCATGGTACTACGCCAGGTGCTGGAGGAGCTGGGAGCACCGTCTGACCAGATCCAGTACTTCAGCCGAGGGAAGCTTGTCGAGGCTGAGAGGTTTGAAGGACCTGTCACTACCAGAGTTGAGACACCCGTCAGCCTGACCCTTCCAGGAATGCCGGTTTTTACTGACTACACTGCTGGAGAGACTGTGGAGGACGGAGTACAGTCTGTCTCTCGCAAGGTACTACGCGCAATTGTGTACACAGCATACGAGTACCTTAAGGGGACCCACTTCCGTCTGCTACCTCAGGCCTTGGAGCTGCACCCTGACCCCATCCAGAGGATTCTGTACACCAGCCAGATCGTTCAGGCCGAGACTGACCCTTGCCTACGCACAGTGGCACACCACCTCCAGGAGCAGGACGAGTTCATCAGCTCATTGGAGCAAAGGAGGCGGCATGACCGAGCACGCATGGCAGAGGTCGAGGACAGTTTGCAGAAAGGGACTCAGACCCTGGAGAGTTTGAGCAGAGCAGTCACTGACTTGCAGTTGGAGATGCAGCGCCGTGATGAGTTACACCGAGCCGAGATCGCCGACTTGCGAGACAAGATCGGAGATTTTGGACTTCGCAATGACTACCTGAACAGCAGAGTGTTGGAATTACAGAGGAGGCTGGACGACAAGGAGAGAGCACTTGCTGAAAGGGAGCAGAGGAGCAGAGACAGAGTAGTCGAGATGATCACGATGCGTTCCAGGATCAGGGAGTTGGAGAAGCAGTTGGAGAAAGCCGAGGACAAGTCCACCCGCAACCAAGGGATTCTGATCGACCGCGTGAAGATGGTGGAGTTCCTAAAGGACAAGCTACGGAGGACAGAGACAGCTTGGAAGCAGTCCGACGCCAGGAGAGCTATTGAGGTCCGGAAGGTACAGAGTTTGCTTCCCCCACTGGAGATGGTGAAGCCCCGGGAGGGAGACTTCCGCGTACCACCCACTACGCTCAACCTGAGAGCGTGTCCGTCTCAAAGGATACAGGAGATTGAGGCCACTCCAGAGCTAGCAGTAGCACTCGACTATGTCAAGCGCCTGACCATGACCGACGACGAGATCGAGGCAGAGGACAGCCGCATACCCGACGCCGTACTCGACCTTATGCACCAGTAGCTTATGGGACCCTGCGTGGCCCTTAGACTAGCGATACCATGAGTTGTCCTGTCATTGGCTATCTGCGCATAGCACGATCTTCTTAGCAGCTAGTAACATCCTTTATATAATAATAACCATGTGATGAGTGACATTTGGATCTTATGCTTCTTATGGTTCTCTATGCTTCTTTGGTTGAGTGTAGGATAGCATGAAAAATATTTTAATTCATTTAAATCGTTGAAAACATCTAACTCCTACTTAAACCACTACAAGATTATTACTGCACTGAGCACGTACCTAATAATTTCAGATGTCGATGAGACGTTCTGCGCGTTTGGGGAACCGCCAGCCCTCCCCCGCGCCTGCGCCAGGACGTGGGCGTGGTCGCAACCGTGGACGCCCAGCTGGCAGACGTGCTGGAGTTAACCTGGAAGAAGAGCTGCGCCGGGCAGAGAATGCACCGCCGGTGAACGATCCGCCACCACAAGGCGAGAACGTGCCTCCGCCACCGCCACCGCCGCCACCGACGTTGGCGGAAGTGATGGCTCAGCAGACCCAGCTGCTGAATGCCATAGCTACTGGGATGAACAGGCACCACGGGCCACCCCAGAATGACTTCCAAAGGAAACTGGAGGGTTTCCTGAAGCTGAGGCCACCTACCTTCGACGGGACCGACAGCGATCCTCTCACTGCCGACGATTGGCTTAAGGAGATGGAGAAGAAGCTGGACCTGACCACTTGCTCCGACGAGGAGTGTGTTGGGATTGCTAGCCACCAGCTGACCGGTGCTGCACGAGCATGGTGGGACAACTACACCAGCGCTCACGAGGACCCAGCCCGCATTGACTGGGATGAGTTCACCGAGGCTTTCCGTGACCACCACATTCCTGAGGGAGTCATGGAGGCCAAGGAGAACGAGTTTCGCAACATCTCCCAGGGAGCTGATCGGATCCACGAGTACACCACCCGCTTCAACTGCTTGCTCCGCTACGCACCTGCGTCTTGCGTGAGTTCCGAGAAGGAAAAGATGTACTACTACAGGAAGGGACTTCAGACCAAGATCAGGTTGGCTCTGTCAGGGAACAAGAGCTACACTCTGCGTGAGCTGATTGACCGCTGTATTGAGATCGAGAAGGATCGCATGGAAGCACGACTGGAATTCGAGGCCCAGAACAAGGGAAAGAAGCGCCGCTCTGAGGGACCCACTCGCGCTGCTCCACCCCAGAGACAGCGAACGGGTGCACCTCCGCCTTTCCGGACTCGCCAGGGACCCTCTTCGGGAACGAGCCGTGGTGGTACCAACAGCAGCAACTAACACCGCCCCGCTCAGACCTACCCTGCGCCGACTCGAGCTGTGCAGAACACACCCGCCCCCGCTACCAACACGCCAAGGACAAGCAATTGGAAGGCTCCTGCGACAGCCACAGCAGGCAGTGCGCCCTTCACTTGCTTTGGATGCGGAAAGCCTGGACACCGTGTGGCTGTGTGCCCCGACCTCAACCGTGCACCAGCAGCTGCATAGGGCACACCAAACCGGGGATCTGCTACCCGAGGAAGACTGAACCATATGACCGCTGAGGAAGCTGAAGCTGCACCTGATGCTGTGTACGGTACGTTCCTAGTTCAGGGTAACATGGCTACAGTTCTGTTCGATTCGGGAGCTACATGTTCATACATTTCATCTGCATATGCACGTAAACATAACATACCTGTAACCCCGAGAGCAAACCCCATCCTAACTAGCTCGCCCTTAGGAATCTTCAGAAGCGTTCACATATGTAGAGGAGTGATAATCACTATCGAGGGACTTGACTTTCGAGCTGACCTAACCCTACTACCCTCCAATAGCTTAGATGTCATCTTAGGCATGGACTGGCTAACCAAACACCGGGGAGTGATATCTTGTTCACCTAGATATGTTCAGGTAACCCACCCTTGGGGAACAGCTGTCCGATGTGTACCCCAAACCGAGAGAGTCCAAGCCCTCCTATGTGCCCTGGAGACTAAAGCAGATAAGACAGAGCTGACATTCAGAGATGTGCCAGTAGTCTGTGAATTCAATGACGTATTTCCAGAGGAGTTGCCAGGAATGCCACCAGATAGAGATGTGGAGTTTGTTATAGAGCTGATGCCAGGGACTGCACCGATTGCCAAAAGACCCTACAGAATGTCGGCTGATGAGTTGAAGGAACTCAAGAAGCAGCTGGGAGAATTACTGGAGAAGGGCTTCATTAGGCCTAGTGCTTCGCCCTGGGGATCTCCCGTTTTGTTTGCCAAGAAGAAGGATGGCACGATGAGGATGTGCATTGACTACCGGAATCTGAATGCGGTCACAGTCAAGAATAAGTACCCATTGCCCCGCATCGATGATCTGTTAGATCAATTGAGTAAGGCCAAGTACTTCTCAAAGATCGATCTCCGATCAGGGTATCATCAGATGAAGATCAGGGAAGAGGATATCCCGAAGACTGCATTTGTCACTAGATATGGACAGTATGAGTGCACAGTAGTCTTATTTGGACTCACTAATGCTCCAGCATACTTCATGAACATGATGAACAAGATCTTCATGAATGAGCTAGACAAGTTTGTGGTAGTATTCATTGATGATATATTGGTTTATTCAGCCACAAAAGAGGAACATGAACATCATCTGAGGACCGTATTGGAGAGGTTGTCTCGCAACCAGCTATACGCCAAATTCTCGAAGTGTGAATTCTGGCTTGAGGAAGTTGCTTTCCTTGGACACGTACTGTCAGGAGAAGGAGTCGCGGTAGACCCAGCCAAGATTGAAGCTGTGAAAGAGTGGGAACAACCCTGTAATGTGTCAGAAATCAGAAGCTTTTTGGGACTTGCAGGATACTATCGCAGATTTATTGAGAATTTCTCCAAGATTGCAAGACCCATGACCAACTTGCTGAAGAAAGAGAACAAGTTTATATGGACTCCTGAATGTGAGAAGAGTTTTCAGACCTTGAAGGAGAAGCTCACTACTACACCTGTACTAGCCCTGCCCGATATTCACAAGGATTTTGTTGTATATTGTGATGCCTCTCGGCAAGGTTTGGGCTGTGTACTAATGCAAGAAGGAAGAGTGATAGCTTATGCCTCAAGACAGTTGAAGGAACATGAGCAGCGATACCCGACTCATGACCTAGAACTTGCAGCCGTGGTACATGCACTCAAGATTTGGAGACACTATCTGATAAGCAACAAGTGTGACATCTACACTGACCACAAGAGCCTGAAGTACTTCTTCACACAGGAAGATCTGAATATGAGGCAATGCAGATGGCTAGAACTCATCAAGGACTATGATCTTGAGATCCATTATCACCCAGGAAAGGCCAATGTTGTCGCTGATGCACTTAGCCGCAAAAGCTACTGCCATACCCTCATCACCAACTCTATGCCACCTGAGCTCAGGAGAGAGTTTGACGCATTCCAGCTCGAGGTAGTCTCCTATGGCATGCTAAATGAGCTTCGCGTCGAGTACAATCTCACCTCACGGATCCGTGAAGCACAAAAGAACTGTCCTGAGATAGACTATATCCGAGGTTTGATGAAGCTGGGAAGAGGCCCCGAATACCGAGAAGATGAGCAGGGAACTGTATGGTACAAAGATAGAATCTGTGTACCGACGGATTCAGCGATACGAGAAGAGATTCTGTCAGAAGGGCATGACTCCAAATATTGCATTCATCCAGGGTCAGCCAAGATGTACCATGATCTAAGGAAGCACTTCTGGTGGGAGAATATGAAGACAGACATTGCAGGGCATGTAGCCCGATGTGATACATGCAATAGAATCAAGGCCGAACATCAGAGACCAGCAGGGTTGCTACAACCAGTTGAGATACCAGAATGGAAGTGGGAGTGCATATCCATGGACTTCATAATAGGACTGCCCCGATCCGAGCATGGATATGATTCTATATGGGTAATAGTGGACCGTCTAACCAAAGTTGCACATTTTATACCGGTCAAAAGGAAATATAGAGTTGAAAAGCTAGCAGATCTGTACGTATCAAACATTTTGAAGTTACATGGGGCGCCTCTGAGTATTATATCTGACCGAGGCTCACAGTTCGTATCACAGTTCTGGAAATCCTTGCACAAGTCCATCGGAACCAAGCTCGACTATAGCACCGCATACCACCCGCAAACGGATGGGCAAACAGAAAGAGTGAACCAGATTCTCGAGGACATGTTACGTGCTTGCGTATTGAGGTACAAGGAAGGATGGGAGAGCTGTCTACCCCACGCCGAGTTCTCATACAACAACAGTTATCAGACAAGCATTAAGATGTCTCCATTTGAAGCGTTGTATGGAAGACCGTGCAGAACCCCGTTAATGTGGTCAGAACCAGGTGAAAGGATATTCTTCGGTCCTGCTAAGATTGTGGAAGCAGAAGAAGGTGTTGCCCAAGTAAGAGAGAATTTGAGGATTGCACAAAGTAGGCAAAAGAGCTATGCAGATAGAAGACGTAGAGAGCTTGAGTTTAAGGTTGGGGATTATGTCTACCTCAAGGTATCTCCGCTTCGTGGCACCGTCAGATTCCACGTAAAAGGGAAATTGGCACCAAGATATGTTGGGCCATACAAGATCTGTAAAAGGGTTGGAAAGCTTGCTTACAAGCTAGAACTACCGGAGGAATTATCTGGAGTACACCCCGTGTTCCATGTCTCGCAATTAAGGAAGTGTTTGAAGCTTCCCGAGGAGCAAGTTCCTACGGATACATTAGACCTGCAAGACACACTTGAATACAAGGAACATCCGATCAAGATCTTGGCACGGGATACCAAAGAGACGCGAAACAAAACCATTCCGATGTGCAAGGTACAGTGGAGCAATCACACTAAAAGGGAAGCTACGTGGGAGAAAGAATCGGACTTGCGGATTATATTTCCTTACCTCTTCGATGGGTACGTTATCCCTGAATCTCGAGGTCGAGATCCTAATGAGGGGGGAGGACTGTAACAACCCTAAAAATCCACACAATCTAAAAATCCCAACCAATTAAAATTTTTCATTTATTTATTGTGAAAACCCATTTTTCTTGTGCAAGCATATAGGTTTCATTATGAAATTGGTAAATAAAGGAGTGTAGTTTGCATTTTAATTCCATTCACATAGAATAATAACTTATGCATCACATTTGGGATTTATTGCAATTTATGTTTGTATTTACTCAATATGTTAAATGGGCAATATATGTATATATACACTAAATTGAAAATAGAAAAGGAGAAAAAGAGTTAGGCCAGCCATTCGGCCAGCCGGATCGCTAAGCCAGCCCAAGCCAGCCCGACCTTCCTCTCCTCACCTCACCCGCGCGCGGCCCACGTTGCGGCTCGGCAGCGCGCGCGCGACCGGCACACACACGCTCGCGCTCGCTGCCAACCCGGCCCCGCCTGTCAGCCGCTCTCGCCCCCCCACTGTTCTTCTTCCTCACGAAGGCGACGCGCCTGCCGGGGGTGTCGCGCGAATGGCGTGACCCCGGTCCCACAGCCGACAGCATGGCAGAGCCCTGACCCCGCTGTCCCCCTCCTGTCCCCTCCTTTCTTGGCCGCCAAGCGAGCCCGCGTGCACCCTGAAGCCCTAGCGTCGAGCGGCCGAAGCCCTCTGATCTACCGAGATCAATTGCGGCCGTCCGCCATGGGAACCTACCAAGCTCGCCTATAAAAAGGAGCTCACCCCGAAGCCCTACCCTCATTTCCCCTCGCCGCCACCGTAGCACAGACCGGCACACTGCACCAAACTGAGAGAGAGAGCGTAGGAGAAGGGCGGAGCAGAGGAGGAGAAGCTGCCGGAGCGCCGCCGCCGCGGAGCACGCCGAGCCGGACACGGAGAAGAAGCCCGAGCTGCGGACGAGGAGCGGCACGGCACTGCGATCGCTCTGCACGGCTCCGACTTGCCACTGCACCGCCATCCTAGCTTCACCGACACCACGGTGAGCCATCGCACGCCATGTCCGAACCTTGCCCTGCTTTTGCCATGGCGTTCCACCCTCGGGACGCGCAGGCACGAGCCTTTACCGGCTCGGGAAGATCACCTGCACCATGCACTCATTCGACCGGCCGAAACCCCCGGACTACAAGCTTGCTAGACCGAGAACGCAGCACGACGCGTTCTCGGCGGAGCGCGCTCACCACCGACGCGTTCCGACGCCGAATCACCCGTTCCGAGCAATCCGACTAGCACCCGTATAGGTTAGAGCGTCGTGGAGCACCGCCACGACCCCCTCGAGCTAGCTACGCGGATCTAAGCGCTAGAGGAAGCCTGAATCGCCCTGGCCGCGTGCGCCGCGACCTTACCGGAGCGTCGCCGCGAGCCGTCGCCAAAAGATGGACATGCCATGGCTAAAGTTCGCCACTAGGGTGTTGTATGCTTCTCTGGCCTCACCAATTTGACAAGACCGCATTCGATTGAACCAATACTTGGTCGTAGCCGCGAAGCCGCCTTCCGCCGTCGTCGGCGACACGCCGCCGCCACAACCGAGCACCTTGGGAATCTCGATAGCCCAAATTGGTAGTTGGTATACCATCGCCATAGACCCTGGACGCGTATACATCTCCTAGAAGACCTCCTTAGCCCCGCCGGAACCTCACAGTCGCGATGACATCGCCGCCGACACGTTCCGCCTCGCCTAAAATCCGTTCCGAGTACCCCCGGTCGCCTCGCGCTGCGGAGAAAGGCCGCCGAGGTTCGCCAAGTCTGCCTCGGCACCGCCGCTAGATAGCCGAGCCCCGAATCATGTCTGTCGCCTTAGCTACGTGCGCCTCCACCTCGTCGGAGAACCGCCGTATGCCGAGGGAGAGAAGGAGGCCATACCACGACTCTAACCCGCCACCATCTGGTCGGACGACTGCCTGAGCACGCCAATTGGGGAAAGCCGAGCCTTGTCTTGCCGAAGTATGGTCATAGCCGCCCTGCCATCGTCCGCCGCACCGGAGAGACATCGCCGCCTTGAACAGACGCCCTGGAACCCTGCTAGCACGAAATCTCCGATTCGCCCGAGCCTCCCTGGAAGAGCTCGGGAGAGCGGCACCCTCGGGCGCCCAAATTTCCGATTCGCCCGAGCCTCACCGGGAGAGCTCGGGAGAGCGGCACCCTCGGGCGCCCAAATTTCCGATTCGCCCGAGCCTCACCGGGAGAGCTCGGGAGAGCAGCCCCCTCGGCGCCCAAATGTCCGATTCGCCCGAGCCTCCGCGGGAGACCTCGGGAGAGCGGCACCCTCGGCGCACCAAACCTCCGATTCGCCCGAGCCTCCCCGGGAGACCTCGGGAGAACGGCACCCTCGGCGCCCCAAATCTCCGATTCGCCCGAGCCCCGCCGAGCTAAACCGAACTACGCCGAGCTCCGCCGAGCTAAGCCAAGCCTCGCCGAGCTACGCCAAGCTTCGCCGAGCTAAGCCAAGCACCGCTGAGCTACGCCAAGCTCCGCCGAGCTACGCCGAGCTCCGCCGAGCTACCCCCAACCACAGCCGAGCTACCCCCGACCACCGCCGAGCCACGCCGAGCTACGCCAACGCCGGCAACTCTCTGGGAACCAGCATCGAACACCTGGTGAGCGACCATCGGGTTTGTGTTCTGATGGGGCGCCACTTGCCGCACTAATGGACCCGCGCGCCACGTGGACCAATCCCGAGCTGCCCCTGCTTAATCGACCATTTTCCATTTTCAGAAAATAGGATAATCTTCGGAAATTCATAACTTATTCATACGATGTCCAAAAATTGCGCACCATATATCAAAATTCTCAGAAAAATGAGATCTACAATCTAAGACTATGTTTGTGTGCATTTGGCTCTTTGTTTTATTGGATTTTTCTGAAATACTCTGTAGGAGTCGCTGACGCGACTGTTTCGTGTTCGATTTCAGAGCCGGAGGAGGATCTGACTAAGGAGGACGACCACGAGTACTTTCAGGAGCTAGGAGACGACTACGAAGGTGCCACGTCCCACCAAATCCTTAGATCCTATTTACGCATTGCAAATGACATTGATGCTATTGCTTTATGATTACGTATGGATTGGTTGCATGGTAGTATATTTGAATTCCCTGCCTTGATAAGACTTTACCCTGCTGTCCGCTGCTAGGTTAGCTGCTGCTTAATTTACTGTTACTCTTCCACTACTTTCTACTTGCTATATGCTATGTGGTGGAATTGGGACAGTGTATGACTGATTATAACCACTGAGAGAGAGTGCTGCGTGCGTCTTGGGTGCGCGGTAAGGGTTGATGTCGACCAAGTGGGATGTGAGACGGGCCCATGGGGCAAGTCGTGCCGGGGGTGCAACCTGGGCATCCCCAAGCGAGGTACCTGTGGCGGGTAAAGTTGTTGAGGAGGTTCCGGGTGGGATAGCCTTGGTGGTTTAAAGCCCGTGGACGGAGGTGCTGTGATAGCACGGGGAGAGTATCCCCTAAGTGGAGATGCCTGCTTGGTCAAACCTAGGATGGACTAGTTTCAGGTTCATGGGAATCCTTTTCTACTCACTCGCTTCTGATGGGCGGGAGACGGCTGGACTACTTGGTAGGACGGTGCCATTACTGCTAGGTTGAAAGGTGATAAGGGTGGGCGGAGACGGTCGATGGGTTCCCGTTCCGTTCTAGATGCACAGTACCACTGGATGGGCCCGGTACTGTGTCTCCCAGTCTCAGCATAACGGTGTAGGATCCGGAATATCCCAGGGCTGAGTGGTAGGGTGGCATCGACCTAGGCAAGCAAGCACCCGGAATTCTGCCTAGGTGTTTGCGCGACACCTATGATGGCTAATCTTGTGGGTAGTGAAACCTCTGCAGAGTGTACGGTTGATCGATCGATACATATGCCAACCTGTTGGCTATGGACCTTTCCTGTGAAGCTTCTACTAGTGTAGTGAGTGTTCTCTTCTCCCCCTAGATAACATTTTTCTGGCAGTGTACCCGTTGTGGTAGTGTGCCGCTGAGATAGGCCCGAGAGGGAGTTGGGCCTGTCGAATGAGAGTGAGGTGTGGGTATGTGAGGTGTGGTGATGGGAAAAGGGATGATGGTGTTAACTGGTGATAAAACTTGACTAATTAAACATTGATTACAGCTGCATAGGAAAACCTCAGCCTATAGGTCTGCTTGTATAGCCTTGCATCCACTTTCCACAAAGCAAATGCTGCATAGGTGGGCTCCGTGGCCAGTACAAATCGTACTGATAAATTTGCTGTCAGGTGACGAGAATGAGTACGACTTCGAGGGAGATGATGACGAGGAATAGGGTCACGTGCTACACTCAAGTTGGCCGTGAAGAAATGAATCGCTTCCGCATCTTCTAAAGCTTCTCTGAATGTTGATTCCGCCAATGTGGCGATGTAATAAGTGTTTATGTAAGACTTAATTACTGTTGTATGGATCCTGGTGTCAACTGAGATATGGGTAATTTCATGGATTGTCCCAAGCAATCTGTTGAATTACAATTCGAGCCTGTGGATTTCCCTTCGCGGAAATCGAGGTCGTTTCACTTATCTTACGAGAAAGTATAGCTTATTTGGTCGGGGCTTTTGCATGGAACCGTCACTCTTGAGCCATTTTTCTGTCTGTCGTCACAATTGGGGCCCCAAGTGTCTGGGGTCGGAGTCGGACCTATAAATTTACGAGACTAGTTCTTCCAAACGTGTATTACAATTTTTCGAGGTTTCAAACTACTTTAAGTTTTCTTAAAAAAAATATTTACAATAAGTCTATATGATGCTTGAGCATTCCGCGTCACTCGATTCAGGCTGTGTGTTTGATGCTGGATAGCTAAAATTTTGGATATGTGCTAATTTTTATAATAAATGTTCAATTATAGACTAAGTATATATACTTCAAAGATTTCTCTCGTGATTTACATACAAATTGTGTAATTAGTTTCTTTTTTCTACGTTAAAACATTCGATGTGACAAGATGTAACGGGAAATTTGAAATTTTAAAGGGAAGTCACATCGAATGTTTGGACACATGCATAAGACACTAAATGTTGATAAAAAAAACTAATTACACAGTTTGCATGTAAATCGTAAGACGAATCTTTTAAAACTAATTAGACTAGATTAGATATTTATTGATAAAGTTAGCATATGTAATATAGTACCTAAAATTTAAACTATCCTGGATGCCTATTTTTGGTTGGTGTAATCAGTTGTTTCTTGGAGATCTGACACTCGGGTGTCTGTGTGTAGACACGACTCGCTTATTTTGAAGTGGCTAATACTTCACGAGTATTGTATCCCTTCTCTCTCTCTAAACATATACTCCCTCTCTCCGGCCCCCCCCCCCCCCCCCTAAAAAAAAAATGTAACTATAAATTCATGCCGATCAAATTTGTCAAAATTTAACCAAATTTATTATGATTAGTGGGCCTACTTCGATTAAGATCAAAATTTGTCTTGCTAAAGATTTAGCATGCCAAAATTAGGTAAAAAAAAATTTACCATGAATTTGGCAAGATAAATGTGAGGAGTTGGCAAGATTTAGTAACAAACCAAATAAGAACCAAAATCATAGTTTGCCAAATCTTGGATAGGGCAAATTTTAAAGTCCAACCAAGCAGGCCCAGTGTTTAAAAAACCTCGACTATGGGAAGACTCCCGTTATGGGTTTTAAATAAGTGCCACATTTTAAACTCGGGTCTGATGAGAGAGTTGCAGAGCTCAATCTTTTAACCGATCACACCACTTGACATTATGATTAGTATTAACATTTATGTCCATTATGAAAATATATTCCATCACTAATCTATTGATATTTATTTTGTATAAGACATGTAAGTAGTCTTTTATATAACTTTGGTCAAACTTCAAATTGCCGACTTCTTTAAAAGCGAGAATTACATTCCTTCTGGAACGGAGTAAGAAAATATGTATCATGCTTTATATGTTTGGAACAATGCACTTGCTTTATTATTGTATAGGTTTGGAACAGTGCACTTGCTTTATTTTGTATACTGATGACTAAAAAGCACTTCAGCATCATCCAAGCCCAAAAGGCCAAAACACATCATGGAGCACCGAAAACTTAAATGAAGAAATGCAGCTTACAACTCTTTTGCTATATATAGAATGTACAAGTCCAGCTCTATCAACATACTTAGAAGAGTAGATTAGTTCCTTGCGTGAGAATATCAAGTTAATGTATATAGACCTGAACGCATATATAGACCTGAACGCATATACTCGCCTCCAAAACCCAGACCTAAAGGTGAGGGCTATGGTTTTTGAACGGCAGGACACAAGAGTAAGTAACATACTTAACACTATCTATAAGAACGACGACAAAGATGCGGGACAATGAGTTTGAAGAGATCCTCCCCTCACCATCCCCGTTGCCAGCCTCTCTGGGATCAGCCAGCACTGAGACGACCACCGATGAAACAGGCTTCGTACTGCCAAAGCTCTCATTCTTCGGTGGTGTTTTGAGGTGCTCGGTGTCATTGGATGTTGAACCTCTTAAAGGAATGGCCTCAGAGTATGAAATCCTTCTGTTCTTCACCGTGTGAGGACGAGTAGAGGGAAGATTTTGAGTAAAATTCTGTGACGAGTTTGACATGGCATTGGAGTAGACAGGAATGATGCCATTTGAATGAGCAGATGATGGAGATACATCAAACTGGAAAACTTCAGTGCACATTCCTGAACTCAGCAAGGGACCTGAAAACAAGCGGATGAGCATTGTGTATCAGTAAAAGGAATAACATTCACAGTTAGAACAGTAACTTAACAGGTACAAATGAATAAAATTATACCAACGGAACACTAAGATAGCATACAACCCTTTTTACATAGAGAAACAAAGCATGCATGATTAAGACACAACTGACCAGAAACACCTGTATCATCACTACAGTGTAGCTACATCACATATGCACAGTATTCATGCATGCTAACACACCAATGCAATTAACTTTAATAGTGACAACTATCAGCCTGACCTACAAGCACTTCACATGGTATGATAGTACCTTACTTTCCAGGTGGCCTACAAACCCAAAGAAGGATTTATTGCTCTAGTAGAGTATTGCAGAAAAGATATAGTACAAGCATATATATGCAATGTTCTGCCCAGCCATATCAGCCTACCATTTTGATTGCTTAGCATTTAGAAGTGACTACATGATCTTTTTTTATGGAAGACTGCATGATCTTTGAGGCTTCATTAATCTGTGTTAGCTAGCGTACTTCCTAATATTGGAAGTAAGCTTCAAGTAGTGACTGAAGACTGATCTTCAGATATCATTTACACCACTACTAGTATAAATCAAACTTGCATATCTGGCACTTTAGGGGTCAATCTTTCATACTACTGAAAGCATCATAGTAATACGTATGTAGGTCATTCGAAACACAACAAAATATTAAACCGAGCAAAGTAAGTAAAATTCAGTCTTACCAGACATTGCTTCACTAAACCACTGTGGCAGCAATCCATCATCCTCCCTATACACGTTTCCATCTGCAGGAGCCAAAGCCATCAGTTCATTTTTCATCATTCCTTCAGTTGATTCCACAACATCTCCAGGTTTCAATGGAGCCACATAGCCAGGAATTGCCAAGCTAGTCTCTTCCTTCCTTTGGTTTTGAGGACTCTTCCCATCATAGCCAGACAACTGCAACGAAGCTTTCTCACTAGCAACGATCGACTTAATAACAAGATTCCCATTAATCTTGACATGCTTCCCATTCTTTGGTAGATACAACAGCGCTGGAAGCGTCTCACTGGCACTCTGTGTCGGCTTTGGATCTATACCATCCGGGACATTATCACGAGGCCCCTCGACAGCCAGCACCCTCCCATGATGAGATGGACCGAATGCAGCACCTTCTCCAGCATCAACAGAGTCATACATCCGATTTACTGCAGGAATCAAACACCCACAAAGCATCGCAAGGCAAATCAACCCCAGCAAACTAACACTTGCAACCTTCTTGGTCTTCCTAGCCTTCTTGGCCGGTGGCTCTGCTGCAGCAGGTGCAGGCTGCTGGGGTTTCAGACGAGGAATTGGCACCAGCGGTACCTGTGATCCACGCATGGGATACGCCGGGTGCATCCACGGCATCGGCAAAGGATACATCGCAGGGTACATCGGCATCGGCGGCGGCGGCGCGGCTCCGGCGGCGCCACCCAGCTGCTGCTTGAGAGCGGTGTTCTCGGCGGTGACGCAGGAGATCCGGGCGGAGAGGTCGGCGATGGTGGCCTGCATGGCCTTCACCTTACCCTCCAGCTCCTCCACGTACTGCTTCCTCCTCTGCCGCGAAAGGTGCGCGCTCTCGCGGTTGCGTACCAGCCGGGCACGGCGCTTCGCTTCGTCCTCCTCTCCCTTCCCCTTGCCGCTGCCATCCGTGCCGCTCGCGCTCCTCGAAGACGACTCCGAGGACTCCTCGTTCCTCAGCCCGCCGCCGTCCCCGCCGGCGCCGGAAGAGGATGAGCCCCTCTCCGGAGACCCGGCCGAGGAGGACGATGTCACGAGCGGCGGCGGCTGCGGCGGCGAGAGTTGCCCGTCCGAGGCGAAGAGGTCGAGGTCGAAGTCGACGTCCAGGTCCAGATCCTCCAGATCGAAGTCATCGAACGCGAAGCTGTCGCCGTCGACGGGCGCCTGAAATTCGGGGAAGGAGAGGTCACCGAAGGGGTCCGGCGCCAGGAGCGCCGGCTCCGCCATGGCCTTGCCGTAGCCGATCTGATCACGGCCTTGCCGTAGCCGAATACACACACCCCTTGGAGGAGGAGAAAATAAGGAGGCTGATGGCTCGGTGATCGCGCTCGCCGACGACGCGGTTGCGGAGGCGTGCAGGTAGGGTTTGCCAGAAAAAAGTGGGTGTGACCGGGTGGGTTCGGTCGTCGGAATCGGTGGGGTTAATTGGTCGCCGCGTTGGAGACGAAGCCGCCGTGCGTGCGGGCAAGCGGCGGTGTGGCGGAGCTGGACGCCTCTGGAACCTTCGATGGGCCGTTAAAATGGGCCTCAGTGCGTACAGGCTAGAGAAGGCCGTATTTTTAAATGGGCTGAAAGTGCTGCGTGTAGGGTACTAGTAAGCCACTGATTGAGGAGGACGGCCCAGGTGAAACTCCCCCGGCATGGCGACGGTCGCAGCCCGCCGCCTCCTCCTCCTGCAGCCGCGATGGGTGGCCGGCGGGCGGTGCCGGCTGCTGGGCACGGCGGCGGAGGCTTCTGCGGGCGGGGAGAGCGCGCGAGGAGAGGGAGGGGGATCCGGCGACGCGATCTACGTGAAGAAGCCGTCGGTGGCCACGGCCGTGACGACGCGGGACGAGACGTCGGTGGCGATGCCGACGTCGTTCATGACGGGGTCCGTGGTCGGGAAGCGCTTCTACCGCGACGCCACCGTGCGGCGCGCCGACGACGGCAACGGCTGGACCGTGATGCTCGACTACCGCACGCTCAAGTCCCCGGCCAAGCGGCCGCTCAAGCTCCCCTCGCGCGCGCTCGCCATGGCCATCGCCGCCGAGTGGGAGTACCAGGTCCTCAACCGATCCTCTCTTTCTTCTGCTGTATTCCTCAACAATGTCCTGTTACTTTTGTGCAGCTGAAATCTCCCAAGGCCCCAAATTTCGTGTTGACGTGCGTATTTGCAAGCAATTTCAAATGGTTTGGATGGGAAAACTGTCTGATTAGCGCCTAACTCATCCTGATCTAGCTTAGTAGTTAGTTCATCCCGGACCGGTAGTGAACTACTCCAGAATTTTGCGACCATTAGTTCAGCATTTGAAATGAAGTGAATTCAGGCTGTTTATCTTATTATCCAGAGGCGTTGTAGAATGATCTATTTTGATGTCTCCAGCTATCGAATCCTAGAGTGGATTATGCATATTTGCAAGAACTTCAAATGATTTTGATGGAGGCTTTCTGGTTAGCGCCTTTTACTGGACCGCAGGCCTGTAGTGAAGTACGAGCACACCAGTGTTCTCTTAGTATTCCTCGTCTCATGTGTAATCTAGGGTTGTTATCACGCTGTCTGGTGGGTTTGAAATGTGTAGACTGAAATTACACAAGCTGGCTGGGTAGACACTGCTATTTGTACCTTTTGTTTCTTCTGGGTGAGGCTAGTGGGCTGTCGATTAACTAAAAAGATTAATCAAATTTGAAGAAAGTAAACCAAGTATTTTGAAATCTGATACTGGAGGTTGTTCCATCTAGGCAGTATATAGTTCATGGACTTATGCAGACAATATAACGTTTAGTTTTGTCTGTTTCTTACATCTACAGCATAAGTTGGTTATTATTATAAATTGTCGATTTCAACTCCTCCAACAGGTGAATATATGTATCCTTTCTTAAACCTAGGTTGATCCAAAACAATTAAACAAACACTACTGAAGTACTGATGGATATTACTACAAAAGGTCTTTCTTTGTAACTGCAATGGCTGACCATAACAAAATATTGCTCCTGTATATTTATGTGAAGTTTTCACCTGATAAGAAATCAATTTCATCTTTTATGTGTTTCTGTTAGCACCATGATTTTGTCATCCCACTGCGATATGTTGGTGCCTGGAGCTATGAATTTTGTGTATGTTTGAGTTATGTGCCGTGAGTCTGTGACGTGCCTACTAATAATTGACCAGGGATGTTGCAGCAAGCTGCTTTGTTTTCTCGTCTATCACTTTGCATTTTTATATCTAAATTTTTAATTATCTTATTTGCAGTTCATTTCCCATGCAATAGATACTGATCCTGACTATCTTATTATGATAGGAATCAGATGGAATTCGACCTTTCACAATGCCTCTAATGAAGCTTGCTTGCACTGCATTGGAGAGAGTTCCTTTGACACGTAGAAAAGTGATTGATAATTTGATGAGGAAATTTCATCAAGATTTGGTATTTTGCCGCTCACCTGCTGATAGTGAACTGACCATTGGAGTTCATCGTAAGTTGTGTTCTCACGACTTTGTGCGATAAATGAGATTCATATGTACGGATATTGTTTTAAACGAGGTTCGTACCACTGTTTGGTTCAATTCTTATGCTTTCTGAATTTCTAACTGTAGAAAAGCAGAAGGAGAAAATTGATCCTATTCTGGACTGGGTAGACACTGAATTTGGGTTCAAAGCCGTTGTCTACACAACATTCTTTGGGGGGAAGCAAGATGAGGGCCTTGCTAAAGCTGTAGAAACTGTTCTGAAGAACACAACTGACTGTGAGTTGGCATCCATTGATGCGATGGCTGCGGCAGCCCATTCCCTGGTGATCCCTCTTGCAATATTTAGAGAAAGGTTGGGTATTGAGGAGGCCATTGAGTTGATCAGGCTAGAAGAAGACCACCAGGTGTTTATTCCGCAACCATCATTTTCCTCTGCTGTTTAGAATCATTTGCCCTTTATTTCGTCTTAAGGTTTTTGAATTTACACAGGTTGATCGATGGGGCTTGGTGGAAGGAGGTCATGACGTTGATATCGCAGATCTTAAAGTTCAGATGTCCTCGGCTGCTGTATTTCTTGGACTTTCACGGGGACTGTGAACCATCCTGTTTCTAATCTATATGTTGTATTTCCAGGCTTGTATATGAATCTAATACCAAGAGTTGTAGAAAATAATTGCTGCACGAGCTCGATAGAAAACAAAGTATATCTATTTAGCAATCAGCAGTTCCGTTGTTAGATTTTGGATTGAGTTGAGAAAATGCTGTTAAGGTATGAACTAGGGAGCCCAGCATTCCTTTGGCTTTGTACTGGTAATGCTGTGAGAATAAAATAACATAATCTGGGAACTAGTTTTGCAGTGGCAGTCCTGACTCGATATATCTACTTCGGCATCTTCTAGCTCCAGCAGCACAAGTTCCATGATCATAATCGGTCATTTTTAGCCATGCTGCAATTTCCTGGTAACAAATAGTGCTGCTGGGTACCATATGGTCATTCTTCTGACATAGCTTTCTTTCTATGGTTCTACAACTCTTCTGACATACCATCGCAGGCTATGCCTATCAGTTTTCCTCCTATGGATCTACAACTCTATCAGCCCTTTTCATTAGAAAGCATGTGGCGAACCCCTGTTTTGACAAGATCATTGTGTCTTATGGTTACTTGTGCGGTTTGTCAAATGATGAGGTAACACGCGTTGTGGTCTTGTGGAACAGAAAGGAACAACAATAAGCCATGCGAGTTCCACCGTGGCAAAGAAATCGAGAAAAATGACCCCCCACCCACCGGAAGCACCTTCCTCATCCTCGTGTTGTGCGTGGTAAATTTTTTCTTTTTCTTTTTGTTTACTTAAATCCTAGTCTACATGCCTGTAGAAGCCTCCTCCAGCAATCAAGGCCTCCAGGGCATGGAAGGCATGGAGCAACGTGGATACTTGCCCATGCTGCTGCAGTGCAGAAATCGTTGACCACCAGCTCACCGAACCCCCGCCGAGATCAGCTCATCAGCACGCAAAAGACTTGCCCTGGAATGGATGGAGGCATAGCGCTAGATTTGGAAAGCCAACGCGGACGCCCCAGAGCCAGTCGCCGATCGCGATCGCCAGTGCCTCTGTTGACGACTTCAATTTGCCGCGCCGACACATCACATGTTGCCGTTTCCGGAAAGGCCAGGCCCCACGTGCGACGTGGCCACACCCCCTTCACCACCGGCGGAGCCAAGGCCCGGCCACCCTGGGCCGGTGGCCGGGCTCACCCCACGAGCACATGACATATAGCCATTGCTTTTGCATGTACGCGTAGTTAATCGTATGTACACATGCACGTTGTACGTACACGCGTCACAAGTTACGTTCACCTTGTTTGTTCCTTCGTTCATTCAACGCTTCTGTATGGACAATGATTCTGATTATTTTAGCCCTCTTGACATACCATTTATTTGGAGAGAAATGCAAATATGCACATTCTTTTTTCTTAATACAATTTATTTTTCTCATTCTCAAATATAATAATAACCTCATGGGTTTTCTGCTAAACCTCGAAAGAGCATGGATAAAAATTAAATGCAGACACTACATATAAATGTATAATATATAGAAATTAAGGGGTTGTTTAGATAAATTTTTTTTGGAATTTTGACACTGTATCAACTTGCTAACTATAGCAATAAGCATCCAATCATGATCCAATTAGATTCAAAAAATTCGTCTAAGCAAACTGTGTAATTAATTTTTTTATCTATATTTAATGTTTCATGCATGTGTCCAAATATTGATGTGACGGAACTTTAAATTTTAAAGTGCATCTAAATAGGTCCTAAAACAGCTTCAGTCCTACCTAAAACAATTACTCGCCGGAGCTCAGCAAACGCCGAGACTCCTCAAAAATCTTGGCTCCGCCAGTGCCCTTCACAAACGCAGAGCACGCGCCGCCACACCGACAGCTCCGTCTCAACTACTCGGCTGTCAGCTGTGCTGTGCTGTGCTGTGCCGCGCCGCTACATATCGCGCTTCCAACTCCAGGGCGACACCGATCCAGCAAACATACCGAGCAGGCCAGAGCGAAGAAACGGAGGCCAGCCATGGCCAGCGACAGCAGCAACCAAGCAGCAGGCGCAGCAGCAGCAGCCAAGCCGAAGCCGCCGCCGCTTCCGCTGTCGGTGCGGCTCCAGCTGTCCGGGCTGGCAGTGGCCATCGACGCCGTGGAGCGGCGCGACGGGACGGTGAACCGGTTCCTGTACGGCGTGATCGACCGGCTCCTGAGCGCGCGCGCCAGCCCGCGGCCGGACGCCACCGGGGTGCGCTCCTTCGACGTGACCATGGACGCGTCACGGGGCATCTGGGCGCGCGTCTTCGCCCCGGCCGCGGCCACGGCGGACCGCCCGCTCCCGCTGGTCGTCTACTACCACGGCGGCGGCTTCGCGCTCTTCTCCCCGGCCATCGGGCCCTTCAACGGCGTGTGCCGCCGCCTCTGCGCCGCGCTCGGCGCCGTCGTCGTGTCCGTCAACTACCGCCTGGCGCCCGAGCACCGGTGGCCCGCGGCCTACGACGACGGCGTCGACGCGCTGCGGTTCCTCGACGCCCGCGGCGGCGTCCCGGGCCTGGACGGCGGCGGCGGCGTGCCCGTCGACCTCGGCAGCTGCTTCCTGGCCGGGGAGAGCGCGGGCGGCAACATCGCGCACCACGTCGCCAACCGCTGGGCCGCCGCGTGGCAGCCGTCGGCGCGGGCGCTCCGCGTCGCCGGCGTCTTCCCCGTGCAGCCCTACTTCGGCGGCGTGGAGCGCACGCCGTCGGAGCTGGCGCTGGAGGGAGTCTCGCCCGTCGTCAACCTCAGGCGCTCCGACTTCTCGTGGGCCGCGTTCCTGCCCGTCGGCGCCACGCGCGACCACCCCGCCGCGCACGTCACCGACGACAACGCCGACCTCGCCGACGGCTTCCCGCCCGCCATGGTCGTCATCGGCGACTTCGACCCGCTCGTGGACTGGCAGCGACGCTACGCCGACGTGCTGCGCCGGAAGGGGAAGGATGTGCTGGTGGCCGAGTACCCCGGCATGTTCCACGGCTTCTACGGCTTCCCGGAGCTGCCCGAGGCCACCAAGGTGCTGCAGGACATGAAGGCCTTCGTCGACAGCCACAGGGCCACGCCAAAGCTCGACGATGCGTGATGCACCAAAACCATTCCATTATTCCTGTGTCCTTTTGGTTGCTTCATCTATCTGTTGACAGTCTCACTGTCCCAGTATGAAAATTGCTCATGTTTCTCGCGTGTACGACTATTATATATATAATTAATTTATATACACTAGTAACAGATCGCTCATTCAGATGCTGCCACTGAGTGTTACGAACAAATGGCCCTGCTCACTTGTTCAGATATGTTTTTCGACTTCTTTTCAGACACAGAACGAAGTTTTCCTCTCTCAATAAATCAGCATCAGTAGAGATCAGCGCTCTTTTTCAAACAACTGAACAGGTCTGTTTCCGCTAAGAACGGCAGCCTCATGGGCCGTGCCATTGTGGCGTGACTGCGCGAGGTCACCGACGGCCGTGAAGACGATGATCATCGGCTGACGCACGCAGCAGAAAATGGTTCAATGGATAAGTGAAGACTATGATCATCGGCAGCGGCGGGCTTACAGTGCGCCTAGAGGTAACGGTAGTCTTCACGGCCGGCCGCCGCCACAATGGCACGACGTACGTACGGTACGTGGTGACCGTTCTCCGTGCTTGCCAGTGCAGTATCCTCCAACTCCATCTCCTCGAACGTCGAAAGATGGACCGACTTAGAGCAATGTCTCACAGTTGTGTATCCTTTAACTACTGCATATATTTACTTACAAATGCAAACTCAATGACACCATGTAGCATGTAACTAATCCTATGTATGCGACCGCTGCAAATATATTAATCTACTCCCTCCATATAAGAAAAGAAAGTCGTTTTGGACAAAATTTTGATCAAACATTGAAAATATAAATCATAAATAACTTTTAAATTATTAAACTTGAAAATATAAAAATTATATAAATAAATCAAATATACTTTCATAAAAGTATGCATATATCACTTTTTAATAAAATCGTTATCCTAAATGACGTATAACTCCTATATAGAGGAAGTAATTTGATAGCAAACCACATTTTCCTCTGTATGTGCACGGGATGGCGCGCTTCCACTAGTCCATCAGTATAGAATTAGATGGGGGAGTGTTGTTTGGAGGATTGCCCCGGCAGCGACGTGATCTGCCAACAGCTAGCAACACCTCTCATTGAATTCGCCTAGGTGAGTGAGTAGTTTGCGGTTGACGACGACTGGCAGGATAAGATTCCATGTGAACATCGATGGTTGTTGCCGTGAGTGTGACATTGTGTTCGATCCCTAGACTATACGTGTGGCTAGTACTCGCTAGTCGCTACTCCTGCCGGTCGGTAATAGCTTCAGCAACGTTCTACCATCCCAAGGGATCGAGCGATCGAGAGCTAGCAAGAGATGGAAAACGCCGCCGGCGCCGGAGCGCCGCGCATGCCGGCCCTGCCGTGGAAGGTGCGGCTCATGCTCCTGGGCCTCGACGTGGTCGGTGGCCTCTCGTTGCGTCGCGACGGCACCATCAACCGCTCCCTCTTCAGCCTCTTCGACCGCCGTGCGCGCGTCAGCGCGCGCCCGGACGTGCACGGCGTCCGCTCCGCCGACATGGACGTGGACGCGTCGCGCGGCCTGTGGGCGCGCGTGTTCTCGCCGTCGCCGGAGGCGTCCGCGTCTACGCCGCCCCCGCTCCCCGTGGTGGTCTACTTCCACGGCGGCGGCTTCGCGCTGCTCTCCGCGGCCTCGGTCCCCTACGACGCCATGTGCCGCCGGTTCTGCCGCGAGCTGCGCGCCGTCGTCGTGTCCGTCGACTACCGCCTCGCCCCGGAGCACCCCTACCCCGCCGCGTACGAGGACGGCGTCGACGTGCTCCGGCACCTCGCGAGCGCCGGCCTCCCCGACGGCGTCGGCGTCGCCGTCCCGGTGGACCTCTCCCGCTGCTTCCTCGCCGGGGACAGCGCCGGCGCCAACATCGCCCACCACGTGGCGCAGCGCTGGACGACGATGGCGAGCGCCGCCTCCTCCTCGCCGCCGCGTTCTAGCCCCGTTGTCCGCCTCGCCGGCGTCGTGCTGGTGCAGCCGTACTTTGGCGGCGAGGAGCGGACGGACGCGGAGGTCAGGCTGGACGGCAAGGTGCCGGTGGTGACCGTGCGGGGCTCGGACTGGATGTGGCGAGCGTTCCTGCCGGAGGGCGCCGACCGGAATCACCCCGCCGCGCACGTGACCGACGAGAACGCTGACCTGGCGGACGGCTTTCCGCCGGCGATGGTGGTGATCGGCGGCCTCGACCCGCTGCAGGATTGGCAGAGGCGGTACGCCGTCGTGCTGCGGCGGAAGGGGAAAGCGGTGCGGGTGGTGGAGTTCGAGGAGGCCATTCACACGTTCTTCTTCTTCCCCGAGCTCCCGGACTCCGCTAGGCTCGTGGAGGCGATGAAGACGTTCATAGACGACATGACAGCAACGCTTCCGACTCGGCTGCTTGACTGATCGATCAACAACCGTAAGGGGTCCCGGCGGAAGCAACGTGGACCTACGTGGCCCGTGCAAATATTTCTGTTTCCACGTATTGGTCCTCTCTACGTCTACTTTTCTATGTAGTATCCCTATATGGTATCCATGGATACAAACTCTGTACAACTGTCAATTCTTGGCTTCAAATTATTGTACATCTCAATTCTTTGGCTGAAAAATATTGTACAACTGTCTGTTATTGTCATCTCTCTCTGCCTTGTATAATTTCTACTGATGTCAAATTTAGACTTTCCTTTCTTTTTAATCACTCCATTTCTCTATAAACCACTATTCAAGTCTCATAAATTGTTGAGTCCATCAACCCTTTCTTCTAAATTTAAATTTTGGATCTTCTCGCCGGCAATGGTGGTTGTCGGCGGGCTAAACAAGCTGCAGGACTGGCAGCAGCAGTACGCCGCCGCCGGAGTGCTGGATAAGAAGGGGAAGGCGGTGCAGCTAGTGGAGCTCGGTGAGGCGATCTGCCTTTTCTGGTTCCCCAAGCTCCCTGAGACCGGCAAGCTCACGGCGAAGACGATGGATTCGAGCGCTTGATCGCGCGCAGCTAGAATTCAATCGGTGCGGTGTGACCGTTGAGTGTCGTTGGCCACATCTAACGTGAAAAAGTCACCACACTTGATGTACTGTGTAGCAGCAGCAGAACAAAGAATTGTACTGTACTTAGAAATTGAGGGCCCATATGAACTTTAATTCTCTAAAAGCGTACTTTAGCCTTGTTTTGAGTTCTAAAACTCTAATGTGAGGAGTGTTAAAAATTTTAGAGCTAATTTTAGACCGCCTATCTAGAGACTTTAGCTCTAAAGTTTAGATCCATTGCCACCGCTCTCTACTGCGATGTAAGCTGTACCAGCGCGCCCGCCGCCCAGCAAAAGAGCAATACGAGTATAACGCAGTTGTCATGGCGAAACGTGACGGTTCTGATCAACCGGTCTCCTTAGAAGGAAGGGTAGCACAAGCTGCGTGCGTCGCGAGCGGCTCCTCGGCAACGACAAACTCCCCGGACCCCTGTTCGGCTCCATTCATGATCAAGGGGATTGGAGAGGGGTGAGGGGATTTGACTTATATGGGATTTAATTCCCTTTAATCCCCTCAACCCCCTTGATTTTGGGCTCAGCCGAACATGCTCTGAGGTGACGCTAGAAGCCTAGAACAACCCCGTCCGGCACTCCCCTGGGTGGCTGGGTACCTTTCCTGGTGTTTGTCTCTCTTCACTTCCTTGTCCAGAGTGCAGACTTGAGACCGCCAAGTCGTCGCTCAAGTCCCACGACGCAGTAGTAGGAAAGCGACGTGACCGTGCCCACGTCTTTTCAACGGCCGGAACCCGGCCAGCGTACAACTTGGAACCTTGCGTGATTAACTAACTGGTTACAAGTTTACTGGGAATAGAAGATCAAGGCATATCAAGGACTCATAGTATTCCATACATGCATGTGTGGTGGTGCCGTTTTGACAGCGCCTGGGTTGCCGACTGGGTCTTGGAGATGGATAAATAAATGCCCGCCCGCCACCCAAGTACCCAACCCAACAGTAGCGTGCCAAGGCCAAGCCATGGCGCAGAGTAGCGTCGTAGAGCAGCACAGCGTCCACATAGCACCCGCTGATGGGCAGGGCAAGGTCGTAGCAACGCCGGAAAGGCGGCTGAATTGCTTCGTACGCTGCGTCGCGCTGATCGAAAGGCTGGGCAACGCCCTCGGCACGCTCGCCTTCACCTGGGCTACCGTTGTCCTGCTCGGTGGCTACCCGACGGTGCTTCATATCGACTTTTGGTTCGCAACGTTCAAGGTAAACTTAGGCTCTGTTTACATGTACTTCTAAAATCTAAAACCTTCGTCTCACCAAATGTTGGAACATAAATATAGAGTATTAAATGTAGACAAATCTTTGACATGATTATACAGTTTATAGGTAAATCACGAGATAAATCTTTTGAGTCTATTTAGAATATGATTGGACACTTATTGTAAAAATTAGCACGCGTGCTACAGTGTCTCTTTTTTCAAAACTTTTACACGCTAAACGGGCCCTTACTGATAAACTGCATGCCAAAAGTTAATTAGCTGCCAAGAGTACACCAGGGGGGCACGAGCTCTGTGTTAATCAGTCTAGGCCACCATTAGGGCGCCACTCAGGGTGTTTACAAATGAAGGTGGGTCAACCATGGAACGAACCACTCGAGGTGTGGCTCGCCGGCGGCACACATCCGGCACGCAAGAGTGGGTCCAACCACTCGACCCTGAGGTTCGTGGCCTTGTGATACACTGACCCTATGCACCTTTGTGGGTAAGAGGAGCCCATTATGGGCATTTATATGGACCGGTTCGCCGAATCACCGGCTCAAACCGCACCACCCCCATTTTTAGGCGTGTTGTAAACAACTCTCTCTACCTTACTATCACGGCTCACAAAAAAAAAAAAGTTACCGAGCTGGGGAAATAGAAAGACAGTTCCACGAATCCTTTACTGTCTATTGCTGCACATGGACTTGCAACCATATACCAAATAGAAAGCATCACGGGAAATCAATAGGAAAAAAAAAAACTCCCTTTATTTTCATGTTTATATAGGCATTGCCGTTGTTTCCTTTGCTGGTTAAGTAGTTTATATCTTGGAGTCTGCTACCTCTTTCTGTTTCAGAAAGAATATTGAAAACATGAACAGTACAGTAGCTTCACTTAATAACATGCTAATTACACGATGGCACAAATTTCAGGATGTTTAGCCGCAACAACAGAACGGATTACCAATTGTTCTTTGGCACTTTTTTAGAGGTGCTTTTAGATCTCTTGGCTGGAAGTGGTTGATCGTTCTTGCATATTTTAACAGTGTGGCATGCATAATTGACCGAACTTCGCATCTGGTATCAGGAGGAATAGTCCTATATCTGGGGATACTAGTTGCTATTGGCCATTTCGTGTGTCCAGGAGCTCCAAGACTACTAGCAGCGCGCATTCCATTATGGCGTGCCATGTCATTATGGAGCCCCATGGTTGCAATCATACTGTTGGCTCCCTCTGCACTGCAAGCAAATGATCATTTCGAGTATGACGAAACTGAAACAGTTGTTAATGTAAAGCCAATGGCTAGAAGGGCAGTGTACGTAGTTCTGCTTGTGATGGTGCTCCTAGTGACTGTGAGCAGGATGAGGTTCCCAAGTATCTTGAAGCTAGCTGACAGAGTTCTGGGCGGGAAAAAACATGAATTTTTGCATCGTGTTGTTCTAAACTTCAGTATGGTTGGTGCAATTGTGATAGCGATGTTCTCACTTAGCCATGGTAATCCGTTCATGGTGCTTACAATGATCATGATCGAAGCATTCACTTTGGTTTCAATTTCATTTGGCAACTTTCAGATTCCTGCGGCAATTACTCGTGTGGTGCTCCCATTGATAGGTCTTATACTTCAGCACAATGTTGATACAAATAATTCTTCCATGACAAATCTGGCACCAACTTTAGATATCTTCTATGGGATGGTTCTTGGCCAAGGAGCACTCTACCTTATGGCATGCGTGGTCGAGATCTTCTCATTCATCCCTCGAAGATCTCTCGTCCACCATGGTGGATTCAAAGGTCAGTGGGGAGTGGACTCCGTCGATCTGTACTATGCATATGCCTTGGAGAAATGCATGGAAAGAAATGTACTTGCTCCAAAGATCAGCCTCTGCAGCTTTGCCATTGATTATCTAAACTCAGACTCCACTAAGAGGCAGCTACATGGGATCCGGACTGCACACACCCTTCTACAGAGGGATCCAACCAGGACACGGCTCCTTGTGAAGCTCAAAGCGTCGGCCGAGACAATGACCACACTAATGAGGATGTTGCACCGGACAGGCCGAGACAGAGAGGATGAAACCATTAGACCATTTTCAGCGAAGGTCATTGCTGAGCTTGCGAAAAGTCTCCTAGTCGTCAATAGCCCTGGGATAGTTCAGAATGTGTCTCTACTTTTGGACTGTAGTAACCAACATAGAAGAGTAAAGCCACTGCTGCTGGATAATGATGAGGAAGAAGAACAACAGAATGATCTATTTGTAAATGCCACTGGTAACCAAATGAAAAGTGCAGATGAAGTTCTGGACTCTAGTAAACTGCTCGAAACACAAGAGCACTCAACCCAGCAAATTGGTAATAGTAACGGGCATGACTTCTGGATAGTCAGATGGTGGCGACAAGTTTCTGAATTCTGGTCAGTTCCTCAAGAAGGACCATTGACAGAGCAGGATCTTCTCCCTGTAATTGGTATGTCGATTATTGAAAGGCTAGCTACTTACGATCAAAGCAACTGTGCCGAGATCAGCAAATCGGTCGACATCATTCGGAAGATTACAAGATTCACAAGCTTTTGCAGAGGTGACACTAGCTATAACGAAGCTGAAAAGAAGGCTTTAGGTCACTCATCGTTGAAGCTATTTTATAGGCTCACTTGCGTCGATGGGGAGATCGGCATAACACTGAGGCACAAGATATCAATCCATCCCTTTCTCTTGAGAAATCTCTCCGAGGTCTTGGGAGACATCACAAGTAACTATGAGACGAGGAAGGTGGCGGCAGGAACTATTAGAAACCTTGCTATCGATGCAAGCATGAGACTGGCAATTGGGGGTGTTCAAAGGATCATTACTAGATTGTTGCATGCGTTTCTCACTCCAGAACAGCCCTCTAATAGTACAAGTGCAAGTGTTTCTCACTCCAGAGAAGCTCTAAGAAAGGTCGCAGGACAAGCATTAGCAATGTTGGCAATTGACAATGTCGACAACTGCATGGCTATGCTAAGGCAAGCATGGCATTCATTCATTGAGGAACTCACAACATTGATCTATGTTGACAGATACAGATGTGTTGCAGCAAGTTTGTTGCGGAGTGTGTGCATGCACGCTCGATCTGAGCTCAAAGAGACAGACTTGAAGCACCTATCATACATCTCACGGATGGTGAGCACTACTAATCCAAGCTATACTATGTGTGCACTGTGCAAACTATGCACAGACTGAAACATGTTTCCGTTTTCTAAAAAAATAATGCAACATGTGACTCCTCCAATCATATCTCACTTTAGTTTTCTCATAGATTATTATCTTTAACCTTAGTCAAGTTTATAGAAAAATTTATCAACATCCACGATCTCAATTTTGTTTCATCAAACATTTAGGAATATTTGTAGTAGTGCACTTATTTAAATTTGATAATTGTTAATTTTTCTTATTTTTTTAGCAAAGTAGATAAATGAACTATAATTTGCAACAATTGAGATATCATAATATTTCACCGTACTATTTTTTTTAGCACTTGACAAATCAGGTATGGTGTAACTACAATATATCAAATTATGTTTTATATTACTCTTTTCATGATATATAGGTGCTGGAGAGGATACTTCGTGCAGAGGGTGAAGAACTAGAAATCTTCATTGGCCTTTGTTCACATATATATGAAGCCATCCCCGAGGAGTTTGCCAGAGATTTTGAGTATGGCCAGATTAAGGTAGCGTTTGTGAAGCGTCTTGTCGACACGTTGAATGCCAACATGGAGCCTAATGTTGATTGCCCTGGGATCCGGAGAGTGATACTTGAACAAGTCATAAATTTGATGCAGTACGACTCTAGTAATGTGAATTGCTTTCGCAGTCTCCGAATGACAGAGATACTATCGACGGTGGAAGAGACCATCTCAGAGGCGGAGAACTACACCATATTCATGGGTGATGTAGGGCTAATGGAGGCAGGTGAACCTTTATCTGCGCTTGTGACGAGGGCTAAACAGCTACTAGACGTTTGTTGAACATGACAACCATCAGAGATATACGCAGCTCAATTTGTAGGTACACAATGCATGTGAAAACTTGAGCTGCAAAGGTCTATAGATATTACTATCAAGGTATTTGTCAGATATGGTATTCAAATATATGCATTCAGCCATTTGGTAAAATATCTTAACACACCCGTTCGTCCGAACCCTAGGCGAGCGACCCTGAGGCCCCCGTCGCCGCCGCCGCCGGCGGTACCGGCGCCCCCAGCCCCTCCCCTCCCCTCCACCTTTCCCTCCCCTTCCGTCTTGCGGTGCGGCCGCGCGTCCGGGCGTGGGCACATCCACGCAGGTTGAGCCGTCGCCGGCAGCGTCGACGCCGCCCACCCCCTCGCCTCCCCTTGGCACGGCCGCTGCCCCGCGGGGGCCCCCTCCCCTTCACTCCACCTCCCCCTCGCCACCCCTCCCCTCCTGCGGCGCGGCCACGTGGCCTGGCGAGGGCACTGCCCCGCGGGGAGGCCCACCGACGCCGCCCACCCCCTCACCGTCCCTCCCCTCCGCCTCCACCACCACCTCCCCCTCCCCTCCCCTCCCTCCCTCCGCTGCTAATTGGCCCGTGTTCGTCATCCCCCCTCAATCTCCCCCTGGCGTCGCCTTTCAACGGCATACCCTGTTCCTATCGTTGATAATCCCTGGACACTCGGGGAGTCATATGGGTGTCTTCATGGAGCCTGTGATAGATGAGTTGATGAAGGCTTGGGACAAAGGGGTGTGGACATATGACCGAGCTACGAAGACAAGCTTCAAAATGCACGTCTGGTACCAGTACTCCTTGCATGACTTCCTGGCGTACGGGTTAATGTGCGCATGGTGTGTTCAGGAGAAGTTCCCATGCCCACTATGCAAGGAAGCTGTGAGGTTCACATGGTTGAAAAAGGGTGGCAAGTATTCATCATTCGACAAACATCGTCAGTTCCTCCCTCTTGACCATCCATTCAGAGAAGACGTCAAGAGCTTTACGAAAGGTGTCAAAGTGACGAACCCTAGACCGCGCTTGAGGATTGGGGCCGAGGTTCGTGCTCAGATAGACGCTCTCGTGCCCAACGAAGATGGTGGTTTCGTGAGATATGGTGAGCAACATATGTTGACTCATAAATCCGGCTTGACGAGGCTCCCCTATTTCGATGACCTCCTACTGCCCCATAACATTGATGTCATGCACACTGAAAAGAATATCGCTGAGGCACTTTGGGCGACGCTCATGGACACTGACAAGTCTAAGGACAACCCTAAGGCTAGAGTGGACCTGGCGACGTTGTGCGATAGGCCAAACCTAGAGATGCGGCATCCTAGAACAGGAAAGCAGTGGAGAAGGCCTAAGGCCCCCTATGTCTTGAAAATCGATCAAAGGAGGGAAGTGCTTCGATGGATCAAGGATTTAATGTACCCTGATGGGTATGCAGCGAATCTGAGCAGGGGTGTAAACTTAGAGACTCTGCGAGTCAATGGGATGAAGAGTCATGACTACCACATATGGATTGAGCGGATACTTCCGGCGATGGTTCGAGGCTATGTCCCTGAGCATGTTTGGCTAGTGCTGGCAAAGTTGAGCTACTTCTTCCGTCGGCTTTGTGCCAAGGAGCTGTCTAAGTCCATCATTGAAGAGCTGGAAAAAATGACGCCTGAGTTGGTCTGTGAGCTTGAGAAGATCTTTCCACCGAGCTGGAAAAAATGACGCCTGAGTTGGTCTGTGAGCTTGAGAAGACCTTTCCACCCGACTTCTTCTTGTCGATGCAGCATCTGATTGTGCACCTCCCGAACGAGGCAAAGTTGGGGGGCCCGTACACGCCCGTTGGTGCTATCCAATCGAGAGATGTCTAAAGACTCTTCGCAAGAAATATACAAATAAAGCCAGAATTGAGGCTTCCATTGCAGAGGCAAGCATTCGGGAGGAGGTTTCAAACTTCACGACATCCTACTATAAGCCAAGCCTTCCTAGCAAGCATAATCCACAGTCTCGTTACAATGTTGGCGAAGTTGAATCGACTCTCAGCCTTTTCAAAGGCCAACTAGGCAGCACAAGTGGATCGACCCCCAAGAGATTGGATCCAGAAGAGTGGCGCAGAATCACGCTATATGTGTTCACCAACCTTGTCGAGGTTCAGCCATTCATTAAGTAAGTTCTCATCGAACTTGTTTCGATACGACGTCCGGCGTACCTCCGCGACGACACCATCCGGATCAAGTGCACGGTCATCGTCTTCGATCAGGCAGCGAGCGGCGCCCAATAATCCCGGAACACGGCCGGTAGTGGCGGCGCCACCGGCGGCGGATCACGTCGTCCAGGTGTCGGTGCCGCCGTCGGAGTTGTCGAGTGACCTTGCAAAACTGCTACTAGACAGCAACAACAACAATGGCGCACCGCCGTCGCCGGACGTCACCTTGGTCGTCGGCTCAGAGAGCTTCGGCGCGCACAGCTTCGTGCTCTAGGCGAGGTGCCCCAAGCTGTACTACCGGGTGACGGGTTGGAAGATCCTAGTCCTCCAAGAGTCGGAGGTGCGTCCTGCGGTTTTCAGGGCACTGCTCCATTACATCTACACCGACTCGTTGCCCGCCATGGATGGTCCTAACAAGACGAAGACGGAGACGTTGAGGGGTCTACTCGCTGCCGCGGACCAGTATGGGATGCAGAGGCTCGAGCTGATGTGCGAAAGGAACCTGTGCGCCAGCCTCGACGCCGGCACGGTGGCAGCTACGTTGGCTTTCGCAGAACGGCTTCACTGTCCGGCGCTCCGTCGTGCTTGCACTCAGTTCATCGGCGGTACCGCTAAGCAGGGCGCATTGACTAAAATGGAGTAGTAAGAAGTAGTGAGTTAAATCTCATTCAATAGCTGAACTAGAATATAGAGCGATGACACTTGGATTATGCAAAATGTTATGGTTACAAAATCTTCTAGCAGAACTATTGTGCTAAGGAGAAGCCCCGTCAGGAATTTCAGGTGGTCAAATAGCTAACTGTTTGACAAAAGGTTTAGGAGTATAAGAATGTAATTTGGCTTGTAGTATGAGGGGAATGATAGATATCACCTATCTTGAGAGAGAGTGTTAGGCCATTCTTGTGTAATAGGCCCACACAAATCTAATGTATATGTGTATAGTAACACAAACAATACAGATAACTCTAGAAGTTCCCAATTCTTCTGCTTTACTTCTAGGCCTGTAGCTGCCTGAAATCCACCTTATATATTATCCTTTAATCAGTCCGAATTAGATTTATTATGAACATGTTGCATTGCACCTGAAATTATAGTAGCTTTTATAATATGACAACAACATGACTTGTAGGTGTCATCAATTTTTGTCCTCTTTTCATTGATTTGTAAACCTAGGGGTGCTAGGTTTGGGATACAATGGCTCATACGCTATCTATACTAATGGTTGATGGTACCTTTTTAGAAGGAACAGCAAGAGATTGGCTGCAAGTTTTGTTAGACGATAGAAAAACAAAAACACAGAACAAGATGGTTTGCCAAGTCACTAGAACAGAGCTTAAAAAACAAAACGCAGCTTAGAAACATAACATAGCACAACGCTAAGAAATTCAAAAGAAGAACAAGGAGAAAAAGGGACTGGCGAGAGTATTTTATTTATTTGCACAATTGTCCAAACGAAAACTGAAAGAGTTGAAATGAAAAGACATATTGTTTTGATATCGCCAACTGTCTGTTCGACCATGCTTCCTACCACACCATTGGCTTCTTGGGCGCGAGCAGATAGAACTGACATGGCACGTGAAAGGAAGAATAAGATGATTAACAATGGAGGAACACTTGTCATTACCACCAGTGTTAAAATCCAGCCACGTGACAGGGCAAGGATGAACCCAATGAGAAACGTTGACATGAGCTGAAGGAACCTCCCGGCCTAAGTCACACAAGATAGACACATTAATCATTAGTGAAGAAATACAGGCATTCAAGCGGATGTCTAGCTGAAGAAATCTCCCAAACTAATTTATATATTGATCGACCGAAGGCAAAATTGGAGAGAATGAAGCAGAATATATCTTTGGTAATACATATGTTAGAAACATATTACTGCACGACTTATCATACTATAAAATGTTTATTTTAGATTACTGAAATAGTCCACTTTTACTGCGCATTATAAATTGTCCCCTTTTACTCATGTTATTAATGAAAAAACGTTGTGATAGACGAATTACTACTCGGATATAAGCCAATGGTGTGGACAGAAAATGTGAGGTACTAGCTACTTCACACATCTCACTATATCTTAATCAATGGGTTTCTATCAAAATGCTGTGCACAAGAACTGAATCATGTGAGGTGACCAATAACCCGTAAAGCCCAAACCTCTTTGAATTACCACGTATCTTTTGTCCAATGGCCTCTTGGATGAACACTGTGTCAGCACACATACTTAGCCCTGGGCACAAAATACCGAGTACCAAATACCGAACCGAATTTATCGAGAACCGAACCGAATTTACCGAAATCGAAATTTTCGGTTCCTTGTTCGGTTTCTAGTTTTCAGGAACCGAATTACCGAGGTAAATACCGAAACCGAACCGAATTTATCGAACTTACTTAAAATGTGATAAGTTTGAGTGTTATTATGTTATTGATTGTACCATTGTAGACTATTATATTATGTATTTTTAGCACTCACACTTATAGTCTCGTGGACTTTTATATGTATATGTATTTTACACTATTATTATCTATGAAATCAAGTCAAAATTAGTTTTTGAATATTCTATTACATTTTATCCGTGATATGTTCGGTATTGTTCGGTAAATACCGAAACCGAACTGAATTTACTAATACCGATACCGAACCGAATTTTTTTTAAGGAACCGATCGATGCCGTTTTTTAAGAACCGAATTTACCGACGCCTACACATACTCGCTACCAATTTTCCAGTCGATGCTGACTGTTGCGTATCAAAGAATGACATGTCCTGCTTAAGAATAGCCTTGAGGTGGAGTGTACGGATGCAAGCTACCTGCCTCTCACTAGCGGTGGTCCAACAGGACACCTCTGATTAAAAAAAAAAGGAAATTATAGAGAGAAGAAGACTGACTGAGCATGAATTACTAAAACTACTTCCTCTCGGTACATCTGCATTGAAAAAATCAATTTGTGTCTATTATTGTGAGTAACATATGTAGGAAACCTTGTTCGTGAGTATCTTTTTTTTTTTTTTTTTTTTTTTTTTGCGAAGCTGTTCCTATCTTTAGTGTATAAGATAAATCATAAAAGGTAATTCATACTGCAAATTGTTTTCATATGATATTTGTTTATGGCTCTGGATAAACTATTGTGGCACAACAATAATCAAAGTTTAACATTGACGATCATGCTAAGCCACCTGCTATGTAACTATAAATATTAGCCACCTGTTAGCCCCGGTTCTAATTTGTGCTGTTGTTTTAACGATTCTTCTTTCCAAGCGAATCAGAAACTTTTCTAGTGTGTAATAGTGTTGGCAGAAAAATAGGTTACTCCAAATTAACTGACATGAACTGGGAATCAACGGAAGTGCATGTAAATATGAATGAGCTAACCCTTCGTTTCTGTTCTTTTGCATTGGAGCTCGGCACATTTGGGCAAGATTTCAGGACTCCAATTGATAAACTGTTCACAATACTACTACCATAACATTTTTCTCTCTTATTAAAATGGAATTTAGAGTCCCAGCTTTTCTTTTCTTGCTTTACCAACTCCAGTCTCATCAACTACTGTACCAGAAATCGGAACACCTTAAGCCAGCCCAAACCAGCCCTTAGAGTGAAGCATTTTTTGTCTTGCCTTAAATTTTGATGACCCCGAAAAATTGGCAAACCTAAAAAGGGTGGTATGACCATAGTTAAAAATGATAAAAATGAATTGATACCCCAGAGAACTGTTACAGGATGGCGAATGTGTATAGATTATAGAAAACCCAATAAAGCAACCAAAAAAGATCATTTTCCGCTGCCCTTTATTGATGAGATGTTAGAGCGTTTGGCAAATAATTCTTTCTTTTGTTTTCTTGATGGTTATTCTGGATATCACTAAATTTCTATCCACCTTGATGATCAAAGCAAAACCACTTTTACATGTCCTTATGAAACTTATGCTTATCGTAAAATGTCTTTTGGATTATATAATGCACCTGCTTGTTTTTAAAGATTTTTGATGTCTATATTTTCTGAAATGATAGAAGAAATCATAGAAGTTTTTATGGATGATTTTTCAGTTTATGGAAAAACTTCTGATGATTGTCTAGAAAATCTAGATAAAATTTTGCAGAGATGTGAAGAAAAGCACTTAGTCCTTAATTGGGAAAAATGTCATTTTATGGTTAGAGAAGGAATAGTATTAGGACATTTAGTGTGTGAAAGAGGTATGGAGGTAGACAAGGCAAAAATTAAAGTAATTGAACAACTACCTCCACCCGTTAATATAAAAGGAATCCGAAGTTTTCTTGGTCATTGTGGTTTTTATCGCAAATTTATAAAAGATTTTTCACATATTGCTAGACCACTGACTAACTTGCTAGCTAAGGATGTTCCTTTTGAATTTGATGATGCATGTTTAAAATCTTTTAATATTCTTAAAGAAGCACTTACATCAGCACCAATTATTCAATCTCCTGATTGGTCTTTACTTTTTGAAATTATGTGTGATGCTAGTGATTATGCTGTAGGGGTAGTATTAGGATAAATAAAAGATAAGAAGCATCATGCAATTGCTTATGCTAGTAAAACTATGACAGGAGCACAATTAAATTATGCAACAACTGAAAAAGAACTTCTGACTGTTGTTTTTGCTATTGATAAATTTAGATCTTACTTAGTAGGAGCAAAAGTAATTGTTTATTCTGATCATGCTCCTTTAAAATATTTGCTCACTAAGAAAGATGCTAAACCTCGTTTGATAAGATGGATTTTGTTACTCGAAGAATTTGACTTAGAAATTAAAGATAGAAGAGGAATAGAAAATCCAGTTGCTGATCACTTGTCTAGAATACACTTTGAGAAACCTCAGGAATTACCTATTAATGCTTCATTGAGAGATGACATGTTGTTTAAAGTGACCAAGTCAAACCCTTGGTATGCGAATATTGTCAACTTTATGGTTGCAGGTTATGTACCACCAGGGAAAAATAAAAAGAAGCTCATTTATGAAAATCGTCTCCACATATGGGATCCACCATATCTCTTCAGAATTTGTTCAGATGGATTACTTAGAAGATGTGTACCAGTAGAAGAGGATATGCAGATCATTCAGAAATGCCGCGCATCACCATATGGAGGTCATTATGGATCATTCCACACTTATGCTAAAATCTGGCAGAGTGGGTTCTTTTGGCCAACTATGTATGAAGACACAAAACATTTTGTCCGGAGATGTGGATCATGTCAGAGGCATGAAAATATCAATACAAGAAATGCTATGCCACTCACCAACAATCTCCAGATCTAGCTCTTTGATGTCTGGAGAATTGATTATATGGGACTATTTGTGAAATCAAGAAATTATGGATACATTCTGGTGGCAGTTGACTATGTATCCAAGTGGGTAGAAGCTATGCCATGCATGAATGCTGATTTCAAACATTTTAAAGAAGATGTTCGAAGAGATTATATTTCCAAGGTTTGGAACACCAAGGATGGTCATTAGTGACGGAGAGACACACTTCACTGATAAAAAGTTTTATCGATACTTGCAAGCTCATGGCATCCGTCATAATGTTGCTACACCATACCATCCTCAGATAAGTGGCCAGGTAGAAACATCAAACAAACAAATCAAGAATATTCTACAGAAAACAGTAAATAAAATGGGTACTGCATGGAAGGACCGATTACCCGAAGCACTTTGGGCATATCGGACCGCATACAAGACATCTTTGGGCATGTCACCTTACCAGTTAGTATATGGTAAGATCTGTCATTTACCAGTGGAGTTAGAGCATAAAGCTCACTGGGCTATTAAGAGATGGAACATGGACTTTGAAGCAGCTGGAGAAAAGAGAAAGATGCAACTATCAGAATTAGAAGAATGGAGAGAAAAGACTTATCACAATTCAAAGATCTATAAAGAAAGAACAAAAAGATGGCATGACAAGAGGATCAAGAAGAAAGAGTTTGCACCAGGAGATAAGGTATTACTTTTTAATTCCAGGTTTAAATTATTCGGGCTTCGAAAACTACGAAGCAAATGGGAAGGACCATTTACGGTTGTGAATGCATCGCCACATGGAGCGGTAACTCTATAATTACACGAAGGTACGTTATTCAAGGTAAATGGTCACCGGCTTAAATTATTTTTAGAACCATTTAATTCAGAAGTTGTTGACGGGCTAGACTTTGTCCAACTACCAACTTTTTAGTCCCGTCATCATCCGTTACCAAAAATATTTGCGCACCGCAACAATTAGAAAGTATGTGGAGTTTGGAGGCACCACGAGCACGGCCACCTCGAGAGGCCGCTTGGTGGGGCTAGCCGGCGCCTCTTGTCCTGACTCTTGTTCCCTTTCCTTTTTACACCCTTCCTAACTGCAACCACGCAGAATCCCGGCGCGTACGGATATTCTTTTGTACGAATCTCATAGAACCTGGATTTGAGCTGATCCTGTCTCCAGAAACCCATATAAATACACACCTATACCGCCCTCAATTTGCATCTCATCTATTGCCTCCTCTCTCCTTCCAGAGAAAACTCTCTAGTTTAGATCTAGTAGCAATGGTAGACAAAGCAGTCTTCGGCGCTGACTTCATCCCAAGCGACGACTCGAAGGCCATCGTCGTCGTGCCGCCGAAGCCTCTCGCCGTCGTGCTGCCGAAGCATCTCGCTACTGTGCCACAGTAGTACGAGCAAGTCTACTTCACGCAAGCCCAGTCTGCTCTACCATCACCACCCGAAAGACTGCTGCTAGAAGATGGTACCAAGGGGAAGCAGATCGCTATTCCCCAAGGCACCCCACTTCTTCCACTTAGAGACAATGAGCGACTCCTGTCGGTCAAGACCGACAAGAACGGAATGCTGGTATGTGCGAAGTACACCACTGCTCGCCCTGCCAATGAGTTCGTGCACGTCCAGGCCAAGTCCGCTACACTGATTTCATACCACCTCCGCCCAAAAAGCAGAGGGCTGCATCAGCCTTAGCAGTAGAGAAAGCTCCCAGACAGCCTCAACTCTCTCTACGAATCCTCAATGAGAAGATAGAAGCTCTTTTTAGCACTGTTAGAGGTATAGAGAGGAATAAGGACTTAAGTAACAAGGTTATGAGCAACATGACTAAGTAGATAGAAGTCAATGTCAAGTTAATTCGCAGTCTCAAGCACGAAAAAGATCAGCTGAAAGAAGAGGTTGATGAGTTTAAGGAAGAAATTAAGAAGCTCGCGAAGAAGGGGCAGCCTTAAGTTGCCCTCGTTATCTATGTAATAAGGCACAAGTGTGTTAGATTTGATTATATTATCGAGTGTGTTAGGTTTGATTTATGATATTAAGTGTGTTAGGTTCGGCAAGCCTAATGAGCTAGGGCAGTCGTTAACTCAGTCAGTTGTCAGAGTTATCTAGTATCGTTAATGAATAAAGTGCCTTATTCTTTTTTATCAAAATTAATATTTTAATCTACTCTACTCTCTATATTTTTGGTACGCATGTTGTCTCCACATGTTGTGCAGAAAAATATGCAGGAAAACAAGTGTGGGGAGGCACATCGCGACTATGAAAATCAATTCGGTCAGGAAAATCACGTAATTCGGAAGACAATCGAACCAGGACCTCGCGCACCGAAGTGGACCCGTGGGACCACAGAGGCATGCCGCCCAGCGCCCTACCTAGGCCGGCCGGCCCCCCTCTGCCCCTTCTGCATCCCCTTCTCGGTCATGGTCAGGTTTGATCCCCATACAATATAATTGCACATGTGTCGATTTCTGTTTCGATCCGAATTAAAATTCACATGGTAAATTACTTTTAAAAGAGAAGAAGAGACTGTTTAATTCATGGCTTAAGAATAAATTATATAACACTTTTCTAGGAATCATGTTACTATCGGAAACTATTTAAAGGGACCCCCATGATTGCTTAAGTCGTTGTGAAACATGATATAGTTGAATAATGAGAACTCAATACCTGATGTTTTGTGTTTGGAGATTTTATTTTGAAAATTTAAATAATTAGTTCTATCTCTCCTTTGTGGTAAAAATATTGTCCTATCATAGCCATATATAGGATAGAAGCCTGCTACATATAATACTTGTCTTTGTATTGAGTTTGGTCAACCTTTGTAACCCTTTGAAGAAATCTGTCATATTTTCGAATCAAGTGCCAATTCCACATAAGCATTACTCTAATCCGGAGTAATAGCTAGTTATTCTATTAAAAATGTTTCCCTCCTACACTGGGATAAAACACCAAAAATAATTATATAGCATAGTCACCAAATAATTGCTCCATGTTTTGTTAAAGTCTCTCAACTACTAAATTCAAAAGAGGTATGAGCTATACAAAAAAATAAGGGAGTATAAAAAATGGACAAACGTCCAAAGAAATTAAAACAATGGGTACTTAGATACTCGCCTCCCTGAAAGCCCATGTTTGGTTTTGGGTAATTGATGAAACCTAGTTTGCTAACGATTGCTCTAAGTGTTTCATGAGAATTGATTAGCAAATGGCAAGATGGAGCAAAGGACCGGGTCGGTGGAGGTCACAAGTAAAGGGCAATGACGGCGTCCATGAAAATGGTGTAAGTCCATCAACAAAGGAGAAAGCCCTATTGACGGCATCCATGCAAATGGTATAAGTCCATCATCATAGGTGTCCACAAGGTCCATCAAGAGATGAGAAGGAAGTTGATAAGAAACCGGGAGCTCAAGGCAAAGGTATAATCAATAGGAGCTCTTTTGGTTTTGGTGATCAAGACTCCATAGAGGGAGTGATCATATTTAGGATGGATAGCCGTACTATCAAGAGGGGCGAAATCGTTGATGAAATACGGTTATCAAGTGCCACTAGGTGTTCATGATCATTGCATATGCATATAGATGCTAGTGACACTAACTTGACCCGTGGAAAACTCTTTGAAAAAGGCTAACACACGTGCACCTAAGTGAGAGACACTTTGGAGTGTTAGTGACTTAAGAAACGGGGTGAAGTTTGAGGGTTAGAGAGGGTTTGGTCCTCTCTTCCTCCTGCCGAGCTTGCGAGGCAGGATTCGGCGAATTTCAGAAACGTTACAATAGAAAAACTAGCGTCGGACCGTATTGTCACAGAGCGTCGGACCATTAGCCTCAGTCCGACGGCTAACACTGCTGAGAGCGTCGGACGCTTAGTCCCTGAGCGTCGGACCATTAGCCGAAGCGTCCGACGGTGCAGAGCGTGCGAGAGATAACACGTGGCGAGCTCTGAGAGCGTCGGACTCTCGGCGTTAGTCCGACGGTGAGCGTCGGACCAACGTCCGACGGTTTTCAGGGCTCGGGGAGCTCTCTGGAAACGTCGGACGGCTGCGATCGTTGGTCCGACGGCTTCGTCCCGCTGAGTCCGACGGTGTCAGCTGAGGGCGTCGGACTGTTTGTTTTAGTCCGACGATTATACCGTCTGACGGTTCGTTTAGCGCGGGAAGTTAGCCGTTGTGATCCAACGTTCGACTTCAAACGGCTAGTGACACGTGGCATTCATCCGAGGCGTCGGACCGTGCGGATTAGTCCGACGCTCTGGCCGTCGGACAGTCCGACGGTACGCAGAGAAATGAAAACGGCTAGTTCTTTGTGTGTGACTTATAAATAGCGACTTGGCCGGTTTGGGGAGGATCTCTTGGCACTCCTAAACATCATAACATACTTGTGAGCCTTCCCACTCTACTCTCACTCATCCTACTTGATTGTGCTCATCATTTGGTGAGTTTGGAGAGCATCAAGTGCATCGCATTGATTGTGATCATCTAGAGGCACTTGGAAGTGGTATTTCGCAGCGGTTTCTCTTGTTACTCTTGGAGTTTGCCGACTCCTAGACGGCTTGGAGCTGCGAGGATCGTTGAGGGGAGTTGATGATTGTCTCCGCCTCCGATCAAGGTATTGTGAGGGGTTCTTGAGCCTATCCCCGCGGGAGATCACGAAAGGCATCTTTAGTGGATTGCTCGTAGCTTGGTGGATCCCCATCTTGTGTTGGTTGTGCGGCACCCTTGAGAAGGGTTTGGCGTGTGATGCCAATTAGCGCGTGAACCTCCAAGTGGGTGTATCGCTACAACGAGGACTAGCTTGCCGGCAAGCAAGTGAACCTCGGTAAAAAATCTTGTGTCATCTCTCTACCGAGGATTTCCCTTATATTTGATTGATTGGTTATATCGGACTTCATATCTTCTCTACACCGGGGGCATTAAAATCACCTTCTCTCTTTACCTTTGTGTACTTACTCTCGTGTGTAGCTTGTTAGTTAGTTGCTCACTTAGGAGTAGTGTATAGTAGTGACATAGCTTTTGAGTGTGAACTAGTGATCATAGTGTAGTATACTTGTCTAGGTGGCTTGCATAGCATAGTTTAGAGCTAGTGCTTTGCAAAGCTTGCTATTGTTACTAATCGGCTTGTTAAGTGTTGTTTGTAGATTTTATAGGCTATTCACCCCCCCTCTAGCCATTTAGGACCTTTCACTCCCTTGAAAAAAAGAAAGAGAGAGATAGCTCATACTCTCTGAATAAGCTCAATTGTATAAAAGAGAGATTTATTTTCTCAAGGAGAAAAGTAGAATTAGGTTCCACCATATTCCACCAAATAAAGATTTGATTATATGCCTCATTTCTCTGTGGATTCATTGTTTGACTTTTCAATAAATACAATGTAAGTATGTTTTCACATTTTACCTACCTGAGATCCACATAAGCTTTTTAGAAGTAGGATAAAGAAGGCAATATCATTAATGCCTTGGTAAGGATACAAAAATACCAGATATATCAGTGATTCGAGAGTACTACAAAAGGAGAAGGTAAAGTTAAGTTTATTTGCAAAATTACATATCCTCCAATTGACTTAACTAAAGGAAGAGAGTGATTTGTTTTCAAGCTATTCTGTTCTTCAACTACTCAAAGATTCATGCTAGACACTTTGAATTCCATAGTACATGCATGACTAGACTAGTTTTATATAATGCACTCTCAAGTTATGTTTTAAATGCTCCATTCTCTCTGAAAATCTTACATCTTAAAACCAACCTTTTTCTCGGGACGAGCAAAAGCCTAAGTGTGGGGGTAATTGTTGACACTTGTTATCATCTAAATTTTATTATCAATTATCCCTGCATTAAACATGAATATCCAGTAGAATAGGGTTATTACTAATAATTTCCACAAGTTTTGGTGAATTGTATATTTTCCAGGGATTATTCCAGAAGGTACCCAAAGCAACCGGAGACCCGCACCTACCAAGGTAGGGCCGGCCGGCCCCAAGGGGGGCTGGGCAACGCCCCTAGGGTTTCCACCCACCGTCTTCTGGAGTCTTCTACCACCGCCTTTGAGGAGTCATCTAGGCCCTTGGTTAAGTCGGTTTGATCTAACAGCACGCGTTCATCCCACCGGGCTATAAATAGAGGGCCAGACCCCCCTGGAGGAGAGTAGATCAAGAGATGAAGACCCTGAAGCATTAGATAGATATCCACTAGATCTAGGCTAGCAATCAAGAGAGAGATTAGAGAGATAGAGTAGATGAGTAGAGATTCGGAGGAGTCCCGGCCTGTCGGAGCTTCTTCGTAGCTGTATACGTCTGGATTCAGTTCCCTCGCCCGGAGTTGCGTTCTGAGGTACTTTTGTGTTCAACATCCTGATTCAAGTAAGCATTTGTTCTTATTCGTTCTTAAGTTTACAACTCTATTTGAGTGCTTTGATCTTGGTAGCTCCTTGGTTGAAGTAGTAGTTTGTAGTGTAGACGTGGTGTCTGGTTTATAATTACTTGTGAATGTTCCCTGATTGGCCGGATAGTGGTAGTTCGTGTAGGTGGCAGCTGCGTTGATTCCTCTGTAGTCCACTTCCCGTTGATAGGATCGATAGGTGTATAAGTGTTTGGTAGGAGAGAACTCTGATTTCCGCTCTTATTCATTTCACTGCCCGATTAGAATGATATTATTCAAAATTTGCCGGTTGTCGGATCTAGATAATCATTAGTTATCTCCTCATTCTTGATATTCTCTCGATTGATTGTGTTATCGGGTTAAGAATCAATAGACTTAGTCAGTATCACCTACTGTTCCTTTGGGTTCGATATTAAAACCGGGATTGTCTGGTGAAGTGCTACATCGGTGTTTTATCTGTGCGCTTGCGGATACTTTGATAATAATAATATTTAATAGAGTGCAGTTAATTTATACCAACACCTGGCACGATGGCCCATTTGCCAACATCCGTAAGGTCTCTTCTAGTAAGTCTTGTTCCCGAAGCCATTTGCTAAAGAGATTCTGTTGCTGTCGAACGATCCACTGCTCGGAACGCCCCGGATTTTCCGCTCTTATGACTGCAATGTGCTTCTCAATGAATGGCTCCATCATTGTTAGATATTGTAGCACACAGGAGTGTGCTTCTTACACTTGTGTGTATTCCCTATCGATGAATGTTTGCCTACCCTTGCTGCCTTTCCCCGTCAACCTATCCTTATAACGACTTATAGGCAAACCAAGTGGACGTCTATTCTCTTCGCGCAAGTAATCTTGACAAGCCTCGATGACTTCTTCAGCACAATATCTCTCTATCATGGATCCCTCGGGTTGAGCACGGTTGTGTACATAGCAGTTTAGAATAGACATGAATCGTTCTCGGCCACATCTCATGCAAGTACATAGGCCCGAGCGACTTAACCTGGTCAACCATATGCATCATGAGGTGGGGCATTATATCAAAAAACGATGGTGGGAAGCACTGTTCGAGTTGGGCAATAGTCTCTGCCAGGAATCCCTTCAAGTCACCTAATTCATCCTCACGAATCTCCTTCCGATTAATTTGGTTAAAGAAGTAGCACATCCGGGTGATGACCATCCTCACATACATGGGCTTTATGGCTCATATAGCAATAGAAAGGAAAACTGTTAACATCATATGGCAATCATGAGCACTGAAACTGTTGACGGTGGATCACATCAACTTTTATTAGAACTTTAGACATGAAAGGACACATGAATACACACTAGTCTAGGGTTTTAACTGACAATTTCCACGAGTTTTGCATGTTCTGTATTTTCCAGGGACTATTCCAGAAAAGCATAAAAAAAGGGGTTAAAGAGCATAAAAGACACGAAACTTAACCGCCAAGGAAACATCATCACGAAGACCCTGGAAGAGTCTGAAACACACCCGAGCAACCGGGGCCCGAGACCCCACAAAGTGGGGCCGGCCGGCCCTAGGGTGGTGCCGGCCGGCGCCCCCCAGGGTTTCGGCCCCCGCTTCTGGAATCTTCTTCCACCGCCTCATAGGAGTCATCTCGGCCCTTTGTTTAAGTCGGTTTGATCCTACGACGCACGTTCATCCCACCGGGCTATAAATAAAGGGGCAGACCCCCCGAAGGAATCCCTATTCCTGAGCTTCAATTCAATATCTCCAGTTAGGGTTAGATGTAGCAATTAGGAGAGATTAGTTCTTCTAGATCTAGTCTTGTCTGGAGAAGTAAAGAGACAGAGTAGAGGAGTAAAGTTCTGGAGGAGTTTCGGCCTGTCGGCGCTTCTCAGTAGCTGTATTCTTCTGGATTCAGCTCCCTCGCCCGGAGTTGCGTTCTGAGGTACTTTTGTATTCAACTTCTAATTCAAGTAAGCATTTGTTCTTATTCGTTTTTAGGTTTGCAACTTATATTGAGTACTTTGATCTTGGTAATTGCTTGATTGAAGTAGTATTTCGTAGTGTAGGCGTGGTGTCTAGGCTAGGTTTACTTGTGAATGTCCCCTGATTGGCCGGATAGTGGTAGATCGCGTAGGTGATAGCTGCGTTGAGTCCTCTGTAGTCCACTTCCCGTTGATAGAATCGATAGGTGTATAAGTGTCTGGTAGGAGGGAACTCTGATTTCGCCTCTTATTCATGCCATTGCCCAGTTAGAACGATATTATTCAAAGTTTACTGGTTGTTGGAACTAGATAGTCATTAACTATTTCCTCTTTCTTGATATTATCTAGCTTAATTGTAGGGTTAAGTTCATCGGCTTGGTCATTATCACCTACTCTTCCTTGTGGATACGATATTTAAAACCTCCGGGTGAAATGTGACAGCGGTATATTATATCTGTGCGCTTGCGGATATCGGAATACAATCTTATTTAATAGAGTGCAGTTAATTTATACCAACAAGCATTTCTGGCGCCGTTGCCGGAGAATGGTTTGCTGATTTTGACTGAGTTTAACTTAATCTTGTATTATACTTTTATCTTTTCTATTTTATCCCTACCTTTTCATCGTTTTATGTTCATTCTTATGGATGCTTTAAATTTCATGCCTATCTATCTATTTGGCATGCGCAAAAGCTTCGGGCCACCAAAATCTGTAGAGCCTATCATAACACCTGACTATGAGCTGCGCCCATGTTTAATTAATATGATTCGGGATAAACCCTTCTCGGGAGAGGGAAATGAAAATCCATACTTACACCTACGAGAATTTGAGCAGACCTGTGCATGCTTGCACATTGCTGGCATGTCTGATAAGACCTTAAGAAGGAAGCTTTTTCCGTTCTCTTTGATCGAAAGAGCTAAACGTTGGTATAATCGAGCCATAAGAAGTATGCAAGGGGATTGAGAGACTTTATGCTCTGAATTTTGTTTATATTTCTTCCCCATCCATAGAGTAGTTAACCTTCGAAAAGATGTTCTAACTTTTAGGCAACTAGAACAAGAATCTCCTAGACATCATGAGATCATTTTAATGAACTTGTTACATCTGGCCCTGACCTTGGTTTTCCGGACCCCGTACTTATTCAACATTTTTATTTGGGTCTTACCAAGAATTCTAGGAAATCCCTTGATTTATCCTCTGAAGGAGCCTTTCCTTATTTGCCTATAAGTAAAGCAAGAGTAATGATTAACAAGATTGCTTTAGCTAATTCCGAGCACCCCGAGGAAGAGAAGGAATCATCTCTCGAATTAGAAGAGGAAGTTTTGGTAGCTAAAATAAAATCACTCCAATCCCAAGATTTAGCTATCAATCCTAAACCATTGAAACTCCACTTTGATAATTTAGACTTTCAATTAGTTAAGATGTTCGTAAATCAATGTAAATCAGATCTTCTTAGAAGAGCATCTTGGAAAAGGTGTCGTCAACTTCCTTTCCCCCTGAAAGACATTGGGAAGAATGCAAAGATGGCATGTCTAGTAATGCCATAGAAGGAGAGCCAAGCCACATAGGAATCAATTCTATCTTCTCCCCTTCTATGTTCACATTAAATGTCTCATCTGAACCCATCTCTAAACCCATCCTTGACCTTGATTATCCTTCTTCTGCTCTCTCTCCTAAATCTCATAATGACCCTAGGATTCCATTAAGACATCCCAAGAATAGGAGTCATGAAGATTATTGGAATGACCAAGAAGAGCTGCGACAATGGCAAGAATGCATAGAACATACTAGAAACACATATGCTATTGTCAAAGAATGGATGGAAGAGGACGAAGCCTTAGTACTAGCATCTAAACTTGGTCTAAATTCAAATGGTGAGCTTAAATCAATTTCTGTAGTAAACATAACTCATCTAAATTTAGAGAAAGCCTTAGACGAGACCAAACTTAGAGACACGAATCCATGGGAAATCCTAGAAAATAAAATATCCAATGAATGTCATAGGCATGAAATAATAGAGACAAACTTGTTGCCTATAGACATCCATGAAGAAACACCCTTGAAGTTTGAAAAGGGAGATCATATCGACGAGCATGGGAATTACTTCATTAACACCTCATCGAATCCATGCTCATATGAGAAATCTCCTGGATCAATTGGTCTCTCTAACATTATCGCACACGAGATCTTCAACCCCCTCATTCTACATGTTCATAAATTTATTGAAAGGGTGGTTGTAGATGCATATGTTTATTGTAAATATTGTAGATCTCATTGTAATCTTGATATATGTGCACAAAGACTGGTATTCTAGAGGAAACCACCCCATGAACGAAGGTTTCACAAGAACGACTTTGTGTCCTCAAATAACCACTCTTGAAAAATGAATTGAACTTGCACCTTTAATTTTACTATAATGTCCTTGTGAATTGAGCATAGAATTATAATTATGAAAATATTCCCTCGGGTATTTTTGTCACTAACCATTTCAGGTTTGAAGTAGAAGAGTGACAATGCAAGGTATATCCAACCAATCATTATGTAATATTGAATTATATCCATTCAAACTTAACTTTGCTTTGCAAAAAATTCCAGCTTTGGGGAATGACCTTACTTAGAAAATCTTATGTTACTAATATTGGTTGTCTCTACCTTTCTAATCCATGTTCAATCGTTCGCCTTTTCATCTCTAAATGAATAAATCTCTATAAGTGCTTTCATCTCACCTTTGTCTGCCATAGTAAGTTTTGGTTTAGAAATACTACGTACGATGGTATAGGTATTTTCAAAGGCTTTTAAATTGAGCGTGGTGCTCAGGTTAAATAGCCTTTCTTAACTAAAATTAAACATGGAGTTTGGTTTGGTTATTAAACTAGAAATTACTGTAGTAGACATTGGATATTTTGTTGGACTAACCCTTGCAGGAAACTTTTTACAATTAATCTGGGTAAGTCATGAGATAAATTTTAAATCAGAGATGAGACAGGGCGCATGCTGAACTTCAATAACTTTGCAGAGGAAGCCACAGCTCATTCATCATGGATGAAAGAACTATGAGTATTAATTATTCATTCACTTTATCTTTTGCTGCAAGTTACTTGGACTCAAGCCATGCCGGTATAGAACATAATCTATGTTAACATAATATAAATCCAATCTTCTTAATAGCATAGATGGAATATGATAAAATTCTAGACAAACAACCTATGTTCTAAAATTATACATTCCTTCGGGTATGTGTTGTCCACTAATCTGTTACAGGCATAATAATGAATGGAGTGATAAGGTATCATAAGATCAAAGAAGCAAAAGATGGCAAAGAGGATAAGCAACAAAGGAGACAAGATGCTCACGAACAACTCAAGATGCAAGAGAAGGAAAGGACCACCAATCATCTACCCTTCATCACTTAGTGCGATCACGCTCTAATAATGAAGGTAATATCTTAAAGTAAGTGGTTACTATTCTCCTCTTAATCTTGGTATGCACATAAATGAAGATGCAAACATGCTAGACTTACAGCTCTAATGGATTAACCTAATTAACTCAACATGGTTTGTCCTTTAAGATTGTTCATGACATCATTCTTTTGATCTCAGTCTTAACCAAATGTGCTAAACATTGTATTCTATCTTTGGAAGATGATAGTCATACTCATGTGAAAATTTATATATTATGTAGATATAGACAACCCTTCCATTGGTTAAGCAATTTAAATCTTTTTTGCCATATGAACATAAATGCAACATAAATGCCTAATCTTCTGATCTTACCACTCATGTCATAAGTAAACAAATTATGCAACACCAATTTTGTCTTGTTCAATGTGCCTAAGGATAGAGAAAATAAAGAGATAGATTCGGTTCTGTTGGTGTTTTTCAACCAGCAGAACCCATGCACTTGATCTCTACCTTGGTTTTGCAAACAGGACAACACTTCGAGCAAAGTTTGTTAATTCCTAAAATTTTACAAGTGAAAGTTCTTTGAATATGCACACTGAGCAAGATGATGCCTGATCCAACTATTAATGCTCTACTCCAACATGCTGGCCAAATAAAGGATAAAAGTGACATCATCATCGCAAGGGGTGCAACCATCAAGACCTCCATCTATAAGACGGAGAGATACACAAGTGTGGAAGAAAAAGTCCTAATGGTAGACTTTAAATTCCACACCCTTGCCATAAGGTAATATGGTAATTATCTAATTAATTAGTATTTCTGTCTGCATTAGTAATTTCACTTTAGCATATTCATCTTTATGCATATCAAAACGAAAAAGAAAAATAATAAATAAAAATCTTTATTGTCTTCTTTACTGCATCACAAAATATTAAAGCCCCACGTGAATAAATTTATGGCAATCCTGTAGGAGTATTTACCGTGGTGGCATAAAAATAAAAATAGCATCTGTATTTATTTGTTGCATTATAAAAATCCTAAGCCCCATGAGAATAAATATTCTCAGTGGTGGCATAAAAATAAAATATACATCATACATACATATTTACTTTTCTGCATAAGAAAATCAGAAAATCCTAAAAAGAATCCTGCTAGAATCTGTCAATTGAAATCAACTCAAAAGAATAATCAATTACTTATTGGCTGACCGCTAATCCCTTATCACATTCGAGCCTCGAGTTTTGCTTTTCTTGTTGGAGTATAATTATGCAGGATAACACTATGTCTGAGGAGTGAGTCCATCAGGCACCACTAGACAGCTACTGGCAAGCTCACTCTAAAGATCATTAACACCAAGTATTGCAAGCATCTAGTTTGGGGGAGGAGCATCCCCTAGTTATCAGGTAACTATACCTATGCGATTATCGATCCTGTTTTATAAAGTCATAAAAATACTAAAAATATGTGAACACATGAAGGTTCACTATAATATCATAGGAATATCTAAAAATACCAAAAATATATGGGCACATGAAGGTCCACACCTTTTAGAAAAAACCCAAAATATATGGGCACATGAAGGTCCACCCAATTAGGAAACTTCTGCTGGAAATATAAAATCAATCACTTACCATGGAGTGGTACTAAACCTAACCCCTCTCCATGAGATTTGGTATTTTCGTTGGCAATTGAGTTTTACAGGAAAATACAAGATCAAAGAGCTAGTCAACCCGACGCCCTTACATTGTTGATACACTTGCTCCCAGAAGGATCACTCAATTTGTAACATCAAAAACCCTGTCAAACATCCAGCGTGGGGGAGGGCACCCTCCATTTAAAATACAGCTAAGTATAAGTTTTCCACCTTATTATTATTGTACCATATCGCTTTTTCGCGTGATTTAGCTAGTAAGATAAAATTTGAAAACCAAATAAAAACTTAGCTATATATTAGAGTGGTCTTAGAGTGTGTCTATAGTCAGTCTAGATTAGAGTCAAATAAAAACTGGAGAACATTAAAATTTTATCTTGGAGATGATGAATAGATGCTCTGCCATAATTCCTTTCAAGTACCTAGTTTTCAACCTCAAATTCTCCCGAGTTTTGGATACTACTGTTTTGGCTTAAGAATTTACTCTGAACCTGAAACTTATGGAGACATATGCTTGAGCTAAGTCTAGGTGATTGATTGATATGATACATGAAGGTTGAGCTGGTATTTATCTTATTCCTAGCAATACTAAGTTCTGGAGATTTATTTTAAATTTAAAATCTTACATGATGAGCTCTTGTATGACAAAGTGTAAATTTCTACCAAAGCCATATATGATACATTTAGAGATAGGAAAACCTTTGCACATTTATGCTGCTTGCTTTGCATTGAGTTTAGTCAACCTTTGTTGTATACCTTACGAGAGTCTTGTCATGCTTTTAAAATCAAGATCAGTTACACACTCCACCCACATATGCATTACTCCTATTCTGGGAGTAAGCACAATCATTTTCCACTTCCAACCAGATCCACCTTAAAAATGTTTTTCTCCTACACTGGGAGTAAACATCCAAAAATATACCCTATAGAACAGCCCCTGTTTAATTGCTCTAAGTTCTTATCATTATCTCTCCAATTATTTATATTCAAAGGATGCATGTGGCTGTGCAAAAGTATTGAAAAAAAGAAGAGAAAAGGGAGTAAAAGATGGACAAGTGTCCCAACAATTAAAACAATGGGTACTTAGATGCCCGCCTCCCTATGAAAAAAAAGAGAGAGAGAAAGAAAAGAAGAAAAAGAAAATAAAGATAGCCTATGTTTCCTACGAAAGTTCTAAGTTCCAAAAAGGAGAGTGAATCATTTTCAAAGAGCAAAAGTAGAATTAGGATTAGTCACCATATATACACCCATCCACCATATTCCATACACATGCACATCTTGGTTTGATTGTATGACTTGACTCTCTGTGGATCCATTGTTTGACTTTACAATATATGAATTGCAAGTATGCTCATCCTTGTTATTGCTACTCCTATAAGCTCCACTATAAGCCTTAGTTGTAGGAAGGCATAACATCATTAATGCCTTCAGTGAGATCCATAAATACCACATATATTAAGCTCTGAGTTTTATTTCAAAAACTTGCAAAACTCCAGAATATTGGTACTGTGAAGAATTTGAGACATAGTGCTTGACTTGATTGTTCTATCTTTTGATTGTTCAAGACTTATGCAAAAACTGAGAAGCTCCATAGTTAAAACGTACAATGGGTAAGTTTGAAAGTTAGAGCAGTTTTGTCTAATCCAGAGGAGAATTTCTGTTTGAAAGCATGTGTACTTGGAAGGCATGAAAGCATTGTAGCAACTCCTGATCCAAAAATACTAGTAATTAGGCTTAGGTTGTTTGCCAGGGGACTGGCAAACAGGTAAGCTTAGGGGTGTTGTTGACGGTGGATAACGTCAACTTTTATTGGAACTTTAGACATGAAAGGACACATGAATACACACTAGTCTAGTGTTTTAACTGACAATTTTCACGAGTTTTGCATGTTCTGTATTTTTTAGGGACTATTCTAGAAAAGCATAAAAGAAGAGTTAAAGAGCATAAAAGACACGAAACTTAACCGCCAAGGAAACATCATCACGAAGACCCTAGAAGAGTTTGGAACACACCCGAGCAACCGGGGCCCGAGACCCCACAAAGTGGGGCCAGCCGGCCCTAGGGTGGGGCCGGTCGGCGCCCCCTAGGGTTTCGGCCCCTGCTTCTGGAATCTTCTTCCGCCGCCTCTTAGGAGTCATCTCGGCCCTTTGTTGAAGTCGGTTTGATCCTACGGCGCACGTTCATCCCACTGAGCTATAAATAAAGGGGCAGACCCCCCTGAAGGAATCCCTATTCCTAAGGTTCAATTCAATATCTCTAGTTAGGGTTAGATATAGCAATTAGGAGAGACTAATTCTTCTAGATCTAGTCTTGTCTGGAGAAGTAGAGAGATAGAGTAGAGGAGTAGAGTTCTGGAGGAGTTTCGGTGTAATACCCCGGGTATTACGGATTTAATTAATCTGCCATGTCATCATATTTAAATTAATCATTTGCATATGATTGTGATTAGGTCCCCAGAGTGATTTGAATTTAATTAGCATTTGTTTGTAAAATTAAATTCCCAAATAAAGGTTTAAAAACTTACTTTATTTAGGACTAAAACCTAATTCAAAATTTAAAAGGAATTTTGAGATAGTCCCTTAATAAAAGTTTTAGATCTTTTAAAATGGAACAACTTTTATTTTTGGAGATTTCAAAGTTCTGTGGTGGAAATTCAAATTTATTTCAAAACAATGATTTAAAACTTAGTTTTGGATTGGCATTTCAAAAATTATTTGGAATCTGGCAAAACTTCCTAAATAGAAGTTGTAAAGCTCATTGAGTAGAACAACTTTTATTTTGGAAATTTTTCAAGTTGTTGAGAAAATTTAAAAGTAATTTTAAAAATACAGTTTAAAATTCAAAACTCTAGTTTACCCCTTTTTCTGTAGTTTCAAAAATATTTCGAATTTGGATTTAGTTCCAAAAGCAAAGTTGTTCAGAATTTCAGACCCTACAACTTTTGTTTTTACAGTTTTTCATGTTTGTATGCAAAATCAGTCGAATTTGGTCAAAAACCGACAGCCCCTAGGGATCTATGCTACAGTACTCTGCCCCCTCGCTCTGTTCACGAACAGCACCGGCAGCCGCCGTGTCGCGCGCGGGCGCGCGGCGAGCCGTGCCGGCCGGGATCGTGCCCCCGTGACCTCGGCAGATACGGGCGCGCGTGCGCCGCGTCGTGCCGCGCCTGTCCCCGCCCGTTGCCCCTCCAAAAGGGCAAAGACCACCCCTCTCCACGCCATTTTTCCTTCTCCCGGTCGCCATCGCCACCTCTCGGTTCTCGGCCGAATACGCCGCGCTCCGTCCGTCACCACCCTCTCCATCTTGCAGACAGCTAGCTAGCTTCCTTGCGCGTCGCCTGCGACTGTCGGTGGGAGCTGTAGAGCTTCGTAACCACCGGAACACCGGTGTCTCCTTCGCGGGCGGGCAGAGCGCCGCCGCGAGCTCCGCCGTCGTCTCGAGCTAGTCTGGGTAAGCTCTGGGCCTCGGATTGTTGCGCAACGTGATCTCCGTGACCCCTTGAATCTTACGCGTGCGTCGGCGTACTCTCTGGTTCCCTAGGTTCGCCGGAACGCGTGTTCGCCGTTGTGCCGAGCCGCCGGGATCCGCCGCCGTCGCCAAGTCGCCTTCTCCGAACCACCTCCGTCTCCACCGACCCGTCGGCCAGCTTCGTGGTGAGCCCCAGATGCTCGCGCACCTTTTCCCCCTCTCTTTACCGGCTTGTGCTCGCCGGCGACGTGCTCGCTGCCGCCACCGAGCCGCCGCGTCCGTGTCTCCAGGTGCTGTGCGCCTCGGATCTCGTCGTGTCTTAGCTTGGTAGACTCGCCTTGGAGTGTAGAGTCCGTCAGTGCCCTCGGCTTCGTCCCTCGGCTCACCGTCGGCGAGCTAGGGGCGGCGGACCGCCGGCGCTCTCGCCTCTGTAGAAACAGAGGAGAGGCCAGGGGCCTCGGGTTAGAAGATAGGTCTTTCCAGGGGGTTAAGTGCAAATCCCGTGACTCATGTGAATAGTGTAGATCGGACCGCGGGTTGATTTTCGATTTCCCCAAGGTCTCTTTTGCTAAAACGCCGGCGCCGGGTGCGGGCAGGCCGAGTGGGCCGGCTCGCTTGGACATGGGCCGTAGTGGGCTGGTTTGGTCTTTTCTTTTTCCAGTGAATTTCAAAATGCTTTTCATTTATATATTCATATGAATAGTACTGAAGTTTATTTATTTCATATGAATTAATCTGTTGAATGGGAAAATGTGAGAATAATTGTGTATGCTCTCTGAAGTATGTAGTATTTGTTAAAAATATAATATAGGGTGTTCCAGTGCCTTTAATCTGCTGTATAAATCAGTGAAGTAATTAATAAATGCAAGTTTGTGTAATTTTAATTAATTATCTGTAAATCCAAAAATCATGAAATTTATTGTGGCTCTGTTTGGTGATAAAACCTAGCTATTGGTAAAGTTTGGTTGCAATTGAAGTTAGTTTGGTCAATTAATAAATATATGTGAAACTAGGGATTAATAAAGTAAATAGAAAAATGAATTTAGGTTTGTTGTGTGAATTTTTGGGTTGAATGAAGACCAAGGATCTTTCGCTGTGTGATCCTTGGCAATTTGAGAACTTAGTGCTTGGTAGTAGTCATAAAGCTGTGTAGCGGCTTTCTGTGACCGTTAAAAAGGTCAATAAAACAAAAGTAGGAAACATTACTTTTACCTTCCGTAGATTGTTTACAACTTTACCGTGAAGGAAAGTTGTACTCAAGGTATTAATGGTTTACTTCCAAGCATTTCATTTGTTGCCCTCATGCCACGCTAAGCATACATCATTGCATACGTGTAGTGCCCGTTCCCGAGGGGGTCCAGGTCGAGACTACTACTGAGGAGGCCACTCCAGAAGTCATCCAAGGATTCGACATCTGCGGGACTGATCCCGACCCGACGCTGTACACGATCCAAGGCAAGCCCCGGTGCATTCAGCCCCTCTATTACAAAATATTTATAATTCGAGTTAATCTACTGCATTAGGTTAATAGGAGTTGATTGTCACCTATCCAGATGCATTGTCTCAAATAAATACCTTGAAACCTGATTTAAATAAAATGGTTTGAGAAATGCTTAGGCATGCTTAATGAACTTAGCTTTGCATAAAAGAAAACTATTTTCTGTGCCATGATTATACTTATACTTTGATTGATGAAGAACTGGTTATCCGCTGGTCGATGTGTATTTGGGTTGGAGTCCCAATGCATGGTCGCTTTCGGAGTAGATTGGAACTGGTCGATGTCTTGGAAACGTGTTTCGTTGGGTGGCCAGCTCATGGGGCGGCGTTCCCTATGTCTCACTCACCCGACAGGCACGATAATAAAAACTGTCAGGTAGTCTTGTGCTTGGGTTAGAGTCCCAATGCAGGATTGGCGGCAGGAAGGAAGTAGGGACCGTTCGTTGTAGGCCTGCTGTGATCATGATGAACAGCCTAGCCACATACCAATGCGGAAAGCCTAGAGTCCGGTGACGCTATTGCTGGAACCGACAACCACGCACTGGGAGTGGAGAGATGGCGAGAGTAGCTTGTACCCACGTGGCCGGCGTGCCTGGATAAGAGTGGAGTACTGTGCTCTCGGGTGGCGCAGGACCGGTTTCGGGATAGCAAAGCCGTGACGACGGGTTGGTATATGTATGCCGGCGTGCTGCATATGCAGTGTGGTTAGAATCCCCAGCTGGGTACTTTCTGGATTCGAATCGACGTGCTCCTCGGTTATGGAGACTTGATCCTCACACTCTACACCGAAAAGTGGTTCTCAACTAGGTTATCTGAATGAATAAAGTAATTGAAAGAATGATGATACATGAGTCTGAATATTGGAGCTATAAATATGATTATAATAATGACAAAATAAAATATGGAACAGGATAGATTGCTTTTCTGCAAACTCCTCATCCTCTGCTAGCCTTACCCATAGCCTTGCATTCCTGAGTCTCATTTTACACCCTTAGTCGGGTAAGTCTTGCGGAGTACCCTAAGTACTCAGGGTTTGTTAACCCCGTTGCAGGAGGACCGCAGTCGGAGATCTGTCTTGCTCCATGTTGCGTGACCGTGGTCGAAGAAGAAAGCGGCGATGAGTGAAGTGGAACCCGTGGGCAGGGTTCGAGTTATCTTATCTAGTATTGTGTAACTATTCCACTGATACTGCTATGTCCTCTGGTCTGTAATAACTATATTTGGATCCTAATTGAACAACCGGTTTGTAATCTAAATGTTATGTAATCTTCCGCACTGTTACTCTGATGTATTTTATTATGAAATGTTGTAATCCTGTGATGATTCTGCAATGGTGATCCTGTCGGAGAAAAGGGCGCTAATGTAGCCCGACAGACCTGTCTAGATCATTTGGGACACGGGCCCGGCTGTCAGAAGTCGTTAGTGACAATGACAGGTGCCGGTGGGCCAGGTGATTTAGCCGGTTCCGTTACATTCGGCCTGTCGGCGCTTCTCCGTAGCTGTATTCTTCTGGATTCAGCTCCCTCGCCCGGAGCTACGTTTTGAGGTACTTTTGTAGTCAACTTCTAATTCAAGTAAGCGTTTGTTCTTATTCGTTCTTAAGTTTGCAACTCATATTGAGTACTTTGATCTTGGTAATTGTTTGATTGAAGTAGTATTTCGTAGTGTAGGCGTGGTGCCTAGGCTAGGTTTACTTGTGAATGTCCCCTGATTGGTCGGATAGTGGTATATCGCGTAGGTGACAGCTGCATTGAATCCTCTGTAGTCCACTTCCCGTTGATAGGATCGATAGGTGTATAAGTGTCTGGTAGGAGGGAACTCTGATTTCGCCTCTTATTCATGTCACTGCCTAGTTAGAACGATATTATTCAAAGTTTACCGGTTGTTGGAACTAGATAGTCATTAGCTATTTCCTCTTTCTTGATATTATCTAGCCTAATTGTAGGGTTAAGTTCATCGGCTTGGTCATTATCACCTACCGTTCCTTGTGGATACGATATTTAAAACCTCCGGGTGAAATGTGACAGCGGTATATTATATCTGTGCGCTTGCGGATATCGGAATATAATCTTATTTAATGGAGTGCAGTTAATTTATACCAACAGAAACTGATTAATGTCAAGTCCTTCATGGAGACAAGTCTCCTGATGTTGGAGGAGAATCCCGTCGGCACTTTTAAGTCCCTTAGGCTTAACAACATTCCTCTTTTCTCATCAGGTGCTAAGTTGTAGCTGGCTGCAGGTAGTTTGTATCTTTCGTTGCCCACATCTTGTGGGTGAAGCTCCTTCCTACACTGCAAACTTACAAGGCCCTGCCGTGACTTCAGTCCTTCCTTTGTCTTCGTCTTAATTTCCAGTAGTGTCCCAATGACGCTCTCAAACAAATTCTTTATGACGTGCATGCCGTCGATGGAATGTGGCACGGCCAAATCCGGCCAGTAAGGCAGGTACTTGAAGAAGATCGACATCTTCTTGAACGGGACGCCGTCAATCAGAGGCTTATCTCTCTTATTGAGCTTTCCATCTTTTTTCTTCTTTCCATAAGTGACACTGATGTTCTTCACCAAGCCATACACATACTGCCCATCCCGTCTCTCTGGTGCATGCCCTGTCTCAATAGCACCGAAGTATTTCATCTTCTTTATTCGGTACATGTGTCGTTCCACTAAGAAGCATCGGTGACGCATGTACACTATCTTCCCGGATCCCTCCATGAACTGAGCTGCAGTGTCAATCAAGCATACCGAGCACCCCATGAATCCTTTGATCTACCCAGAAAGGGAAAACTGTCCTGGGTAGTCAGTGACGGTAACAAATATGATGGCAAACAAAGTGAATGTACTCTTCGAAAGCTCATCCCACATTTTCACTCCATGCTTCTATAGTGTCTCCATTTCTTGCATCAACGGCTCGAGAAAAACATCTATGTCGATGCCCGGTGCTTTAGGCCCTGATATCATAATGGTCAGCATCAAATACTTTCTTTTGTGACACAACCATGGAGGGAGGTTGTATATCGACAGGATAACTGGCCATGTGCTATGTGTGCTGGTCCTGTCACCAAAAGGATTCATTCCATCAGTGCTCAAAGCGAACCTTGCGTTCCTCGGATCTTCTCCAAAGTCTGTGTACTTGTTATCGAAGTCCTTCCACTTTTGTGCATCAGATGGGTGACGTAGCACTCCATCGTCTTTCTTGCGAGCATCCGAAGCCCATCATCGCATTAGCTTTGAGTCTCTTGGGTTCGAGAATAAACGTCTTAGGCGATCAACCAGTGATAGGTACCACATAACCAATGCAGGGATTCGTCTTTGATTATCATCTCCCGCTAAGGTGCTGTTTTCCTCCTTAACGTTCTGAGAAGCGTAGTTTTTGTTTCCGCCCTTCTTTCTCTTCTTCCCACTGCCTTTACTTCTGTCTTTTTGTCCTCAGTGTAGTTGTCGTTCCTTTTGTATCGACTAGCACCGCAGGTTGGGCAATTGGTAAGGTCTTTAAACACCCCACGATATAGGATACAATGGTTTGGGCACGCATGTATTCTTTCCACACCCATTGTTAGTGGACTGATAAGCTTCTTTGCTTGATATGTGTTGGTGGGCAAAGTTTGGTTTGGGAAGCACATATGCTATTTTAGTCAATAGGTCATTGAAGCTCTTATCGGACCAGCCATGTGTAGCCTTCATTATCAACATGTCCAGCACAAAACGCAGCTTCGACCATCTTCTCTCACAACCTATTTCCTCCGGGAACAGACGTTCTTTCCTTGCCTTCCGCACCGTCTCCAAGTTGTCTAGGCCTTGTTGTTTCAATAGCAGTTGTTGTCCTATGTTGCGCAACATACCTTCCAAGTAGTCATCGGCTTCTTCATCTTCGTCGTTGTGTTCACCATCATTCTCCCATCCCCACCAGCACCACCGCATTCTCTTGCAAGGTCATCATCTGGTGTCCCATCACGCATGTTGCTGCCATCGTCATCTTGCCTTAATAATTCTGGTGCATCTAATGCTCCGGTGTTGACTGCTGAGTCTTCTCTTCTTCTCTCACCATGAAACCCCTTCTTACCAAGTGCGATCTTATCATAAATGGATCCTTGCATACCATACGGTTCCGATAGTCACAACACGGACAATAGATGTCCTTGGTCTGCTAAATCAAGGCATGTCTTTTAGCAACTTCAATGAAAGCATTCACAGCTTGTATGTAGGAAACTTCATGTCTTTTTTCTCTGTACATCCATGACCGGTCCACATGTATACTCCTACAAACACAAATTGCTTGCGGTTAATAAATCAAACACCATGCATGCATGTCCACATCTATGTCTCTACCCAATCTCATAGTGAAATTAAGAAATATATATGTAAAGCACTGAAAAGTGTTAAAAGGATGCCACAAACTTACCTCTTGTTGGTATTTATTAACGCACACAGATTAATCCGCAAGCGCACGAATACCGCTATAGCTTTCACCTAAGAGTATTCCAAGGTATCGATTTTCCACGGGGAATGCGAAGTGAACTAGAAACAAATCAAGAACGTCCAAGGATAGGTGAGATATATATTTTTGGTGGGTAGAGAGGGGTTATCTAAAGTCAACTAGATGAAAAGGATCAGACCTACTATACTAAACCTACTTTGGAGCAACAGTACCTTTCCAACTCTCGAAAAGATGAGAAAAAAGTAGCTGGGAAAGGCTACCAAAAAGCTCTACGAAACACCAACTCCGACGTGGTGGAATACGAAGATCGACAGAGCTGTCACCTCTGGGGCTACCACAACTAACCGTAAGAATTGGACGCAAACTCAGGTAAACACTAGCCTAGACACCACGTCTACACCAATGAATACTACTCTAATCGTGTACATTAACTAGAGCACTCAATACGAGCGGAGTTCCCATAAGCAAAGATGAATCGATGAAGAATTATCTTCGTAGAGGTATAAAGTTGAGGAAGATCTGACAGGCCGGCTCCTCCTCAGATCTCTCTCCTCTCCTCTCTCCCTATTTTTTAATTACAACTAGATGAACTAGAACTAGAACTAGATCAACTAGAAGGACCTAACCCAAATTTATGTAGAGAATATGAAGCTCCGGGGTGTAGAATGCCTTCTGGAGGGGGCGTGGGGTGTCCTTATATAGGCCGAGGTGCAGTAGGGGGCAAAGAACTGCCACGTCATCAATCCGCTTCTCATGTTATATGCACCGTCGGATCAAACCGACCTTAGATCGACATCGGGATACTTTGCTTAGGTGCCAAGGAATTGTGGGAGGAAGTTTCCAGAAGCCGGAGGCGAGGGGGCGTAGTGGAGGGCCGCTCGGCCCCACCCTAGGGCCGGCCAGTGCTGCCGTAGGCCCAAACGGGCTCCGCTTCACCGACGTGTTTTCTTCGGTCTCCCGCAGTCCAATGGTACATGCTAGGTCGCAGATTTTGAGTCCGAACTACAAATATAGCAAATGATAGGTCCGTTTCGATCGTCTCGACGAGCCCATCGCAATGGTGTAGTCCAATTCCTTATTTGAGATACTTTTATTGATAAAAAATTAAATATACCTGCAAACATCGGGAGAAAGCAAAATTCGTGGAACTTGTTAGTATAAATCCTACAACTATTGTCTATAATTTATTTTATCTCTTTTTGTTCAATAGTTGATGGTTATATTTAGTGTTTAACAAATGTCAACAAGTTTCCCCACACTTGCTCTTTGTTCATCCCGAGTAAAGGTTAAGATAAAGACATAGCTATTCAAGATATAGGACCCGCATGCAGATTATTCCAAAACATTTCTTGTACCTGCGGGGTATGTGGAGTGGCTAACATATCTCCTTGAGCGGTTGAAAAGTAGAATAGCTCTTGTAGCGAAGTCATCTTCCCGAATTCCTATCTCGGTAACTTGGAGTTTTTAATTTTTTTTCACAAGAAAAGACATAGATCACTTTATACTCCCCAAATGGTATTCTCTGTCACTCAATGGTGTATGATTTCTCACCAAGGCATAACTTAGGATTGCATTCTTTTCCTCCCTACTTCTAAAAAGCTTATGTGGAGTTTTGGGTAGGGAAATATATAGCATACTTACCTTGCATATGTTGTAAAGTCAACCCCTGGATCCAATGAGGGAAATGTCATACTCTTAGATCAAGATGTGCATGTGTGTGGAATATTTTGTGGCTAACCTAATTCTATTTTTGCTCCTTGTAGACAAATCTCTCTTTTTGAAACTTGAGGCTTATGTTGTAGGACAACATGGGTTAGCTCTTTCTTTTTTTTCAGGCAGGCATCTGAGTACCCATTGTTTTATTTATTCGGACACTTGTCCATTTTTACCTCTCAGACGGGCATCTTTGTACCCATTGTTTTCCCTCACATCTCACACTTTTGCCTAACCTCAGGCCTCTTCTCTGCAACTTGATTCTGTTGAGAGATAGTAACAAGAACTTGGAGCATCTATTTGGATAAATCTATCTAGAATATTTTTGGTGTTCACTCCCAGTGTATGAGTAGAACATTTTGAGGTGGATGAAATGAGTAGAACATTTTGAGGTGGATGAAAAGCATGTTTTTGCGTCCAGTGTAGAAGCAGCATATGTATGTGGGTGTACGTGATCTTGATCTTAGGAGTATGATAAATCTTTTGAGGGTCAACAAGACTTGACAAAACTCAACACAAAGCAAGTAGCATGTGGAAGGTTTCTATCCTATAAGCATGTATATGACTCTGGTAGGAATTTATCACCACTGAGGAGTATGTGACACTATAGTTGTTGTTGTTGTTATTATTATTATTATTATTATTATTATTATTATTATTATTATTATTATTATTATTATTATTATTATTATTATTTTCAGAAGAAAATTTTCTAAGCACCTTGACCAGAATCAGTAGGATTTGTAAGCCAGAACTATATTACACTCCACAACAACTCAGTCAATATGATTTTTCTATAAGATATTTCCCACAAGCATAAGTACGTATATGGAACATTCTTTATGCAAGGTTCTATCTCAAGTATGTTGTAATCATGTCACCTTTTCAAGTTTAATTTGAAAGTTTAAGCAAGTGCATAACAAGTGCAAAACTCAGTAAGCATATGAATAAGTCAGGAAAGATCAAACCGAGTTTCAATAGTTTGTATGCAGACTCCTCCACTAGTTCATGATGTACTTCAGCACATTCATGGTGCAGGTGTCATCTTCCCCCACACTTCTTCGAGACAATACCTGGCTTTTATTCACAGATAAAAAAATGGTGAAAATAACAGGGACTCTTCTGGTGTGTAATACCAGAGAGTCAAAACCTAGTAAATTAATGAACTAGCCTAAACTAGAAAGAACTAAGAACAAGACTGTATATATTTATTATTACTATTTTTTCTTGTTTTTTCTTATTTTATTATTATTATTATTATTATTATTATTATTATTATTATTATTATTATTATTATTATTATTATTATTATTATTATTATTATTATTATTATTATTATTATATTTTAAATTGGATCACTAAATTGCAAAAATTCAATCAAGTCTACTTCCTCTAAGTTTTCGGGTTCAAAAAATGTTTTCAAACGTTGGCCATTTACCTTAAATATAGCACCTGAGTCATCTTGAATTGTGATGGCACCATGTGTTGATGTATCAACCACCTTGAATGGTCCTTTCCATTTGCTTCGAAGTTTTCCATGACCAAAGAGCTTTACTCTTGAATTGAAGAGCAGAACCTTGTCCCCAGGCTTGAACTCTTTATGCTTGATTCTCTTATCATGCCACCGTTTGGTTCTCTCTTTGTAAATCTTAGAGTTGTGGTAAGCCTTCTCTCTCCATTCTTCAAGCTCAGATATTTGCATTTGGCGATTCTTGCCAGCTAGATGAAGATTCATGTTCCATTTCTTGATTACTCAATGAGCCCTGGATTTCAATTCCACAGGCAGACGGCATGTCTTTCCATATACAAGTTGATAGGGTGTCATGCCTATGGGTGTCTTGTATGCAGTTCGGTATGCCCAAAATGCATCATTAAGCTTGTATTTCCATTTCTTTCCCATCTCATCTACGGTCTTCTGCAGAATGTTCTTGATTTGCTTATTTGATGTTTCAGCTTGACCGCTTGTTTGGGGATGGTATGGTGTTGCAATATTGTGCTTGACTCCATTTTCTACCAAGAACTGTCGGAACCTCTTATCGATGAAATGTGTTCCTCCATCACTTAAGACCAATCTAGGCATTCCAAAGCGTGGGAATATGACTTCATTGAACATCTTCTTGGTGTGCTTGGAATCGGCGGCTCAACATGGTAATGCTTCTACCTACTTGGACACATAGTCAACTGCCACCAAGATATATTCAGCATCTCCAGACTTTGGGAGTGGTCCTATGAAGTCAATCCCCCAGCAATCAAACAGTTCCACTTGGAGGTTATTCGTGAGTGGCATAGCATCTCGAGTGTTGATGTTTCCATGCTTCTGACATCTGACACATCTCTTTACAAACTCCTTTGTATCTTGATACATTGTTGGCCAGAAAAATTCACTTTGCCAAATCTTAGCATGTGTACGGAATGCTCCATAATGTCCTCCATAGGGTGATGAATGACATCTTTCTATGATCTTCATGCCTTCAACTGTTGGGACACACCTCCGTAGCAACCCATCGGCACAGATTCTATAAAGATATGGATCGTCCCACATGTGGACATGACTTTCATACTTGAGTTTCCTCTTGTCTTCTCCTGGTGGTACATAACCTGCAACCATATAATTCACAATATTTGCGTACCAGGGATCGGAGTCCGTTACCGCGAGGAGTGTGTCGTCCCTTAGATAGTCATTAATAGGTAATTCATGTGTGTCTTTATATTGAAGCCTAGACAAGTGGTCGGCTACCGAATTTTCTACTCCTTTCTTATCTCTTATTTCTATATCAAACTCTTGGAGTAGAAGAATCCATCGGATTAACCGAGGCTTTGCATCTTTCTTAGTGAGAAGGTATTTTAAAGCAGCATGGTCCGTATAAATTATCACCTTTGCTCCTACTAAGTAAGATCTAATCTTGTCTATTGTAAAGACAACTGCCAACAACTCTTTTTCAGTGGTAGCATAATTGAGTTGAGGCCCAGATAAGGTTTTGCTAACATAGGATATAGCATGATGTTTCTTATCTTTGGTTTGGCCTAAAATGGCACCAGCCGCAAAGTCGTTACCATCACACATGATCTCAAAGGGAAGATTCCAATCAGGTGGTTGGATAACTGGAGCTGAAATGAGTGCCTTCTTGAGAATTTCAAAAGCTTCGTAACACTCATTGTCGAAAATGAAAGGTGCATCTTTGGCTAGAAGGTTAGTCAGGGGCCTAGCGATTTGAGAAAAGTTTTTGATGAAACGCTTATAGAACCCTGCGTGGCCTAGAAAGCTGCGGATTCCTTTCACATTTGTGGGAGGTGGAAGTTGTTGAATAACTTCAATCTTTGCTTTATCCACTTCTATCTCACGTTCGGACACTTTATGTCCTAGCACTATTCCTTCCCGAACCATAAAATGGCATTTTTCCCAGTTCAGGACTAAGTGCTTTTCTTCACACCGTTGTAAGACTTTGTCTAAATTCTCTAGACAAGCATCGAAGGTTTTTACATAGACGATAAAGTCATCCATGAACACCTCCATGATTTTCTCAATCATGTCAGAGAAAATAGACATCATGCACCGTTGGAACGAAGCTAGAGCATTGCATAACCCAAACGATATTCGTCGATAAGCGTAAGTTCCATACGGGCATGTGAAAGTGGTCTTACTTTGGTCATCGGGATGGATCGGGATTTCATAATATCCGGAATAACCATCGAGGAAATAAAAGAAAAAGTGCTTTGCAAGCCGTTCCAACATTTCATCAATGAAGGGTAACGGGAAGTGATCTTTCTTTGTAGCCTTGTTGAGTTTTTGGTAGTCAATGCACATCCGCCACCCAGTGACAGTTCGTTGAGGGATGAGTTCATTCTTCTCATTCCATACGACTGTCATTCCTCCTTTCTTTGGCACAACTTGGACATGGCTTACCCACTCACTATGAGGTACAGGATAAATAATCCCAGCATGTAAGAGCTTGAGGACCTCTTTCTTAACAACCTCTCGCATAGCGTTGTTAAGCCTCCATTGTGGTTCCGTAGATGGTGAAGAATCAGGATCGATGGGAATACGATGTGTACAGAGGACGGGACTAATCCCTATGAGGTCTTGGAGTGAGTAGCCTGTGACCGCTTTATGTTTTTCTAGGACAGTGACAAGTTTATAAGTTTCTTCTTGAGAAAGCTTGTCACTTATGATAACAGGGGTTTCTCGATTATTGTTTAGAAAAACATACTTTAAGCCAGAAGGAAGTTGTTTTAGCTCAATTGAGGGTTGTGGTGGCACTTCTATTTCGTCTAATTCAACAGGCTCTGCCAACTCTTTCTCTTTTTGAATAAAGTGTTCATCATCGAGAATTGGTTGGGCCATGTCTTCTAGAGATGCCATTAAGACCTCCTCAATTGGGTCTTGTTCGGGCTTGGGTTCTACTATTGCATTAGTTGAGCGTGCAAGCGAGATGGCAATAAGAGAACTTCTGAATTTTAGGTTTAAGATACCTTGCTTCGGTCGCTCTCGAAAGAGTGTCCCAAAAGGCACAACAATCAAGAGAGATGTGTCCCAGATGTCATAGATATGAAAATCTAGACGATATTTATAACATTTTATTCGCAAAGGGATAGACCTTATGACCCCATAACTTTCTAGAGTAACTCCAGAAGGAATTCTTAGAAGCCTATGAGATGGGATCACAAACTCGTTGGGGCATAGTTGTTCGGCCAAAGCCTTTGAAATAATATTCATCCCAACGGTAGGACTATAGTGAGCCTCTGTGGTGGTTCCCTTAAGGATGCAAGAGATGATGTCTGAGGGAGCAATAATTCGGGCTACCTCAGTGGATAACTCCGATTCTGCCAACCACTCATGACTTATGATGGCCGACAATCCTTTAATGTGTTCTATAAGGAAAGGTTCATTATGTGAACCATCGTCATTCTCAGATGACACTGAATGTGCCAGAGGCTTCACTTGAACAAGTAAATTTAAGGCGTTTCCAAAATCTTCAAAAAGACCATCCTCGATTTCAAAGGGAAACATGGAAGGATTGGGTTCATCATCTTCCAAAATGTGTTGGGTTCCCACAGTGGGAGGTTCTTCGACAACTAAATAATCAGAAGGATTTGAAGGAATTTCAGATTCAGTTGTGGCTACCTCCTTTTGTTGGTCGGGGCTTGGCTCGACTTTTTCTTCTTCTTCAGGAAATTCATCAAGAATGCCTGTGTAAGGGGTGTTTTCTAGGATTTTCTCTAAAATAGCTTTCCCTTCACTAATGGTTTTGTGCGAGAACGAACCTCCAGAAGATAAGTTGAGATGTAGAGCAGCTTCCTTGCTAAGACCAAGTTGGAAGTGGCTAAGAAGCACGTTGTTAGGCAAGGAAAGGGTTGGACCGGTATTGATAAGATTTATGAATCTAGCCCAAGCTGCTCCTATGGTCTCCTTCTCCTTTTGTTGAAAGATAAGAATTTCTATTCGAAGAGCGGCGATCTTGGAAGTTAGGAAGAAAGTAAGACAAAATTTGTCCTGAAGTTTTTTCCAATTTCCTTCTACACTTCTAATGTTATGATTATACCAATGTCTCGCCCTCTCAAAAAGAAAGAACGGAAACAATATGCATTCCAAGGTCTCATGTATCATGTCAGAAATAGTCAAGCAAGCATATAATTGCTCAAATTCTCTAAGTTGAGTGTAGGGATTTTCGTCTTCTAATCCGGAGAAGGGTTGCTCCCGAACCATGGCTATGAAACCAGGGCGAATTTGAAAGCCATCCGTAAGAATAGGATGTGATGATGGTGGTGGCTCTAGTAATTCACCCTTTGGAGCGGAAAATTGGTAAATGGGTGTGGAATCCATGTGGTAAAGGTGGTGGTAAAAAAAAGAAAATAAAAGATACACGAACGAACTTGGATCGATCCCAGAACAGCTACCGTTCCCCGACAATGGCGCCAGAAAGCTTGTTGGTATTTATTAACGCACACAGATTACTTTGCAAGCGCACGGATACCGCCGTACCTTTCACCTAAGAGTATTTCAAGGTATCGATTTTTCACGGGGGAATGCAAAGTGAACTATAAACAAATCAAGAACGTTCAAGGATAGGTGAGATATATATTTTTGGTGGGTAGAGAGGGGTTATCTAAAGTCAACTAGATAAAAAAGAATCAGGCCTACTATACTAAACTTACTTTAGAGCAACAGTAACTTTCCAACTCTCGAAAAGATGAGAAAGAAGTAGCTGGGGAAGGCTGCTAAAAAGCTCTACGAAACACCAGCTCCGACGTGGTGGAGTACGAAGACCGACAGAGCTGTCACCTCTGGGGCTACCACAACTAACCGTAAGAATTGGACGCAAACTCAGGTAAACACTAGCCTTGACACCACATCTACACCAATGAATACTACTCTAATCGTGTACATTAACTAGAGCACTCAATACGAGCGGAGTTCCCATAAGTAAAGTAAAGAAAGAACTGAATTTATTAAATAGAAAACTTAGAATTACCGACTGAAGAACTGAAGATGAATCGATGAAGAATTATCTCCGTAGAGGTACAAAGTTGAGGAAGATCCGACAGGCCGGCTCCTCCTCAGATCTCTCCTCTCCTCTCTCCCTATTTTCTAATTACAACTAGATGAACTAGAACTAGAACTAGATGAACTAGAATTAGATCAACTAGAGGGACCTAATCCTAATTTATGTAGAGAATATGAAACTCCGGGGTGTAGAATGCATTCTGGAGGGGGCCTAGGGCGTCCTTATATAGGCCGAGGTGGAGTAGGGGGCAAGGAACCGTCACGTCATCGATCTGTGTCTCATGTTATATGCGCCGTCGGATCAAACCGACCTTAGAACGACGTCGGGATACTTTGCTTACGTGCCAAGGAAGCGTGGGAGGAAGTTTCCAGAAGCCGAAGGCGAGGCGGCGCAGTGGAGAGCCGCCCGGCCCCACCCTAGGGCCGGCCGGCGCTGCCCTAGGCCCAAACGGGCTCCGCTTCACCGACGAGTCTTCTTTGGTCTCCCGCAGTCCAATGGTGTATGTTGGGTCGCAAATTTTGAGTCCGAACTCCAAATATAGCAAATGATAGGCCTGTTTCGATCGTCTCGACGAGCTCGTTGCAATGGTGTAGTCCAATTCCTTATTTGAGATACTTTTATTGATGGAAAATTAAATATACCTGCAAATATCGGGAGAAAGCAAAATTCGTGGAACTTGTTAGTATAAATCATACAACTATTGTCTATAATTTATTTTATCTCTTTTTGTTCAATAGTTGATGGTTATATTTAGTGTTTAACAAACATCAACACCTCTCAAATCCAACTAGCTCAGGTGTTCAACGGTAGAACTCACCCGCTTCTATTTTTGCGATTTTGCGTCCCCAAGTGAGCTTAGCAGCTTTGGCGAGCGCTGTCGTCCCGAGGAGGAAGGAAGACTCAAAATTTGGGAGCATTTTAGGGGCAGTTACCTTATCTCAACCGTCCCTGAAAATGGATCTTTAAAGGCGGTTCTCTTAAGAGATTGTATCTATTATCAGAGGCGGTTTTCTTAATGGAACCGTCCCTAAAGATAGGACCATCCGAGGCGGTTAACCTAAGAAAACCGCCTCTGATAATGAATCTATTATCAGGGGCGGTTTTCTTTATTTAACCGCCCCTGAAAATGGTTCGTCAGAGGCGGTTATAAAGCTACAGTGCTCCCGGGCGCCGTTAGAGGCGGGTTGCTAAGTCACCCACCTCTGATGAAAAATAGGGGCGTTGCTAAAAACGATTTCTGTACTAGTGTATTAGTAACTTAACTAAAATAATAACTATCCTAAACAAATAACTATATTTGTCTAACTAAACTAAGTAACTTTTGTTACTAACTATACTAACTACATTGTTAATTAATTAACTACAATTAATAAATATTGAGAAAAAAATTCCGTACCTTCACTACTGTGGCCAGCAGGCCGGCAGGACGCGTGAAGGAGGGTGGGGGAGCCAGCCGGGGACGCAGGGCGTAGGGTGCGGGGCACGGGATGCCGGCAGCTCGCAAGCAGCCGGGGATGGCGCGTGGCGCCGGCGGCTTCCGACTGATGGGGCAGGACGCGGCCGCGCTGGCCACCGCAGCACGGCCGAGGGCCGTGGGGTAGGCGGGCTGGCCGAGGAGCGCGGAGGAGGGCAGGGCAGCGCGTGGGCAGGGCTTCGCGGGGGAACCGCGCGGGCGTGCCGGGGAGCGAGGGGTAGGCGGCCCGCCGTCGTGGGGCTCGCTGTCGGCGGGCTGTCGGTGTCCGGGAGAGCGAGAGAAAACGCGCGAGTGAGCGTGTGGCCGCTGAGCTCGGCGCCGTGGATCTTGGCGCCGAGCTCAGCCCCTTTGCACAGTCCCGCGCACGGGAAAACGGGCCAAATTTAAAATTCGAATTTCGGCGCCATCATCTTTGGCGCCGAGCTCGGCTCCACGTCTTCCGTCCGGGCTACAGCCTCGGTGCCAACAATATTGGTGCCGACACGTTCAATCTAGGCGTCAAAGATCACGGCGATGAGATTGAGGTCTATTTTTTGAAAGGGTACAAAAAGGGTATATTTGTGAGAATTTTTTTTTAAAAAAAAAGGCCAAACTACACACACAAAAAAAAAATCGGTTCCTTTTCGGCTGGCCTCCGTCTTTAGACCTCCTCAGTTTCGTTCCTCTGATCGACCGAACCCACACCCCCCCCCCCCCCCCCCCCCTGCCACTGCCAGCCACTGTGCAGGCCGGTCTCCAGTTACCCACCCTCTCAGCTCTCTAGTACTCCAAATGTCTCGAGCATAGGCCATGGCGGCAGGCGGCGTAGAGCACAGCGTCCACATGCCCGCTGATGGTGACGCCGCCGGGCATTGGCAGGCCGAGGTAGCCACGCCGGAAAGCCGACTGAATCGCTTCGTACGCTGCGTCGCGCTGATCGAAAGGCTGGGCAACGCCCTCGGCACGCTGGCCTTCACCTGGGCCACCGTCGTCCTGCTGGGTGGCTACCCGACGGTGCTTCAAAACGACGACGATTTTTGGTTCGCCATCGCCATATGTTTCCTTGAAGCTTTCAGGTAAATACTACGTGTATTTGTGTATGTACGTATGTAATAGAGAGAGAGAGAGAGAGAGAGAGAGAGAGAGATGGGTTATAACTTAAAAGAAACCGAAATGATGAGATAGGAACAGTGGCACGAATCTGCTTCTTTTTTCTTGAATATATAAAAAAGTCTGTGCATCTTTATATTAAAATAGAGATCGAGTTTCTTATGTTCCCTTTAGAAGCTTTCAAGTAAATACTACGTGTGTTGTGTATAGCATATATAGATGGGTTATAACTTAAAATAACCGAGATGAAATGGTGCCACAAATCTGTCTACTGCTACACTTTTTTTTTTCTCGACTATATACTAAGTGATGTGTAAAGCATATATAGATGTGTTATAACTGCGAACTGAGCTTAGAAGTAACCGATCGAAATGAAATAGGAACACAATGCTATGAATCTTTTTATTTCTATTGTCTTTCTTTTCTTTCGAATATATAAAAGGTTTCACATCTTTTATGCCAAGGTAGAGATCGAGCTGGTTAAAAACAGCGACGGCACGTACGCCTCCACCTTGGAAGTGCTAGGGGGTTAGGATTTTACTACAGATCTCGAACCTCCCTAGTATCTAGCTTACAAGATGCATGGCTTTAGGGGTGATATATATTCGCATAACAAACTACCTAACTTGCGCCAACCCCACCCCCCCCCCCCCCCCCCCCCCACACACACACACACACACACACACTTTGATCCATTGTTCCGCTCCGTGCTTGATATCTGCAACAATAATGTCCTAGCTAGTAGACATCAGCAGCCTCTGTTTAGTATACGTACTACTAGTAAATATTGCAAACATCAGTACTACTAGCTTGTTTAGTAGTAAGGCTATGTGCACATGTGTTGTCGTCGCCTTGAATTTCTGGTCAGCAATTCAGCATGCTACGTTCGTTTTGTTTCCTATTAATAATTATCACATCATGCTCTCAATGCAACGAACTTTTTTCAGGATGTTCAGCAGGCACAACAGGATGGATTACCAATTGTTCTTTGGCACTAGAGGTGCTTTTAGATTTCTTGGCTGGAGTGGGCTGGTCCTTATGGTATATCTTAACGGTGTGGCGTGCATGATTGACCGATTTTTTGATTCATCATGGTGGGGAGGAACGGGAGCATTGTTCCTCCCACTTCTGGGGATACTGGTTGCCGTTGGCCAATTCGTGTGTCCGAGAGTTCCAAGACTACTAGCACGACGCATTCTTCCACTGCGGCGTGTGATATCATTATGGAGCCCATGGTCTCGATCATACTACTGGCTCTCTCTGTGCTACAAGTAGATTGCCATTTTGATTACAAAACTAACACACTCATTAAAGTAAAACCAGTGGCCAGATGGACAGTGTACGCAGTGCTTCTAGTGGTGGTGGTCCTAGTGTCAGTTAGTAGGCTGAGGTTCCCTAGTATCATCAAGCTTGTCGACATGGCTCTGGGAAGGAAACAGGAATTCTGGCGTCGTGTTGTTCTAAACTCGTGTATGGTTGGTGCAATTCTGATGGCGACATTATCGCTCAGCCGTGGTTATGTACAGGAAGTATTACCTGTGGTGGTTGCACTCGAAGCATCAACAATAGTTTTAGTTTCATTTGGCAACTTTCAGATCCCTGCAGCAGTACTTCGTGTGGTGCTCCCACTTACACGTCTTGGAAAAATACCATATGACTATGAAAACAATTGTCCAGGCAATGATGCTACGCTGGAACCAAAAAGTGGCGATGCATCATGCAACGATCCTGCTATGGTAAACTTCACACCATCTTTATACATCTTCTATGGGATGGTATTTGGCCAAGGAGCACTGTATCTCGTGGCATGCGTGGTCGAGATCTTCTCATTCATCCCTCGAAGGTTTCTCATCCACCGTGGGGGATTCAAAGGTCAGTGGGGGCTGGACTCTGTGGATTTGTACTATGCACATGCCTTGGAGAAATGCATGGAGAGGAATGTGCTCGCTCCAAACATCAGCATCTGCAGCTTTGCCATCGATTTTCTAAACTCAGACTCAACCAAGAGGCGGCTCCACGGGATACGGATTACACACACCCTTCTACAAAGGGATCCAACCAGGGCACAACTCCTTGTGAACCTCAGAGCATCGACAGAGATGATGAACAGACTAATGAGAATGTTGCACACAGGCCAGGAGAACAAAACCACTAGACTCTTTGCAGCCAAGGTGATTGACGAGCTTGCAAAAGGAGGTCTCCTAGTCGCCAATAGCCCAGGGATAGTTCAGAGTGTGTGTCTACTTTCGGATTATGATGGTAGCCAAGAAGACGGAAAAGACCAAAAGAATAATGGTCTATTTCTAAGCACCATTGGTAACCAAATTAACAGGGAAGATGATGCAGTTACGGAGGACGACGCTAGTTACAATAAACATAAATCATGGGTAGCAAGACGGTGGCAACAAGTTTCTGAATTCTTGTCAGTTCCCCAGGAAGAACCACCGACAGAGCAGGATCTTCTCCCAGTAATTTGGTATGTCGATTATTCAAAGCCTAGCTACTTATGACCAAAGCAACTGTGAAGAGATCAACAAAGCCACCGACCTCATCCGGAAGATCACAAGATTCACAAGCTTTTCCACAAGTGACAATAAGTATACCGACGCTGAGAAGAAGGTCCTAGTTCACTCATCATTGAAGCTATGCTACAGTCTCACAAGCATCAATGGGGAGATCGGCTTAACGCTGCGACACAATATATCAAAGCATCCCTTTCTCTTGAGAAACCTCTCAGAGGTCCTGCAGGGAGAGGGAGACATCACAAGTAGTTACTATGAGACGAGCGAGTTGGCAGCAGGAATTATTAGAAACCTTGCTGTCGATGCCAGCATGAGACTGGCGATTGGGCGTGTACTAAGGATCATTACCAGATTGGTGCATGCGTTTCTCACTCCAGACCAGGACCAACCCTCCATTAGTACAGCTGCAAGTGTTTCTTGCTCCAGAGAAGCCCTAAGGAAGGTCGCAGGACAAGCATTAGCAATGTTGGCAATAGGCAATGCCAACAACTGCCTGGCTATGCTAAGGCAAACAGGGTATTCATTCATTGAGGAACTCACAAACATGATCCATTGTGAAAGTTACAGATGTATTGCAGCAAGTTTGTTGCGGAGTGTGTGCATGCATGCTCGACCTGAGCTCAGAGAGACCGACTTGGAGCAATTATCTTTCATCTCTCGAGCGGTGAGCACTACTAATCCAAGCTACTATGCATGCAATTTGCAACTATGCAAATGCTGAAACATGTTTTCATCTTTCCAAAGAAAAAAAAACTAATCTAACCTGCTACTCATGCACTTTGTTCAAAGTATATTTTGCTTTAATTTTGTCATAAATTAATTTTTTTTAAAACTTTGGTCAAGTTCATAGAAAATTTTGTCAACATCCACCATATCAATTTGTAGCAGAGCATTTACTTTAATTTGTAGTTGTTAATATCTTTTCTAATTTTTTTTACCAAATTAGAAAATTTTGACTTTATGACGAAACTAAAATAAATTGTAATATGCAACGAGTGAGTAGATATCAGATTCATATAATGTATCACCGTACAATTATATATATTTAACACTTGACGTGCTAGGTGTAGTACTGTAACTACAATATTCCAAAATACATTTAATGTTGCTCTTTTCATGATAGGTGCTGGAGAGGATACTTCGTGCAGAGGGTGAAGAACTAGAAATCTTCATTGGCCTAAGTTCACATATGTATGAAGTCATCCCAGAGAAATTTGCCAGAGATTTTGAGTACGGCCAAATTAAGGTAGCATTTGTGAAGCGGCTTGTCGACGCGTTGAATGCCAACATGGAGCCCAATGTTGATTGCCCTGGGATCAGGAGAGTGATACTTAAACAAGCCATAAATTTGATGCAGTACGACTCTAGTAATGTGAATTGCTTTCGCAGTCTCCGCATGACAGATATACTATCGACGGTGGAAGAGACCATCTCAGAGGCGGAGAACTACACCATCTTCATGGGTGATGTAGGGCTAATGGAGGCAAGTGAACCTTTATCCTCGCTTGTGGCGAGGGCTAAACAGCTACTGGATGTCTGTTGAACATGACAACCATCGGAGATATACGCAGTTCAATTTGTGGGCACGCAATGCATGTGTAAACTTGAGCTGCAAAGGTCTATAGATGTTACTATCAAGGTATTTGTCAGATATGGTATTCAAATATGTGCATTCATGTTGCTAGTGAAATCAGTGTTATGTGCAAGAAAGTACTGTTTCCCTTCCAAATTATAAGGTATTTTTTTCTAAATACATTACTTTTACTGTATATCTAAACATATCGCATATATAAATGCCTAAGAAAAATCATGTACAAGAAAAGTCAAAGCATCTTATACTTTAGAATGGATGAGACATTTATTATAATTTAGAATGGATGAGACATTTATTTCAAATTATTATCCTATTTTTGTGCAGTAGAGTTATGAAACCCTAGAAAAACAATTGGGCGATTGGTCTTTCTTAGTGCTCCACCCCATGAGAAACTCTGGTTGGGCTTTAGTTAGCTCTCTCTTTTCTCTAACTTGTCTCAGCGGTTCGAATAATGTTTTCATGCGGCAAAAGTCTACTATAGTAGGTAAAATCGGTCAAAAACCAAATAATTCATTTTAGACATAAATTATTTGGTTTCTCTAAATCGTTAGATTTGGGCGATGCAGAAGGCTGGACGGGAAGGCGTAGGTGGTGAGCGTGCGGGACTTGGACTGGGCGTGACGGGCGTTCCTGCCGGAGAGCGCCGATCGGAACCACCTGGCCGCGCACGTGACCGCCGAGAACGCGCCTGGTGGACGGCTTCCCGCCGGCGATGGTGGTTGTCGGCGGGCTCAACCCGCTGCAGGACTGGCAGCGGCAATACGCCAGCGTGCTGGATAAGAAGGGAAAGGTGATGCAGCTGGTGGAGTTCGATGAGGCGATTCACGGCTTCTTCTGGTTCGCTGAGCTCCCCAATACCGGCAAGCTCACGGCCAAGATGAAGGCCTTCATGGAGTCGAGCGCTTGATCGATCGCAGCTTCGTGAGTGACTGTTGAGTGTTTGAGTGTTGTTGACCACGTAGTACGTGAAAATGTCGCGGTACTTGCGTACATTCTCTCCCACCCTCATCTGAGCTACAAGGCAACTGCCGTCGAATGCTGCTGCGCCTGCGCGACGTGAAGGGTGCCCAAGGTCACCTTCAGGCGCCGGCAAGCACTGAACGCATGATTTCCATTGTGGCGTTGTACCACTGCGGTTCCCCATGGTTTCCGATGATTCATGAGGATATCAAGTATCATTAGGCCTTGCACTAAAGTGCTCATGCTTGCTTTATTATTATTTCTAAAATTTGCAAATCTCCCCTGCCCGGTATGCAGCAGGTTCGCTCGATGGCCTCATGAAAATTATAAGGACCGATTTTGCTGGCGGAGGAAACGCGCAAAAATAAAACAGAAGAAAAAGAAGGCACCGACAGAAAGTGCATTAGTCAATTATAATATTAAAACTAAAAACTCACGCGCGTAGCAGAAAGCAGCAATGTTGCAAAGCAGCAGGGCTGGACTACTGGAGCCTGAAGCTGCTTTGTTAACAAAATATTCTATCCTGTGTGAACTGTGAAAAGAGAAAATAAAGCAGCCGGTCCATTCTGAACTTGTTATTGCTTTCTTAAAAACAAAAAGTTCTATTCTATTCTATGTGGTTGTGTTCTTATACACTGGCTAAGCTTGTACTACGTATTTTTCTTTTGTCGTTAAAGCAACGCATTCATGTGAGCAAGCCCTCGGTGAGGACGTGTGTGACGTTGAAAATCATTCTCTAACATTCTTAAAATAACTTATAATTTAAAATAGAATGAGCATATTCTATACTTTGGGTACAAAATCTGCCGATACAATCTTACAGAGGCGCTTATTGCGTATGTATAGCTGCATGTGCGTGTGTTGTGTACTGTGTAATTTGGAAAAAAAAATATATTCTTTGCGTTGAGTGGTGGCCGCGTTGTTAGGCAGATGCACGCGATAAGCTTTGTACTTTTCTTTTTTGGTTAGTGCTCAATGTATTATTAGGGGTTTCCCCCACACTTCTTCCTTTTATATTTCAAAAAATAACCCACTCCAGTGAGCTTTACAGTTACAATCGTCAATCATTCTCCCGCAAAGTGCTCCGTAGGGCCCCTGCCTGAGGACTCATGCCGCACCTTCCCCCCCAAGTCCTTTTCCCGGAAAGTGGTCCTCTCCTCAGCTTCCTCTGCTCTGGCCTCCATTCCATGCCGCACTCCCCCCGTTCTCTTCCTTACCACGAGTACCGTAGCAAGCAGCCAAGCACACACAGCACAGGCGGCGATCCATCCGAGCATGGACCATCAGAGTAGCAGCGTAGTAGAGCACAATGTCCACATGCCCGCTATTGGTGGCGCCGCCAGGCATGGTGCGCAGGGCGAGGTGGTAGCCACGCCCACGCCGGAAAGGCAGCTGAATTGCTTCGTACGCTGCGTCGCGCTGATCGAAAGGCTGGGCAACGCCCTCGGCACGCTCGCCTTCACCTGGGCCACTGTCGTCCTGCTCGGTGGCTACCCGACGGTGCTTCGTCAAAACGATGATTTTTGGTTCGCCACCGCCATATTTTTCCTCGAAGCTTTCAGGTAAATATAACATGTGTAAAGTATATACGCGCGGGCGCGTGTGTGTATACACACACACACAGAGAGAGAGAGAGAGAGAGTTGGGTTTGGGTTAATTAAAACTTACTAAAACATAACCGAGATGAAATGAAACAGGAACACAAAGTGCCACGAATCCTTTTATGTCTAGTACCTGCTATCTGCATTCTGCAACAATGTTCTAGTACTAATACAAGCCTACTGAAGTTTCTTAAAAAAAAAAAAAAAAAAAAAATCCTCTGTTTGGTAGTGATATCGAACATTGCAAACATGAGCAGTAGATATATAGTAGTATTTCCTTGCTCACTATGGTTATCTGCACCCAACTGTAGGAGAGATCTACACTACTAGCACACACGTGGTGTCGTCGCCTTGAATTATCTCTCAGGATCATGTTAAGTTCGTGTTTTCTTTATCATTATCACACCATAATATATGCACGAACAACTTTAATTTCAGGATGTTCAGCCGCCAGAACAGGATGGATTACCAATTGTTCTTTGGCACTAGAGGTGCCTTTAGACTTCTTGGCTGGAGTGGCTTGATCCTTATTGTATATTTTAACGGTGTGGTGTGCATGGCTGCCCGATATTGGAGTCTGACTGCAGCACTGTTCCTCCCGTTTCTGGGGATACTGGTTGCCGTTGGCCAATTCGTTTTTCCAGGAGCTCCGAGACTACTAGCACGCATTCGTCCACTGCGGCGTGGGATATCATTATGGAGCCCCATGGTCGCAATCATACTTCTGGCTCCCTCTGTGCTACAGGTAGATCATCATCAACTTGGATATTTTGATTACGATACCGAGGTAAAACCAGTGGCCAGATGGACAGTGTACGCAGTGCTGCTAGTGCTAGTGCTCCTAGTTACAGTGAGCAGGCTGAGGTTCCCAAGTATCATCAAGCTAGCAGGCATTGCTCTAGGAAGGAAACAAGAATTTTGGCGTCATGTTGTTCTAAACTCGTGTATGATTGCTGCAATTGTGGTGGCAACATTCTCATTCAGCCGTTACAGTGATGAAGCATATGCCGTATCTGTGATGGTCGCAATCCAAGTAGCAACTATAGTGTTGGTTTCATTTGGCAACTTTCAGGTTCCTGCAGCGGTACTTCGTGTGGTGCTCCCACTTATACGTTTTGGTAGGCTATCAGATGACTACAATTGTAAGGACGCACCATCAGCGGCAAGTGGTGATCCAAGCAGTAATCCTGCTATGGTAAACCTCGCACCATCTTTATACATCTTCTATGGGATGGTACTAGGCCAAGGAGCACTGTATCTTGTGGCATGCATGGTCGAGATCTTCTCATTCATCCCTCGAAGATCTCTCGTCCACCGTGGCGAATTCAAAGGTCAGCGGGGAGTGGACTCTGTCAATTTGTACTACTCATATGCCTTGGAGAAATGCATGGAGAGGAATGTCCTTGCTCCAAAGATCAGCCTCTGTAGCTTTGCCATCGGTTGCCTAAACTCAGACTCGACCAAGAGGCAGCTCCATGGGATCAGGACTGCACACACCCTTCTACAGAGGGATCCAACTAGAACACAGCTTCTTGTGAAACTCATAGCATCGACAGAGACGATGACCAGACTAATGAGAATGTTGCACTGGACAGGCCTAGAGAAGGAAACTACTATTATTAGATTGTTTGCAGCGAAGGTGATAGATGAGGTTGCCAAAAGTCTCCTAGTTGTCAATAGCCCTGGGATAGTTCAGAATGTGTCTCTACTTTTGGATTGGGGTAACCAACATAAAAGTCTCCTAGATGTGGAAGAACAACAGAATGATCTATTTGTAAATGCCACTGGTAACCGAACAGAAAGGGGAGATGCAGTTGGAGACAGTAGTAACCTGCTCGAAACACAAGGGAGCTCAACACAACAAATTGGTACTATTAACAAAAAGAACTCCTGGATAACTAGACAGTGGCGACAGGTTTTTGAATTCTGGTCAATTCCCCAGGAAGGACCACTGACAGAGCAGGATCTTCTCCCTGTAATTGGTATGTCAATTATTGAAAGCTTAGCTACTTATGATCAAAGCAACTGTGCAGAGATTAGCAAAGCGGCTGACCTCATTCGGAAGATCACAAGATTCACAAGCTTTTGCAGAACTGACACCAAGTATACTGACGGTGAAAAGAAGGTCCTAGTTTACTCATCATTGAAGCTATTCTACAGGCTCACAAGCATCGATGGGGAGATTGGCATAACACTGAGGCACAAGATATCAAACCATCCCTTTCTCTTGAGAAATCTCTCCGAGGTCCTGGGAGACATCACTAGTAACTATGAGACGAGGAAGGTGGCAGCAGGAATTATTAGAAACCTTGCTATTGATGCAAGCATGAGACTGGCAATTGGGCGTGTTCAAAGGATCATTACCAGATTGATGCATGCGTTTCTCACTCCAGACCAGCCCTCCAGTAGTACAGGCGCAAGTGTTTCTCACTCCAGAGAAGCCCTAAGAAAGGTCGCAGGGCAAGCATTAGCAATGTTGGCAATTGGCAATTTCGACAACTGCATGGCTATGCTAAGGCAAGCAGGGTACTCATTCATTGAGGAACTCACAACATTGATCTATGTTGATAGGTACAGATGTGTTGCAGCAAGTTTGTTGCGGAGTGTGTGCATGCACGCTCGATCTGAGCTCAAAGATACAGACTTGAAGCAACTATCGTACATCTCGCGGATGGTGAGCACTACTAATCTAGGCTACTATATATGTGTGCACTGCACAAACTATGCACAGACTGAAACATGTTTCCATTTTCTTAAAAAATAATGCAACATGCGACTCACTTTGTTCCAAATTATATCTCATTTTAGTTTTGTCATAGATTATTATTTTTTAACTTTGGTCAAGTTTATAGAAAAATGTATCAACATCTACAATCTCAATTTAGTTTCATCAAACACTTTAGGAATATTTGTAATAGTGCACTTATTTAAATTTGATAATTGTTAATACATTTTTGTTAAATTTTCTTTTACCTAAGTAGATAAATGAACTATAATTTGCAACGAGTGAGTAGATGTGAGATATCATAATATTTCACCGTACTGTTATGTATTTAGCACTTGACATATCAGGTATAGTGTAACTGCGATATACCAGATTGTGTTTCATGTTGCTCTTTTCATGATATATAGGTGCTGGAAAGAATACTTCGTGCAGAGGGTGAAGAACTAGAAATCTTCATTGGCCTAAGTTCACATATATATGAAGCCATCCCCGAGGAGTTTGCCAAAGATTTCGAGTACGGCCAGATTAAGATAGCATTTGTGAAGCGGCTTGTCGACGCGTTGAATGCCAACATTTTTTTAGATAATGGATAAAAATATCCGGCCTCTACATCCAGGGATGTACACAGCCAATTATTACAAAGTTTTGCTTAACAAAAGAGGAAGCCAAAGTCTTATAAATCGACCCGGACGCTAATTTAAACAATATAAGTGTTTCCATCCTTTATTAGATATCTCTAGAACAATTACTTCTAACTTCTTGCTCATCGTGGAGAGTGCGTCCTTGGCTGTCCCATCACGCTGCAACTGAGCCCACGAGCGTAACCAATATGCTCCTCTGAAAATTACCTGCATAATAGAGTTATATTTCATTTGATTAAAGATAACATCATTGCGGCATCTCCAGATAGCCCAGCACATTGCAGCCACCCCCACCCAAATCAAATTTCTAATCTTTTTATGTTGATTAGTTAACCAACTACCAAACATGTGGTTGATTGATCTAGGTGGGGTTAGATTAGTAGCAAAGAAAATAATCCTCCAAATCATTTTGGTAAGGGGGCAATCTAGGAATAAATGTTGGATGTTTTCATTCCCATTACAGCAGATACATTTCTGACTCCCTTTCCAATTTTTCTTAGCAAGGTTGTCTTTAGTTAATACGACTCCCTTTTGTAAGAACCAAAGAAAGATTTTGATTTTTAGAGGAATTTTTATCTTCCAAATCTTCCTATGCCGAAAAGGTGGACGTGTATCTATAAGATGTTGATACATGGAACGGACAGAGAATAACCCAGATTTGGTTAAGGACCATTTAAAGTGATCTGTTCCTGCCACCAATTCGACATTGGAGATTCGTGCTACTAAACTAAGCCACTCTGAAAGTTTATTATCCACCAGAGCCCTTCTAAAGGAGATGTTTAGTGGGCTGGTAGTCATCACTTTTGACACCGTAGCATGGGGATCCCGCACTATGTTAAAAAGGGATGGATACCTCACTTTCAGAGGCTTATCACCTACCCATACATCTTCCCAAAACCTGAACCCAATGCCAACATGGAGCCCAATGTTGATTGCCCTGGTATCAGGAGAGTGATACTTGAACAAACCATAAAGTTGATGGAGTACGACTCTAATAATGTAAATTGTTTCCGTAATCTCCGCATGACAGAGATACTATCGATGGTGGAAGAGAACATCTCAGAGGCCGAGAACTACACCATCTTCATGGGTGATGTAGGGCTAATGGAGGCAGGTGAACCTTTATCCTCGCTTGTAGTGAGGGCTAAACAGCTACTGGACGTCTGCTGAACATGGCAACCATCGGAGATATATGCAATTCAACTTGTGGGTGCGCCATGCATGTGTAAACTTGAGCTGCAAAGGTCTAGAGATGTTACTATCAAGGTATTTCAAATATGTGCATTCATTTTGCAATTTAAGTGCTGTTGGTAGTGAAATCATTATGTGTAAGAAAGTACAAGCATTCTGTTGCGTTATGTGAAACCTAGTAGTAAAGCTAGTGTGAGTACCAGATGATGTATATAGCCAACTATTATCCTGTATATCACTCTATTGCTTTGTCGTGCAGATCATCATTTTTTTTTTTTGCCTTGTTTTACTACTGGACATTTGTTATAAATATGGTGAAGTCTGTATTGAATGTGTGTTTTCATGAAAAACTGGCAATATCATGTTCAGTTTTTTTTTTTTTTGAAATCAATATCATGTTCAGTTAACTCACCATTTATCTGACTTATTATCGTTGCACGGTGGACAACCACAACCATCACGCCTATCAATATTATCCCGCCGCTGCCTATCACTGTATGATTCCGACGGCCGGAGCCACCCGTCGTGTTCGTCGGACGTCGAACACCGCCCTTCCTGTGTCTTTGTATAGAAAGACGAAACAGGAAACTGCGACAGGTTTACTGATGACTGATGAGCACGTAAGTAGTGGTACAAATATATCTCCCGTGTTGCCGTGAGACGAGCTAGCCAGTGTGAGCACCGAGGCCACAGCGACGAGATGGAAGAAGAGACCCGCACGACGAGCTGCGGTGGGTGGTGCGGCTCTAGATCTTCGGCCTTGTGGCCGCCACCGACATCGCCCGGCCCAGCGGGCCGACGGTACGGTGAACCGCTTCGTGTTCTCGCTCGCCGACCGCCAGGCCCGCGCCAGCGCGCGCCCGGACAGGGTCGGCGTCGTGTCCGCGGACGTCGCCGTGGACCCCTCGCGCGGCCGCCGAGCCTTGGTGGTCTACTTCCAAGGCGGCGGCTTCGCGCTGCTCTGCTCTCCGTGGCGTCGGCACCCTACGACGTCATGTGCCGCCGGTTCTGCTCCGATCTTGGCGCCGTGGTCGTGTCCGTCAACTACCGCCTCGCCCCCGAGCACCGGTACCCCGCGGCCTACGACGACGGGGCGGACGTGCTCCGGTTCCTCGCGAGCGGCGGCCTCGCTCTCGCCGTCCCGGTCGGCCTCTCCCGCTGCTTCCTCGCCGGGGGCAGCGCCGGCGGCAACATCGCGCACCACGTGGCGCGCCGCTGGACTGCCGCGGACTCCGACGACCCGGCGGCGGCGGCCGTCGGTATCGCCGGCATCGTGCTGCTGCACTACTTCGGCGGGGAGGAGCGCACGGCGGCCGAGCTGAGGCTGGAGGGCGCGGCGCCGGTGGTGAACATGCGCCGCTCCGACTAGTCGTGGTGGGCGTTCCTCCCCGAGGGTGCCACCCGGCCGCGCATGTGGCGGCGGGGCCCGAGCCCGAGCTCGGGGAGGCGTTCCCGCTGGCGCTGGTGGTCATCGGCTGGCTCGACCCGGCCACTTTTTAGTTCATATTTGTTCACTTTTTTCCAACTAATAGACTAAAGATGGCAACGGGTAAAACCTGCGCGGATACAGGTCTCACAAACCCGCACCCGCGAGATCATTTTCCTGCCCGCGCCCGCGCCCGCAACCCGCCACGGGCACAACCTTGCGCCCGCACCCGCTATCCGCGGGCAAAACATGCCCGCGGGCATACCCGCAAACCCGAGAGAAGATGACGGGAGACGGCAGGCTGCTGCAGAGTCGCAGGAAGACGACGGGCGACGGCGTGTGCTGCGGTGGTCCGTCGTCGCGTGCCGCGAGCCCGCGAGTGGCCGGCCGCCGGCGGGGTCGCGCCTCGCGCAGTCACAACCGCTGGCGGAGTCGCGCCTCGCGCAGTCGCAATTGTCGGTGGGGTCGCGCCTCGGGCAGTCGCAGCCGTCGGCGAGGTCGCACCTCGCGCAGTCGCAGCCGCCGCCGGGTCACACCTCGCGCTCGCGCAGTCACAGCCGTCGGCGGGGTCGCGCCTCGCGCAGTCGCAGCCGCCGCCGGGTCACACCTCGCGCTCGCGCAGTCACAGCCGTCGGCGGGGTCGCGCCTCGCGCAGTCGCAGCCGCCGCCGGGTCACACCTCGCGCTCGCGCAGTCACAGCCGTCGGCGGGGTCGCGCCTCGCGCAGTCGCAGCCGCCGCCGGGTCACACCTCGCGCTCGCGCAGTCACAGCCGTCGGCGGGGTCGCGCCTCGCGCAGTCGCGTCTGGACTGGGGCACAGGGGGAGCCGGGAGGGGCGGCATGCTACTGTTGTGCTGCTGCGCAGCTGCGGTGGCCGGCGAGTGGCGGCTGAGCGGTGGCAAGGGAGAGGAGTGGGCGGCGGCTGAGCGGGAGTCGGGAGCGGCGTTGGGACCTGGGAGCGCCGAGAGCCCGAGACGCCGAGTTGCGGCTGCGGCAGGAGGCTTGGGGAGTAGGGTGGGGAATTGGGGATTGAGAATTGAAAACCCTAATCTGAGTTTATATATTTCCTCTATATGTACCCACATGTCAGTGCGGGTTTGACAGGTTTACGGGTGCGGATACGTGTTTGTTGTGCCCGTATATAATTGCCCGTTGGGCACATGTCTGTACCCACGTCCGTGCCCACGGGCACAAGTTCTTGCCCATTCCCTCGCCCACGGGCACGGGTATCCATAAGCACACGGGTTTTTCGTGCCCGTTGCTATCTTTATAATAGACCGATGGCTAGTGGGGTTGAGAACTAAAGTTTAGTTTACTTTTACTTCACATATTTGGATGTTTAGGCCTAAAGTTTACCTGACTAAAGTTTAGCAAGGGGTATTCAAACAGGCCCTAAATAAAATAGTACTCCCTCCAGGTTAATAAAAGAAGTCGTTTTGGATAAGTTTGAGTCAACCATTAAAATATAAATCATGAATAAGTTTTAAATTGTTGAGTTTGGACATGTGAAAACCCTTTGTCTTGGAAAATACTTCCATAAAAATATAAATATATATCATTTTTCCATAAACATTTTTTATAAAAATAGAAGTTAAAATTATGATTTGAAAATCGTGTCGCTGTCCAAACGAACCTCTTTTAGGAATCTGGAGGGAGTATGCGTTAGTTGACAAAAGATAGTGTGTTGAGGCTTAGAGCTCGTTTTGAGAGGCTTCGCTCGGCTTCGGTTCCAGCATTGTAGTGGTACTATAGTGTAGCCGATCAGCCCCCCAAGCCCTAGCTCCTCATGTTCCTTTGTTTCTCAATTTATATTTTTATTAAGGAGCTAGAGCCGTTTTTATATGTGCTAGAATAAGTTGCAGCGTCCAACATGACATACAGTGTTTTTGGAGTTGGAGCTGGAGCACCTGAAGCCACACCTAACGGGGCTTAGCAACCATTATTGCTATTGTGTAGGTTGTTATTTGTTATGTGAATGATTTAAGTGTAAGTATGCATAATTCTAGTGATAAAGAATGTTAGAATAGTGATTTGGACCATGAAAAGAGTGATGAGATTCAACAAAAAAAAAAACATCATTATCATTTTGATTTTTATCACCAAATTCCTAAACGAGAGATCTTATTCCATGAACTCTAAAAAATGTTTAAATTATCTCACTGCCCTGATTTGGAATTATTTTAAGTTTTTTAAAATTAAAAAAATCAGCGAATAATAAAAACAAATATGAATTTTATTTCCAAAGCATGTCAATCAATGTAAATTTTTTTTGAAAACTTTCCACAACAAAACTATGATATGCAACTAGTATGATTGCAATTAGAATTAATATATGTTTTATTCCTATTTTGCCACACATTTTTGCTGTGGAGATGTTTTAAATGCATTTAGACATCAATTAGAACGTTTTGGAAATTTTCTACATTTTTCTAAACATGTTTATGTTTTTCTATAGCTATATCTAATCTTCAGAACCTTAGGGACAGGAGGAAGATGACAAGCGGGGTGAGACGAGACGAGACGGGAGCCAGCACGTGGAGGGCAGGAGGAGACCGACGGCCGGCGTCAGAAAGAGAAAGAGGGCCGTGCCGCGGCGGCGGGGGGCACCTACACACCTACTCCCTTCGTCCCTTAAATAGTATCGTCGTTGGTGTGCGTGTCACAAGTTTAACTCGATTTGTATAAAATATGTACAACATTTGTGTCCCCAAATAAATTTGTTAAAAAACTACACTAAAAGATAAAGTGGAACTGGACATGCTAATCCCCTCTCCGCACATAGGAGAGGGGATTAACATTTGTGTCCCTAAATAAATTTGTTAAAATATGGCAATGACTCATCGATGTAAAATGGAATTTCCCCATAGTTGTACCCATTTCCTTCTTGAACCGTTTGGGCCGTTACGTAGGCCTTTTAGTTAGATCCTTGTTGGAACTGGACAGCAAACAAAAAAACATCCCAAGATTTCGGGTTCGGGGCCCAGGTCCATCAACCGCCCGGCCTCCTCTCCCTTGCAGTCCAGTGGCCACACTGCCTCTGGCGAGGCAGCCATCGCCTGAGCCATCCTGCATCCTCTTCTCTCTCTTCCCTCGTCTGCCGTCTCGCCTCCTCACGCCATTAAACCCCACCGGCGTGCGCGGCGGCCGGCGGCGAGCCCCCACCCACCCGAGCAAGCGAGCGCTCGGTAGTAGCACGAGGAGGCATGGGTACCCTGGGGCGCGCGATCTTCACGGTGGGCAAGTGGATCCGGGGCACGGGGCAGGCCATGGACCGCCTCGGATCCACCCTCCAGGGCGGCCTCCGCGTCGAGGAGCAGGGTAAGAGTCCGCCTCCTCGCGCCCTGTCTCTCCCTCCTGCTCCTCCGCCAACTCGCCCTACCCTTTGGTCGCTTCTTAGTTCTTACAAAGGATGGGATCGGCTCCTCATCAAATCATTTCGATGCTGCGCACAGGTAGTTGTATGCCATCGGTCATTTCGTCGTGTTCGTATTTTAGGGCCTGCTAGTGCCAGATCAGGCTGATTCTGTGGCGGCTGCGTTCGTTGTTGTTCTCACACTTGGGGCTGTGCCCCAAAGGGAGAGTAAAGCTGAACTAGTATTCGTGAAGGATGGATTAGCTATGCATAATTGGATATGCGTAATGTGGTTTGATCATCTGAAGAAAGCTGAAATGAGCCTTTCCTTTACAGTTTATACTAAACTATCATGCCCTGCCCCCTTTTATATGGCATATTTGTTTCCAGTGTTGTCAAAAGCATTCGTAAAATGTTCCATTGCAGTTACTAATTTTTCCTGTGGAAGTCATGTACAACAAGGATTGGTTAACACAATCGTACTATCTTCTGTTAATATGTCAAGCTGGCATTCCTGTTTCAACTTTCAAGTGATATTGTATCCAATTCTCTCTTCCCTAGCATCATAATAATGCACGACTGGTGAATTACCAGGGATCTGTATGATTTTTGCAGTTGGCACAATGATGAGGAATGTGTGTTTGTGATTTTTTTTTTTTAAGTGTGGTGCACTTAACTCCATTACCATTTTAGGGATCTGTGTGATTTGCAAAGACATTAATACTAGTACCTGACTGGTTGGTTACCCTTTTGTATGCTATTTTCAGTTTCAAGGCATCGTACAATCATGAACATTTTTGAGAAAGAGCCAAGGATCCATAGAGATGTGTTTGTTGCTCCCAGTGCAGCAGTCATTGGTGATGTTGAGATCGGGCATGGATCATCAATCTGGTATGGATCCATATTGAGAGGTAAACCCTTGAACAGTATGCTTTTTACATGATAGATGTTCTTTGAGCTGCAATGCTCTTAGTCATGATGGTTTTGTTTCCTTCAATGCTTTTCATTTAGTGGTCATGATCAGTAACACAGCTGTCCAGTAGATTATTATGTTGCACTCCGTATATCAGCCATACCAATGAAACTAAGCAGTCGGATACATTTAGTTTACTACAGAGTAATTCTTTGTCTGCAGTGGTACACTATCATACATACTGATGAACTGCCGTTCGATTCCTAACGGGCATTTCTAAGAAATTAGCATACTTAGAAACAATCATTTGGTTCATTATAGTAGCCATCAATTTTGCTTCAGTTACTCAGTTTCAAGTTTTTCAGGCTTAGACCCCGTTGCATCAACACAATCTGTTACTGAAAAGTTAATATTGCATACAAGAGAAGGTTTTCAAAATATGCTTGTTTATCACTTTGGCTAATACACCTAAAAATAAGTAAATAACTTCCATAAGATTCAAACCCAAACCTTATTGATTGACATCCAAATATTGAAAAAGACTATACTGTACTAATCTGCACAAATTTAAGGCAATCTCAAAATTTACACCTTGCTATGATTTATTATTGAAGCATCACATACGTTCATTTTTGAATGGGCAACAACAACTTTGTTGGAGAATAGGGTTTATTAAATATGTCTAGTACTGGGTTATTATGTAATAGTCATTCTCCATCACTACTAGTCAATATGGTGAGAATACAGTTTAGTTTTTGTGCCTGTAGGATAATATACTATCTGAATTCAATTTCTGTGCATTGTCTTCAGGTGATGTCAACAGCATTCATATCGGATCTGGTACTAATATACAAGACAATTCTCTTGTACATGTTTCAAAAGCTAACATAAGCAGGAAGGTCCTCCCAACCATAATTGGAAGCAACGTTACAGTGGGTGAGTAAATAGTTTTTTAGTATATTGCTGCGAAATGTGGAGCTTCATTTTGTCTGGATGATCAACTAAACCTATACAACTGGACAAACTGTGTTTCTTACAGGTCATAGTGCTGTATTACATGCATGCACCATTGAGGATGAAGCTTTCGTTGGTATGGGTGCCACTCTGCTTGATGGAGTGGTGGTTGAAAAGCATAGCATGGTTGGTGCAGGGTCTCTTGTTAAGCAGAATACAAGGATTCCTTCTGGAGAGGTTATTTACTTATGTTCTCATCAACCTAGTTTTCCACTTGATGTATATGAACTATGTGCATTCAATTTCAAGAATTTCGTCATTTAACAATAGTATTAGCTAATGTTCTTCATGCTACTAAGATGGAATTTAAAATAAAAAAATCCAAAATATATGGAAGATTAGTTATTTGCATTATCCTTCACCAGAAAGAATAATGCATCCCATTTTCGGGAGTAGAGCCTTGGAGTACCTTTTTCCCCAGCAAGGAACAATCGCAGTAACAAAGATTGACTGCCACTATACTTTACTTTTGTGTCCTACTGAAAGATGCTGGTGGCATGCTTAGGCTGGTCTATTTTTTTAGTTTCAATGGCAGTGTTCTGTGTGTGTGTGTGTGTGTGTGTGTTGTTTGGAAGATTTGAGTTATCTGCATGCTCCTGCTCTGAAGAGAAACTTGGAGCATATATATTTTGGAGAGAACATTACAGCTAGAAGCTTAGGATGATTTCATAAATCTATGCAGTTAGTATTATCTTTACTATAGGGAGGTGACTACCCAAAAATGTTGTTGGTATGTTTATTCTGCAAGTGCCATGTTAATCAGAACTTGGAAGCTTCTATTCTGACTTCGCAAAAATGTTGTTGGCATGCTTATTCTGCAAGTGCCTTGTTAATCAGAACTTGGAAGCTTATATTCTGACTACCCAAAAAAGTTGTTGGCATGCTTATTCTGCAAGTGCCTTGTTAATCAGAACTTGAAAGCTTATATTCTGAGTTTAATAATTAAACTGGTGTATGGTTGCTGTGAATGAATTAGAGATATATTGAAATCTTCATTTTTTTTTTTCTTGTATATAAAAAGAAAGGATCCTCATTTTTGTGGTTTTGTTGCTGAAATTTCTGTTTCATGACATTATCAGGTCTGGGTCGGTAATCCTGCCAAGTTCCTAAGGAAGCTTACAGAAGAGGAGATTGCGTTCATCGCCCAATCAGCAACCAACTATATCAACTTAGCCCAGGTCCATGCAGCAGAGAACGCCAAGAGCTTCGACGAGATTGAGCTCGAGAAGATGCTGAGGAAGAAATACGCCCATAAAGATGAGGAGTACGACTCTATGCTTGGGGTGGTCCGCGAGATCCCGCCGGAGCTGATCCTTCCCGACAACATCCTCCCACACAATGCCCAGAAGGCCGTTGCCCGCTGAACCTTTTCTCAAGCCATGCTTGGTGTTGTTGCCTGTTGACTTGGGAACATTTTGACACGACTTCATTCTCTGTTTTTCCCAGCCCAATAAGATTGGGTCGAGCATTGTTTTAGGATCGACCGCACACACCACCTCTATTTTGAACAGCAATGAAAAGAAGCTCAAGGTCTCATTTAAGCCATCTTTGTGTTGTAATCGAAGCCTTCGGTCGTTCATACAATGTTGGTTTTATGTGAAATCAATATCCAAAGCATTAACTTAAAATGGCCCCTGTTTCAACAGGCTTTACACCACCTTATGCGAGATGCAATGCAAGCTCTTCTTGCTGATATGTATAGCTGGTTGCGGTATTTCTCAATTTGCACTTTTGCAGGTTCCCTTGGGCTGCGTTTGCAATGCGCGCATAAAGGTTCGTTCGCATGCAATGCAACCAGATGCTACAAGCCGGGCTGCGTTTATTCCATCTGGCATGGCAACACCGAGCTGCTCCCAGGAATGGGAACACTGAAGTTGGATTTGGATCGCAGTTACACGGCTCATATCGAAGGAAATGTGGCACGACGAGCTAGACCAATAGCTCGTTTTTTCATTGAGAAAGTACAACTACAAGGTGAACGGGAACACAGGAAAACAACGTACGGTGCGAAGCACCAGCACCAGGTGATGTGGGCACGAGTTTTACACCAAATTCCAAGGAAACCTGATGTGTCAGGGACCATAGCATAGCATACTACACTAGACAGAAGTCACGGAACCCTTGGTGTTGGACTGTTGGTGGACCTGTGGTCTTGGACGAACAGCTTCATCTGCTCCACCAACTTGCCGGAGTCGTGGAGCTCCGGGAACGCGTGGAAGCCATGGACGGCGTCCGGGTACTCGACCACCCGCACCGGCTTTCCCTTCCCGCGCAGCGCCTCCACATACCTGGCCTGCCAGTCCTTGAGCAGGTCGAAGCCGCCGACCACCACCATCGCGGGAGGGAACGCGTCGGCGAGCTCGCCGCACACGCGCGCCGCCTCGTGGTCCCGCGTGGCGCCCTCCGGCAGGAACTCCCTCCAGTAGTGGTCCGTCGCCGCCACCGACAGCGCGGACGCCCCGTCCAGCGCCACCTCGGCCGCCGTCCGCTCCTCCCCGCCGAAGAACGGCTGGATCAGGACGGCGCCGGCGACGCGTAGGCTCGAGGCGGGCGGTGCCGCTGCCGCCCAGCGCTGCGCCACGTGGTGCGTGATGTTGCCGCCCGCGCTGTCGCCCGCGAGGAAGCAGCTGGAGAGGTCGACGGGGACGTGCGCCGCCGTCGCCAGAGCCGGCGTTGGCGTCCAGGTAGCGGAGCGCCGCGACGCCGTCGTCGTACGCCGCGGGGAACCGGTGCCCGGGGGCCAGGCGGTAGTTGACGGACACGACGACGGCGCGGAGGCCGCGGCACAGCCGGCGGCAGAAGGCGTCGTAGGGGCGGGACGCCGCGGAGAAGAGCACGAACCCGCCGCCGTGGAAGTAGACGACGACGGGGGCGGGAGCCGGCGCGGACGAGGGGGAGAAGACGCGCGCCCACAGGCCGCGGGAGGCGTCGATGGTGACGTCCGCGGAGCGCACCCCCGAGGCGTCCGGGCGGGACGAGGCGCCAGACTTGAGGTCGCCGAGGGAGAAGAGGAGGCGCCGGACGCTGCCGTCCCGGCGGTGCGCCAGCGCGAGGGCGGCCAGCTGGACGCGCACCGTCCACGGCAGCGACGGCGTCCGGCGGGCGTGGTCGTCGGAGCCTCCCATTTCCGGCAGTGCAACACAGTACTGAAGCAGTGATGATAATAACAAGGCGTGGAGTCGTTGACGGAACCGAGATGGCGAGAGCGAGATGCAGACTGCCGTTGCCAGCTTGCAGTGGTTTTTTTTTTTTTTTTTTTTTGAAACTGGGCATTGCTTCATTACTCATTGGCTGACAAATCGTTAGCGACAATTACAGAGATATTGTCTGGCACAGAACTAGAGACAAGTTCTTCGCCCTCGACACACAAATGACCCAACACAGCCAGCTCATGAGCGGCTCTATTACCATTTCTACCAATAATAAACACAACTTCATAAGAAAGAAAATTAAACCTCAACAAAGATCTGATTTCATCGATCAAGTACCCAACTGCAGTACCGTCGTAGGTTTGTGGCTTGATAGCCGTTACTACTTCTTGAGCGAGCTCGGCCTGAAAAGCACTTAGCAGGTAATTCACCTTACCCCTCCCTGCCAATACAGTATCACCATCACTGTCTCTGATAATAAAGCCCCAGCTACCCGCTTTAGAGTTTTGCAAGAAGGATGCCTCAACATTCAGCTTCAAAACATCCTCTGCTGGTCTTGTCCAATGTGTCCGGTGTCCAACATGTTGGGGCTGTGATTTGCTGAAGAGAACTGCATTCTCCTTTGCATACAACTCGACGCTTCTTGCTACCATTTCAGCTCCCCGCCGTCGTCCCTCTTCTCTTATTGCATTCCTCTCTGTCCAGATGAACCACAAACAAAAGATCATCAACAGCTTCTTCTTCTGTGGTATTCATAATATAGTCCACTGCATCATGCGCAGTTGGTAACGACTTTAGGGCACCTCGCTCCGCTTCCAAACCCAGAAGGCACCATAAATCATTGGCGAACCGGCATTTGAAAAAAAAAAAAAAAAAAAAAAAGATGAGCCCCATCTTCTCCTGCGTGATTGCAGACCGGGCATCTGGTGCCAATATCCATGCCCCGCCTTGTCAAGTTACACCGGAGAGGATGACTATTATGTGCAAAACGCCAGAAGAAATGTTTGACCTTATTAGGACACTTGAGTTTCCATATTTCCTTCCAGAACCTCCGAGTATTGCTACTGCTGCCTCCGCACTGCTCGTTTGAGTTACCGATCCTCGCTGATGCTGCAGCCCGAGCAACCTTATACGCACTTTTGACTGTAAACTTCCTATGCCTGTCAAAGTGCCATGCTAGCACATTATCCCGGCCCTGGTGAACAGGCAGTGCCAAAATCAACTCTGCGTCTTCCTCCCAGAAGCATTCCTTGACCAAAGCCACATCCCATCCACCAGTATAAGGGTCCATCAGTTCTGCCACCTCCGAGATCAGGTTGTGACCCCTGGGCGTAATTGGTTTCCTCGACATGTCCCTCGGAAGCCATGGATCAGACCAGATGTTAAGTCCAACTCCATCCCCAATTCTCCATACCATTCCATTCTTCATAACCTCCAGACCCTTCAGAATACTACGCCATGAGTATGACATATTAGCCTTCGGTTTAGCTTCAAGGACTGAGCAGTTTGCAAAGTACTTTGCTTTGAGAACCCTCGCACACAGAGACTCCGCGTTCAAGGACTGAGCAGTTTGCAAAGTACTTTGCTTTGAGCAGCTTGCAGTGGTTTTATGTACTGTAGTATGTGTTTGTTGCATGTGTTCCGTGCCGCCTATGCACATAATCAGTCGTTAGTTAGGGCAGTCTTACTGGGAGTTTTAGCTGAGTTTCATTTATATTAAATCGGTTACCACATAAACATATTCGATGACATGATAATGTATCTAAGAAGAGAGAAAAATAAGTTTCATCTCGCAACTCTCCATAAATCATGAAATTTAATGCCAATCAAACTATAAGACAAAACTCTCACTTTCAGCGCAAGATTTCATTTCATTTTATTCTATACGACATTGGCATTCTTTAGAAATAACGTATACATATACTTATTAAAAACATGTATAGAATGTGAGGACTTTTTTTATACCACTGAGATAATGAGATCATATATAGTCGTCTAGACAATCACACAGGATTGCGAATGCACCTGTGGTCCAATAGTACAACTGTCTAATGAGACATTACTCAACAGGATTCAAATCCTGATGCTCGCACCTTTTCCTGAGTTTTTCTCAGGATTTACCGGCGCTATGCATTAAGTAATAGGCGACGCGCCCGTCTACATATATGGGTGAGTGTACATGCATGTTATGGATATCTATATTGTACTGTGTAATCTAAAAAAAAGACAATCACACATGATTAAGGGTCCGTTTGGATGGGAGAATCGGTTCCAATTCTCTCCAGAATCACTCAGCTTTTTTTTTATCAATCAATGCTTATTTTCAGCCACGAAACAATATTTTTCTCTCACAACAAATCAGCACGAGCCGAAATCAGCGCTTATTTTCAGCCAAAAGAACAGGCTGACTAGAAACACTTCCAGACGATTAAAGACAAGACTGATTCTAGGTAGAAACGTTTCCCGTGATTCTCTCTTTTTTACTAGAGATGAGAATCACCTCTAGAGTAGTTTCTCGTGATTTTGTCTCCAGTTTCTTACATGCAACAATGAATATTATTTTTTCTACATGTCCTTTTTTGGTGCAACAAATTAAAATATGTTGAATTTAAGTTGTTGTTTGCCCACAAAAATAATCATTTTTTGTGTATTTTATTTATATGATTTTTGGGGGTAAAAAACGTTTATTTGGGAACCAGAATTCAACCTAACAGCCAAAAGGTTTCACGAAGTGACTCTGATTTAGCACCTGAAACGTTTGTTGAGAGAATCTGAAACTAAAACATTTCTTAAAAAAAATCTGGATCCCTACCTACCAAATAGACGCAGACCCTAAATCTCGTGTTATTGCAGATGAAAAGTACACGTGACCACGTCATTCGACAGGGACCCAAAGTCCCAAATTAAAAGTGCAATGTAGCCAACTTGCATTGGGTTTCATGCTTTTGTTGCCGGTGTTTGCGCCTTGGAAGCTAGCTGCATGATCTGTCGGTCGGCGCGCACACCATCTAATTTTGAGCGGGGGAATAGTATTTTTTAACAAACCATGCATACCTGATATGCAGGACTAGAGAGGGAACATATACAATGAGCATAGCAGTTGTGTGTGCCCAACAACATTTTGAACTTCAGATAAACACAATTATGGTTAAGTAGTTGAGAAAATGCAAGAAGTGAGCTTTCAATCAAATGAGTCTATTTGAGGAGATTTGTATGCTCAACAGAGTTAGTCGGTGTTTCATCAAGGACATAGAAATGATTATGGGTACTGGATCAATCTACTTCCTGAAGTTGCTGGCTTATTTATTCTAGAGCTGTCCAGAGTATCAAGATGTGCCAAGTCAAAGTTAATTATCATACTCCTAAGTCAACAACAAGATTTCTCCTCCCCGTCTACATCATTTATTTTAGCAAGCCAAAATTCTGAAATGACCATCAGCATTTAGGGCCTGCTTGATTGGACACCAAAATTTGCCCTGCCAAAGATTTGACAAGCCATGATTTTGGCTCTTATTTGATTTACTACCAAATCTTGTCAACTCCTCACATTTGGCTTACCAAATCTATGGCAAGTTTTTTTATCTAACTTTGGCTTGCTAAATCTTGGGCAAGGCAAATTTTGGTCGTAATCCAAGCAGACCCTTAAACACGGTAAAGATATTTCTAAGTTGGTGGTGTGTCCGTGTCCCATCAATGTGGCTTGAACAACCAAAAAGTTAGCACAGCATTCTTCTATTTTTAAAGATACCCCGTTATGTTCTATTTCCTTGTTCATGCTTCTTATTACATGAGTATCGCATGCTCCCATCCCAAACACCACTTACAATTACATCACATACTTCAATGCACTTTCAAGTTTCAATATGGTCCATGTTTTGCATAGCTGTGGACTATGGTGCAGTTGACCAGTCCAGAAGAGTGTACATTATATTTCCAATGTTTGTGCAAAATCAACACCATCGTTAGAACTGTAATGGTTAAGTAATTGAAGTGATATAGTTGATAAAAGTTCACAGGAGAAAAGGATAATTGAAAACCATGGCTCTAAAAATCAGAGTGGACATTTTCTCTCGAATAAATCAGCGTGGAAATGAAGAACGGGTACTGGAGCAACGGATTAGACTAACACCGCTGCTGATGTAACATGCAGTGTAAACAAGCCAAGCGCTTAAACCAGCTTATCTTCGATTGAGAGCAAAACAACTAAGTATATATATGTCCGTTTTACCATAACAAATACTACTATTATCGATATTACTAGTACCCCTTGCTTTTCTTTGCCTGCTGCATTGGATTTCATCCCTGGCCTACCCCAACTTGCATTGCATGGGAATAAAATTTCCGCTTTTGTTGTTATATTGGTACAGTACTTCAGGTCTTCAGAACATATGTATGCATTGTCGCATTCAAACAGAAGGTTCAATATGAGCACAAGAAAGCTTATCGAGCTAATCTTACTTTTTCAGAACTAAAGGGCAGGGTAGGCAGAGAAGATGAACTAAAACAGAAAGCATCAGCATTTTTGTTTAACTGAGGTTAGACCATGAAAAAGAATCCTTGCAGTGGAAGATAGTAAATGTAATATATCCCAGATGAAGAGGATTTTGTACCTGCTTTCATCAACGGGCAGGGCCTATTTGGCAGGTAATCAGATGCTGTCTGGCTAACAATATTGGTTTGGATCTTAGCAGGCGCATCAGAATTCAGAATCATCAGATATGTAGAAAGATTATTCTTCATCCTGCACACTAAAGACAAAAACTAAAAAGTAATTGTAGACGTAATGCTTTGAAATGTTGTATCAGACCAGGTCATAGAACAGCAACTATCCGAAAACAAAAGGTTCTTAAAGGAAAGAGTATTATGGCCTATAAGAAGATCCTGGAATAGATAGGAAATGTTCTTGACAAAAGGCAACCATGCCTAGAAGCTTCTTCCAGCTCAAGGAATTATGTTAAAGCTAGACTCTCATACAACATCATTACAGTATCCAGTTTTTTTATAATGTGATTTCTTACTATTTTCAGAGCCACAACAAACAACATTATAGTTCAGTTCAGTACTTGGCATTACGCTTCCACAATAGTTAAGACAATATAGAACACAACATACAATGACTAGCCTGAACATCCTTTAACAGCACTAAACAAATCTCTTCGCTAATACATCTGAATTTTACTACCAATACAGAGCAGATAATTTGTTTCTACACCAAAACAGCACCAGGAAAAATCCACGCCTCAAGAACCACCAGCACCACCACCAGGGCCCTCATTAGCCGGTTTGCGGTTCAAGTATCTTATAACGGCGTCTTCAACCCTATTTAATTGTGGCACAGAAGTGATCTCGTCAGCACATGGATACATATAATATAATGCTCAAGTAAGAAGAATCAAGGTCAGCTAAAGAGCATACCATGGTTGGTTATAGAAGTCGGCACGTCTTTCCTTATCAATGTTTCTATTGGCCTCGCCGGCAACCAGCTTTAAATCTTTGCTTTGGGAAGCTATCAGTGCATTGATGAACTCCACTGGGGACTGGCTGAAACCCAGGAAGAAGGCCCTCCTCCTGCGGTGCTCATGAATCTTCTTGATCGAAGCAGATATCACCTCGTCGCAAGCCTCAATGTCCTTGTGCTTCTCTGTGTTGGCAAGGAACGCCATCATCTCTTTCTGAAGTGGGAAGGGAACATCCACCAGGATGTCATAGCAAGCACTGCTATGCGCTCCATTCCCTGACAGCTTAATCTTGTGCTCCAAGCTGATGGGTGGTGGGGCAGACAGATGCTGAGATATCTTCTGTGATAACATTGCAAACTTGAGCTTGTCCTCCCCAAACACCTTTTTCAATTGAGGGTCACACATGAAGAAGGAAGGATCATTTGGGTTCTGAAGCTTCTTTGCCTTAATATACTGCCAGAGGGCAGCAATCACCCGTGCACGAGTGTCCACCTCCACCCCAAGAACCTCCATTAGCGGCTGTGACAGCTTGAACTTCTCAGGGCTGTAGTTCATCTCCAGACGGATATTTGCAACAAACTCCTTATCCCCTTTCCTCTTTACCTCAAACCCTTCTTGCTGGGCAGCTGTCCGTGCATTCTCCCAGATGATGAGCGGATTCTCTGGGTACAGAGATGGGTCCAGCGCTATCGTAACCCTCTTGAAGAATTGGGAGAACTTGGGGTACACCGGGTTGTGCTTGGGCACAACACTGGCAGGATCCAGCTCGGCACCGTCCTCGAGCACACGGCCAATGATCTTGAGCGACCAGGTTGGCGGGTCGGCATTCTTGGGCGGTGGAATGGTGCGTGGCCCCTGGTTTGCGAAGGTGTTGAAGACATAGATGCGAAGCGTGCGCTGGAGGGAGGGCGGCGTCTTGAGCGCCTCCTGGATGTCTACCTTCTTCCGCGCGAGCGCGGCGTCCACGCGGGCCTCGAACTCGAGCAGCTGCGTGTAGAGCGCGGACTCTGGGAGCAGCGCGGCGACACGGTCAGGGAGCTGCTTCTCGGGGAGCTTGCGCTTCTTGTTGCGCCGCGCGGCGGGGGTGAGGTCGACGCCCCCGGAGTTGGCCACGGCCGCCGCGGCCGCGGCCTTGTACGCGGCTGCCGCCGAGGCTGCCGCAGCCGACGAGGTAGAGCCGGGTGCCGGGGGGCGGACGGGGGGCTTCTGCGGGGGCCGCTTGGCCGAGCCTGCGGCGGCGGCCATAAGCGGATTCTGGGGCGAGGATGAGGCGCCCATGTGGATCTGGAAGGCGGGGTTGTGGGTGGGCGGCGTGTGGAAGAGGCCCTGGAATGGGGAGCCGGCGAGGGAGGGAGGGCGGAGGTGGGTCATGGGCGTTGCCGGTGAGCCGCCCGGTTGAGGCTGCTGCTGCGGATGCGGTGGTCGCGGCTGAGTGGGGCCGCCGGTCGGGTTGGGGTTGCCGCCGGAGGCCATGGCGGCGACGGTCACGCCGCGGGAAGGGCGAGATCGGATCTCGGTGGAGAGGGATTGGGGAGCTAGCTAGGGCTTGGAGGAAGAGGTTGGCGACTCGGCGATTCGGGGAGGATGATGGATGCAGGAGAGATAGTTGGGCCTTCCGTGGGCCGGGCTTTTTTTAGGTGACGTTGAGCGGTTACGTTGAAGGAAAATGTCCATGTCAAAATCCGTTGGGGGGGGGGGGGGGGGGGGGGGGGGGAACTGTTGGATAATTTTGATTTACCTTCCTCAATAATAAAACCAATTTTTTATGCTCCCTCAATTCTTGAATGAAACTATATAATTTATATATTTATTAAAGAAGAGATTTAAAAGCGGTTTTGATTAACGTGACGTCACATCTACTATCCTACACTCCCCGTCGGTAACAAGGAAGATCAATCAAACTTTAAACAAATTAACAATAATTTTAATAAATACTCAATAATTTCCTAGAATAAATATATATATGTTTAAAATACTTAATATTATAAATTTAATATAAGATTTGTTTTCACACAGAAAACTATGAAACCAACTTTATATTCTCCCAAAAAGCATGCTCTACCCTTTTTGTCCCTTGCTTCGGACTATTTGGTTCTTATATGGTTTTCTAAAATTTGAAATAAGGCCAAATGTGAGAACATATAATCCAAAATACCACACTGTCGATCATCCTGCAACTCACCGTGCAAATTAAAAATTCATTTTCTCAGTAGCGATGTCTTGCTTAACCATTGAGGCATGCACATAAAATTTCAAAAATAAAACATGTACTTTCTGTTGCAATTAGCAACATGTATCATGCAATTTAACTTTATACGTACAATTGTCTCCTTCACGAGACATCAGACGATGCCGTGTGCAAACTCATTTGACCATCAATGGCAACTAGCATGCGACTTCTTGGACTCCCGGACTCTCGACTCGACTTCTGTGACCAGGCCAACAACATCCGTATGGACATGTTGAGCACGAAGCCAAATTTCAAAAATAGCAAACTCATTTGCAAAATTGTTGGAGATGATCTTAGGATGTTGAACTTCATGTGTTTCCTAAAAGTATTCTCTAAATTATGTTACCTAGCTCAAAAAAATATGAAAGAGTTAAAAACTGATTTTCTAATATTACACCAGATTTTTAGTACTTTTAAATGCATTTTTTGTTAAAATATTTGGACAATATTTTGAAAAATATATCAACATTTTTTACGAGCATGATTGTTTTATTTTCCTTTTTCTAATATTAGTTAAGATGGAATGGAATTTGTACTATAGTCTTATTTGATGTTTGTAATCCATCAAAATAAAAAGGAACCATTAAGATAGCAACCGAGTACATCAATACTCGATTAAGGTTGAGTAGAGAAGTGCTTGACCACGTTTAGGATAGCTTGTCATACTATTAAAAGGGGCATACTTGTTTGCATATCGATCATCTAGTGTCATTTGGACAATCTAACTTTACATATGTTGCTAGAATCAAGTGACATGTGAAAGCCATTGGAGAGTGGTTTAGAATCTTATAACTCATGTACAGCACCTATGCAAAAGGGTGGTGAAAATTGGGCTTCAAAGTGAGAAAATACGGTGGTCGGACCAGTTCTCAAGTCAGTCGGACCAGTTGTTGGTCATTCGACGCCTTAACCAAGAAAAACAGAGAGGGTATAACAGTATTCAGATGTCTCAGTTTGGATAGGATTGTATAGTAGTATTTAAATGTCTCAAATTTTTGAAATTTTAATGAATAATCAAAATTCTAACCTTCTGCAACTGCAATGGAGATTTTGCATTGAAGTTCAAAAAAATCCTCAATGCAGGAGATTGTTTGCATGATTGTCCCCTTGATGAAATTTAGCCTTGGGATGGGATAGAGATCTAATCTGGAAACAGAAAAAGGAGGCAGATCATTTAGTATTGAGAACACTAGAAGGTAATTTGAAAATACAAAGTGAAAAAACAGTAAATACTTGACATTACTAGGTTCATGCGAAATGAAATGGGAACTAATAAAGTGGAGTGGACTCAACAATTCTTGATAGAAGCAAAGGGTTCTATTCTATCTTTAGGGATCTTCTTAACATGGGCGGAGCCATGTTGATTTACCCTGCTTTTTTTCACCATTAAGTATATGTATATGTATATACATAGTTATATAATATAATTAAATATTCTCTATTTTTGCACTAGAAATTAGCTCAGGACGTCAGCAGATGGGGCCTCGAACCTCGCCCTCGCTTTTCTCTTCTCAAACCCCAGCTCACAAGGTCCATAACAACATCATTTAGAGCAAAACTAATAATACCACCGACTTACTAACTGTAAGGATCTTTACAACTTTCTCTCAGCCCATTCATGTAGTAGTTAACCGTCCACTATTAATACATGGTCTACTTGTCTTTCTCATAAAACTTTTTAGTTCTTGTGTCTAAATTGGTTGTAAGCTTACAGCCTACTTTTTCTCTCTTCTCTCCTCCACATCAGCCTTTACCCAGCTTATAACCCATAACTATACTCTCTTTTAGTCCTCCCAATGGGCAAACAACCAGCTGAGCGAGGGAACGATGGTGCGAGTCGCTCCTAGTGGTGTCCGCTTTCATTTTTGTTCCTTAGCAAAGTCACTAGAATAGGCTAGGGAGCTGGGAGCAGAGCAAAGCAAGAGCAACATCGTTGATTCACACATTACGTGAGTACTGACTTGGTCACGGAGTTCTTTTACGAGCTAAGGACAAAGACATTATCAACCCCTTCTAATCCATGAAGCATTGTAAATTTAAAGCAAAATTATAGTTCTCTTTAAATATATTGTAATTTCTTCTTATTGTTATTAGTTGAGTGCTTCATATATATCTTAGATTTAAATAATTTGTACCTGTTGTTATCGGTGATATGTTACTATAAACATATTTTGAACATTTTTATTAGACTGCTTTTGTTTGGAAGATGGGAATACCCAACTATAGAATCCTGGCGCCGCCACTGCTTCTTAACAATCACTTAATTTAATAATTTAACTACATAAAAAACTACATGAGTGAACAAAGAAAAAAATAACAAAAGGTCTAGACTCTGGCACTTTTCAATCTTCCCTACTTCCAGGAAAACGACACTTGCATCATGAGTTGCCAATACCATAGAGCCAACTCTAGCAAATCTGGTTGACCAAGGAAAATAAGATTGCAATTAAAAAGTTGTCGATGAATTACGAAAGGAGTTAGAAAAAGAAATTAACAAATCAGCAACGATGAACTTAGCATCTTGGCTAGCCTTCCAGTTAGCAATATTTATAAGTGTACATAATTTGTCCTGTTGTAAAGATTAGCTCCACCAAAATGAATAGAAGAGCTCTGCATTACTTGTGTCCAAATGCTAAAGTGCAACTACTGACTGGTTGCACTTGGGCCGCGGAGACGTAAATGTCCAGGTTCTTCCTTGCCATGACCAGGCCATGCACTTGGCCTTGTTTGGTTGCAACCTAGGCTACATTTAGATCTATTTAAAATTTAGAATTTTGACACTGTAGCAGTGGGGAATCTTTTCCAATAATTATCTAATCATGGGCTAAGTAGGCTTAAAAGATTCGTCTCGTGATGTACATGCAAACTGTGCAAACATGTAAACATTTTGTCTACATTTAATATTCCATGCATGTGCCATAACATGATAACATTAATGTGATTAGTTGCAATTGGAAGTTGCAGGGTATTTAAACAGGACCTTAGTCTAGGAAACAAGATGACATTCATATTGTTTGGTTGCCCGGTTGCACCGATTTGAGAAATGAGCTGGTGTTTGCATTTGTTGTTGGGTGCATGGCACTAGGTGTGAGCATCCATGTATCACTTCGGTGCGGTTACCACCGGTTCAGAACAAGCATCACAACACAAACATTGCCTCAGATCAATTTGCCTCATCATTAACTTTGACCTTGGAGCATAAGGAACATTACATAACAATAAAACAGCCGAAACAAGTATTAGTCATCAAGAAAACCGCCCCGGTACCCTTTTATATATTTTTTTCAATCCCTCGTAGCATTCTCTCAATCACTGAAATAGAGGGGAGCTTTTCTTTATCAGTTCCCTTTTCTTTCTTTAATCTGTTATAAAGCACAGTTCCCCTATACTCCAAAAATCTGTAGTCTCAATCCTTTTAGCTGCATATAGAGAATTATTAGATATATCCTTAGTCTGCTGGAGATGCTCTAAAACTTTCTCTATATTCCCTTTATTGATTGTCTTTTCTTATTTGTTCCCAGCCCATATATATATATATATATATATATATATATATATATATATATATATATATATATATCATACCGATTTTGCCCGTGTCCCTTGTCTCATCTCTCATCTCATGTGGCCAGAACGCTGATCAGAGACGCTCGCCTTAAGCATATGGTTTTCATTTATTCTTGGTAAGCGGAGTAACGTGCTCCATTGTTAGATGCTTAAACATGTACTACAACAGTACAAGAAGCACTTTCATCGTCCACACCGCACCTACGCCTAGAGATTAGAGAGAAGATTGAGTGCTTTTTTTTTAATAAGAAAAATAGAATCGACCCAATTTATAAGGAAAACCGGGCCAAAAAACCATACAACAACACGAGACAAAAGCCTCATCAAGCACCAAACAACTACCAAACAAGTTCAGTAAATCGACCCCTAGGATTCTTGTTCCCTCCACTGTCCATAACTAACCACAACTATGAGTCATCGTTGCCCAGCTCGTTGACACCCTAACAAAGCAGCTCCGACTTCTCAAAAAGATGTAATTAGATGCCACCGCCGATCGAGGAGCTAAGCACGGTGCATGATTTCCATGACGATGCCTTCAACAAGGTTACGACGTTAACGACGCCGCCATCGCCAGCCCATAGTATGTCAGGTTTTCACCTATGGAGACCACGCAGGGTTGAGCGGGGTGGACGCCTCCAAGAAGCAAGCAGCGCCCACAGGCGTTGCCGTCCGAGCTTTCACCCTAACTTCAACCGACCAACCCCCGTAGACAGCAGTTGCAGCACAAACATGCCAACCGCTGGAAGCAACTCCGATGGCAGAAAGCAAGACAGAGCAGGGACACGAACCACCTAATGTTGACCACGAAGATGACGAGAAGTTGCACAGCCTCATCGCCGGAAGAAGAACACCGCCTGTAGGAGCAAAAAGCATCACCGTGCTTCTACAGGGTCCGGCCACCGAGACGTAGATCTGGCCACCAACACCACACCATCCAGATCGACGTCTCCAATTCACCACACCGCCTCACCACACCGCCACCGCAACACCGGGCCGTCGCACCACCGGACCGCCGCCTCACCACCGCCTCCGGCCCTGGGGCCCCGGATCCGAACTCCGGCCACATGCCCTGCCACCACGGGCTCCAGCAGGAAGGGGACCAGATCCAGCCGTCGTTGGTCTGAATCAGCCGCTTCCAAGCCTCGGGGCGATGGGCAACCTCGCCCCCAATTAAGCTGCTCCAGCTTCTCCAAGATAAATACAACCTGCACAAGGACCTCATTTGGGCAGATAACCAGATGTCGAGTCCCTCGCAAAGGAGCTCGAGAGCATTCACCGTCTGCATGTGCAGATCCTAAGAAGCGGTTTGCTAGGTGCCTACTGCCTCGCATACTGCATGTATACAACGACACAGCCTGGAAGTACAAACGCAACGAGTCCTAAAAATGGATAAGTGCCAATGCCTGGCACTGGGTATAGTACTGCTAAACTGAACTCGATTACTCTCAGAGATCAAATCAGACATCTAACTACTGCATGTGCAGACTGCAGAGATGTACATTCAAGGGTCAGATCTTCAGGTTTCAGAGTGCGCAGCTTGTTTACCACGGAGTTTTGTCCCCTGGGCCAGCAAGGATGATCTGCACATAATTCAGACAGCAAAAATGGTCATGAATTTGACAATTACCAATTCACAATACGGCGAGGTGCAGCCATCCTTCAGCTCAGTGACTTACACTGCAATCGATGGCGAATCTCCGGGCCAGCATGAGTGCCGAGTTGCGCTCTCTGATTGTTTCAAAGGCCAGCACAAAGCTGAGATCCCTTCTGGGTTGCCAGAAGATTGCTTCGGGAGCAGCGCCTCCACCTCCTCTAACGCCACACAACTGGAATGGGTGGTATCAGGTTTTGGTTAGATTTTTCTTATCATAGCCAATGATATGAAACAGCAGCCATGATGCCTTCTTACATACAGCATTCAAAATGTTTTCTACATGATACCTGCATTGACGAGGAATAGAACTCCTTTGCAACGATTGTCTTTTCTTTAGCAAGTCTCATCCGCAATCTCCCAATGCAAAGAACATGAACAGAATCTGCGGCCTGATCAATTCCATTCACTTGAAGAATAACTACCTGCAGCATTATAGCAAAGGGAAACGGTAATGAAAGAGATGAAGGTGTTTTCTTTAAAAAAAAAAAAAAAAAACATGGTTACAACAATGGTGTGACTAGTGTCTGAACTAATGATGGTAACACAAATTACTTTCCGATTAAAATAGGATTTTATCAAGGGTCTGCCTTGAGCCCATATCTCTTTGCCTTGATAATGGATGAAGTGACAATTCAAGGGGATATCCCTTGGTGTATGCTTTTTGCAGACGATGTAGTGCTACTTGATGAAAGTTTTTTTTTTTTTTTTTTTTTTGACAACACTACTTGATTAAGCAGGAGTAAATAGGAAGCTAGAGTTGTGGCAGCAGACCCTTGAGTCCAAGGGTTTTAATGTAAGTCGAACTAAAACAGAGTACATGAGATGCAACTTTGGTAACGCTACACATGAGGAGGGAAAGGTGAGTTTGGAAGGGCAAGTGGTGCCTAAGAAAGATACCCTCCGCTATCTAGGATCGATGCTATAGAAGGATAGAGATATTGATGCAGACGTTTGCCATAGGATCAAAGCAGGGTGGATGAAGTGGCACCAAGCATCTAGCATTCTCTGTGACAAGAGGGTACCACGAAAGTTTAAAGGCAAGTTTTATAGAACAACGATTAAACCTGCTTTGCTTTTTGGAGCAGAATGTTGGCCTACAAAAAGACGACATGTCCAACAACTGAGTGTCGCAGAAATGTGTATGCGCTGAATTTGTGGTCACATAAGGATGGACCGAGTTCAAAATGATGATATGCGTGATCGTCTAGGGGTAGTACCAATCGAAGAAAACCTTATCCAACATCGGTTGAGGTGGTTTGGCCATCATGTCCAAAGAAGACCTCCAGAGGCACCGGTGCATTTTGGATCGAGATATCAATTTGAGGAGAGGAAGAGGAAGACCACAGCTGACATTGGGAGAGGCAATAAAAAGAGATTTGAAATGTTGGGATATATTTAGAGATCTTTTTTTTGGATAGGAAGGCTTGGAATTCAGCTATTGATGTGCCTGATCGTGGCTTGGGGCTCATGTTGGGTTTCAACTCTAACCTACCCCAACTTGCTTGGGACTAAAAGGCTTTGTTGTTGTTGTTGTATGGTTAAAAAAAAAGAATGGACACATGATCATACATTATAGTAAGTTTCAGGATTCCTCACAAGAGCCTCTACATAATCAACCAATCCTGCAGCTGCATAATTGAAGTACTGTTAGTCATCTCACAAATTCAAAATTGTTAAAGCAGCTATGGGTTGGATAATCCATCAGGAAAACATACCAGGATCTATTGGACCAGCAGTCTTTGCGATTGAGATTTGACCACCGAAATTGATTTCAGCTTCGATGTACCGCCCCACATCATGTGGTTCGGGAGCATATACTGGTTTTGTGGCACCTTAAGGTTTTAGTAGCAGCAAATGTCAGAAATGTATCACCTCCAGAAAATATTAGTACTTTGTGGGAGAGATAAAATTGTTCAACCTGAAATAATTTCTTTCTTGCTTCCATCAGGTTGTATGCGAAACCACTGGATTGAACTATTTGAAAAATCTACAGGAGCACAGTCTCGAATGACTATGCGCAACATTGAGCCTAAGGTTTCTAGACCATTTAATCCATACAAGGGCATGTCTTTTTCCATGTAACTCCGATGCAGCTCCAACTGAAAAGATAACAATAAAAGTGTAACTAGAAATCAGTTAACACTTATACCACTAGGTAATATTTGAAAATTGAAAGGAAAATTGTGGAACTTTATAAGTGTTACAAGAACATAAAATAGCATGCACAATTTGATTTAAATGGATATGAAACGCATACCTCTTTCAGAAGGTGGAGAGAATCTGAAGATTTTTCAGCCAGTTGGTCACGTAGAACTTGGATCTCGTTCTCAATGTCCATTGCCTAGAAATATATATTCAGATGACTCGAAATATATTTGGTACCAAATAAACTCCATTCATTATCAAACAATTGTGCTAAATATTTAAAATACAACTTGCAATTTTCAACTTTCACACGATGACACGAGCATTTGGATTCTACCTTGCTTGGGCAATGCAGCATTTTCACTCTTCGTGCTTCTTGAACTTCTTCCTTCAGTTCATCAACATCCTTAACAGGTAATAACAGCAAATGGTTATCATATTCAAATTTCAGATGGAATTTTTTTTCTTAGATCAACATCGGGAGATTGGATGAACTGCAACAACGCTTAAAATATATGAACAGCTAATATATAGAGTTTAAGGCTAGCAAAACTTAGTTAAATGAACTAAAAAGGTAACGGCGGAATAGTCATTTTCGTCCCTAAACTATTGTCCAAGGTTCAGTTTGGTCCCTAAACTTTTAAATCATCCACTTTAGTCCTTAAACAATAGATTTGCAGCTCAATCTCATCCACCTCGCTTCATGACTCGCCATGTGGCCAACAATATATGTGAAATGTCACACATATTCCTCGTTCCCTCCTTTATAGGCCAGATTGACGGTATTTCCCTCTCTCCCGTGGGGTATATCTTACTGCACTTTATTTATTTATTTTGATGATACTAACCTAGCCTGTAGTATTGCCATAAGTAACTTGAATGTTTGCCTAAATGGATTTGCCGTTATTCAATGCATACCAGGTTATTGTCATTAAAATAGAATAAATAAAGTGAAATAAGGGAAATATTTAAATCAGTAAACATCTGGGTGCTATAGCAGTGGTGTTTCTTATAAAAACGTTGTTAAAGTAATTTTGTCTAATAAAACTATGGGAGGAAATCGGTGTCAGCCTAGCCGGCGGGTAAAGGAGGAGGGAGCGAGGGGCATGATCGAGATTTCACATCTACTGATGACCATGTGGCGAATTATGAAGCGGGGTGGACAAAATTGAGCTGCAAATCCATTGTTTACGGACTAAAGTGGACAATTTAAAAGTTCAGGGACCAAATTGAGCTTCAGGCAATAGTTTAGGGATGAAAATGACTATTTTGCCAAAGGTAAAAGTAAGATGTCACGGCTGTTCAGGTAGATGGCTTATAATAAAGATAAAAAATATAATAAGTAAACAATCAATGCTGTAGGTTACCATTTGCATTTTATCAGTACTCAATAGAAATTTAAGTTGCCAGAATAAGACATGTCTACAGATAGCTGAGAAGAAATACTAAGGATCAGAGGACAGCCAAGACATGAACACCAATAAGTAAATAGGGAGGTGGTGGTTGAGTGACTTAGTCCATGTACTCAAAGTGATCTAGAAATAGTATGAAGGATTGGAGGTGATGCAATATTTTTGAAGAAACAAGAAGGGCAGAGCCCTATTCCATCTTTAGATATCACTAACCTGCTTCCCAGTTCTTTGATAAAAAATTTCCTGCTCTTTAAGTGCTAACTCAATTTTCTGTACAGCAGCTTTAGCACTTCCTATCTCTAACCGAGCATTAGCTCTTTCTTCATCAACAACTCTCTTGGCATCTTTAGAAGCCTATTTGCAAGACAGGAAAAAAAAAAAATCAGTCACTGAGAAGAACGAACAGAATGCAATATCAAATGCTTCTATATAGGAAAATGATACCAGAGGATAAAAAACATGGAGACACCTAAGAACTAGCCGCAATCCCTTTTGTATTTTTTCTCTTTTTGTTTTTAGTTGTACTTTTTACTCTCTTTCAATATAGTTAATCAGTAGGGACCAGGCCCCTACCGTTACCTCAAAAAAGATTATAAACAGTCAGCATTAAATGGCCTATGATACTAAAATAATTTCTCCCATATAATTGGTATCCTAATGGCCACATATTCACATCTCATATCAACAAAAAATCATACATTAAGGTGTGAAATTAGTGCCTATGAAATTAAAAATTTGAACTTACCAGTTTCAATGCGGCTGCAATTTTGGTGATCTCTGTTTTTTGCTGAAGCAACTCATCTTCTCTTTTGGATAGCTCAACTGATAAAATATCCACCTATAAACATATGAAACTATTAAAGTGTCCATAAAAACGATAAATTTAGCACATAGCTATATTTCACAAAATAAAAATAAATAAATATAATAGGTGGTAAACGACCCATCAAATTCAAAAGAAATAAACATTGACCAAAATAACAATTTATTACAGGAACCTAATTATGGTTTAAAGCAAGAAACCAACCATAGATAAAGACTCCTCGATTTCATCTTTATTTTTGCCCCCTACTCGACCTCTCAGCGATTCCAATACACTTTTAAGATTCTTTAGAAGGATGTCTCGCTCCAATAGAGCCGCATGTCTCCATTTAGCCTGCATGTTAAAAGAAATTAAAAAGATTGAATGTTTTATCCACCTTCTGTCAAAAGTTTATAGTTACTACAACACCAGTCACAGAGGGGATATTAATAGAAGCATAATCGATTAAAAAAATTGTATGCATACAATATGGAAGCCCAGTGAACCGATCCAAAAATAGGTGGCTCAACTTACTGGACCAAATTTTAAACAAGTATCAAGGAACTAAACAGATAGTCGCCAGACCTCATTAGACAACAAGGTAGCTGTGTTAAAGCCCTTCTCAAATTTCATGGTGAGCTCACGGACTGAAAGACGCTGACACCTATCAAGTAGATCTGTTGTCTCCTTGGCAGCAGCCTCCTTAAGAGATGGCATTTCTGGGCCATCCGCCAATTTGACAACAATCCCATTCGAACCATTCTTGTAGGTAGGGAACTTATTTCTGATGATGTTTGCTGGACGCAGTGGCCCTGACCCGAAGAGCTCGCTCTGCTTCTTCCGTCCAAAATCGATAGTCGAAGCTCGAGTCATTCTACAAGAAATCTTCAGCCCTGACTGCACAGAAGTGAGCCTTAGTGCACCAAAATAGCAAATGGCCACAGTTAAAAGTACCGCTCGTGGAATAGCTAAAGATTAACAGCAAACTAAAATTGAATCATGGAACCTGAGAGAGAACGAAAGGCAGGGAAAGCCAGGAGAGGAATTACAGAGTACACACGTATAGCAGAATGCTTGTGCTAGCAGACAACTACCAAGACACATGAAAATGAAGTGTTGCCCAGCACACCCTAGTAAACAGGAATACAAATCCACAGCAGAAGCAATTTAAGTTAAGGAGAACCAAGCAAAGCTACTAGAGTACTAGTACTAATTTGAGTACCTTGAATTCCACGAAACAGGGAGGGCTTCCCTGTACATCCGTACAGTTGACTACCCCAATGCATGGGTTTGTTGTTAATCAACCAGAAAAGAGACTACCGGACTACTAGGATGGTTGAAAGCGAAATTTTGGCATAGAGCAGCGACCGCATTAAGCCATTAACGCTCTCTTGAATCGACCAAGACGAGGAGGAAATCACGAACACACTTGTTTTTTTAGATAAAGACGAACACGCACTTGTTAGTATTCTCGGAGTATATATAATAAATAAAAGAGGCAGATTTTAGGGGTGGCAAAGCTAATGGAGAGAAGCATTGACCATTTTTTGCACCAGCAAATACAAATACTCGACTTGCGGCACCTACTAGTCGATCCACGGCGTCATACGAAATTGGATCTCGACATGGCACCTCAGCTCAGAGGCAACCAAACACTGAACTGAATGAAGTACAGCCAGCCGTACGGCTCCACCGCTCCAGCCATTTTTCCCTTGTCTATAAGCTACTAGCTGTTGGCACCTGCAGCCCCGTGAGGACCGAGAATGCGACCTGGTGGTAGCAGCTGCTCGCGGCGCGGACGGGAACGGCAATGGTGGCAAGCGAAGAGCGCAATAAACCAGGAGCTCTACCTACGAACGAACGAGAGTCCATTGGAGGAAACGAGGCATTCCCTTACCAGCGTCAGCGGTGGGGGGGAGAATGCCGCCGGAGCCCGGGCGGATCCGCGCGGAGGGGAGAGCAGTAGCCGACTAGCCGGCGACGCCGGGGCGAGCTTTGGAGTGAGAAGGCGGGAGCGGGCGGGGTGGCAGGTTGGAGTAGAAGATCCGGCGAGCCAGTGGAGTCAGGCGCGGGTGCGATCCGGACAGATGCGCCTACCGTTCAAAATGGTACGGATATATATGCGACTGTTGATTTCACCGAATCTATTGTGTTCAGGTCTGTCCCTATCAAGTCCGGATATTCAATATCTGATACTATATTCGTATTAAATACTTAAATCATGTATTTATGATGTCGACATCCAATCATATCTTATTCGACATAACTGACACTAACCGTATTTAAATTCGAATCCGACCAGAAATATAAAAACAAATATAATATCAGCGATATCGGTTCGTATCGGATCTGTTTTCATCCTAAATGGGCCCGAAGTCGGGCCGGAGTGGGCCCCCACTCCCGCGGCCCCCGGAGTGGGCGCTGAGGGATTCGGGATCACGATCGAACGGAGTGGATTCACCGATTCGGAGAGAGTTGCGGCGCGGTGCCCGGAGATGGCGTGGCGTGGGCCCGGGGCGAGTAGCGACCACCACCACCGGCCCGGTTTGAACTTTGAACCTTTTCTGGATTGCAATGCCGTCGGCCCGTTGGGGAATTTTTCTTTGGCTCCCTTTCCGTTCCGTGCACATCGCTGAATTCTTGGAGCGTAGGCGACCACACCACGCACATGGTTTACACTACTGCTTTGTTTTCGCACCAGTTTGCAAGGAAAATGACAGCGCCTATTTATCATCGATCCTCGCCTTAAGTAGCGTCCATGTGCTCCGCTTGACTTCAGGGACAGTCGGTTTGTTTTCCTTGGACGAGACTAGTTTTCTTTAGCTTTTTTTTAGCAAACCGGAGGAGGGAGACTCTTGGCATGACTCGATCTACTAATACCACCACGAGGTGTCACCACAGATGAGGCTACCCAAGACTTTTGTTTGGTTGATTACTAAAGTTTAACGTGTGCGCGGCAATCGTATGGACTAGCTAATTGTCACCAAAGATTAATTGTTCGGTTCCACTTCTAATGAGTGCTGGGAGTTAGTTAAAGCTAAAGCACTCATTCCCAGAATCTTAGAGAGTCATAGTATCTGAACTTTGACCAAGTTTATATAATAAAAAAATAGTATTTATAATATCAACTAAATATCATTATATTATTCATCAAATATATTTTCATGATACACTTATTTGGTATCATAAATTTTCGTATTTCTCTCTATAATTTTAGTCAAAACTTGATATGATTTGACTCTTTAAGATTCTTAAAACAACTTGTAATTTAAAATAGTGGAAGTAATAGATGACTTGCTAGTATCTTCACCAACTATTAAACTATGCTGCTGGTTGTTAGTAGCTCGACCAGGTAATTAATAATTAGCAGCTCTGTCTAGATTTGCACGCAAAGAATTTTAGCTGAATTATGCCCTATTTTTTTCCAAACGAGGCCACCCCCATTTCCATTCAAGATTAATGGAAATGCAAAAGTTTTTAGACGCAAATAGCGGAAGAAGAGAGGGATACAAATTGGAGAAAAGTTCTAGACCAGACAACTAACACCAGACGGTCGGAACTACAGCAAAAAAGCACCTGACGCCAGAATGCGTCGAAGCGTTAAGCGGGTTACAACCAGCGAAAACAACAGACTCTACAAGACAAAAGAGCATGACCACAGTCACAGATAGAAGGATTTCGACGGCTTCAAGGCGGTTCCACTTCACACCTCCTGATCGTCTTCATCTTGATGTTCATTTTGGCGCAAGCGTTTCCTGGCCACAAGCTGATTTTCGGGAATGAGAATCTTAGCAGCAACTCGCAACATGGTATTCACACCATTGATCATCATCCTCCTATCCACTTCCTTATAGAGACCTGTCCAAAATCGCATAAACGCACAAGCATGACAAATAATTTCAATGGGATTTTTTATTTTAGCGCCTTCAAAGCAGGATCCGTTCCGGCACTTCCAAATCGTCCAGCATATAACTGTCGTCCCCCAGAAATAACAATCCTGATGCCCAGGAAGCCAATGCTCACACCATTTCCAACATTGCTCAAGGGAAGTCGGCACGTTATTAGCCCCAATTCCCTTGACAACCACTGCCCAAATGATCTTGGAGACAGGACAAGTGAAAAAAAGATGATCAATTGATTCATTATTCTCACAAAATTGGCACAAAGGGCTACCAATCCATTTTCTCTTGATCAGGTTGTCTTTTGTTAGTAAGGCTCCATTGGCCATTAGCCATATGAAAATTCTAACTTTCTGTGGTGCTTTCACATTCCAAATGATTTTGTAATGAGGCCCAGCATCACTGTCTGTAAGAGAGTTATACGTAGATTTGACTGAGAAGCTTTTCTTTTTTCCCGTTCTTCCAAAAGACTAGATCTTCCTCACTGTTGAGGATAAAGTTCTCGGCATCAGCCCAGATCTTATCCCAACAAGTTTGTAATTCAGCAGTCAGCCTTCTTCTAAAAGAAAAATTAATCTCTCTGTTCTTGACCCTCCAAACTGAGACATGTTTTTGTTCACAAAGTAAGTATAACAAGGGAGCTACCGCATATATAGGTTTATCATGCAGCCATGGGTCTTCCCAGAATTTAGTCTTTTTTCCACTATTTATTTTCACTCCCCTACCCAAGAGATACACATTTCTAACATTGAGAAGATCACTCCATAAAGGAGAGTCAGATTGTTTATGTGAGATAGAAGCCACAGATTGGTTTCTCAAGTATTTGGCCTGGATAATATCCTGCCAGAGGCCCTTCTCAGTTTCAAGTTTCCACCACCTCTTGCACATCAAGCTAATATTCAGTTTGCGCAAATTCTTAATGCCTAAACCCTCTTTCTTCTTGCTCTTGCAATTTTTTTCCCATTTGATGAGGTGATATTTCCTTTTTGTCCCTCCCCCTTGCCAGAAGAAAGATCTTCTTATTTTGTCCATTTTATGAATAATGGTCTTGGGCAAAAGATAGACAGACATGTGATAAATTGGGGAATTATTCAAACATGCTCCAATTAAGGTGACTCTACCAGCAATAGACATAGTCCCTCCCTTCCATATATCAAGTCTTTTACCATTCTTATCCACAAGGGGAATCCAGTCACTGATATGCAATCTGCTGGGGCTAACAGGCACCCCAAGATATTTGATGGGAAAATGGCTTATCTGGCAATTAAAGATCTCAACATATATAGAAGCAAGGGAGCCATCATCATTAATTACCACTACTTCACTCTTGTTAAAGTTGATCTTAAGGCCAGCCATTATTTCATACAAATAAAGCAAGAATTTTATATTCCTAGCTTTTTTAAGTCATGTTTCAGGAAGATGATAGTGTCATCAGCATATTGCTGAATTGCAACACCATTTGGAATAATGTGATCAATTAGGCCAGTGATCAATCCTCTCTCTTGAGCTTGTTCAACCATTCTAGTAAGGCAGTCTGCCACAAAATTGAAGAGAATAGGAGATAGGGGATCCCCTTGTCTTACTCCTTTATAGCTTTTTATATAGGAGCTAATTTTATCATTCAATTTAATACTCACAGTGCCCCCAGTCACAACCTTTATGATCCAGGTTATCCATTTGTCATTGAACCCTCTCAATCTCAAACACTCAAATAAGAACTCCTAGTTTACTTTGTCATATGCTTTCTCGAAGTCTAATTTCAGAATAATCCTAATCTCTTTTCTTCTTTTTGTTTCATGTATAATCTCATGAAGACACATGATACCAGATAAGATATTCCTCCCTTTTATGAATACTGTTTGAGTTTTACTAATCACTTTGTCAGCCACAGGCTCAATTCTAATGGTTAAAACTTTTGTGATCAGCTTATACAGACAATTAAGAAGGCAAATAGGTCTGTATTGTTGAATCTTATTAGCTTCTTTCACTTTGGGAAGCAGGGTGATAACCCCATAGTTTAACCTACTAACATCGACTTGGTCATGATAGAAGTCATCAAACTTTTGATTTGTATGATATCCATTTTTACTATTGGCCAGCATGTTTGGAAGAACTCGATGGGAATCTTATCAGGCCCTGGAGCCTTGTTCTTCTCCATAGAAAAAAGAGCAGCCTTAATCTCGACTTCAGAGAAAGGTTTACAAAGACTGACATTGTCCACCTCAGAGACCCTGATTGAGTTGGACCACAAGCTTGGGTCCATGTGAAAGTTATGAGAGGGAACAGGACCAAATAGCTCAGAGTAATATTCAGACGCCAATTTCAATAACTCATCATCACCTTCCACTATAACTCCATCTTTTAAATATGCCCTATTTATTATTAAACAACACCTAAGAACGTCAATGTAATACGAAACACAGAGGTCACGCATTGTTGCGTGAGTATATAAACATTATTTTGTGCGATGATAAAGATAAGCTAGTTTAAGTGCACCTAGCCATCCATCAGCGTAGCCGTATTAGTGCTCATAAAGCCGTGCATGTTAGCCATTGAGTTGGATGATTCGGGAGCAGTCCGTGTCAATGTCTACCGCTAGGCCGGCGGCCATCATGAATCCATTCAACGTTCATGGATGGGGCCAATGAAAATGATGGGAAAATGATTTGTTTCAGTTCACTGGTTTAGCCTTTAGGGGCGGGGAAATGGCAAGACAAAAAGTGGAGCCGGTGGCATCATTACAGGTTTAGAACGGCTCTTGCCGCGGAAGACATGCAAACGACGCGTGATGATGACGATGCTCTACTAATCCACTAGTATGCCCACATTTGGTGATTCAAGCTCATGGCTGGTCCTTTAATTTTTGTAATCTTCTGGGTGCCTCTCATCAGCCTCTGGTTTGATTTGGGCGTTTTCCGTCTCCAGTGATCCTCTGGAGTCTTGGACCGACGTCATCATGGCGATAGAGAACAGTATTAGGATGCCCTCTCTGGTTTTTCTGCATGGGCATTGATTCCGTCTTCAGTTTATCTGCATTTGCAATGCCTGGCTACTGTTCAGGAAATGAGCCTCATTTAAACAAACCTGACAGCATGTACTACCCAGAATGTCGGTGACCGATCAGCTGTTATGGGTATGTTTGGATTATAGGATTTTTTTGAGGATACCATTCCTAAGAAAAAAGCAAATGGATGCGTTTGTAACCAGGGAAATGAGATTTCCGTTCCGGAGGAAAAGAAATGACCTGACGCCTGTTTAGTTACACTTTAAAATTCTAAGATTCCCGTCACATCAAATGTTGCAGTACATGTATCGAGCATTAAATGTAAATAAAATTTTTACGTGTTCGTACAGTTTACATATAAATCACGAGACGAATCTTTTAAACCTACTTAAGGCATGATTGAACACGTATTGTACAAGATTTTCTGGTCAAAATCGTGAAACAAAATGCATCTAAGCATTTCACAGGGAAAAAAAGCATCCAGTCAGAACCAAATGAATTCACGTTGGCTGGCTCATCACTGGTGCATGCGCTGTTCCTGCCTTGAAAAGAGATAGCAGACAAGACAAGAATGTCCAGGAGAGAATGAATAGTTAATGAATACAGAGTACAACTGTGAAAGTAAAAAAATCGACGTAGTTAATAAATTAAATAATAATATGCAAGACAACTTGTGAGTACTAAGTAATTACTTTAGAATGCAGTAATGGTTAGAGTTAATTCATTGTTTAGGGAAATATGATGATTCAACCATATCCCTCCGATCCAAACAGTTCAAAGTGTTTTAGAATCATGCAGTAGTTTTTCATTTTTCACTCTATTTTATTTCTATGTTTTTTTCATTCCTCCGTTTTCTATTTCTTTGTTCGAAACAGACCCGAAGAGAATCTGAAATAAAAATATTTACAGACAGCATGAGAGATTCTCTATAAGGCTGACCGCACCGCGTCCGCTACGCGCATACTGGAGGGCGCGATAGCGTGCGTGGGTGCTACAGCGCGGCCCGCTACCCCGCACGCTATCGAAGCGAGCCGCCTCCTCTCCTTCATCTGTCACGGGCGTATGGAGGCGACGCTAAAGGACGCTGCGGGGCCCGCTAGAGGAGAGAGACCGCGCTCGCCGTCGTCGATGCCGGAGAGTTGGAGGTGGGGAAGGTACAAGCCGGAGCGTGCCGAGAAGGTGGAGGTGTCGCCGGAGGTGGAGGTGGAGCCGCCATCGAGCTCGCCGTCCTCGCTGCCACCATGGAGAGAGAGAGAAAGGGGAGCTGGAGGTCGCCATCGAGCTCGCCGGAGCCCGCGCGCCTGAGCCGCCCCCCTTCCCGCGCCGGAGCTCGCGCCGGGGGGGCCAGCGCGCGCCGCCGTGGCCGCACTCGCGGGGCCGCCGGGGCCGCGCCCGTCGTCGCCGTCGTGCTGGGTGGATGGGGCGAGAGGGAGGAGAGAGAAGAGGAGGAGAGAGGTGAGAGAGAGTGGAGAGGGAGGGTGGTGGGGAATAAAATACGAAAAAGAGATATAGAGTATGGATGGGTGCGAAAAAATATAGTATAGAGTAGAGAATCTCGATGATCAGGACGAAATATTCTTTTTAGAGGATAAATTTAGAGTACGACGAGATAGGCTAATAGCCTGCCTGCCTGCCGACATACTGTAGTTTCATCCCACGTCCCAGTCCGACTGCTGGACACCCCGAAACGGCTGACAGGTTTCTGAGCGAAATGGGGACCAGTTGACCGTGTGGACACTGACACCGTAGACTGGCGAGATTCTCGTGTCTGTTGCTGGATTCCAAACACAGGAGAGAGGAGACGACCCCCACTGGTGCTGTCGTGCAGCGGAGGTACTAGTACAATGCTGCAGATATACATGGCAACAGATCCAGTGTAAATTGCAACTGTAACTAGTCACATTAATGTTGCGGCACATGTATAGAGTATTAAATGTAGACGAAATATTTGCATGTTTGTACTTTTTGTATATACATCACGAGACGAATCTTTTAAGCCTACTTGGGCCATGATTGGACAAAAGTTGTCAAATACAAACGAACGTGTTACAGTACAGAATTGTAACTGCAACTAGGATCTAAACGGGGACATAGCCCAAGCTACAAGAATGTGGCTCAGCTCACAGCTCAGTGTCCCTTTGGGCCGGACCGGGCGCAGGCCGTCGCATCCTCTGTGCTGCTGGCTGGCCCAACAACAGCGTACTGGTGGTTTTGTTCCATCAAATGGTGGAGACGAACAGGACTTTGGGCACTGCTTGGATAGCACGCTACGGTAGCAAGAACCAAGAGGCATCTGCATTTCAAACAGGACGTTCGGGGGTGGAACCAAAATGTCGACGCACGTAGTAGGAGTAGTACACTTGGGAGAGTGGAGAATAACACGCACTTTGTGTGAGTGTGACATGCATTCCTGCAACTGCATGCAGCCGCCTGTCTGCTGCTGCTATACTAGTGGTAGTACCCTACCGTGGCACACAGCTGTTCCAAATTCCATTCCCAATCACGTGAGAACTGATGAGGAGAGAAGAGATTGGGGAAGGAATCATACATGCATGGTTCCAAAGGGGATGATGGCGTGCCTGATCCGGTTGGACTGGACGGCACCGGTGGGCGGGGGTGGTGTAACAACCCTAAAAATCCACACAATCTAAAAATCCCAACCAATTAAAATTTTTCATTTATTTATTGTGAAAACCCATTTTTCTTGTGCAAGCATATAGGTTTCATTATGAAATTGGTAAATAAAGGAGTGTAGTTTGCATTTTAATTCCATTCACATAGAATAATAACTTATGCATCACATTTGGGATTTATTGCAATTTATGTTTGTATTTACTCAATAAATTAAAATGGGCAATATATATATATATACACTAAACTGAAAATAAAAAAAGAGAAAGAGAGTTCGGCCAGCAAGCCAGCCCGAGCCCGCCCGACCTTCCTCTCCTTATCTCACCGCGCGCGGCCCACGTCGCGGCTCGGCAGCGCACGCGCGCGACCGGCACACACGCGCTCGCGCTCGCGCTCGCTGCCAACCCGGCCCCGCCTGTCAGCCACTCTCGCCCCCACTGTTCTTCTTCCTCACGAAGGCGACGCGCCTGCCGGGGGTGTCGCGCGAATGGCGTGACCCCGGTCCCACAGCCGACAGCATGGCAGAGCCCTGGACCCCGCTGTCCCCCTCCTGTCCCCTCCTTTCTTGGCCGCCAAGCGAACCCGCGCCATCCGGAGCCCTAGATCCACTCGAGCCATGGCCCTTCGATCAGCCGAGCGCAATCAGAACCGTTCGCCATTGGAGCTGGCCAAGCTCGCCTATAAATTGGAGCACCCCGAAGCCCTACCCTCATTTCCCCTCGCCGCCACCGCAGCACAGACCGGCACACCGCACAAACCGAGAGAGAGAGCGTAGGAGAAGGGCGGAGCAGAGGAGGAGAAGCTGCCGGAGCGCCGCCGCCGCGGAGCACGCCGGAGCCGGACACGAAGGAGAAGCCGAGCTGCGGACGAGGAGCGGCACGGCACTGCGATCGCTCTGCACGGCTCCGACTCGCCACTGCACCGCCATCCTAACTTCACCGACACCACGGTGAGCCATCGCACGCCATGTCCGAACCTTGCCCTGCTTTTGCCATGGCGTTCCACCCTCGGGACGCGCAGGCACGAGCCTATACCGGCTCGGGAAGATCACCTGCACCATGCACTCACTCGACCAGCCAAAACCCCCGGACTACAAGCTTGCTAGACCGAGAACGCAGCACGACGCGTTCTCGGCGGAGCGCGCTCACCACCGACGCGTTCCGACGCCGAATCACCCGTTCCGAGCAATCCGTCTAGCAACCGTATAGGTTAGAGCGTCGTGGAGCACCGCCACGACCCCCTTGAGCTAGCTACGTGGATCTAAGCGCTAGAGGAAGCCTGAATCGCCTTGGCCGCGTGCGCCGCGACCTTACCGGAGCGCCGCCGCGAGCCGTAGCCAAAAGAAGGTCATGCCGTGGCTAAAGTTCGCCACCAGAGTGTTGTATGCCTCTCTGGCCTCACCAATTTGACAAGACCGCACTCGATTGAACCAATACTTGTTCGTAGCCGCGATGCCGCCTTCCGCCATCGTCGGCGACACGCCGCCGCCACAACCGGGCACCTTGGAAAGCTCGGTAGCCAAAATTGGTAGTTGATATACCATCGCCTTGGACCCTGGACGCGTATACATCTCCTAGAAGACCTCCTTAGCCCCGCCGGAACCTCACCGTCGCGACGACATCGCCGCCGACAGGTTCCGCCTCGCCTAAATCCGTTCCGAGTACCCCCGGACGCCTCGCGCTGCGGAGAAAGGCCGCCGAGGTTCGCCAAGTCTGCCTCGGCACCGCCGCTAGATAGCCGAGCCCTGTCTTGCCGAAATATGGTCATCGCCGCCCTGTCCTCGTCCGCCGCACCGGAGAGACACCGCCGCCTTGAACAGACGCCCTGGAACCCTGCTCGCACCAAATCTCCGATTCGCCCGAGCCTCACCGGGAGAGCTCGGGAAAGCAGCCCCCTCGGCGCCCAAATGTCCGATTCGCCCGAGCCTCCGCAGGAGACCTCGGGAGAGCGGCACCCTCGGGCGCCCAAATTTCCGATTCGCCCGAGCCTCCCCAGGAGAGCTCGGGAGAGCAGCCCCCTCGGGCGCCCAAATGTCCGATTCGCCCGAGCCTCCCCAGGAGAGCTCGGGAGAGCAGCCCCCTCGGGCGCCCAAATGTCCGATTCGCCCGAGCCTCCCCAGGAGAGCTTGGGAGAGCAGCCCCCTCGGGCGCCCAAATGTCCGATTCGCCCGAGCCTCCGCAGGAGACCTCGGGAGACCGGCACCCTCGGGCGCACCAAATTTCCGATTCGCCCGAGCCTCCCCAGGAGAGCTCGGGAGAGCAGCCCCTTCGGCGCCCAAATCTCCGATTCGCCCGAGCCTCCCCAGGAGAGCTCGGGAGAGCAGCCCCTTCGGCGCCCAAAATTTCCGATTCGCCCGAGCCTCCGCAGGAGACCTCGGGAGAACGGCACCCTCGGGCACCCAAATTTCCGATTCGCCCGAGCCTCCGCAGAGACCTCGGGAGACCGGCACCCTCGGGCACCCAAATTTCCGATTCGCCCGAGCCTCCGCGGGAGACCTCGGGAGAACGGCACCCTCGGGCGCACCCAATCTCCGATTCGCCCGAGCCTCCCCGGGAGAGCTCGGGAGAACGGCACCCTCGGCGCAGCGAATTTCCGATTCGCCCGAGCCCGCCGAGGTACGCCGAACTATGCCGAGCCCCGCCGAGCTACCCCCGACCACCGCCGAGCTCCGCCGAGATACCCCCAACCACAGCCGAGCTACCACCGACCACCGCCGAGCCACGCCGAGCTACGCCAACTCCGGCAACTCTCTGGGAACCAGCATCGAACACCTGGACGACCATCGGGTCTGTGTTCTGTTGAGGCGCCACATGCCGCACTACTGGACCCGCGCGCCACATCCCGAGCTGCCCCTGTTTAACCGACCAGTTTTCCCATTTTCAGAAAATAGGATAATCTTCGGAAATTCATAACTTATTCGTACGATGACCAAAAATTGCGCACCATATATCAAAATTCTCAGAAAAATGAGATCTACAATCTAAGACTATGTTTGTGTGCATTTGGCTCTTTGTTTTATTGGATTTTTCTGAAATACTCTATAGGAGTCGCTGACGCGACTATTTCGTGTTCGATTTCAGAGCCGAAGGAGGATCTGACTAAGGAAGACGACCACGAGTACTTCCAAGAGCTAGGAGACGACTACGAAGGTGCCACGTCCCACCAAATCCTTAGATCCTATTACGCATTGCAAATGACATTGTTGCTATTGCTTTATGATTATGTATGGATTGGTTGCATGGTAGTATATTTGAATTCCCTGCCTTGATAAGACTTTACCCTGCTATCCGCTGTTAGGTTAGCTGCTGCTTATTTTACTGTTACTCTTCCACTACTTACTACTTGCTATATGCTATGTGGTGGAATTGGGACGGTGTATATCTGATTATAACTACTGGGAGAGAGTGCTGCGTGCGTCTTGGGTGCGTGGTAAGGGTTGATGTCGACCAAGTGGGATGTGAGACGAGCCCATGGGGCAAGTCGTGCCGGGGGTGCAACCTGGGCATCCCCAAGCGAGATACCTGTGGCGGGTAAAGTTGTTGAGGAGGTTCCGGGTGGGATAGCCTTGGTGGTTTGAAGCCCGTGGACGGAGGTGCTGTGATGGCACGGGGAGAGTATCCCCTAAGTGGAGATGCCTGCTTGGTCAAACCTAGGATGGACTAGTTTCAGGTTCATGGGAATCCTTTTCTACTCACTCGCTTCTGATGGGCGGGAGACGGCTGGACTACTTGGTAGGACGGTGCCACTACTGCTAGGTTGAAAGGTGATAAGGGTGGGCGGAGACGGTCGATGGGTTCCCGTTCCGTTCTAGATGCACAGTACCACTGGATGGGCCCGGTACTGTGTCTCCCAGTCTCAGCATAACGGTGTAGGATCCGGAATATCCCAGGGCTGAGTGGTAGGGTGGCATCGACCTAGGCAAGCAAGCACCCGGAATTCTGCCTAGGTGTTTGCGCAACACCTATGATGGCTAATCTTGTGAGTAGTGAAACCTCTGCAGAGTGTATGGTTGATCGATCGATACATATGCCAACCTGTTGGCTATGGACCTTTCCTGTGAAGCTTCTACTAGTGTAGTGAGTGTTCTCTTCTCCCCCTGGATGACATTTTTCCGGCAGTGTACCCGTTGTGGTAGTGTGCCGCTGAGATAGGCCCGAGAGGGAGTTGGGCCTGTCGAATGAGAGTGAGGTGTGGGTATGTGAGGTGTGGTGATGGGAAAAGGGATGATGGTGTTAACTGGTGATAAAACTTGACTAATTAAAACATTGATTACAGCTGCATAGGAAAACCTCAGCCTATAGGTCTGCTTGTATAGCCTTGCATCCACTTTCCACAAAGCAAATGCTGCATAGGTGGGCTCCGTGGCCAGTACAAATCGTACTGATAAATTTGCTGTCAGGTGACGAGAATGAGTACGACTTCGAGGGAGATGACGACGAGGAATAGGGTCACGTGCTACACTCAAGTTGGCCGTGAAGGATGAATCGCTTCCGCATCTTCTAAAGCTTCTCTGAATGTTGATTCCGCCAGTGTGGCGATGTAATAAATGTTTATGTAAGACTTAATTATCGTTGTATGGATCCTGGTGTCAACTGAGATATGGGTAATTTCATGGATTGTCCCAAGCAATCTGTTGAATTACAATTCGAGCCTGTGGATTTCCCTTCGTGGAAATCGAGGTCGTTTCAGTTGGTATCGGAGCCATACTTGACTGTAGGACGAGACCCATAGAAAATGGACGTTAGAATAGGAAGCCAGACTCTCTTTCGGTTATATTACCGACCTTGCATTCACCTTTTATGCAATGGCTTATCTAATACAAGGACCTGCTAATCCGTTTCTTGAAAAATTTGCAGATGACCAGCCTTGGACCACCACTTCGTCCACTGCACGACGGCACTATTGAGATCCCGATCAAATGGCCATTGACCTTATGCACCAGTAGCTTATGGACCCTGCGTAGCCTTTAGACTAGTGATACCATGAGTTGTCCTGTCATTGGCTATCTGCGCATAGCACGATCTTCTTAGCAGCTAGGAACATCCTTTATATAATAATAACCATGTGATGAGTGATATTTGGATCTTATGCTTCTTATGGATCTCTATGCTTCTTTGGTTGAGTGTAGGATAGCGTGAAAAATGTTTTAATCCATTTAAATCGTTGAAAACATCTAACTCCTACTTAAACAATTACAAGATTATTACTGCACTGAGCACGTACCTAATAGCTTCAGATGTCGATGAGACGTTCCGCACGCCTGGAGAACCGCCAGCCCTCCCCCGCGCCTGCGCCAGGACGTGGGCGTGGTCGCAACCGTGGACGCCCAGCTGGCAGACGTGCTGGAGTTAACCTGGAAGAAGAGCTGCGCCGGGCAGAGGATGCACCGCCGGTGATCGATCCGCCACCACAAGGCGAGAACGTGCCTCCGCCACCGCCACCGCCGCCGCCACCGACGTTGGCGGAAGTGATGGCTCAGCAGACCTAGCTGCTGAATGCCATAGCTGCTGGGATGAACAGGCACCACGGGCCACCCCAGAATGACTTCCAAAGGAAACTGGAGGGTTTCCTGAAGCTGAGGCCACCTACCTTCGACGGGACCGACTGCGATCCCCTCGCTGCCGACGATTGGCTTAAAGAGATGGAGAAGAAGCTAGACCTGACCACTTGCTCCGACGAGGAGTGTGTTGGGATTGCTAGCCACCAGCTGACCGGTGCTGCACGGGCATGGTGGGACAACTACACCAGCGCTCACGAGGATCCAGCCCGCATTGACTGGGATGAGTTCACCGAGGCTTTCCGTGACCACCACATTCCTGAGGGAGTCATGGAGGCCAAGGAGAATGAGTTTCGTAACATCTCCCAGGGAGCTGATCGGATCCACGAGTACACCACCCGCTTCAACTGCTTGCTCCGCTACGCACCTGCGTCTTGCGTGAGTTCCGAGAAGGAAAAGATGTACTACTACAGGAAGGGACTTCAGACCAAGATCAGGTTGGCTCTGTCAGGGAACAAGAGCTACACTCTGCGTGAGCTGATTGACCGCTGTATTGAGATTGAGAAGGATCGCATGGAAGCACGACTGGAATTCGAGGCCCAGAACAAGGGAAAGAAGCGCCGCTCTGAGGGACCCGCTCGCACTGCTCCACCCCAGAGACAGCGAACAGGTGCACCTCCGTCTTTTCGAACTCGCCAGGGACCCTCTTCGGGAACGAGCCGTGGTGGTACCAACAGCAGCAACTATCACCGCCCCGCTCAGACCTACCCTGCGCCGACTCGAGCTGTGCAGAACACACCCGCCCCCGCTACCAACACGCCAAGGACAAGCAATTGGAAGGCTCCTGCGACAGCTACAGCAGGCAGTGCGCCCTTCACTTGCTTTGGATGCGGCAAGCCTGGACACCGTGTGGCTGTGTGCCCCGACCTCAACCGCGCACCAGCAGCTGCACAGGGCACACCGAACCGGGGATCTGCTACCCGAGGAAGACTGAACCACATGACCGCTGAGGAAGCTGAAGCTGCACCTGATACTGTGTACGGTACGTTCCTAGTTCAGGGTAACATGGCTACAGTTCTGTTCGATTCGGGAGCTACATGTTCATACATTTCATCTGCATATGCACGAAAGCATAACATACCTGTAACCCCGAGAGCAAACCCCATCCTAACTAGCTCGCCCTTAGGAACCTTCAGAAGCATTCACATATGTAGGGGAGTGATAATCACAATCGAGGGACTTGACTTTCGAGCTGACCTAACCCTACTACCCTCCAATAGCTTAGATGTCATCTTAGGCATGGACTGGCTAACCAAACACCGGGGAGTGATATCTTGTTCACCTAGATATGTTCAGGTAACCCACCCTTGGGGAACAGCTGTCCGATGTGTACCCCAAACCGAGAGAGTCCAAGCCCTCCTATGTGCTCTGGAGACTAAAGCAGATAAGACAGAGCTGACATTCAGAGATGTGCCAGTAGTCTGTGAATTCAATGATGTATTTCCAGAGGAGTTGCCAGGAATGCCACCAGATAGAGATGTGGAGTTTGTTATAGAGCTGATGCCAGGGACTGCACCGATTGCCAAAAGACCCTACAGAATGTCGGCTGATGAGTTGAAGGAACTCAAGAAGCAGCTGGGAGAATTACTGGAGAAGGGTTTCATTAGGCCAAGTGCTTCGCCCTAGGGATCTCCCGTTTTGTTTGTCAAGAAGAAGGATGGCACGATGAGGATGTGCATTGACTACCGGAACCTGAATGCGGTTACAGTCAAGAATAAGTACCCATTGCCCCGCATCGATGATCTGTTAGATCAACTGAGCAATGCCAAGTACTTCTCAAAGATCGATCTCCGATCAGGGTATCATCAGATGAAGATCAGGGAAGAAGATATCCCGAAGACTGCATTTGTCACTAGATATGGACAGTATGAGTGCACAGTAGTCTCATTTGGACTCACTAATGCTCCAGCATACTTCATGAACATGATGAACAAGATCTTCATGAATGAGCTAGACAAGTTTGTGGTGGTATTCATTGATGATATATTGGTTTATTCAGCCACAAAAGAGGAACATGAACATCATCTGAGGACCGTATTGGAGAGGTTGTCTCGCAACCAGCTATACGCCAAATTCTCCAAGTGCGAATTCTGGCTTGAGGAAGTTGCTTTCCTTGGACACGTACTGTCAGGAGAAGGAGTCGCAGTAGACCCAGCCAAAATTGAAGCTGTGAAAGAGTGGGAACAACCCTGTAATGTGTCAGAAATCAGAAGCTTTTTGGGACTTGCAGGATACTATCGCAGATTTATTGAGAATTTTTCCAAGATTGCAAGACCCATGACCAACTTGCTGAAGAAAGAGAACAAGTTTATATGGACTCCTGAATGTGAGAAGAGTTTTCAGACCTTGAAGGAGAAGCTCACTACTACACCTGTACTAGCCCTGCCCGATATTCACAAGGATTTTATTGTATATTGTGATGCCTCTCGGCAAGGTTTGGGCTGTGTACTAATGCAAGAAGGAAGAGTGATAGCTTATGCCTCAAGGCAGTTGAAGGAGCATGAGCAGCGATACCCGACTCATGACCTAGAACTTGCAGCCGTGGTACATGCACTCAAAATTTGGAGACACTATCTGATAAGCAACAAGTGTGACATCTACACTGACCACAAGAGCCTGAAGTACTTCTTCACTCAGGAAGATCTGAATATGAGGCAGCGCAGATGGCTAGAACTCATCAAGGACTATGATCTTGAGATCCATTATCACCCAGGAAAGGCCAATGTTGTCGCTGATGCACTTAGCCGCAAAAGCTACTGCCATACCCTCATCACCAACTCTATGCCACCTGCGCTCAGGAGAGAGTTTGACGCGTTCCAGCTCGAGGTAATCTCCTATGGCACGCTAAATGAGCTTCGCGTCGAGTACAATCTCACCTCACGGATCCGTGAAGCGCAAAAGAACTGTCCTGAGATAGACTATATCCGTGGTTTGATGAAGCTGGGAAGAGGCCCCGAATACCGAGAAGATGAGCAGGGAACTGTATGGTACAAAGATAGAATCTGTGTACCGACGGATTCAGCGATACGAGAAGAGATTCTGTCAGAAGGCCATGACTCCAAATACTGCATACACCCAGGGTCAGCCAAGATGTACCATGATCTAAGGAAGCACTTCTGGTGGGAGAATATGAAGACAGACATTGCAGGGCATGTAGCCCGATGTGATACATGCAATAGAATCAAGGCCGAACATCAGAGACCAGCAGGGTTGCTACAACCAGTTGAGATACCAGAATGGAAGTGGGAGTGCATATCCATGGACTTCATAATAGGACTGCCCCGATCCGAGCATGGATATGATTCTATATGGGTAATAGTGGACCGTCTAACCAAAGTTGCACATTTTATACCGGTCAAAAGGAAGTATAGAGTTGAAAAGCTAGCAGATCTATACGTATCAAACATTTTGAAGTTACATGGGGCGCCTCTGAGTATTATATCTGACCGAGGCTCACAGTTCGTATCACAGTTCTGGAAATCCTTGCACAAGTCCATCGGAACCAAGCTCGACTATAGCACCGCATACCACCCGCAAACGGATGGGCAAACAGAAAGAGTGAACCAGATTCTCGAGGACATGTTACGTGCTTGCGTATTGAGGTACAAGGAAGGATGGGAGAGCTGTCTACCCCACGCCGAGTTCTCATACAACAACAGCTATCAAACAAGCCTCAAGATGTCACCGTTTGAAGCATTGTATGGGAGACCCTGTAGGACCCCACTAATGTGGTCAGAACCAGGTGAGAGGACATTCTTCGGTCCTGCTAAGATAGTGGAAGCAGAAGAAGGTGTTGCCCAAGTAAGAGAGAATTTGAGGATTGCACAGAGTAGGCAAAAGAGCTATGCAGATAGAAGACGTAGAAAGCTTGAGTTCGAGGTTGGGGATTATGTCTACCTCAAGGTATCTCCACTTCGTGGCACTGTCAGATTCCACGTAAAAGGAAAATTGGCACCAAGATATGTTGGGCCATACAAGATCTGTAAAAGGGTTGGAAAGCTTGCTTACAAGCTGGAACTACCGGAGGAATTATCTGGAGTACACCCCGTGTTCCATGTCTCGCAATTAAGGAGGTGTTTGAAGCTTCCCGAGGAGCAAGTTCCTACGGATGCATTGGACCTGCAAGACACACTTGAATACAAGGAACATCCGATCAAGATCTTGGCACAGGATACAAAGGAGACTCGAAACAAAACCATTCCGATGTGCAAGGTACAGTGGAGCAATCACACTGAAAGGGAAGCTACGTGGGAGAAAGAATCGGACTTGCGGATTATGTTTCCTTACCTCTTCGATGGGTACGTTAACTCTGAATCTCGAGGTCGAGATCCTAATGAGGGGGGAGGACTGTAACAACCCTAAAAATCCACACAATCTAAAAATCCCAACCAATTAAAATTTTTCATTTATTTATTGTGAAAACCCATTTTTCTTGTGCAAGCATATAGGTTTCATTATGAAATTGGTAAATAAAGGAGTGTAGTTTGCATTTTAATTCCATTCACATAGAATAATAACTTATGCATCACATTTGGGATTTATTGCAATTTATGTTTGTATTTACTCAATAAATTAAAATGGGCAATATATGTATATATACACTAAACTGAAAATAAAAAAAGAGAAAGAGAGTTCGGCCAGCAAGCCAGCCCGAGCCCGCCCGACCTTCCTCTCCTCATCTCACCGCGCGCGGCCCACGTCGCGGCTCGGCAGCGCACGCGCGCGACCGGCACACACGCGCTCGCGCTCGCGCTCGCTGCCAACCCGGCCCCGCCTGTCAGCCACTCTCGCCCCCACTGTTCTTCTTCCTCACGAAGGCGACGCGCCTGCCGGGGGTGTCGCGCGAATGGCGTGACCCCGGTCCCACAGCCGACAGCATGGCAGAGCCCTGGACCCCGCTGTCCCCCTCCTGTCCCCTCCTTTCTTGGCCGCCAAGCGAACCCGCGCCATCCGGAGCCCTAGATCCACTCGAGCCATGGCCCTTCGATCAGCCGAGCGCAATCAGAACCGTTCGCCATTGGAGCTGGCCAAGCTCGCCTATAAATTGGAGCACCCCGAAGCCCTACCCTCATTTCCCCTCGCCGCCACCGCAGCACAGACCGGCACACCGCACAAACCGAGAGAGAGAGCGTAGGAGAAGGGCGGAGCAGAGGAGGAGAAGCTGCCGGAGCGCCGCCGTCGCGGAGCACGCCGGAGCCGGACACGAAGGAGAAGCCGAGCTGCGGACGAGGAGCGGCACGGCACTGCGATCGCTCTGCACGGCTCCGACTCGCCACTGCACCGCCATCCTAGCTTCACCGACACCACGGTGAGCCATCGCACGCCATGTCCGAACCTTGCCCTGCTTTTGCCATGGCGTTCCACCCTCGGGACGCGCAGGCACGAGCCTATACCGGCTCGGGAAGATCACCTGCACCATGCACTCACTCGACCAGCCAAAACCCCCGGACTACAAGCTTGCTAGACCGAGAACGCAGCACGACGCGTTCTCGGCGGAGCGCGCTCACCACCGACGCGTTCCGACGCCGAATCACCCGTTCCGAGCAATCCGTCTAGCAACCGTATAGGTTAGAGCGTCGTGGAGCACCGCCACGACCCCCTTGAGCTAGCTACGTGGATCTAAGCGCTAGAGGAAGCCTGAATCGCCTTGGCCGCGTGCGCCGCGACCTTACCGGAGCGCCGCCGCGAGCCGTAGCCAAAAGAAGGTCATGCCGTGGCTAAAGTTCGCCACCAGAGTGTTGTATGCCTCTCTGGCCTCACCAATTTGACAAGACCGCACTCGATTGAACCAATACTTGTTCGTAGCCGCGATGCCGCCTTCCGCCATCGTCGGCGACACGCCGCCGCCATAACCGGGCACCTTGGAAAGCTCGGTAGCCAAAATTGGTAGTTGGTATACCATCGCCTTGGACCCTGGACGCGTATACATCTCCTAGAAGACCTCCTTAGCCCCGCCGGAACCTCACCGTCGCGACGACATCGCCGCCGACAGGTTCCGCCTCGCCTAAATCCGTTCCGAGTACCCCCGGACGCCTCGCGCTGCGGAGAAAGGCCGCCGAGGTTCGCCAAGTCTGCCTCGGCACCGCCGCTAGATAGCCGAGCCCTGTCTTGCCGAAATATGGTCATCGCCGCCCTGTCCTCGTCCGCCGCACCGGAGAGACACCGCCGCCTTGAACAGACGCCCTGGAACCCTGCTCGCACCAAATCTCCGATTCGCCCGAGCCTCACCGGGAGAGCTCGGGAAAGCAGCCCCCTCGGCGCCCAAATGTCCGATTCGCCCGAGCCTCCGCAGGAGACCTCGGGAGAGCGGCACCCTCGGGCGCCCAAATTTCCGATTCGCCCGAGCCTCCCCAGGAGAGCTCGGGAGAGCAGCCCCGTCGGCGCCCAAATCTCCGATTCGCCCGAGCCTCCCCAGGAGAGCTCGGGAGAGCAGCCCCCTCGGGCGCCCAAATGTCCGATTCGCCCGAGCCTCCCCAGGAGAGCTCGGGAGAGCAGCCCCCTCGGGCGCCCAAATGTCCGATTCGCCCGAGCCTCCCCAGGAGAGCTCGGGAGAGCAGCCCCCTCGGGCGCCCAAATGTCCGATTCGCCCGAGCCTCCGCAGGAGACCTCGGGAGACCGGCACCCTCGGGCGCACCAAATTTCCGATTCGCCCGAGCCTCCCCAGGAGAGCTCGGGAGAGCAGCCCCTTCGGCGCCCAAATCTCCGATTCGCCCGAGCCTCCCCAGGAGAGCTCGGGAGAGCAGCCCCTTCGGCGCCCAAAATTTCCGATTCGCCCGAGCCTCCGCAGGAGACCTCGGGAGAACGGCACCCTCGGGCACCCAAATTTCCGATTCGCCCGAGCCTCCGCAGAGACCTCGGGAGACCGGCACCCTCGGGCACCCAAATTTCCGATTCGCCCGAGCCTCCGCGGGAGACCTCGGGAGAGCGGCACCCTCGGGCGCACCCAATCTCCGATTCGCCCGAGCCTCCCCGGGAGAGCTCGGGAGAACGGCACCCTCGGCGCCGCGAATTTCCGATTCGCCCGAGCCCGCCGAGGTACGCCGAACTATGCCGAGCCCCGCCGAGCTACCCCCGACCACCGCCGAGCTCCGCCGAGATACCCCCAACCACAGCCGAGCTACCACCGACCACCGCCGAGCCACGCCGAGCTACGCCAACTCCGGCAACTCTCTGGGAACCAGCATCGAACACCTGGACGACCATCGGGTCTGTGTTCTGTTGAGGCGCCACATGCCGCACTACTGGACCCGCGCGCCACATCCCGAGCTGCCCCTGTTTAACCGACCAGTTTTCCCATTTTCAGAAAATAGGATAATCTTCGGAAATTCATAACTTATTCGTACGATGACCAAAAATTGCGCACCATATATCAAAATTCTCAGAAAAATGAGATCTACAATCTAAGACTATGTTTGTGTGCATTTAGCTCTTTGTTTTATTGGATTTTTCTGAAATACTCTATAGGAGTCGCTGACGCGACTATTTCGTGTTCGATTTCAGAGCCGAAGGAGGATCTGACTAAGGAAGACGACCACGAGTACTTCCAAGAGCTAGGAGACGACTACGAAGGTGCCACGTCCCACCAAATCCTTAGATCCTATTACGCATTGCAAATGACATTGTTGCTATTGCTTTATGATTATGTATGGATTGGTTGCATGGTAGTATATTTGAATTCCCTGCCTTGATAAGACTTTACCCTGCTATCCGCTGTTAGGTTAGCTGCTGCTTATTTTACTGTTACTCTTCCACTACTTACTACTTGCTATATGCTATGTGGTGGAATTGGGACGGTGTATATCTGATTATAACTACTGGGAGAGAGTGCTGCGTGCGTCTTGGGTGCGTGGTAAGGGTTGATGTCGACCAAGTGGGATGTGAGACGAGCCCATGGGGCAAGTCGTGCCGGGGGTGCAACCTGGGCATCCCCAAGCGAGATACCTGTGGCGGGTAAAGTTGTTGAGGAGGTTCCGGGTGGGATAGCCTTGGTGGTTTGAAGCCCGTGGACGGAGGTGCTGTGATGGCACGGGGAGAGTATCCCCTAAGTGGAGATGCCTGCTTGGTCAAACCTAGGATGGACTAGTTTCAGGTTCATGGGAATCCTTTTCTACTCACTCGCTTCTGATGGGCGGGAGACGGCTGGACTACTTGGTAGGACGGTGCCACTACTGCTAGGTTGAAAGGTGATAAGGGTGGGCGGAGACGGTCGATGGGTTCCCGTTCCGTTCTAGATGCACAGTACCACTGGATGGGCCCGGTACTGTGTCTCCCAGTCTCAGCATAACGGTGTAGGATCCGGAATATCCCAGGGCTGAGTGGTAGGGTGGCATCGACCTAGGCAAGCAAGCACCCGGAATTCTGCCTAGGTGTTTGCGCAACACCTATGATGGCTAATCTTGTGAGTAGTGAAACCTCTGCAGAGTGTATGGTTGATCGATCGATACATATGCCAACCTGTTGGCTATGGACCTTTCCTGTGAAGCTTCTACTAGTGTAGTGAGTGTTCTCTTCTCCCCCTGGATGACATTTTTCCGGCAGTGTACCCGTTGTGGTAGTGTGCCGCTGAGATAGGCCCGAGAGGGAGTTGGGCCTGTCGAATGAGAGTGAGGTGTGGGTATGTGAGGTGTGGTGATGGGAAAAGGGATGATGGTGTTAACTGGTGATAAAACTTGACTAATTAAAACATTGATTACAGCTGCATAGGAAAACCTCAGCCTATAGGTCTGCTTGTATAGCCTTGCATCCACTTTCCACAAAGCAAATGCTGCATAGGTGGGCTCCGTGGCCAGTACAAATCGTACTGATAAATTTGCTGTCAGGTGACGAGAATGAGTACGACTTCGAGGGAGATGACGACGAGGAATAGGGTCACGTGCTACACTCAAGTTGGCCGTGAAGGATGAATCGCTTCCGCATCTTCTAAAGCTTCTCTGAATGTTGATTCCGCCAGTGTGGCGATGTAATAAATGTTTATGTAAGACTTAATTATCGTTGTATGGATCCTGGTGTCAACTGAGATATGGGTAATTTCATGGATTGTCCCAAGCAATCTGTTGAATTACAATTCGAGCCTGTGGATTTCCCTTCGTGGAAATCGAGGTCGTTTCAGTTGGTATCGGAGCCATACTTGACTGTAGGACGAGACCCATAGAAAATGGACGTTAGAATAGGAAGCCAGACTCTCTTTCGGTTATATTACCGACCTTGCATTCACCTTTTATGCAATGGCTTATCTAATACAAGGACCTGCTAATCCGTTTCTTGAAAAATTTGCAGATGACCAGCCTTGGACCACCACTTCGTCCACTGCACGACGGCACTATTGAGATCCCGATCAAATGGCCATTGACCTTATGCACCAGTAGCTTATGGACCCTGCGTAGCCTTTAGACTAGTGATACCATGAGTTGTCCTGTCATTGGCTATCTGCGCATAGCACGATCTTCTTAGCAGCTAGGAACATCCTTTATATAATAATAACCATGTGATGAGTGATATTTGGATCTTATGCTTCTTATGGATCTCTATGCTTCTTTGGTTGAGTGTAGGATAGCGTGAAAAATGTTTTAATCCATTTAAATCGTTGAAAACATCTAACTCCTACTTAAACAATTACAAGATTATTACTGCACTGAGCACGTACCTAATAGCTTCAGATGTCGATGAGACGTTCCGCACGCCTGGAGAACCGCCAGCCCTCCCCCGCGCCTGCGCCAGGACGTGGGCGTGGTCGCAACCGTGGACGCCCAGCTGGCAGACGTGCTGGAGTTAACCTGGAAGAAGAGCTGCGCCGGGCAGAGGATGCACCGCCGGTGATCGATCCGCCACCACAAGGCGAGAACGTGCCTCCGCCACCGCCACCGCCGCCGCCACCGACGTTGGCGGAAGTGATGGCTCAGCAGACCTAGCTGCTGAATGCCATAGCTGCTGGGATGAACAGGCACCACGGGCCACCCCAGAATGACTTCCAAAGGAAACTGGAGGGTTTCCTGAAGCTGAGGCCACCTACCTTCGACGGGACCGACTGCGATCCCCTCGCTGCCGACGATTGGCTTAAAGAGATGGAGAAGAAGCTAGACCTGACCACTTGCTCCGACGAGGAGTGTGTTGGGATTGCTAGCCACCAGCTGACCGGTGCTGCACGGGCATGGTGGGACAACTACACCAGCGCTCACGAGGATCCAGCCCGCATTGACTGGGATGAGTTCACCGAGGCTTTCCGTGACCACCACATTCCTGAGGGAGTCATGGAGGCCAAGGAGAATGAGTTTCGTAACATCTCCCAGGGAGCTGATCGGATCCACGAGTACACCACCCGCTTCAACTGCTTGCTCCGCTACGCACCTGCGTCTTGCGTGAGTTCCGAGAAGGAAAAGATGTACTACTACAGGAAGGGACTTCAGACCAAGATCAGGTTGGCTCTGTCAGGGAACAAGAGCTACACTCTGCGTGAGCTGATTGACCGCTGTATTGAGATTGAGAAGGATCGCATGGAAGCACGACTGGAATTCGAGGCCCAGAACAAGGGAAAGAAGCGCCGCTCTGAGGGACCCGCTCGCACTGCTCCACCCCAGAGACAGCGAACAGGTGCACCTCCGTCTTTTCGAACTCGCCAGGGACCCTCTTCGGGAACGAGCCGTGGTGGTACCAACAGCAGCAACTATCACCGCCCCGCTCAGACCTACCCTGCGCCGACTCGAGCTGTGCAGAACACACCCGCCCCCGCTACCAACACGCCAAGGACAAGCAATTGGAAGGCTCCTGCGACAGCTACAGCAGGCAGTGCGCCCTTCACTTGCTTTGGATGCGGCAAGCCTGGACACCGTGTGGCTGTGTGCCCCGACCTCAACCGCGCACCAGCAGCTGCACAGGGCACACCGAACCGGGGATCTGCTACCCGAGGAAGACTGAACCACATGACCGCTGAGGAAGCTGAAGCTGCACCTGATACTGTGTACGGTACGTTCCTAGTTCAGGGTAACATGGCTACAGTTCTGTTCGATTCGGGAGCTACATGTTCATACATTTCATCTGCATATGCACGAAAGCATAACATACCTGTAACCCCGAGAGCAAACCCCATCCTAACTAGCTCGCCCTTAGGAACCTTCAGAAGCATTCACATATGTAGGGGAGTGATAATCACAATCGAGGGACTTGACTTTCGAGCTGACCTAACCCTACTACCCTCCAATAGCTTAGATGTCATCTTAGGCATGGACTGGCTAACCAAACACCGGGGAGTGATATCTTGTTCACCTAGATATGTTCAGGTAACCCACCCTTGGGGAACAGCTGTCCGATGTGTACCCCAAACCGAGAGAGTCCAAGCCCTCCTATGTGCTCTGGAGACTAAAGCAGATAAGACAGAGCTGACATTCAGAGATGTGCCAGTAGTCTGTGAATTCAATGATGTATTTCCAGAGGAGTTGCCAGGAATGCCACCAGATAGAGATGTGGAGTTTGTTATAGAGCTGATGCCAGGGACTGCACCGATTGCCAAAAGACCCTACAGAATGTCGGCTGATGAGTTGAAGGAACTCAAGAAGCAGCTGGGAGAATTACTGGAGAAGGGTTTCATTAGGCCAAGTGCTTCGCCCTGGGGATCTCCCGTTTTGTTTGTCAAGAAGAAGGATGGCACGATGAGGATGTGCATTGACTACCGGAACCTGAATGCGGTTACAGTCAAGAATAAGTACCCATTGCCCCGCATCGATGATCTGTTAGATCAACTGAGCAATGCCAAGTACTTCTCAAAGATCGATCTCCGATCAGGGTATCATCAGATGAAGATCAGGGAAGAAGATATCCCGAAGACTGCATTTGTCACTAGATATGGACAGTATGAGTGCACAGTAGTCTCATTTGGACTCACTAATGCTCCAGCATACTTCATGAACATGATGAACAAGATCTTCATGAATGAGCTAGACAAGTTTGTGGTGGTATTCATTGATGATATATTGGTTTATTCAGCCACAAAAGAGGAACATGAACATCATCTGAGGACCGTATTGGAGAGGTTGTCTCGCAACCAGCTATACGCCAAATTCTCCAAGTGCGAATTCTGGCTTGAGGAAGTTGCTTTCCTTGGACACGTACTGTCAGGAGAAGGAGTCGCAGTAGACCCAGCCAAAATTGAAGCTGTGAAAGAGTGGGAACAACCCTGTAATGTGTCAGAAATCAGAAGCTTTTTGGGACTTGCAGGATACTATCGCAGATTTATTGAGAATTTTTCCAAGATTGCAAGACCCATGACCAACTTGCTGAAGAAAGAGAACAAGTTTATATGGACTCCTGAATGTGAGAAGAGTTTTCAGACCTTGAAGGAGAAGCTCACTACTACACCTGTACTAGCCCTGCCCGATATTCACAAGGATTTTGTTGTATATTGTGATGCCTCTCGGCAAGGTTTGGGCTGTGTACTAATGCAAGAAGGAAGAGTGATAGCTTATGCCTCAAGGCAGTTGAAGGAGCATGAGCAGCGATACCCGACTCATGACCTAGAACTTGCAGCCGTGGTACATGCACTCAAAATTTGGAGACACTATCTGATAAGCAACAAGTGTGACATCTACACTGACCACAAGAGCCTGAAGTACTTCTTCACTCAGGAAGATCTGAATATGAGGCAGCGCAGATGGCTAGAACTCATCAAGGACTATGATCTTGAGATCCATTATCACCCAGGAAAGGCCAATGTTGTCGCTGATGCACTTAGCCGCAAAAGCTACTGCCATACCCTCATCACCAACTCTATGCCACCTGCGCTCAGGAGAGAGTTTGACGCGTTCCAGCTCGAGGTAATCTCCTATGGCACGCTAAATGAGCTTCGCGTCGAGTACAATCTCACCTCACGGATCCGTGAAGCGCAAAAGAACTGTCCTGAGATAGACTATATCCGTGGTTTGATGAAGCTGGGAAGAGGCCCCGAATACCGAGAAGATGAGCAGGGAACTGTATGGTACAAAGATAGAATCTGTGTACCGACGGATTCAGCGATACGAGAAGAGATTCTGTCAGAAGGCCATGACTCCAAATACTGCATACACCCAGGGTCAGCCAAGATGTACCATGATCTAAGGAAGCACTTCTGGTGGGAGAATATGAAGACAGACATTGCAGGGCATGTAGCCCGATGTGATACATGCAATAGAATCAAGGCCGAACATCAGAGACCAGCAGGGTTGCTACAACCAGTTGAGATACCAGAATGGAAGTGGGAGTGCATATCCATGGACTTCATAATAGGACTGCCCCGATCCGAGCATGGATATGATTCTATATGGGTAATAGTGGACCGTCTAACCAAAGTTGCACATTTTATACCGGTCAAAAGGAAGTATAGAGTTGAAAAGCTAGCAGATCTATACGTATCAAACATTTTGAAGTTACATGGGGCGCCTCTGAGTATTATATCTGACCGAGGCTCACAGTTCGTATCACAGTTCTGGAAATCCTTGCACAAGTCCATCGGAACCAAGCTCGACTATAGCACCGCATACCACCCGCAAACGGATGGGCAAACAGAAAGAGTGAACCAGATTCTCGAGGACATGTTACGTGCTTGCGTATTGAGGTACAAGGAAGGATGGGAGAGCTGTCTACCCCACGCCGAGTTCTCATACAACAACAGCTATCAAACAAGCCTCAAGATGTCACCGTTTGAAGCATTGTATGGGAGACCCTGTAGGACCCCACTAATGTGGTCAGAACCAGGTGAGAGGACATTCTTCGGTCCTGCTAAGATAGTGGAAGCAGAAGAAGGTGTTGCCCAAGTAAGAGAGAATTTGAGGATTGCACAGAGTAGGCAAAAGAGCTATGCAGATAGAAGACGTAGAAAGCTTGAGTTCGAGGTTGGGGATTATGTCTACCTCAAGGTATCTCCACTTCGTGGCACTGTCAGATTCCACGTAAAAGGAAAATTGGCACCAAGATATGTTGGGCCATACAAGATCTGTAAAAGGGTTGGAAAGCTTGCTTACAAGCTGGAACTACCGGAGGAATTATCTGGAGTACACCCCGTGTTCCATGTCTCGCAATTAAGGAGGTGTTTGAAGCTTCCCGAGGAGCAAGTTCCTACGGATGCATTGGACCTGCAAGACACACTTGAATACAAGGAACATCCGATCAAGATCTTGGCACAGGATACAAAGGAGACTCGAAACAAAACCATTCCGATGTGCAAGGTACAGTGGAGCAATCACACTGAAAGGGAAGCTACGTGGGAGAAAGAATCGGACTTGCGGATTATGTTTCCTTACCTCTTCGATGGGTACGTTAACTCTGAATCTCGAGGTCGAGATCCTAATGAGGGGGGAGGACTGTAACAACCCTAAAAATCCACACAATCTAAAAATCCCAACCAATTAAAATTTTTCATTTATTTATTGTGAAAACCCATTTTTCTTGTGCAAGCATATAGGTTTCATTATGAAATTGGTAAATAAAGGAGTGTAGTTTGCATTTTAATTCCATTCACATAGAATAATAACTTATGCATCACATTTGGGATTTATTGCAATTTATGTTTGTATTTACTCAATAAATTAAAATGGGCAATATATGTATATATACACTAAACTGAAAATAAAAAAAGAGAAAGAGAGTTCGGCCAGCAAGCCAGCCCGAGCCCGCCCGACCTTCCTCTCCTCATCTCACCGCGCGCGGCCCACGTCGCGGCTCGGCAGCGCACGCGCGCGACCGGCACACACGCGCTCGCGCTCGCGCTCGCTGCCAACCCGGCCCCGCCTGTCAGCCACTCTCGCCCCCACTGTTCTTCTTCCTCACGAAGGCGACGCGCCTGCCGGGGGTGTCGCGCGAATGGCGTGACCCCGGTCCCACAGCCGACAGCATGGCAGAGCCCTGGACCCCGCTGTCCCCCTCCTGTCCCCTCCTTTCTTGGCCGCCAAGCGAACCCGCACCATCCGGAGCCCTAGATCCACTCGAGCCATGGCCCTTCGATCAGCCGAGCGCAATCAGAACCGTTCGCCATTGGAGCTGGCCAAGCTCGCCTATAAATTGGAGCACCCCGAAGCCCTACCCTCATTTCCCCTCGCCGCCACCGCAGCACAGACCGGCACACCGCACAAACCGAGAGAGAGAGCGTAGGAGAAGGGCGGAGCAGAGGAGGAGAAGCTGCCGGAGCGCCGCCGTCGCGGAGCACGCCGGAGCCGGACACGAAGGAGAAGCCGAGCTGCGGACGAGGAGCGGCACGGCACTGCGATCGCTCTGCACGGCTCCGACTCGCCACTGCACCGCCATCCTAGCTTCACCGACACCACGGTGAGCCATCGCACGCCATGTCCGAACCTTGCCCTGCTTTTGCCATGGCGTTCCACCCTCGGGACGCGCAGGCACGAGCCTATACCGGCTCGGGAAGATCACCTGCACCATGCACTCACTCGACCAGCCAAAACCCCCGGACTACAAGCTTGCTAGACCGAGAACGCAGCACGACGCGTTCTCGGCGGAGCGCGCTCACCACCGACGCGTTCCGACGCCGAATCACCCGTTCCGAGCAATCCGTCTAGCAACCGTATAGGTTAGAGCGTCGTGGAGCACCGCCACGACCCCCTTGAGCTAGCTACGCGGATCTAAGCGCTAGAGGAAGCCTGAATCGCCTTGGCCGCGTGCGCCGCGACCTTACCGGAGCGCCGCCGCGAGCCGTAGCCAAAAGAAGGTCATGCCGTGGCTAAAGTTCGCCACCAGAGTGTTGTATGCCTCTCTGGCCTCACCAATTTGACAAGACCGCACTCGATTGAACCAATACTTGTTCGTAGCCGCGATGCCGCCTTCCGCCATCGTCGGCGACACGCCGCCGCCATAACCGGGCACCTTGGAAAGCTCGGTAGCCAAAATTGGTAGTTGGTATACCATCGCCTTGGACCCTGGACGCGTATACATCTCCTAGAAGACCTCCTTAGCCCCGCCGGAACCTCACCGTCGCGACGACATCGCCGCCGACAGGTTCCGCCTCGCCTAAATCCGTTCCGAGTACCCCCGGACGCCTCGCGCTGCGGAGAAAGGCCGCCGAGGTTCGCCAAGTCTGCCTCGGCACCGCCGCTAGATAGCCGAGCCCTGTCTTGCCGAAATATGGTCATCGCCGCCCTGTCCTCGTCCGCCGCACCGGAGAGACACCGCCGCCTTGAACAGACGCCCTGGAACCCTGCTCGCACCAAATCTCCGATTCGCCCGAGCCTCACCGGGAGAGCTCGGGAAAGCAGCCCCCTCGGCGCCCAAATGTCCGATTCGCCCGAGCCTCCGCAGGAGACCTCGGGAGAGCGGCACCCTCGGGCGCCCAAATTTCCGATTCGCCCGAGCCTCCCCAGGAGAGCTCGGGAGAGCAGCCCCGTCGGCGCCCAAATCTCCGATTCGCCCGAGCCTCCCCAGGAGAGCTCGGGAGAGCAGCCCCCTCGGGCGCCCAAATGTCCGATTCGCCCGAGCCTCCCCAGGAGAGCTCGGGAGAGCAGCCCCCTCGGGCGCCCAAATGTCCGATTCGCCCGAGCCTCCCCAGGAGAGCTCGGGAGAGCAGCCCCCTCGGGCGCCCAAATGTCCGATTCGCCCGAGCCTCCGCAGGAGACCTCGGGAGACCGGCACCCTCGGGCGCACCAAATTTCCGATTCGCCCGAGCCTCCCCAGGAGAGCTCGGGAGAGCAGCCCCTTCGGCGCCCAAATCTCCGATTCGCCCGAGCCTCCCCAGGAGAGCTCGGGAGAGCAGCCCCTTCGGCGCCCAAAATTTCCGATTCGCCCGAGCCTCCGCAGGAGACCTCGGGAGAACGGCACCCTCGGGCACCCAAATTTCCGATTCGCCCGAGCCTCCGCAGAGACCTCGGGAGACCGGCACCCTCGGGCACCCAAATTTCCGATTCGCCCGAGCCTCCGCGGGAGACCTCGGGAGAGCGGCACCCTCGGGCGCACCCAATCTCCGATTCGCCCGAGCCTCCCCGGGAGAGCTCGGGAGAACGGCACCCTCGGCGCCGCGAATTTCCGATTCGCCCGAGCCCGCCGAGGTACGCCGAACTATGCCGAGCCCCGCCGAGCTACCCCCGACCACCGCCGAGCTCCGCCGAGATACCCCCAACCACAGCCGAGCTACCACCGACCACCGCCGAGCCACGCCGAGCTACGCCAACTCCGGCAACTCTCTGGGAACCAGCATCGAACACCTGGACGACCATCGGGTCTGTGTTCTGTTGAGGCGCCACATGCCGCACTACTGGACCCGCGCGCCACATCCCGAGCTGCCCCTGTTTAACCGACCAGTTTTCCCATTTTCAGAAAATAGGATAATCTTCGGAAATTCATAACTTATTCGTACGATGACCAAAAATTGCGCACCATATATCAAAATTCTCAGAAAAATGAGATCTACAATCTAAGACTATGTTTGTGTGCATTTGGCTCTTTGTTTTATTGGATTTTTCTGAAATACTCTATAGGAGTCGCTGACGCGACTATTTCGTGTTCGATTTCAGAGCCGAAGGAGGATCTGACTAAGGAAGACGACCACGAGTACTTCCAAGAGCTAGGAGACGACTACGAAGGTGCCACGTCCCACCAAATCCTTAGATCCTATTACGCATTGCAAATGACATTGTTGCTATTGCTTTATGATTATGTATGGATTGGTTGCATGGTAGTATATTTGAATTCCCTGCCTTGATAAGACTTTACCCTGCTATCCGCTGTTAGGTTAGCTGCTGCTTATTTTACTGTTACTCTTCCACTACTTACTACTTGCTATATGCTATGTGGTGGAATTGGGACGGTGTATATCTGATTATAACTACTGGGAGAGAGTGCTGCGTGCGTCTTGGGTGCGTGGTAAGGGTTGATGTCGACCAAGTGGGATGTGAGACGAGCCCATGGGGCAAGTCGTGCCGGGGGTGCAACCTGGGCATCCCCAAGCGAGATACCTGTGGCGGGTAAAGTTGTTGAGGAGGTTCCGGGTGGGATAGCCTTGGTGGTTTGAAGCCCGTGGACGGAGGTGCTGTGATGGCACGGGGAGAGTATCCCCTAAGTGGAGATGCCTGCTTGGTCAAACCTAGGATGGACTAGTTTCAGGTTCATGGGAATCCTTTTCTACTCACTCGCTTCTGATGGGCGGGAGACGGCTGGACTACTTGGTAGGACGGTGCCACTACTGCTAGGTTGAAAGGTGATAAGGGTGGGCGGAGACGGTCGATGGGTTCCCGTTCCGTTCTAGATGCACAGTACCACTGGATGGGCCCGGTACTGTGTCTCCCAGTCTCAGCATAACGGTGTAGGATCCGGAATATCCCAGGGCTGAGTGGTAGGGTGGCATCGACCTAGGCAAGCAAGCACCCGGAATTCTGCCTAGGTGTTTGCGCAACACCTATGATGGCTAATCTTGTGAGTAGTGAAACCTCTGCAGAGTGTATGGTTGATCGATCGATACATATGCCAACCTGTTGGCTATGGACCTTTCCTGTGAAGCTTCTACTAGTGTAGTGAGTGTTCTCTTCTCCCCCTGGATGACATTTTTCCGGCAGTGTACCCGTTGTGGTAGTGTGCCGCTGAGATAGGCCCGAGAGGGAGTTGGGCCTGTCGAATGAGAGTGAGGTGTGGGTATGTGAGGTGTGGTGATGGGAAAAGGGATGATGGTGTTAACTGGTGATAAAACTTGACTAATTAAAACATTGATTACAGCTGCATAGGAAAACCTCAGCCTATAGGTCTGCTTGTATAGCCTTGCATCCACTTTCCACAAAGCAAATGCTGCATAGGTGGGCTCCGTGGCCAGTACAAATCGTACTGATAAATTTGCTGTCAGGTGACGAGAATGAGTACGACTTCGAGGGAGATGACGACGAGGAATAGGGTCACGTGCTACACTCAAGTTGGCCGTGAAGGATGAATCGCTTCCGCATCTTCTAAAGCTTCTCTGAATGTTGATTCCGCCAGTGTGGCGATGTAATAAATGTTTATGTAAGACTTAATTATCGTTGTATGGATCCTGGTGTCAACTGAGATATGGGTAATTTCATGGATTGTCCCAAGCAATCTGTTGAATTACAATTCGAGCCTGTGGATTTCCCTTCGTGGAAATCGAGGTCGTTTCAGGTGGGTGGAAATAAAAAATCTGGGAGCACTCAGCTTCTCGGCCGCAAGAAAGAACAAGAAGGAAGTCAGTCGTGGATTCCACGAGCAGGACGCGTCGCCGTCAGTGATGAGTCACCGCCACCACCCCCAACTGGTGGTGGACCGTACCGGCCGGGAACTTGTCCCGCCGCTCGTCACGTTCGCGGTCTCGAATCGGTCCGTCGATGCGAACAATAATCTCCGGTCCAACCAAGCGCAACGCCGCGTCACCTTGGCTTTCTGGACGACGATGAATCCGTGCGGGAAGCCCTGGCTTTCTGTTCTGGGTTGCATCTTGCATGCCATCGCCGCATTGGATATCTGTGTTGCACTTGCACAGCACAGAGCACAGAATGGAATCGGAAAACAAAGGAAACGGATGGATGATGGTCCCACGAGTAAGATGTGGTCGACTGCAGACTAGCCCTCTGCTCGATCTCTGTGTGTGTGTGTGTGTGTCTCGACCATTCTCTTCCTAGCGTACATGTACATACACAGCTCGTGGTATCCGTGCGTGCGTGGCATCTGTGGGGATGCGTACAGAAAGCCCCCGTGCCCTCGTCAGGCACCCTAGTAGTCACCGTGACGCCAGCCAGGCAGCTTCCTAATCCGACATCGTACTGTACTAGCACGGCGCCTATGATGAACAGCGAACCCGATGAAAAAATCTAGACGGAAAAAAATACGCTGTACCGACGCGATGGTGTTGAACGACATATCCGTTAAAAAATATGAACGGCAAAAGAAAAACCCAGATAACACCGCACGGTAGGCACGGTACCATTATGTTGTTGCTAAATGGCGGCCCCGATGAAAAAATGTAGACAGGAAAAAAATGTGTGGTACCGGCTGATCGGTGTTGAACGGCACATCCGGTGGGAAAATTTAGACCGCAAAAGGAGAATTAAAAAAAACACCCGATGGACAAATTTAGATGGTGAAACAGAGGACATACCGGTGAAAAATTATGGGGGTGTGCAGCAAAAAGCACGGTAGGCACGTTATCGCTGCGCCGGTGCTGAACGGCGGACCTGGCGAAAAAATCTGGAAGGAAAAAAATCGCGCTACGGACACGTTGGCGCTAAACGGTGCACCCGGTTAAAAAAAAAAGAAGGATAGAAGAAAAACCCTAAAGAACACCGCACGGTAGGCGTGGTACCACTGCGTTGACGCTAAACGGCGGACTAAGTGAAAAAATCTATACGGGAACAAATACGTGGTATGGACACGTCAATGTTGACGAACGCGTCCACACACCTGATTAAAAAAGCATGAAGGGCAGAAGGGAAACTTGAAAAACACCGCACGGTAGGCGTGTTACCACTGCATTGGCACTAAATGGCGGACCTGGTGAAAAAATCTATAAGGGAAAAATGCATGGCACCGACTCGTCGATGTTGAACGACACATCCGGTGAAAAAATATGGACTTCAAAATAAAACAAAAAACATTCAGTGGAAAAATTTAGATGACAAAAAAGAGAGGAAAACCGGTGAAAATTGTGGACGTTGGCAGGTAGAAAAAAATTAAAATTTTGGGGTGGGGAGAAAAAAAAATTGACACTACGCTGACGTCAGCATGACGCTAGCGTGAACAATGCCAAGCGCGCTCTCCGGTCAGGGATTTATCCCTGTTAAGGAATGTTATTATTATACTCGGTCCTACAACGCACATTGTCAGTACGTACCTACTTCGTCGCGTGCATGACCGTCGACCCGGTCGCATTGCCAGCGAGTAGACTTGGCCATTTGGCCCAGGCACTATGGGCCAGCACGAGCACGATTCTATTTAGCACGGCCCAGACACGGTCCGATCTAGCTCCCGTTGTGCCTACGCCATGCACGGCCCAATCATAGTGTCGTGCTCGGGTCGCAACTGTGGCCCACAGTACCGGTCCAGACACGACACGGTTTATGGACCGACACGATGATAGCCCGGTTATTGTGCACCGTTGAATGACCTCAAGAGCACCATTACCGTTGGATGAAACCCTAGCTAAATCTCCTCTTACTCTCTCAGCTCTCCTGCAAAGCTGGGCGGCTGCCCTTCTCGCCTGCCCCCTTCTCTTACACGCAGCGACGCTCGGCGGCATCGCGTCTGCGAGTGGGGCCGACAGGCTGCGGTGCGCCGGCGCGTCCGACAGCGGCGGCGCACGCCAGATGACGGCGCAACTTCTTCCCTAGGCACTCCCTCCACCTCATGCAGGGACGACGCTGGCCGGCACGGCTCGACAGGCCATCGTGCCTATCGGCACGACACGACACGGTTAAGCCCCATAGGACCGCCTGGGCCGGGGTGCCGACACGATGGCACTACATGGAACGGTACGACTGTGCCGCTGTGCCCCGTCGTGCCATGGCTAGCCGGTCGTGCCTAGCTGTGCCCGTACCGTGCCGGACGGTGCCTTTGGCCAACTATACCAGCGAGCACAGCACGTGCCACGGAGACACCTGGCCTACCTTGAGACCCCATCGACGGTGACGCAATCGCGGACACCCTCCGTCACGCGTGACGGGCGCGGCCGCTCGCTCGAGTCCCCCCGACCGCGCGGCAGCTTTGAACTTCCCGCTCCCACCGTGCACGTGGGAGCGTGTGCGCCGCCGTGCACGTGCAGCGTCTGGTACGGAACCTGCCGTGACATCACGCTGTCACGCACCTCTGGGTTCCCGCCGACCATCTGCAAATGGCCTAGGGTGTGGGGCCCACCGGCAGCTGGGCTACATTTGGGCCCGTTTAGATAGGAAAATTTGGGGGTGAAAAGATGAAAAGTTGCACTGTAGCACTTTCGTTTTTATTTGACAACTTTTATCTAATCATGGCCCAAGTAGACTCAAAAGATTCATCTCGAGGTTGCCACTCCTAAAGTATCAACATGCAACACATGCTACTTCATTTAGTGCTCCATGCAAAAGGAAAGTACAATCGATGGGATGGGGAGGGAAAAATATTTTTGCGATCTAAACGCAGCCTTGGAGGCGGTGGACTGGTGGATCGGATCGATGCACAGTCTCGTCCAGATTTGCTCAGGCTACTGTACAGGCCACAGCAGTGCCCATGTCCATGCTTTGCGATATTTAAAAATTTGCCACCTTTACAGTTGCGTCCTCTCCAGTTGTCCTCCTTACAATGATAATTAAAAATTTATCTCAACACTCTCTCTGGTGCTACAATTTTACCCGTTTTACCTCAGTGGCCGTTCAACTCAGCGTGTCACGGTGGATCGGCCAGGGAAAAAGACGTCCCTATCCCTGGCCCTATTTTGCTCCCCCTGGACGCCATTTCCAGCCATTGTTTAATAAAGAACAAAGTGCATGGCCGGCCCCCTATACTTGTAAGTCTGTGTCAAGCCGATTCATATACTCTTAAAACAGTTACTTAAATCCATAATCTCTGTTTTGGTGTGGTTTAGGCCCAAATCGCTGCTTACCCGGTGGATGGCGTTACTGTTATTGCAATTAGCCCCCTCCGATTGGGACAACACTAAAAAAATTCCCCATTCTTTGCCATCGCATTTGGCAGCTTGGTCGTCGCTACAGCCGCCCCGTCGTGCCGCTTCCGTCAGCCCCTCGCCGGCCTCCATGACGCTGTCGTGGCCCCTCCCTGCGTACCTTCTACTTGGTCACCCCTTGCCGGCTTCAACGCTAGTGCCATCACACCCTCGCCAGCATTTGCCCCGACGCCAGCCACCAAGCCACTGCCTTCGCCCCGGCGCCGGCCACCACGCTGCTGCTTGGATACTATTATGTTCTCAGGAGAGGCCAAGCAACTGGAGGCAAAGGAGGTGACACACGTAGAGGTAAACAAACACATCTCTGAAGGAGCTGGTCAGCATCGCCAAGAAGCTAGATGATAAGGGTGTATCTGTTTTCTGTACGATAAGGGTTGAGATTCCAGTGCTATTGTCCATGTAACTGTTGAATGGATCAATTAATGAAATGTCCTTTTGTTGAAATTTCAGTAGCAATTTCAGTTAAATTTTAGCAGCAATTTCAGTTAAATTTCAGTAGCAATTTTAGTTTTAGTTCAGCAGCAATATCAGTTTAATTTCAGCAGCAATTTCAATGCAATTTCAGTGCCAAATGCATGCAACTGACAAACATTGCATTTCATAATAGTCACAAGAGGGGTAACATCATTGCATCATCCAGAAACAGGCGGAGAATAGTTTGGGGGCAGGCTGATTTGTTACACGTACCAGAGGGCCTAATTGCAATACGAGATGATGCCGTCCACGTGGTAAGCAGCGATTTGGGCCTAAACAACACCAAAACAGAGATTATGGACTTAAGTAACCGTTTTAAGAGTATATGGACCGGCTTGACACAGGCTTACAAGTATAGGGGCCGGTCATGCACTTTGCTCTTTAATAAAAAATTAACATGTTATATGTATATATAAATTCAAAAACCATGTATACATTCATATATAAATTCGACAAATTATAAGCATTCGACATCATTTATAAATAGTCATGGCCACAAAGCCACATGAGGCACGCTGAGTGGGAATAAAACAAAATTGGGAGAGGGCAGAGACGTCTTTTCCCTTGGCCGATCCATCGGAGCACGATGAGTTGGACAGCCACTGAGGCAAAACGGACAAAATTGTAGCACCACAGAGAGTGCTAGGGCAAATCTTTAATTGCCATTACAAGAACAGCAACTGAAGAGGAGGCAACCGTAAGGGGAGCAAATTTTTAAATAACCCCCATGCTGGGGGTGCGCAGCAGCAACATTTGGAGCACCTCTGCGGCTCGGCTATTCAGACAGACAGATTGGAGTGCACCATACCATTCCCATCCCAGCGGAAGCCGATGCAAAACAAGCGCAAGCAAAAGATGGCGAGACGCGTGCGGGGCGGGTATGGGGATCGCGAGTGGGAGTTTCTCCTCCTGCTCTGCTCCAACCGACCAACCGGAACGCACAGTGGGAAAATCCCAACCTCTGTGCAAACTTCTCATGCCCAGGCGGACCGTCAGGCGTGTGCTATCATATCAGGCCGTAATATGACCACAGATTTCCCCTTTCTGTTTGTTCCGTGCACACGCACTACAAGCCGCTCCTAGTACTAATTGTCCGTCAGCACGGCAGTCGGCAGATTTTCTGCCGTACAGCGTCGCAGATTTGACCTGCCCTTTTGTTTCTCCTTTGCTTATATACAGTAAGTATTATTATGGTCGACTGATGAGACTAGACCCTGTTTAATTACACTGCAGATTGCAATTACAACTAGCCACGTTAACGTTACAGCACATGCATGAAACATTAAATGTAGATGAAATATTTGCATGTTTGTATTTTTTGCATGTACATCACGAGATGAATCTTTTAAATCTACTTGGATCATGATTGGACAAAAGTTGTCAAATACAAACAAAAGTACTACAGTGTAGAATTGCAACTGTAACTGCTAACTAAACACAGCCTTAGACCTTTAGATTATATATAAAATAAAAACAATGTTTTATTATTGTAGCAGTCGCCACGCTTTTTCCGTCGGTTCAACCAAAGATGGTCCACCATGTGATTTACTAAAGTCGATCGTGTTCCTTGACCACCGTTCGTCCCTTCCGTTCCGTTTTCCTCCCTCTCCGTTCCGTCGGGGAGGGGACCGACCATATGAGAACTGAGAGCGAGTAGCCGCGCAGAAGCGCCACACCGCAGCGACGTCAACATCAACTTTCCCCGGGCCGTTTTCTACCGGTCAGTCAATTGGTCCAAAACCCACACGCAACAACATCTCTCCTGGGACTGCCTCGCCTCCGCACATAAAAATAGTTGCCACTTTTGTGTTAACAGTACTTCCTCCGTCCTAAAATAAATATCGTTTTTAATTTTTTTAAATCAACGTTTAACCATTCGTTTTATTTAAAAATTTGCAAAAAAATAAAAATAAATAAATCAAGATTAAAGTACTTCTAATAATGAATCATTTTATAATAAAATAATTATTTTTTTACAAAATTGTTTAATAAGATGAATGATCAAAAGAGATAGTCAAAATCTTAAAACAACCAGTCTATTCGGCTGACTGGTACGGTACAGCTGGCTGACTGGTTGTTCCGAGAGAAAAACACTGCTGAGTGGCTGGCTGATGCTGGCTGGACCAGCCAGCCGAACAGGGTGAACATTTATTTTGGGACGGATGGAGTACTAATTTGCATGCTAAGAACGTTGCTGTAGATACAATATACAAGAAGGCTGTAACTATATATTTGGCTACAGCTTGATGAGCTCTAGCTGCAGCACAGCGTCCAACGGTTAAGAAAATTTTGACACAGAAGCTCATGAATGCTTGGAGTCTTGTTTTTAGATGCATGGCAGTGCCTGAACTTCGAAATATATACAATTACCGTTCTAAGTCTTGTAGTTTTCATGTATCCCTTCACAAACTCTATCTACTTAATACAATCATACACAATTCTCTTCCGTAGTCGACATAAAAAGACTTCTTTGTATTTATTCAGGTTTGTAAAAAAAAAAAAAAACAGATACACAAGCACCTATAGCTTCAAACAAAAATCATTATACTAACTTATACTTAGAACGTACGGAGGAAGCATTAACCAAGTTATGTGCATTTTGATATGGAAAAAGAATGGATCAATAGATTCATATCGATTGTGGAATGTAAATATGTAATGATGTTGATTTGGTAGCTGTCGGCAATAAATTGTATCAAAATTTATTGAAAATTTTTTCCCCAAACCAAAATAGTCTTCCATTCATGGATACATAGAATAGTATCGTCAACAAAGACGAGCTCCAGACAAATGATCATTTTAAAGATAAATTTAGAGACAGAGAAACAGAAACAAGTGGCCGTGCATAGCCTACCTCGCTTTCTTCGTAGTGCTTTTCCTAATAGTGGTATTACTATTACCAGCTACTACAATACTACTGGCTGGTCACCTCTAGGCGCTAGAAGCCTAGGGCACGTTCAATCTAGCACGACTTTTTTTTAAAAGCTAACTATAGATAGCAGATCTAAAGTTGTGGACTTAAATAAAGGACAGAAACATATTTCAACAGGAGAGCATACGAATAAATCAAGAAAATGATGGAAACGACGAATGAATTGATGCGGAGCGCCGGAGCATGACTGCTTTTAGTTGAGAATTGAGATGCTCAACCATTCTGATTAGAAATTAGCACTCCCCTACTAATTAAAGAATGTTGATTTGGATCATTGATATGCCACCTACACCAATAACTACAAAGGTTTGACCATTAATTCATCGTATAATTTATAAAAATAGTACTATTCCCTCCATCCGAGACATGAAGTCCTTAGAATTTTCATGCAAACTAGGGCCTATTTGGATCATAGCATGATTATAAAAATCTAGATTATGCATAGAATTATAATAATCATTATTATGGATAATAATAATCAGAATGTTTGGATCTTTGGATATTCGTTTATATTTTGGCAAGTTGGACAATTGTTTGGCCGTAGATTGGACTTGCATCATCCATAATCTCTTATAACATGCTCTCACTTGAATTTTGGGATTATTATAATCAAAATTCTAAATAGAAACGGTAGGTTTCTTCCCAATGTTGAAGAAATCGTTTCTTCGTACCTTGGTTCAAGAGGCGACCCTATTTCCTGGAGAAGAAACAGTTTCTTCTATTTTGCATCTCTTTCCTCGTTAATTAAGCTATCATGTCAAGTGGCAAATAATCATTTAATAGACATAGAAACCATAATTAATTTTCGATTGAGAATCCCCTTAGATAATCACCAACATAGAAACCATACAATTTTTATGACTTACAACGTGTGCGCGTGCTCATATAATTAAGAAACCACATGAAAAGGTATATACTTCACCTGTTTAGAAATGACCATCGTGTTTTGTACAGGTAAGTCATCTTGTATAAATTCAGACCAACAATTATTCAAATTATATAAAATTACAAAGCTTATATCATAATGGATAAATCTGTATTCAAAGTGTCACAAAAAAAGTTATTGATTCTTTGGCAAACAACAATATATAGTAAAATAAAACAATGGTTAAATTTATTTTGTTTTTTCTCATGACCTAGATATGATTACAATTCGAGAAAGGAGGGAGTATGCAACTCTTGTCATCGAGTGATCCAATTAATATGCATTTAATAAATGTTGATGACCCACAATTCATAGACTGAAAATTGAGAAATTAGATCAGGGTTCAATTGTTAAGGAGGCCTCTAATATCTAGATATTTAGCTAGTTTAGCAGACTGTAACCTGATGTGTAGCCCAAGAATACGAGAAAAGAGCATGTGAGACCAACAACACGTAGAAAAATAAGATATATGTATTTTCTTTTTGCTTTTGTCTCTCGTCTCGATGTAAGCTCACCGATGGAGTGACAAGCAACACCGTTGTCCTCATCAAACATGTGAGTAAATACATGTTTGGATGCTAATACTCCCTCTGTCCCATTATAAATGTCGCTTTAGCAACATCCGAGATGCAGCAGCAATTTTGAAAATCTGGACATGGCCTGTGTCTAGATGCAGCTACCGTACCATGCACCTGGATAGAGGGAGTAGGTAGGTGTTAAAATGAGCTTTGAAGGTTCTATACACCGAGCTAATATATATAGCTTAAAATGCACTATTTGGCTAATGAAAAAGCCATGAACGGGCAATATATTTACGTAAATATTAGTACCTACCTTTGTTTGTTCCAAATAGACCTAAATCTAGAGTTTTACTTTATTAACAAGCAAAATGTCTCTCTAGCGCTCGTAGCGGATTTGGAGAGGTCACACACACAAAGAGAACCCGAACCTACTCCTCTGCCGCGCGCGCGCCAATCCTGCTCCCAGCGGCTGCCCATGTGCGCGCGCGTAGATTATCCCGCCGCGACCGCGAGCTGTGCGTGTGCCGAAACAGAAAAAAAAAACAAAAAAAAAAAACCACAATGCCCCCCGGCGCGCGCGTTGGCGACACCACGCATGCGCACGCGGCTTACCGCTTCCTCCTCCTCCTCCCCACGCACTACCCGTCCCGGATTGCGGCGCTGCGCTCGCGAATCCGCGAGCAATCGCAACAGCCAACAGCCACCGCAACAGCTGCGGCCCACCACCACCACCCCGGGCCCGGCCCCGCCTTCTCTCTCCCCCTCCCCCTGCCCTCTCGTATCGTCGTCGTCGTCGTCTCGCCCTTGTTGTGACTTGTGAAGTGGCTCGCGAGGCCAGGGGATAGGCACAGGTAGACACGCACGCAACCGGAACGAGAGCCAAAGGTACGAGCCTGGCCGCCGCCCAGGAGAGAGAGAGAGAGAGAGGAGGTGTGAGGCTAGCAGAGAGACCGGACCGGAGAAGGGACGAAACGAAACCCTTTTTCTTCACCCTCGCCGCCGCCTTCTCCTTTCCCGGTCGCGTCTTCCTGGGGTTCTCCCGTGCCCTCTTGAATCCGCCGGCGAGTTCTTGCGTCCGAGCGTAGCAATCTGCATCTTTCTTTTTTTTTTCTCTCGTCCTCTGTTCCTGAACCCGTGTAACCGAAGAGAGAAAGAACCCAATCAATCCAATCGGATTGGAAAAAGAACGTAAATTTTAATCTGCTACTAGGCGGGCGGGCCTGTGGTCCGGCCGGCCGGCCGATTGATCGGCGGCGATGGCGCCGCCGTCGAGGGACTACTGGCTCGGCTTCTTCCGCGGCGCGGGCGACAACATCTTCGACGCCATCGACGCGGCCATCACCGTCGCCGCGTCCGACCACCCGGCCGCCCTCCGGGAGCGCCGCGACGGCATCGCCGAGCGCCTCTTCACCGCGCTCCTCGTCACCGGCGCCGCGGCAGCGGCCGCGGGTGCTGGTGCGGCGGCGGCAGCGGGCCAGGGAGGAGGACCCGCGGGGGGAACCCCCGTCGCCGGGGCGCCCACGCCGGCGCAGCTCCACCCCGAGGGCGCCGCCAGCGTGCCCAGCCTCTGCAGCTCCGACCGCGCCGAGGCCATCACCGACGACGGCGCGCCGCGCTGCGACGATCCTGTCCTCGCTGAGACGGAGCGCATCAAGGCAATCCTCCTCAACGACCAAGAAAAGGTCTCTCCTCCTCTCCGCGTGCTCTGCCGCCGTTTGTATTCCATAGCTGTAACCCGCACTGAATCTTCTCTGCTCTCACGTTTTGCAGTCGGAGGCCGAGTTGCTGGAGCTACTCGGGCGGCTGCAGGAGCTGGACCTCGCGTTTGACACCTTAGATGTGAGCCGCCGCCGCCGCCGCCATATCCGTCGATGGATTAGCTTCTCTAACCTTAACTCATTGGTATCTCTAACCCGTGTTCATCCACTGGCTTGATAGGTCACTGCAATTGGCAAAGCAGTGGCTAACTTCCGGAAGCACAGCTCCAAGCAGATTCGGAATCTCGTGAGATCGCTCATCGAGTATGTTTCCATGTGTATCATTCAGAAAACATTTTGGGGGCTGTCCTCTTGCTTGTTCTGACATGTTTGGTGTGAATCCCAGAGGCTGGAAACATACAGTTGACGTGTGGATTGCTCGCCGCAGAGAGGCCGTTGTAGGTAGGTAACAAGCAAAAATTAGCTCACCATTTACTAGTGCCACACTTGACTAGTAGTTGATTAATTGTTCTGCAACGATCCGCAGATCAAACACCTCAGTCCATGGGTCCTTCAAGCTTGGAGCAGGAGGATCGAGGGGCAGCTTCCACCCACATGGATGAAGGTGACCTCTTTGCAACGCCAAGCACTACAATTCGGCTGTCCCAGGTATGTGATTTTCACAAAAAAATCAACCGAGTCAGCGTATAACTATAGTGCGGAAACATATGCATGGTCCATGGTGTGATCTGACACTGCTCCATCTCGTCATTCCTCAGGAAACCCCAGGATCCAAGTTCTCTGATGGAATGGATGGTGATGGAAGTGAGTGATCGGATGCTCATCAATCCCCCTCCCTCTGATTATTCTTGGCTAGGAATTTGTATTTACTATCTTGGTTGGTTTGTGAAATTCAATTCAGGCGTCATGAACAATGCCAGTAGGGATTTTGGCCAGCGGTATCCAATGAACCAAGAACAAGCTAGAAGGCCTCCGCCAATGGGCGGCCAGCGGTATGATCCAGAGCCTTACTGGAGGCAAGAACAATCTGCGCCGAGGCAGTCTCTACCTCAGGAACTGAGCAACGGGCAGACAAAAGAGCAGTTTGTCGCGGAGATGCTTGCTAGACCCTCAGGTGTGGAGTCAGGCCCCGGGAGACCGCAGGCGAGACCTAGGCAGCATCAGGACGCCTCACCAGCTCAAGGAAGGTCGCAGTCGGGTGTGTCTGAGGTGAGCATTTTGTGCCGTCGACAAATTCTACGTACTGATCTGATCGCCGCAAAGTTTCTGTCTGAATTCCGCTTGATCTATCTATAGAAACCGGCGGCTCAACTTGACGCAAACTCTGTCCGAGCAAAGCTAGAACTCGCAAAGAATGCGAAGCTAGAGGCGACCAAGAGAAAGCTTCAGGAAGGCTACCAAGAATTTGACAACGGTATGCATGCTACTATGGCTATTGATATCTTCCCATTGTTAATCATGGTCCCCATGCTGCTTTGCCTTTGGTATGGTTTGATTTGGACACCTTTTATGTGACGGGTTTTGATCATTAATTTTCTATGCTTTGCACCGCTGCAGCAAAGAAGCAGAGAAACATACAGATGGTAGATCCGCAAAATCTGCCCAAGCAAGGGAACAACAACCGGAATTTCCAGCCTAGTGGCAAGCCAAGGAATAACAGCAACGTCACTGGCAACAGGAATTGGTCAAGATGAGGCACCAGTTCCAATTCCTTAATTAAGAGCGCCAGGGATCATAGATTGTAGCCTACAAATCCCCTCAAAACTTGATTCTTCTCCCTTTCTTTTCTTCTTTTTATCGGCTACTAAAATTTTTAGTCCAGGCCAGTACATAAACAGCAATAAGGCTTGTTTCGGAATTGCTCACAGTACCCTGGCAGGGTGAGGGTGAGGGTGAGGTGCATGCATGTTTTGCATGTTCTGTGACCTTAGTCACAACTCACAATTGCTGGTCCTCCTAGCGTTTGTCCATCCAACTTGTAAAGATACGATGCTGAGTCCAATACCAATTCTGATCTTGAGCTTCTTTCGAAAGAAGAAATGCGTGGCTTGCCTCGGTTTGGACGCTTTCACTACTCCTACTACTACGCTGTCATCGTAATGAGGATGTTCTCTGCTCGCTTTGGCCCTGCGTCCTGCTTTTCAGACTCATCACTCGGGAGTGCCTTTTGGGGTTCGGTCTTTCCGCTGAATTCAGCGTAGCTTGTCTCCTGCAGAGGCTTAATTACGATGGCGAGACGAGGAAATATCATCATCACGGCATTCAAGTGATGGTTTGTTTTCGCGGCGCCTAGCATTTTTCTTGCAAAGTTTGGTGAAGTTCCTAGTCCTTCAAAGTTCCAAATTAACAAGCCTCTAGTTTGAAATTTCTATTCGCCCGACGGTTTTAGTCAATTTTTAGAGGGTGACGCCTTCCACGGAGTTTATTAAAGTTTGGTCAATTTTGACCGAGGACAAATTCGAAGTTTTTGAATAGCTGGTCAACCTGCTCGTGCTTTGTGGCATGCAGCTTCCAAGCACACCAGCAGCAGGCTTTGTGTGAACACCATAAACTTGTAGTGCGGCCGGTTTGACAAGCCCAAGAGGGGGATCATTCATTGGCCGTGATCATTCATGCCTCATCAAGCTGCTCAGCGCTGGCGTTTTCTTTCTTTCTTTTTTCTCCCGCGTACTCCAACCCAGAAACTACCTTTCACTGCCGTGTGGGGTCCGGAGACGGCCTCGGATGCCTGGCCCCACCGGTCAGCGTGTCCGCGGAGCCCGCTGCCCCGCCCGAGGCGCGTTTAAATATGGAGGGAATGGAAACATTGGCTTCAAAGCTCGGAGCGCTTGTGGTTGTGGGTAGGGAGGGAGGCGTTGAAAGTTGGCACCCAGCGGGATGCGCTGTGGCGGGAAGAAACTCTGTGGCCAACCTTGTGGCCCTCTCATGAATGCAACGTGGATGGAGATTTGAAACCAGGCAGCATTTCTATTTGTACGTGCAAAAATATAGTACTGATTGTGATTTGTGCTGGATCTATTCCAACGTTTTTCTGTCACCCTGGGCCAGAATTAGTGGGCGTCGGATTTGGAAACACAAGGAAATCGCATCAAAGGGACACCATGGGGCACGTCTCGTGCAGCTGTGAACGAAGTTTAAAATAAGCGTGGGATTCGTGGGGTACTGTACGTTTTTTTTTATGTGTTCCTCCTCTTCCAGGATATTTCACACGCTTTTTGCAACGGAACTTTTGCCGCCGTCCAGAGTGAGTTGGTCCTCGTCAAATCCACAGCTTTTTTATAAAATGCTCATCATCCTTACCTTTTCTTTTCCCTCTTCCCTTTCTCAAGTCGCCGACGACGTATATCGAATTGCACATATTCGGACGCATTTTCGCCGCTTTTTCGAATTGTACGATTTGGGCTTCGCTTGTTGCCCCCATGATTGATTAACACAAGACGATACGCAACCGAGCACATGATATACTTTATTCGTGGCCTTTCTAAACCCAAGAATTAAATTCGAAGCAAACTCGAAATCTTGCATCCGAACAATAATCTAATTTTTAACGAAATAAATAATACCGGTGGTCCAGAGCTCGTCTGAAATTGACACCGCCTTTAATAGTATAAAATTAATGAAACCCGTTGGCGAGAGAGAGAGAGAGAGAGAGAGAGAGAGAGAGAGAGAGAGCAAAGCTGGGGTGTGAAGCAAACTGTCTCCGTCTGAGCAAACCACCCCGACCAGCACGCAGCTACCGTTTCACGTCGACATCGGGCACCGCCGCACCGACCACCGATAGATACGAATGCAGTGGCAGGACAGGAGCACTTGGTGTCAATCAATTATGACAAAAAAAAAATCCATCTCAAAATAATAATAGCTGGGCTACTCATCATGTTTAGTTTTTTTTTTTAAAAAAATTTATATAAATTTTAGTAAAACTAAAACAACCTATTTTGTAGAAAAAAAATCGCGGAAAATGGGGAGAATACCCGCATTGCAATGGGATTTCAAGTTGAAAACGCATTGCAAACCAGAGGAATCTGCATCGTCGAAGCAACCGGACAGGACTCGGCAAAATGAGACGTCGGCACAGCGACAGCAAGCTCTCGCGGACGGCACACAGCATGTCGGCGAAGAAGCGCTCGATCGGCGGCACGCGCATGGGGCAGCAGGGGCGACACACCTACGAGTACTCATGCACGGCCGCGTGGCCTGTCGCCTGCCGCCGGCGACAGCTCTGAAGCCTGCCGCCGGAATCGCGCGGTCTGCTGCCCGGCGCCCGGCATCAACACCTGCGTGCTCTGCTCGGTTTCGTTCCAAATCTTTCCTTCGTCCCTGGTATGCAATTCAAACAAGGACAAGGTACGTGGCACCTGCTGGCAGCGTCCCGCCCGTTTTAGCTGCTGCCCCCGACGGGTGGGGACTGATCGAGTATTGCTCCCTCCGTCCCAAAATAGTTGTTATTCTCGATTCCCGAGAAGTCAGCTTTTTTCAGCTTTAACTAATTTTATATTAAAAAGTATTCATATCGAACGTACACAACTAATATCATTGGAAAGATCTTTAAATCTATTTTTTAACAAATTTATTTAGAAATAAAAATATTACATATATTTTTTATAAATCTAGTCAAAATTAAGAAAGTTTGATCCGTACGTTTTTCATAAGGAGGGAGTACGCGGCAGACGGGCTTTGCATGCCGTCCTTGTCAGTGGGTGTGGAACACGTGTCCATGGTGCACGTTTCTTGTGTGCACTGCCGGACCCCGGTTTCCACTACCCACCCATACTCTGCTGCGACACGATAGCAGCAGCAGCTGGCCCAACTTGGCATGTGTTGACAATGCGTCCGCCGTCCGTGACTCGGACGGAACATGAACGGGGGCAAACTTGTTTCTGCTTTTAACTTATTTTTTTCTTAGAATAATATTTTTCTTATAATAATTTGGCTGAAGAAGTCGCAGCTAAAATCAGCTCTCACCCGGTTTTTAGCCGTAAAAAAATATACTAGTATTTCTTTGCTATAGATTCATTCAAACATAAAGATATTTATTGCTAACTCCATGGGAAATGAGAATTGTATCTAAGTTGTATCTTGTTGTGCTTGTAAGGCGAGCTCCTGGGGCCTTCTTCTACCTGGATGCAATGCAATGCAACGATAAGCCATCATGCTCACAAGTATTCCAGCCAACTACCGGCATTATTATTTGATGTGGATGGATCGGATGCGATGCGCGGGGCATACCCGCCGCGCCGGCCGGGGCCCATATCGTCGTCGCCTAACCTAATCCCCAACCGATGGACGTGTGATGTGCAATGAACCACTCATTAGCTGCTCAACTCAGTGTCACTAGACCATAACAGCTGAAGCTTAACTTGTGGCTGCCGCCGATGGAAGGGGAGGGAGGTGGATCATGCACGCATGCGTTTTTCTTTTTTCTTTTTTATTTTGGGAAGGCCCATGCGTGCGTGCGTGATCGCAGCATTTGGGTTGATGGGCCATGGATAGCTGGCGGAGCGGTGCATGGGCCGGCCCAGCAAATTGTTGAGTCCAACCGCCCACGCCGCCATCGGTTAGGCTCAGCCCAACCCAAACGCTCTTTGATTTCGCTTTTGTCAATATTTTTGTAGTGTACTAGTAGGCACGAAATTTGGCCCAAGGCATTTGGTCGACCACTTTGTAGTGTAGGTACTACTGACACCACTGCAGTAGGCATTCAAATTTGATCACAAATAATGTGTTGACATTCAAATTTAGCTATAGGGTCCTGAATCGTTGATGAGATTTCAGTGTTGATAGCCAATATTGACAGTTCGTTGGCCTTAGGATAGGACGGACAATCTCGTTTGAGCAAATATGCAGGCATATATTCCTGTTGCCCAAAACCCCTTCCAGAAGCCGCCAGCAAAAGCCCCAAAGCCCGCCCGGAGAAGCAGCATCGGCCATGGAGAAGGAGACCAAGCCGGCACCCGATGCCGCGGCCACGCACCTCGCCGCGCTCCGCTGCGCCAGGGCGTCGCTGCTCCTCGCCTCCCTCCGCCGGCCCCGCGCGCCGGCTCCGGCGCGGGATCGCCGCCGGACCTCCTCCTCCCCCTCCCCCTCTTCCTCCTCGGCTGCCGTAGCGGTAACCCCCTTGTCCTCCCCTGCTCTCGCCTCGTTTTGGCCCCCAGCACGTTCTCAGAATGATCGTGCACGAGCTTTGCACTGCAGGAGGTCGCGCGGCTCCGGTCCGAGGGGCTCCTCCGGCGCGCAGAGATCGCGGCGGCGCGGCGCGAGGCCGCGGCCCACGCGCGGGTCGCCGGCTCCGAGCTGCTCCTCGTCCTCGCTGTGGCGCCCGCCGTCCTGCTGCTCCTCCTCCTCCTCGGGCTCCTCTGAGCCGGGCGGCGGCGGGGGAGTCCGAAGGCTCCTCTCCACTCCGTGCTCCCGTGAGTTGCTTCCGGTGCCTGTGATCATGGCGTTCGACCGAGTTCAGTTTTGGTGGTGAGGGTTTTGGAGTGCACTGTCTGGGTGTTCGATCAAATGCCTGTTTGAACTTGGTCGCGAGTAGATAAACCACAGATTTTGACCCTTCCTGGTTGCATTGCTCCGTCCACAAATGAAACGACCCACTGATGACAATATAATGTGGTTTGGGTTTCTCATGTTTGGTGATTTCATTTCATTTCAATTTGATTTGTTTTGATTTGATTCCAGTGCTTGTCGCCAACAGAAAGTTGTGCGTTCTGGCCTCTAGGAGGTGTTGCATGTTTCGTCGATGCACATTGGTGATGCGGTGCTTTCTGAGAATGGGATGATGCAGCCAAATACATTTGCCATGAATTGCAATTGCTCTGAAGTAGATTCTGCCTGCCTGCTCTATCTGAATTACTGAATTTGTGGCGATTTTTGTGTTGCGACTCCTGTCTGCTCTATCTGAACTACTGAGTATAAGGTCCTTTCCAACCTTGTTGCTGCTTCCCAGGAGACTTCGAATTAGTATGGCAAGTGTTTCTTCTCTCTTAAATGAGTTCAGGTTTGTTCCTCCTGATGCTCAATGTAAACCATGTGACGGCAGGTACTAGTCATCATGACTGAAGATTCATCACGCTGTTAGCGAAAACAAATTAAAACCGTACAGGTACCCGTGCTGTCACACTGCCGGTGTGGTTTCAATCTTTGCCGGTGTGGTATCATAGCATGCGTACAGCATTGGCAAGCCGGCAAATATGCTTCGCCGTTTTTAGTGGGGGTGAAATCCTCCGCTTCGGGGTTACTAGGCCTGGATGGTACGCTTCGCCGCATCTATTTTTTAATTTCGTGAACAGTGACGTGAACAGTAACAGAAGAGATGAATAGTGTCTAGGAAGTATTTAATTTTTTGGGTGAGCAGTGTTTTTACTCCGGATGAACAGTGTTTCTGACAAATAAACAGTATACATCACTGTCGATACAGTGTTTTTGTACTGTCACTACAGTACCGCACTGTAGCCAAGCCAGGGGGAGGCGTGGGCACGGCGGTTGATCGCCATTTTATTCGTTCGTTAAAGAGAAGTTTATATATATATATATATATATATATATATATATATATATATATATATATATATATATATACACTAATAAAACGGGAAGTTTTCTGGCTTGTTTTTTCGTCCAACCTTCCTAATCCTAACTACCTGTGCTCGTACGCTGTCCGTGTAAACAATGAAAAGAAAAGGAATCACAAGAGTCCAATCAAAAAGAAATCCTAATAGGCGGCGCAGGTTTGGGTCCGGCAGCAGATTGGTCGGGCCGTGCGCCTGCGCCTGTGGGTGGGGTGATGTGGTGGGCCAAGGCACCTATGGGCCAGGTCTGTTTGACACTGGTGGATCATGTACGGCAACTTGCAGCTATGGGCCAGGTCTGGTGCACGAGATAAAGGCTAATTGCTACTCTAATAGGCTATGTTTAAATTTAAATAAAATAAGTAATTAGTTCGGTTTAGTTTTGTCAGCCCAGTTGATAATAGTACCACATGGTAAAGTGAGAGAGGACAACCAGGTGAGATGCAAATAAAATAAGAGGCATTATACTAATAAAACTCATATCTTCGTTGGCTTTTTTTGACAAAGAGATATTGATACACAAGTCAAACACGTATAATAATTACTTTTTTTTAGATTGGTTACAAAACCAATTAAGTTACGAAAAAAATTATTTTGACACTTGACACTTTAGCTGCAACAGTCACATACTCTTCCGTTGCAACGCCCCCCGCACGTTGTTGAGTATATGGACCGGTCACGGTTCGAATACCAATATCAGCGAATAATAATCACGGAACGAAACAAATAACACCGATAAACCTTCCAGAGTCCAGCTTGTGCCCGGACGTGATGACTTCTGATTTTGTTTAAAGAATTTTTACTATGGGTCGGAAATGGTGCATGAGGTAAGGGTCAATTGCTATCTTAATGGGCTATGTTTAAATCTAAATAAACATATACTTAATTCGGTTTAGTTTTATATGCCCGGTTGATAATAGTATCATATGGTAAAGTAAAAAAGAGCAACTAGGTGAGATATAAATAAAATAAGAGACATTCTGCTAATAAAATAAAAGTCATATGTTCCTAGGTTTGTTTGGCAAACATGATACTCAAGTCAAACAAGTATAACAATTACTTTTTTTAATAATTGGTTATGAAACCAATTGAGTAACGAAAATTTATTTTAAAACTCTCCAATTGTAACAGTCACGTACTCTATTATCAACCGGGCATATAAAACTAAACCGAATTAAGTATATATTTATTTAGATTTAAACATAGCCCATTAAAATAGCAATTGACCCTTACCTCATGCATCATTTCCGACCCATAGTAAAAATTCTTTCGGAGTAGACAAACAAAAAAAACAAAATCAGAAGTCATCACGTGCGGGCACAAGCTGGACTCTGAAACATGTGGGGGTTTATCGGTGTTATTTGTTTCGTTCCGTGATTATTATTCGCTGATATTGGTATTCGAACCGTGACCGGTCCATATACTCAACAACGTGCGGGGGGGCGTTGCAACGGAAGAGTATGTGACTGTTGCAGCTGAAGTGTCAAGTGTCAAAATAATTTTTTTCGTAACTCAATTGGTTTTGTAACCAATCTAAAAAAAGTAATTATTATACGTGTTTGACTTGTGTATCAATATCGCTTTGTCAAAAAAAGCCAACGAAGATATGAGTTTTATTAGTATAATGCCTCTTATTTTATTTGCATCTCACCTGGTTGTCCTCTCTCACTTTACCATGTGGTACTATTATCAACTGGGCTGACAAAACTAAACCGAACTAATTACTTATTTTATTTAAATTTAAACATAGCCTATTAGAGTAGCAATTAGCCTTTATCTCGTGCACCAGACCTGGCCCATAGCTGCAAGTTGCCGTACATGATCCACCAGTGTCAAACAGACCTGGCCCATAGGTGCCTTGGCCCACCACATCACCCCACCCACAGGCGCAGGCGCACGGCCCGACCAATCTGCTGCCGGACCCAAACCTGCGCCGCCTATTAGGATTTCTTTTTGATTGGACTCTTGTGATTCCTTTTCTTTTCATTGTTTACACGGACAGCGTACGGGCACAGGTAGTTAGGATTAGAAAGGCTGGACGAAAAAACGAGCCAGAAAACTTCTCGTTTTATTAGTAGGTATAGATTTGTATGTATAGTCAACCATATATTGCTAATTATCTATTATATAGCATTATATTGCACCGGTTTGATGTATTTGTGGCAAGTCAATTTAACTGGTCCAAAACCATAGAACCAACATGGTTGATTAGTGAACTGATGGCCTCATCAATTCAATGTCCGGTTCGGTCCTAACATCTATGTGTTGAGCTGTCATGTGAAAAGGATAGCTTGCTACGCATGCGGTTCGTAAGAGCATCTTCGACGATCCCCGAATTTTCATCCTCAATAACAAAAATCTGTAATCTAAGAGATCTGAGAGCTCCAACAGTGTCCTAAACCTAACTCCAATGAGAAATTTTCTTCTCAGTCCCTTAAATCATAGCCCCCCACTCCTCAAATAAGGGGAGACACGGAGTATCTTCTCTTCTGATCCACTGTTTTTCTCATTGGGGACGAAATTTCTCTTCCTGCTAGAGGGGACAAAACACCAAACTACCCTTTGGGATTGGAGTTCTCCATTCTTGGAGATGCTGGAGGGGGCAAAACCCCAAAGTACATTTTGGGATTGGAGTTCACTGTTGGAGATGCTCTAGCTCCCGTCTTTGCAGAATGCGTGGGCGCGAGGTGGGGATGGGGCTTCAACTATGTGAATGGTCTGGGATGATTTTTGTCTTACATTTTGTTTTGAGTAAAAGAAAGGTTTGGAGAGACCCAGGCCATTCTTTCTACAAAGTTGGATTAATTTGGTACACAAATTTAGGTGGACTTAGGGCGTGTTTGGGTGCGAGAATCGGGTATCTAGTGAAGTGATTCAAAATAGAAACTTTGTCATTTTTTACTAGGAATGAAAGTCACCCAGAGAGGTGTTTCTCGGTGATTTGAGTTCAGTTTAGCAAGATCTTGTTCGATTTACAATCAGTTTCACCGATTCTCGCTCTTTTTGCTAAGAAATGTTTCTACGGAGAATGTAGGTTTGAAATGTTTCTCATAAAACCTTGCCAAACATACCCTTAGATTAACGTACCCTTACACGTTTGAATCCTTTCATTTGGAGGAGTTGAAATCTAATTAACAAATTAGGCTATTCATTTAGAACGTGACATTTCACTATTTTCAAAGTTTACATATTACCCTAAATTTATAGGGTGAGAGATGAAATTTAATTCTATAGATCACCATGATATATTTCTACTTTGTAATTTATAGTACACTCTTCAACTCGTTCTCACAAGATAAAAATACGACACATAAATATCTCTCTCTTATAGCTTATAATATATAAATATAATCTATTTATAACCATATTAAGTTAATTAATATGTGTAAATTATATATTTTTTAAAATAAATTCAATTCCAATGATTCAAACAGGACCTAAGAAATTGAGGGGGTGGGAGTGTTGAATTTAGTAAAGAAAAAAAAAATTGGTGTATTATGTAGGGGCAGACGGCAGAGATCCTCTGACTAAACTTGGTTTCATTTTTCATCAGTTAAATAATTCAACATAATTTTCTTTGGGAGCATGAATACATACCCTTGATGTGTTAATTAATCCCTCTTGATCCGATCAGAGCATTTTTTATATAAGTATGTACTTCCTCCGTCCCTATAAACATACAACTCCGTATTGCGTGTCAGATAAAGTAGTTAATGTTTAACCAAATTTCTAGTGAATAATATTCATATTTATAACTCCAAATTAACATATTATGAAAATATATTTTATAATTAATTTATTAGTGTTTATTTGACATTATAAATATTTATATTTTTTTATTTATAATTAGTTAAAGTTGGTACACTAAACATGCTACTATAGTAGAATTGCATAATAAATGGGACGGAGAGGGTACCTAGGAAATACCTATCCTCGCAGCAACCCCGATTTTTGGATGTTTCCCAAGCCCAGTAGGGCAGCAGCAGTATACCACTGACTGTCTAATTGGATGAAGTGATGAACGTAATAGCAAAGCTACAAACGCAATTCATTTAGCACAAGCACTATTCTCTAGATTCAACATGCTCAGGACTCCAAAACCGTACCTACCATCCGTTTAGCACTGATATAGTGCTATGGCATAGCATCAGAGAATACATGCACGCATGCCTGAATTTCGTTTTCTTTCAGCACTACCTATTATGCCTACAGTGAACTGCCTACGCTGAACAAACTGGGAAATAAAGGGTGCTCTTCTAACACCATACGCTCCCCCGGCTAGGCAGAGCGCTTCAAAAGGCCTCTTATGGTAGATGGTTATCATCTCCATCGCCCTAGCAGCCAAGCTACAACTTCTACCCCGAGAGCTAGCACTCATATCACTTGCAACAGAAGGAACACTACTGCTAATACCACCAACCAACCTTTTCCTTATTTGTCTAGGCCCAACATCATCCTGAGCTCTTCGACGCGCATCTCCTTCTCATCCTTGCCTCCCTTCTTCCCGAATGCGCTGCTGATCAACCGCTTCTTCCTCTCCTGCAGGGCCAGTATCCTCTCCTCGATGCTGTCCTTCACAATGAGCCTTATTACCTTCACTTCTTTCTTCTGTCCGATCCGGTGCACCCTGTCCATGGCTTGCTCCTCTACCCCAGGGTTCCACCATGGATCGAACAGGTATACAGTCGAGGCAGCTGTGAGGTTCACGCCGGCTCCCGCGGCTTTCAAGCTGGCCAGTAGCACAGTTGGGGAGTCAGGGCCACCGTGAGTGAATTCTTGGATGACCTGCAGCCTCTTCTTCGCGCTCATTGAGCCGTCGAGACGTAGTGTCTTAAAGCCTGCCTTTCTGAGGGGCGCTTCCAGCAAGATCAACATCTGCTTGAACTGAGAGAAAACAACAGACTTTGATGAAGGGTCTTCGTCCTGTGCAGCCTTCAGCAGCTTCAGCAATGCTTGAACCTTGGAGGAGAGGGCCCTGTCAGGCTCAAGGTTGCTTGATCCATCTTCATCAGGATGCTTTACCTCTGGAGCAAGGAAGAGGTCCTCCTTGGATAGGGTGTGCCTGCATATGGGACAACGGGAACTGGAGCTTTTGAGTATTTTCAGGATGCAGGTTTGGCAGTATATGTGAGTGCAGCTGGTTATGATAGTTTTAGTTGGTGGACAGAGGCAAATCGGACAGTCAAAGTCATCTCCATCGTCAACCAATGAAGCCAGTTTCTTCAGCAGCTCTGGGTTTTTAGACACATCTGCATGAAGGCATATCAAAGTGACAGATCAACACCACATCAGGCTGTAATGATCATACAAAAGGATAAGAAATTCTAAACTGTTAAAAATGACAAATTTATTCTCTCCCCCAATTTTTTGCAGCATAAAGTTCAAATCTCAAGAACACAAAGAATAGCCATTAACTCATTATACATTCAAGCACTTCTCGTTAATCAACTTAGGATTCCATTAAGCACCGATTACCTAAGCTAACCACTAGATCTCACTGGGCAACTGGTATGAACCATATAAAAGAAATATTTCATATTCCGGCCGATTGTATATGTAAGGAGTTCAAGATTCTTAATGGTCAAATTTTTATAACTCGACTATCAATACATAAAGAGTCAGGTCAATTGACAACATAAGATTAATGTTACCAGATTAATAATGAAAAATACACATTGTAGACCATATTTGTATAGAAACTGTTAGTTAACGATCGGGTCTACATTGCAGGCCATTTCAATGTCCAAAACGATTTAAATTTGTGGTAGGAGGGAGTACTAAAAGACTAAATGGACATTAACATTTTTAATTAACAATTGTTAGGCCTGATACACACAACGAATCTTCTGTAAGGATAAAGGAATGAAACTTATATTACTTATTACTGATGAAGTGATGATGTCCTTTCAAAATGAAAGATTCTTTTCTCCAGAGAGCAGATCTGTTATTTAACTTGGCTGAGCTGACAGCATAATGACAAATTCCTAAGCAATGTGGTGTCTTGGAACAAGAGTAATACGGCAATATATGTCTCTTATAGGAAACAATTTGAAGGCGCATGCTTAGTGACCATGCAATGATCTAACCCCTCTTTGAAGAATGAGAGGATATTGCAAAGTGCAGTAAGATACGGCCAATAGTGGTGAATAAAACGAGTTTCTTTCCTTCTCAAATATAATTCCCTGTCACTTCATACACACTAACCATCAACTCCAAAGTGGGATATAATCTTAACCAAATTAAGCATAAAACCAATTACTATCATTTGTTAAGCTTGAATGGATAAAGTAATACTACTTGCCATTGGGTTCTAAAAATAAAATAAGATAGAACTCCTTTTCCTCAAATAAAATAAGATAAAACTCATGAACAAAAAGCTGCCGATTTGTTGTGAGAGGAAAAATACTGTTTCATGGCTGAAAAAGAAGTGCTGATAAGCACAAGCGAACACGTAAGTGCCTGGCATTATATTTTTTAAGTAACAAGTCCATCCATTTTGAGTTAGTACATTTCAACTATCAAGTTGGGCATATGAAAAGCTCGCTATGGCCATACAATATCATGGTAAAAAAAGTCAGAACTAAAACAAAGGGGGGGAAAGGTGTACCTTCAATAGAGTTTGCAGGAAACCATGCTTTCATGTCTAAAGGACACAATGCAACATCATCACAGAGCTGGCGGAGCCTCAGAATGAAATAAAGCACAGTTGAGTAATGACTCAAAATTGAATCTCTGTCACCAAATTCCTGCATTTTGTTTCTCCCTTCCTGTTCCATCCGATCATAGTATTCACGCTCCTCTGTAGAAAGATCAATATAACATGCTAAAACGGTTTTGGAAGGAAGGTCAACCATGCCCTTCGTTCCAATGTCTATCTCTTTGATTCTGCGCAGTGAAATAGCGCCTAGGAGGTTCTGGAATAAGCAGACAAAAGAAATTCAAGATTTGTGAGTGAAAGATAAGCAATTTTCTAGATCACTGTGAAAGTGCATAAACACCAACAGCATACACAGACTGCAGGACCTCCTACCCATAAAATAGAATGTGGAGTTACACAGCACCGATAAGTAGACAATAAGACAACTGTGCTATCTGGTTTGCAAATCAGAGCTTTTTACCATTCAAGAGCATTTGATGCAGCCACTCATAATTTCTAGTTCCTAGATCTTAACAGTTGTGCAACGATAAAGATGATCTATTCAGTGAAAATTAAGAGCAAAGGAAAATTCAAGTTAACTTACTTGCAACCGTGACAACCCAGTCTTATTCCCTTTCTCTAAGGGTTGCTGGATCAAGTTCTGCCAGTAGCTCTTGATTGAGAAAGGCTGGAATCTCAAAAATGCCATAAGGGGGTATAAATCAAACGAGCTGTTCTGAATGGGTGTCCCAGTGACCACCCACCGCCTCTCTGCATTCAAAGCAATGACCGCCTTCGTCTGCCGTGCTGCAGAGTTCTTGATCACATGCGCTTCATCCAGAATCACACGAAACCACTCGATATCCTTCACTGGTGAGTCCTCCTGCCCAAATTCTGTCCCCAAGATACTGTAAGTGGTAAGAACGAGATCATACTTCAACAGCTCCTTCTTATCTCTCGTCCGCTCACCATGGTACATGTAAACTTTCAGGCTGCCTGCTTTTATGTGCTCCTCCAGCTGTGTCACCCAAGATGAGAACACGGACGGTGGACACACAACAAGCGTGGTCCGCGATCCCTCCCCTGCGTCCTCGACCTTCCTCCTCTTGCCCCCTTTAGCCTTCTTCACACCCACATTGCGAGCTTTAGTCCTTCCAATCAATGACAAGAGGGTAAGCGTCTTCCCTAACCCCATATCATCAGCGAAAATCCCGCCCTTCAGTGGCGGCGGCCGTTTCTCTGTCTTCTGAGTGGTAAGCACGTTCTCGAATCGCCCATCCTCACATTCTTGCCAAAAGGGCGGCAGGTCGGCGGACTCCTCCCGGTGCACCATCCACCCCAGCGCCTCCTTCTGGTGGGCGAAGAGCTCGGATAGCACGACATCCCCGGGCGGGTCCATGGGCTGAACCTGGTTCTTCCCTTCCTTCTTCCCCACAAGCGAGAAGAGCTTATCGACGTCCCGGTCGTGCTCGCGTTCGCCTTTCTTGGTCCGCTCCATGACCGCGGCGGCCTGGGAGAGGGCGAACTCGGGGTGGTCGGCGTGGATGAGATCGAGGCCGGCCTCGTGGAGCGCGGCCTCGACGACGGCGGCGGCGGCGGGGCGCGCGAAGAGGTGGACCTGGCAGGGAAGGTTGTAGGCGTTGGGGTTTATCTTGGAGCCCGACCGGGGCACGATGCCGTGCGCCGCGGCGAGGAGGTGGGAGTCGAGGAGCGGCGCGAGCACCGCCGCGAGGGTGCCCGGGAGGTGGCCGACCTGGACGTTGCGGGCGTTGAAGACGGCGATGGCGTTGCCGTCGTACCGGTTGAGCGGGTCGCGGACCAGCCCGACGGTCTCTCGGCCGGCGACCTTGCCGTGGTAGTGGCGCATGCCGACGATCTTGGAGATGAGGAAGCCCAGGAGGTAGGGCTCCTCGTCGTCGTCACCGGTGGCGGCGCGGGAGGAGGAGGAGGAGGAGGCCGCCATGGTCGGTGACAGTGGGGGCTGCAGTGGGACGGAACGGGGGAGAGGAGGGTTTGGGATTGGGGGTTTGAATAGGCGCCGCCGCGGCGGAAACGAAAGCCGGAAGGGAACGAACTAGGGGAGGGCGGTTTGCCTCCTCTCAAGATTGGGGAATTTTTACTGCTTTCATTCCATCTTCTAATAACCGTTGGCGAACAAGGATTACAAAAGTTTCATATTGGAGATCTTTTTGGCTGCTTTTGTTAATTGTCACAGTCGGCTAATTATACCCAGCTTCAGTGACCTGATGACGTATCATGTGCTCCCGACTATAAACCTTTCTAATTTTATCTCCCCCTGCGCAAAAATTTCAATTTACTAAAAAATGAGTAAGCTTTGGCAACCATTTGGTTCACTACCAAAGTTTGCTAACATGCCATATTTGGTTAGCTAATTAACAATATGTTAGCTTAACTTTTGGCAGCTTTATATGCCAAAATCTTTGGCAAAAGCGCAAATCCTGGTATGTATTTCGACCTCTCGAGGCCTGTTCAGCCCAGACCTAGTTGTTTTGTCTTTGGGCCCAAACGCACCGAAACGAAAATATAGCCCAATTGTGGAAAACCAAACTTCAGACCAACTGGAGTCCAAGTTACCCTTCTCCACGTCATCTGTGGGTCCATCCATGAACTGTTCAGTGCTGAGACTTGACGGGACATGAGCAAGAAAGAGATGTATGTACGAGCACGAGAATGAGACCACTAGCAGGCAGGCACACGGCAACGCAGACTTGTTTGTTGCGTTTCATCTGTGATCCGTTCCAGAGTCGCGGCATGGCGGAGGCGCTGATGCCGTTGCCACTGTTGCTCTTCGTCGCCGCCGCCGCCGCCGTCGTCGCGTGCGCGCCTGCCACGGCAGCAACAGCGGCACGCAGTCGCGGCAGCACCTCCAGCTACAGCCGTCTCTTCGCGTTCGGCGACTCGCTCACGGACACGGGCAACTTCATCCGCTACTCCACGGCGCCGGGCTCCGTCGCGCACTTGCCCTACGGCGAGACCTTCTTCCGCTGCCCCACCGGCCGCTGGTCCGACGGCCGCCTCATCGTCGACTTCATCGGTAAGCACGTTCGAGTGCCGCCGATGATCGTTGCATGCCACTGCTCACTGCCCGCTGACTGCTCTGTGTGCGTAGCAGGGTTTTTTTTACCGACGGAATACCGCGGTAACCGGCCGGTTACCGGTCATACCGGTACCGGCCGGTTTGAAAAAACCAAAATTTCAAATTTAAAATCGGAGGAAAAAATGGTAAAAAAATTCCTAAAAATACTTCATGATTTATAGATTCCAATGGTGTCAAATTTTTTCAAATTTGACTACATTTAGAATTTTTTTCGAAGTCCCGAAGTAAAAAAAAAGGCCCATTAAGGCCCGTTAGGCCCATTAGGCCCAAACGGGCACAAAACGGCACCCTGGGTCACGGGGGTAACCGGATTTCGGTCGATATAAAAAACCCTGGCCGGCCCGTTAAGGCCCATTAAATCATGAAGGTCGAAAAATATACTAAACGCACACAAATTTGAAAAACTTTGACATCATTGGATTCTATAAATCATGAACTATTTTTAGAAATTTTTTCAGCATTTTTTTTAAAAAAATAAATCTGAAATTTGAAAATGCGACCGGTTACCACCAAACCGGTCGGTAACCGCTCAAACCGGCCGGTATACCGGTCCGGAACCGATTGAACTGGGGTTCAAACTCAAAATTTGAATTCGACCGGTTTCTACCGGTAACCGGTCAAACCGGACCGGTATACCGGTACCGCCGGCCGGCGGTTACCGGCTACCGGTCGGTAAAAATAACCCTGGTGCGCAGTGGAGCGGCTGGGGTTGCCGCGCTGGCCGCCGTACCTGGAGGGGAAGAGCTAGGAGGACTTCCGGCACGACGCCAACTTCGCGGTGGCAAGCGCCACAGCGCTGAGCAGGCGGTTCTTCGAGAGGAAGCACCTCGACGTCGACCAGATCACGCCCTACTCCCTCGGCGTGCAGATCCGCTGGTTCAAGAAGGTGCTCGCCATGCTCGCCTCCACTGACCTCGGTACCACATCATGATCATCCTATCGCTAATTCGCTATAAGCTTCAGTCTTCCTTTGGTTCCATATGTCAGTATGTTATTACTGTCAAATTGATTAAAGATTATCCATTTAATATCCCGCGTTTGCTCGGTTCTTATGTTAGTACTCTGTCCGTCTAAAAAAGAGTGTCGTTTTATAATTTCAGATATTTTATTTGACCATCCATTGTATTCCAAAAAAAATTATAAATGTTATTTATCTTGATATGACTTAGTTTGTCACTTGAGATACTTCAATAATGATTTATTTATTTTAATTTACATACAATTTTTTAATAAAATAAACAGTCAAAGATGTCCAAAAGTCAAAACCACAAAAAAAAATTGAACAAAGGAGTACAGTATGTCAGTATGTCACTATCAAATTGACTAAAGATTAATGTGTGGATGGCACGAACCATGGCACCATGCGTATCCAACACGACAGCGCATGCGCTGATGCGTGGCTCCAATGGCAGGAAGTTTGCGGTGGTTGCGTGGCATCCTGGGTCTCCTTTGTCTGGATGGCATTTGGATGGTGCAATTTTGAACAAAAGATAATATTTCTTTTTGCGAACAAAAGATAATACAATAAGGATATTTCATAATCACATTAGTTCTTTCAGGTCAGGCACCAACCAAACACATTTCTTTACATTTGCCTATCCTGATAAATATCATTAATTTTTCAGACAACTCTAGGACAATACTCTTTGGTAGGCAAGTTATCTAGGTCTCAACCAAACGAGCTTACATACTTAGTTAACTCTAACAAAAATATTCTATTTTTTTGTCAGAAAGCAAATAGAAAGAGAAGCGCAAAACATAAGTAGTAGTCGTTTTCATCCGTGGTACATATAACATACTCCATCCGCCAACCCCCCCCCCCCCCCCCCCCCCCCTCACATAAACAACTATAGCATTTGTGACAGCCAAACTAGCTCAAAAACTGATCAAATTTTTAATAAAAAATTTAAATTGATGTATCTAAATAAAGTTATTATGAAAGTATATTTTATAATTAATTTATGATATTTATTTGTATCATAAATGTTATCAATTTTTTCATATAACTTTTGTTAAACTTTAAATCAGTTGATTTCTGAAAAAAAAAACTTCTAGGATGGAGATAGTATATATTAAGCACCATCTCTCCTCTGTCTTTTTTTATCAAGTAAAAAAAGAGATTTCTGAGAAACTTGGTCCCATCTAAAACAACCAACCAGTAATTAAGAAATTAAAATAACAACTGAACTACTCACTCCATTCTAATTAATGAGATGCAAGGTAGTCTTCTGCCAAGCTCCTTACTCTGCCTAAAAATTGTTTATATACCTTTATATTTTTCAGTATGGATGGAAAGAGTATCTATTACATCTCCTGATATATTGATTCTTGCGTAGATATAGTTCTTATAAAATAGACCATTTTCTCATCTTCTTCCTCCATTCTCTCTATGTTTCTGTTAATTGCAATTTCATATTATTATTTTTCTGAGATAATTGATGATTTTATAAAAATAACTAGCTTGTGGGTTAAGATTGCCCTTAATAACGCCTTTTGTGGAACATATTGATTAGAAGTCATGCACTGATGCACAAATTGACATATATGCACATCCAAGATGATAACATTACAAAATCACACTTGCATACTTAGGGGGTGTTTAGATTGTCCATTTTGTAAAATAATTTACTGTAGCAACATGATAACTTTTGCAATTAGTGTCCAATCAGGGTCCAAGTAGGCTCAAAAGTTTCGTCTCACAACATTTTGCAAAGCTGTCAAATTAGTTTTAGTTTTTGTCAACATTTAATACTTCATGCATGTATCTAAATATTGATGTGATGGAACTTTTGGTATTTGGTGGTGAATTTAAACAGGGTGATTAACTATGACACTCGCGATGGCCACCATCAATTCAGCATGCCTGGGTGTATTTTTTCTTGCCATTAAAGGCATGTGCCCCGTGCATGTAAGTCGGTCCCGTTTGGTTCCCTTGTGATTAATTTTAAGAACCCAGATAAAAAATTCTTGGAATTCAAGAATCTCGTCCAAGTTCTAACACACAAGCATGGAATCCAAAAAAACATCAAAGATTGTTTTTATCTAGAATCCAAATGGAACATACTCCCTCTGCACCTATATTACTTGTCGTTTTGGACAACGGCACGGTCTCAAAACCATAACTTTGACTTCATATTTCTATAAGAATATTTATTTCTAGAGTCCAAATGGAACATACTCCTCCATATTGGTAAAAGATGACGTTTTAGAAAAGATCTTGGTCAAACATTGAGAATATAAATCATGAATAATTTTTAAACAATTAAGTTTGAAAATATGAAAACTATATAAATAGATTTGTCTTCAAATATATTTTCGTAAAAATATACATATATCATTTTTTACTAAATATTTTTATAGAAATATGAAGTTAAAGTCATACGTTGAAGATCGTATCATTGTCATAAATATCATCTTTTACCAATACGAAAGAAAACCCTCTGCACGCTCACGTGGTGGATACAGCAGATTCGGATCTCAGTGTGGGTGTGTATATATATATGAAACAGGGTCTCCGCGACTACGGCTTACCAACACTCTACGGGATCTCCGCGACTATGGCTTACTACCACACCCTCTCCCCCCCGTTCGGAGAAGATGGCTTGGGGAGCTCGGGCACACACTGGCTCCGATACCAGATCGACACACAGGTGGTCAGGTCTAGGTAGGATAAGGAGGGTATGTCCGGGAAGGTGGAGTAATGGTGGAGTTTTTTGGTTTTTTCAGGAGTTTATATGCAATGCAGGGAAGCAAGTGATAATGCAACAGTAATTTAAATAAGTAAAATAAAGAACATAAATAAGAACAACAGATAAATAATAAGTAAATAAACTAGATAAAGAACATAAATAAGGATGCAATGCAGAACAACACGAACAATGGATAAGTATAAATATTTTTTTGATTTTTAATCATATATTCATCATAACAAGAACACACATATGATAAATGAAGAACGTGCTTAATAAAACATAGTCTTGGATTATATTAGGTACCTTGATAGTCAGAAGGTGAATCCTCCTGAGTAGTACACCAGGCCCTTGATACACACGTAGTAGTACAAACTTGATTACAAACTCTCACTGGACTCTTACAAACTCTCACACATAGACTCAGATATGAGTCTTTTATTTAGGATACAATACTGGATACAATATTATGGTGGATGGTGGAAGTGATGTGTGATCCTCGTCGTTCGAGCGATCGACGGATGAGTGAACCTCGAGAGCGTGCTCGAATGATCGTTGAGGTGGTGGTTCAAGCGATGCCCTTCCCTTGCCTCTTCTTCTCTTTATATAGGGATGGCAAAGGTATAGTGGAGCCCCTTCTTCATGATGATATTTTTGACTTGTAGTTGTATATGATGATACTTTTGACTTGTAATTGCATTATTGGAGAATCTTTATAATTATTTCTTTGACTTCACCAAGGTGATGATGAAGCATCTTCATGATGTTTCTTTTGTCCATTCATAAATATTATGATGGCTCTTTTTGACTAGCAAAAAGATCTTCATGATGTACCTTTAGACTTTGATAAAGATGCCCTTATCTTGAATAGTGAGGAATCCATATCTTGAAGATAACCTTATCTTCAATAGTGAGGAATCCTTATCTTATCTTCAATAGTCAGATATCCCTTCCTGAGACTCTTCTTCTTGCTTTAATGGTGAGAAGTAATTTGGTACTGCTTGGCTGTATTGCACTATATCTTCATTGCTGTCTTGAGTAGGAGATTTAATTTGTAGTGGTTGAGGAGCATCATCCAACATTTTAAACATCTTCTCATAAACAAGCAATTTTAGATCAGCTTGAGACAAGTTTGGTTGATTTATCAATACTTCTCTGGTGATGTCTTCCTTTAGTTGAGCCACATTAGATTTCTTACTTGTCAATTGGTATCTTCTCTTGTCAATGATGGCTTTAGTGTTGAATTTATCCCACCATCTTGCATAATACTTTCTTCTGAGAGTTGCTGGGAATTGAGTTTTATGAACCTCAAATTTCCACTTAACAATCCAAGGTAATGATGTATCCGCGTAGAATTGCATAAGTATAAAAGGGTAGTCCTTCAAGTCTTTCTTGGATTCTTGGGTGATCAATTTGATAATTTCTTCTGGGAGTATTTCTGGAATTGCACCAGCTTTAAGCCACCAATTATTGAAGAACCATAGTGGTATTTCACCACATCCTTCCTTGAAGCGGACAAACCATGAGTGCTTCTTCTGAAGATTTTGTACAAGTAGTACTCTTTCCCATGCCTTTTGATAGTCCTAATAATTGTATTTTTTATTGAGGCATGTGGCAGAATATAAAGTTTTAGCCACATAGGGATTGGAAGCCCTGTCCCAATCTTCCAGATGAATAACCTTCTGGATTAATAACTTTGTAAATCCCAATTCATCTCCATTTTTTGTGTGGAATATTTGTGCACTTTGTGTTTCGCACAATATTGCTTCATAATAATTTTGATCTTTACCTGAATACTCAGGTATGAAATAATAATCTTTGGGGAGATATTTTCCTAATATTTTTTGAAGATCAAGATCTGAATCATTGAATTCCAGTGGCAGTATTATTTCCTCTGCATTCTGAATATATTGAGACGCATTTCCATATTTTTCTTGCGTCATGGGGCTTTTAAATATTTTTCCTTGATAAGATTGTTTGGAGGGAGAGCTCTCATTGAGTCTTGCCTTGAATGATAATTCTCTTTTGATTGACATATTCCTGTAAGAATTCACGGGATAGAAAATCAGGGAGTGAATTTACTTCCCCCTTTATGTGCTCAATATCAAAGTCAAAACATGATAATATTGATTGCCATCTGGCAAATATCTGTTTGGAGACTAAATTCTCCACATCTTTCTGGAGAACATCTTTTGCAGCCTTGCAATCTATTCTCAACAAGAATTTTTGATTGAGAAGTTCTCCTTGAAATTTTGAGACAACCTTTACAATTGCCAATATCTCTTTTTTTATAGTAAAATAATTTTTCTGAGCATCATTCCAGGTTCCCGAGGTAAACCTGACAAGCTGCTCTTTAGAATCCTGCTCTTTAGAATCCTTTCTTTGTTTTAGGATTCCTCCGTAACCATAATCCGAGGCATCTATTTCAATAATTTTGAATGCGTCATGATCTAGTATATTTAAGCAAGGCAACCTTTTCACTTTGCTCTTAATCTGTTTTACTGCCTAAGTATGTTTTATGGTCCAGGCAGGAGGATTTTTCTTTAACCTTTCGGTTAAAATCCTTCTATCTTTTGCCAGTGCTTCATAGAAATCTGAGACATAATTCAAACAACCTAGAAATCTTTGCAGTTGTTTCTTATCTTTAATCTCATCAGGAAATTTATCAGCAAATTCAATGACTCGGGTAATAGGCAAAACCTGGTCATGTTGTATCTTGTATCCAAGAAATTATATATTGGTTTGGAAAAGTTTCATTTTTCGTGCAGATACCACAAGACCATTTTGGATTATAATTTTGTGGAAAGTGTTTAGATGCTTCCAATGCCGATCAATATTTTGTGAGAAGATCAAAACATCGTCTATATAGACTATAATGAAAGAAGTATATGGCAGGAAGATCTCATTCATTATTTTTTGAAATTCAGATGGAGCATTTTTTAATCCAAAAGGGATCACGTTCCATTCATAATGGCCAAATGGGGTTGTAAAAGCAGTTTTATATCTATCTTCTTCTCTTATTTGAATTTGCCAAAATCCAGATTTCATATCAAATTTGGAATATATTTGTGATCCTTGAATTCTTCGGATCAAATCATGTTTATAAGGGATTGGATACCTTATCCATTGCAAAGCTTTGTTAAGAGGCTTATAATTGATCACTAACCTAGGAACACCTCTCTCTTTTTTAGCAGCATTTTCTACATAGAAAGCTGCGCAACTCCAAGGCGAGGAGCTTTTCCTTATTAAACCCTTCTTTAGAAGTTCATTAATTTCAGATTTGCAAATTTCCAAAAGTCTACTATTCATTTGGATGGGCCTTGCCTTGGTAGGGATCTTTTCCTCACTAAAATTAGATACATATGGGAGAGCAACAACATGTTTCTTCCTATGCCAAAAGGCAGAGGGAAGATCAGAGCATATTTCCTTAATAAATTTTTCTTCTAAGGATTTTATTTTGATTTTGAAATTTGGATCTTCAAGGATTTTGTCTATTTTTGTCTTTTTAATTTCGATGGCTACCTCATTGATAAATTGTTCTTTGTGATAGATCACTTCTTTTAAATGATTTAATAAAGTTTCTTCAGGCTGAGAAGTGAACATCAACTCAACCTTTTTGCCTTTAATGCTAAATTGGATACTTTGTTTAGTCACAAGAAAAGGACGTATTAACAATAAAAATGGAGTTCCTAAAATTACTCCTTGATTGAGGTTTTTGATTAGTAAAAATGATGTTTTTAGGCATACTCCAGAAATGCAAACATGGACTTCAGGAATTTTGTGGCTTACTTGAAGTAGATTGCCATTGGCAGCATGGACCTTATGAGAAGATTTTTCAAAATATCTGAATGGAACAATTGCTTCTCTGATGCAGTTTACATCTGCGCCTAAATCTATCAAAGTTCTATACTTGAAGTTGAATCCATCATGGAATTTATATAAAATCTCAGCATACCATTTTTGCTTGAAATATCTTTCTATGGAACCAACTAGTTCCTCTTTCTGGGCTTCATTATCGTCTTTGGAATCTTGGAGTTCGATAATTTTTACCTTTCTTTTAAGGCTTATTAATTCTTCTTTTACAGGATTGTATTCTTTCGAGAGTGCTTCGAGATCTAGTTGCTTTTTTTTTTCTTCAAATCTTCAACCCTATTGAAGACCTCGTTTGTGGCATAAAATTTCTTTTGCTTGATTTCATTACTTATTTTATCTTTGTTATTTTTTACCCTTGATAGAAACTTTTCAAGGATAATCTCCTTTTCTTTTGGATTTTGCACTGTATCAAAGGTATCTAAAACAAATTGTTCTAAATCAGGGAGAACCAAGAGGTTTTCCTCTGATTTTTCTTTTTTATCTTTAGATTTTGGTTCAAGCAAAACTTTTACTTTCGGTTTATGGCAATTTAGAGTCTTATGATTGTTTTGGCCATACCCTTGGTCATTAGACTTGGGCTTTCTTTTGAAATGTTTCGAGGCATTTTGTTTGTTATATATCTTTTTATGCCTTTTCTTAAAGATAGGGTGTTTTACTTTCTTATAAACTCTTTTATGGTCTCTATTTGACCCCTTTCTTCTAGATTTAAGTGGGTCTTGGAATCCAAATTGATAGCACAACTCCCTTAATTCTCTTTGTTTTTTGAGCTGTTCCTTGATTTTTAAATCATTACATAGCTTAGCTCCAATCATTTGCAGTTTTTGGGTGATTTTACTTCTATCTAGGTTTTGATGTTTTGTACTCCCTTTTTTTAAAGTATTTCTAACGTTTTCAGGAAATAGGGGAGATGGATCAGGTATATATTTTTCTTTCCAGAAGTTCTGATTAGAATCTGGAAGGACAAATAATTTTGATAGGAACAGATCTTTACACCATCTGAAATTTGACATGGTTTTTTGTTCAGATCGACACCCAGGTGGTCAGGTCTAGGTAGGATAAGGAGGGTACGTCCGGGAAGGTGGGGTAATGGTGGAGTTTTTTGTTCAGATCGACACCCAGGTGGTCAGGTCTAGGTAGGATAAGGAGGGTATGTCCGGGAAGGTGGAGTAATGGTGGAGTAATGTAATGTAATGGTGGAGTTTTTTAGTTTTCTGGAGTTTATACGCAATGCAGGGAAGCAAGTGATAATGCAACAGTAATTTAAACAAGTAAAATAAAGAACATAAATAAGAACAATAGATAAATAAACTAGATAAAGAACATAAACAAGGATGCAATGCAGAACAACACGAACAATGGATAAGTATAAATATTTTGTTTTGGATTTTAATCATATATTCATCATAACAAGAACACACATATGATAAATGAAGAACGTGCTTAATAAAACATAGTCCTGGATTATATTAGGTACCTTGATAGTCAGAAGGTGAATCCTCCTGAGTAGTAAACCAGGCCCTTGATACACACGTAGTAGTACAAACTTGATTACAAACTCTCACTGGACTCTTACAAACTCTCACACATAGACTCAGATATGAGTATTTTATTTAGGATACAATACTGGATACAATACTATGGTGGATGGTGGAAGTGATGTGTGATCCTCGTCGTTCGAGCGATCGACGGATGAGTGAACCTCGAGAGCGTGCTCGAGTGATCGTTGAGGTGGTGGTTCAAGCGATGCCCTTCCCTTGCCTCTTCTTCTTTTTATATAGGGATGGCAAAGGTATTGTGGAGCCCCTTCTTCATGATGACATTTTTGACTTGTAGTTGTATATGATGATACTTTTGACTTGTAATTGCATTATTGGGGAATCTTTATAATTATTTCTTTGACTTCACCAAGGTGATGATGAAGCATCTTCATGATGTTTCTTTTATCCATTTATAAATATTATGATGGCTCTTTTTGACTAGCAAAAAGGTCTTCATGATGTACCTTTAGACTTTGATAGCCTTATCTTCAATAGTGAGGAATCCTTATCTTGAAGATGACCTTATCTTCAATAGTGAGGAATCCTTATCTTGTCATGACACTAGTCTTCATCTTCTTCATAGTCTATCATTGGCGCAGATTCTATACCATCAATCGCATCTGGCTGCCATATCTTTTGCCAAGACATGAACTGGCGATATTCTTTCCGTAGTTCTGTCTCCTTGCCATAATCTGATTTTATCAATCTCCCGATGAAACATCCTCGATTTTCCACGAGGGGAAAATCCACAAAATGAGGTATAATGTGATAAAACAATAGTTTGATCTCATCACATTATCATATATCAGTCGATATTACAGCCATACATCGCAATAGTTACATTATTTCATATCAACTGAGAGCACACCTATTACAAGGTTATTCTAGCGGGAGCGTATCTAGACGTCATCAGAGTTGGCGGAGTATGTCGTCGGGTGAAGGCTCCTCCTTCACGGCATCATCGGAGTTATTCTTGGCGCAGTATAGTCTTCATCTCCTGAACCAAACTTGAGCGTAGGCACGAGACCTCCTAATCCTTATTATCTCAAAGTCTCTATTAATCAGGTAATCTGCACACCACCAGATATGTGCAGGCCATGGTCAGCACCGATGAGCTTTAGTGAAAAAGAGAAAATAAAGGATCTGGCGATCCTAATATTTGGCTGTGGTTTGCATCCTAAGCGTATGCAAGGTAGTACCCAGTAGTAGATATTATAATAGTTCGTCAAATTTTAACCCATACCACCCATCCATCAACCCATCCCAATTCCATCATCTCACCCATACACCACCTCACACACACACCTCGCACTCAGTCGACAAGCCCAACTCCCTCTCGGGTCCTGCCTCAACGGCACACTGCCACTCCGGGCACACTGCCGGACAATCATCATCCAGGGGGAGAAAAGGATACCACTCACTACGCCAGTAGAAGACCACAGGAAAGGTCCATAGCCGATGAGTCGGCATATGTATCGATCGATCAACCATAACACTCTGCAGAGGTTTTACTACTCACAAGATTAGTCATCATCGATGTTGTACATACATCTAGGCAGAATTCCGGGTGCTTGCTTGCCTAGGTCGATGCCACCCTACCACTCAGCCCTGGGTAACTTCGGCCCTTACGCCGAAACGCTGAGACTGGGAGATGCAGTACCGGGCCCAATCGGTGGTACTGCGCATCTAGGACGGTTCGGGTATCCCACATCCATCATCACCCCCTAATCACCTCACAACCTAGCAGTAGTGGCACCGCCCTACCAAGTAGTCCAGCCGTCTCCCGCCCATCAGAAGCGAGTGAGCAGTAAAGGATTCCTATGAGCCTGAGTACCAGTAGATCCTAGGTTGATCAAGCAGGCATCTTCTCTTTAGGGATACTCTCCCCGTGCCTCCACGGCACCTCCGTTCATGGAGTTTCAACCACGCAGGCTTTCTACCCCAGAACCTCCTCATAGACCATTACCCGCCACAGGTATCTCTCGTGGGAAAGCCCAGATGCAACTCCCGGGCAAGACTTGCTTACACAGCTCGTCGTGTATCCCACTTGGTCGACTCGACCCTCACCACACACCCAAGACACACGCAGCACGCTCACATACCACCAGTCCGGCATCCCAAGCCAAACCATTCCCAGGGGTTCACCACCAGCATCACATCATAGATACAATGCGAGTGGAGTTAATAAATAAATATAGTGATGTAACATGCAAGCAAACAGGTAGATAGGAATATATATAAAAGAGCATGAGCGCGAAGCTGGGTAGTATAATAGAGTGGTTGCAAGCGGGGTAGTAACGGCTTAGGTAGTAACATGCATCATATACTAGCAAAGGAGTAAATATAAAGCGCTAGCAGTTCTAGATTTGCAATGTCTAATAGGATTCTCTAAAAGAAGGTGCTGCCATGACACCTGTGTTGTCGAGGAAGTAGTGGTATGGGCACTCCCCAGTTAGTGTAGTCGTCACCTCCTCCAGGGTAACTCCATTCTACAGGTTCTGTCGTCGTCCATGTGCTCCTCCTTCAGCGGGTCTCGATCCGATCGTCGCTAATCTGGAAACAGCTACTCTGTGAAGCAACTCAAGGCATGAAAACACCCAATACACCAAAAGATGACGGGACGCGGGAAGATCCATAAATACTGGAGAAATAATAAAAGGTACACGACTTGGCCCTCTCGGCGTATGTCCGATTTCATCGGGCCAAAGAAAAATTAAGAGTGGGGTTTGCTATGCACAAGCTTATGTCACGGCCAAGCCAATATGGCTTTATAATAAATGGTTTAGGCTAGAGCTGATCCTTAGCAAACACCACGGCTCACGATCTTCCGATCAGAACGCCACGGAGAAGACGGGGATCGGAGGACGGGCCAAGCGAATGGGGAAAAACATCCAATTCATCGGCAAGTAAAGTTACACATGTTAATGTGAGTGCTTTAATCCACTTGTAGGGTATCAAGGCTGTGGTTCAAACGGGTACAATCATACAAGTGTCTAACGACCAAGAATCAAGAGAGAGGGGAAGTTAGCTGGGCGCATCCATATCATATTCTCGGTCACATCTTTCGTGAAGATGGTTTTTAAGTAGTCGATCGGGTCGACTCACATAGGTCTGAGATTTTGATATAGACCATAGCTTCGCTAACTAAAAAGGGTTAGTCCGATCTTTGATCCAATCGCCATGGATAAGACGAGATCGAGTAGAGCGGGCTATGTGGGGACAGTGAGCGAGAAACATGATAAAGTAGTGGTCCACTTCTTCCAACACGCATGCCATGGAATAGACGGGGCGTCAGAAGAGAGCGACATGCAACAGATGCAAGTGCGCAAACCACCCGTAGGGTACCATGACCTAGGTGCACTGGCACTAAGTCATCTCTCAGATTTGTAGCGGTGCGGTTGTCGCCGCAGAATCGAAGAAATGCAGCGGTCACACAAGGTACAAGCATACGAGGGCTTGGGCACGAAGAATCAAAGAACGGCACACGGGGTATAGCTCCATGGTCATGGTGAGGTGTGCTCGCGGCCACAAGCTACACCAACGAGAGGTCGAGTTGCACCCGGCATTACGGTCATGGCGGGACGGATCCCGCGATCGCAACGTCCGAACGAGGTACGATCCCTCAGCCGGCTCGAAGGCACGGCACACAGACAGACAACCAACAATAAGATCCAATGACATGACCACAAGACACAACAACTCGACAAGATAGTGGAGTAGCACAATTCCATAGCACGAAGATAAATGGATCCTGTGTCACAGATACAATGTACAGACTGTGTGCAAGGATAGGGTACAACAGATACATGAGGATAGGGTACAACAGATACATATGAATAGGGTATAACAGATATATGAGAATAGGGTACAACAGATATATGGACAGACAGGTCGTAAAGATAGGGTTCAATATGGTGGACAGATGTATAAAGAAGTAAAAGAAGGGCCCTCCAGTAGTCAGCATCGTATACCAGTTTGGCTTTCTAACCGTCCAACACCATCTATTGATTTGGTTTCCAACAGTCCAGCTTTATCTATTAATTGGGATCTTCCTACAGTCCAGCATCTTCTATCATCATCTATGGGGCATCAAGATGTGGCAACGGGGCTACGGCACAAGGTCGGACAGGGTCAATGTCAAAGGAAAAGTGGCGAGGCTTGCTGCAACATGTTCCAGCTTCTCTCGGCCTGCTGCTAGTAGCTTCTGGCCGGCTGCGGCTTGCTGTGGGCTGGCTGCGGCTAGCCATGGCTTGCTGCTTGCTGGCCACGGCTGGCCGGGTGGGGCTATGGCTGGCCGAACGAGGCTGTGACTGGCCAGAGGCTGGCTGGAGGTGGCGCCAAGTGGCTGGGAGGTGGCGGAGCATGGCCGGGTTCTCAACAAGGCATTGGATTACCGCACGAAGGCCTATGTCGACGGCGATGCCCATCGTATATGTTCATGGTGTGTCGTCCGGTTGGTTGGGTTTAGTCCGGTGTTCGTGAGTGCGTTGTGTTGTTCCTGAGCCGGTGGTGGCTCTGCCGATGCGTTCCCTGGGGTAGGACGCGATGGCGCACATGGCGGGTCCGAGAAGGTTGTCGGGGCTCACCGAGGGCTTGTAGGTGTAGGATATTGTGGCAGTGGTGAGTTGATGCCGAGACGGGTCGAGTCCGTGTAGGGAGACCCGCATTGATGCTGCAGTCGTACGGGGCGGTGTCCAGGTTGCGGTTCAACTCGGTGGAGCACGATGTCGCGGACGCGGTATCGGCTCACGGTCACCAGGGTCGGGGCGTCGGTGTGGCTTGCTGCCTTCCTACGCAGTGAAGCAAGTGGCACAAAGGCCAGTCTTAGCACGATGGTGATGGGAAAGGAAGGAAAATAGGGGCTTGGTCCCTGCGAGTTCACCGGCGAGGTCGACGTGGAGGCTGTGCGCGTGCTGGAAGCAACGGCTCCATATCGTGGGCGACATTCGGTGCTGGTGGCGTGGTGACAAAAGGGCTGGCGACGAAGTGTTGCTAAGGAGGGCTTGACGCGGCCGCGGCTTGACGAGGAGGATGTCGGGGTGGTGAGGCGCCATGCTCCAGGTTGCTCCTCGGTGTCTAGGTCGATGGAGTGGTCAGGACCGGAACGGCGGCGTGGCTTGACGTGGTGCGGAGGAGGGCGCAGCTCGTTGTGGCGGTTGGCTCCAGGTCATCCATGGTGTCGGCGTCATTGGTCGAGGCGGCTCAGACGTGCAGCAAGGCCGGGCGAGGTCGTCGCGGATGCGCCGCCACGTCGGGACGGGCACGGCTGAGTCACGCTGGGGTTTGCATCGGCCGGCTGCGGCTCGGTGCCGGCCTCTAGGCAGTGGCGCAGGGGCAACGTCGTCGCGGTGGAGACGAGCTCGTCGTCAAGCTCGACGGATGTGGTGACCGGCTGCAGTTCCTGCGGCATGGCCGCAGCAGTTGTTTTGGCGCGGCTGCGCAACACGAAGGCGGCCGCGTGGTGATGCTGCTGTGGCGGTCGGCTTCGGTGAAGAGGACGGGGGAGAATGGCGTGGCGGCGGTGGCTTTGCGAGGAAGAAGAGGAACAGGAGCGCGGCGACTGCGGCTTCGCTTTATACCCGCGCGGCTAGGGTTCGAGGAGGTGCCGTTCATCCTCAACATCCGTGCAAGCTCCAAGACGCGTGGCAAGCATCCGTCGACACGGAAGCCGGGGCAGCATTGCGGTGGCGTACAGGGCACACGCGAGTCGCGTGGCCTGGCGGCGGCGGCTCCTTGGGAGCGGCTGCTTTGCTCTAGGGTTTCAGGGGGGCGCGGCTGAGTGGGCTAGGTAGGACGAGGCGGGTGGCGGATGGGCTGCGTAGTTGCGCGCGCTGGGGTGGGCCGTGGTAGGTGGGCCGTGCGGTTAACAGGAGAGGGTGGGGTGTACGGGCCGTGTGTGTGTGGGTGAGGGAGAGGCCGAGCTGGGCTGGTCTGGGATGGGTAGAAGGGATGGTGGGCTGGTTTAGAGAGGCGTCTTTTCCTCTTATTATTTCCTATGGAATTTGATCCAAAAGTTTTCGAAAAGGATTTAGTCGTATTTGGGGAAAAATTAGGAATTAAAATTGATATAGGTCCACTGGAATTTTGAAAGAGGGATTCAAATGAGGTTTGCGATGGAATCAATAGGTGGGGAGGATAATGAGGGTTTCCCCAGGTGAAAAGGGATGACAAGGATTCATTTGATAGCGAATGGTGGATTCCAGATCAAGGAGTCAGAAGGATATTCCAGAGGGATCAAGAAAAGTTGCTATGGACTCGTGCTCTCCGACGGATAACCCTAGACCAACTATAGAACTCCAACAAACTCCTACAAGCAACTCTATTTGAATGCGACGGTTATTAGTGGGTTAGTCCCGGTTTTAACCTAGAACTACATGCTCCATTCACATTACGAGAAAAATTTTAGAAAGTTCAGATTTTTGGTTATTGGAAAAACCCGGGTTGTTACACCCGACACATGTGGTGATTGTACTAGAATTTCCTTGAAGTCCTGGAAGAAAGATCCTCATAATTTTATTCTGGAAAACCATATAATATGAAGGATCAAATCTGATATTTTCTTCAAGTTCTTTGGCCTCATTGAAAATCCTCCAGTTGTCATGATTCGTATCTCTGGAGAGTAGTTCTTTATAGTCTTCTCCCAAATCATAATAATATTCACAACTAGGGAAGTTATAACATCCCTTGTCAATATAGATGTCATGCGTTGCAGGTCTTATTGGTGGAGTGAACTTTGGGGGAGATGAATAGAACATTATCATGAATTTCCCTTTGACATAACATAGCTTCTTGCAGGCTTCTTTTATAACCATTCCCAAATCAGAGTAGAGAATTTCTTCTGTTGATCCATAAATTGCATGGACCAACCCTTGATCTATCATTGTTTGCAGAGAGATCTCTTTAGTAGAATATGTTGGCAAGCTTCTGAAATATTTTAGATTTATATCAACCCGAAGAATGATATATTTGTGCCTTGATTGGATGATTAGTTTGCTATCAAGGTAGAGAAATGGGAACATATGGATATTGATAGATATTCCTCGGTGTTTGTCTCTCTTGGTGTATAAATCTAGGAAATAATCTTGGAGGCCGAGAAACACACTCATCTGTCTCTGGTGGTATTTTTCCCAGATTAGATCAATAATCTCTTGTGAAAGGATTGAAAGGGTTTGCTCGATTTTGGAGCTAAGTCTAGGAATGAGTAGCTCATAGGGAGTACTTGTAGGTATTGAGTATGTCTTGTTTCTTTTGGGCAAGGCAAGGTGGTTTTCAGGAATATCTTTTGTAGGATCATAGGTAGTATAATTTTGGTGATGACCAAAGGCATCTGGAATATTGTGTGGCTGAATTTGAGTGGATACATCTTTTATGTGCATGGTCTCATCATGAGACATCTCATTCTTTTGCATTTCCTTTTGAAGGAAAGTATCTGCCTGGAATATGGATGCATCGTGATCCAATAATTTTGCATCAGGATCATTTTGATCATATATCTTTGGAGATCTCTCTCCTGACATAACATTATCTTTCAAATCTGATAATTTTGAGGACTCCTTTTCAGGATAGTCATCTGCTTTGTCTGGAACTTTTTCTTCCATCGAGGGAAGATCATCTGATAATTCTGGAAATCTCTTTTGTGCAGAGAGATCACCTTGTGTGCAAGGATAATTTCCTTTGCTTATCTTTTGGAAATAATATGCAAGCCCATTTAGAGCATGAGCTTTATCTTTCCTGGTCTTTACTTGCCAGAGCAAGTTCAGTAACCCTTGCTGCAATTTATTTACATCAAAGTTGTGATTGAAAGCCGGCAACCTCCAAGTACTCATCCTTATGAGATGTTCGTACTTCAGAGGAGGAGCCATCTCTAGATATTGCTGCATTGAGAAAATCCTTTTTGTTAGTATTAAAAATATTTTCTCATATAAATTTATAACCTTCTTGTGAGAATAATCTTTTCTTTGAAGAGGGATCATTTTTTGATAAGGTGTAACAGGTACCAAGGCTTTATTAGAGGAAACCATGTTAACAGATTTTGAATAAATATATTTTGAAATTTGATTAATTTTTGTTTCTTCCAATTTTGAGGAAAATGATATTTTTACCTCTTTTCCGTTTATTTGAAATTGAATACCATCTTCAGTAACCATAAAGGAACGAATTGAAGAAAGAAAAGGTATCCCTAGAATAATATCTTGTTTTAAATTTTCTACTAACAAAAATGATGCTTTAATTTGAATATTATCAATGCATATGTCTATTTCAGGGACTTTGTAATTTACTTTTAACAAATGACCTTCAGCAGAGTGAATCTTATGAGTACATTTTTTGTAATACCTGAAGGGGATAATGTCTTATCGAATGCAATTTACATCAGCTCCAGAATCTAGTAGGGTGTTATAGGCGGACCTGAACCCATCTTGGAATTCATATGATATATCATTGGTGTACCATTTTTGTTTAAAATATCTTCATATAGAGCCAATTAATTCATCATCTTGAGACTCTTCTTCAATAATTTTATTTTTGCAGTCTCCTTTGGCATTAAGTTATAGGATTTGAATTGTTTTATTAAGATCTCTTAGTTCTTCTTTAATAAAATTATATTCTCTTGCAAGATCATCAAGGTTTAATTGTTTATTTTTCTTCTTTAGAGTTTCGACCCTTTTGAAGACCTCATCTGCAGAACAGAATTTCGTTTTCTGGATTTCAGTGACCAACTTTTCTTTATTGTTTTTTACCCTTGACAGAAATTTTTCAAGGATAACCTCCTTCTCCTCAGGGTCCTGAACAGTGTCAAAGGTGTCTAAAACAAAATGTTCAAGATCAGTTAAAACCAATATATTTTCATCTGATTCTTCTTCAGAGGTTCCTTGTTCATAGCATGAGCATTCATTATTCTCACAACAGTTTACCTCAGTATTCTCTTTATTTTCAGAGTCAGTGTCACTTTGAATATGATTTAGGATTTGGTCCAATCTTGCTTTAATATCTTCGGTATCTGATTCAAGCAAGGCTTGGATTTCTTGTTTTACTATTGATTTATAACAATTTGAAGCCTTATGACCCTTTTGTCCGCACTTAAAATAAACTAGGTCATTTGGCCTATTTTCTCTTTTAAAATGTTTAAAAGTATTTTCTTTATTATTTATCTTTTTATACCTTCTTTTAATAAGGCGGTGCTTGGCTTTCTTATTATCTTCATAAATTCTTTTATGGTTTTTATGTAAATTTTTTCTTTTAGATTCAAAGGGATCTTGGAAACCAAATTGATAGAAAAAATCTCCTAATTCTCTTTTCCCAATTGCCCTTTGTTTTTTAAGCTGCTCTTTGATTTTCAAATCATTACATAGCTCTGCACCTACCATTTGTATCTTTTGAGTTATTTTTCCAATATCTAGATTCTGATAATTTATACTCCCTTCCCCTTCTTTTATTAAGGCATTTCTAACCTTTTCAGCAAATAAGGGTGGTAAACTAGATATATATTTTTCTTTCCAAAAATCGTGATTAGGATCTGGAAGTGTATATAATTTTGATAGGAATGAATCTTTATACCATCTAAAGTCTGACATAGTTTTGCACTTCAAATTAATCAATTGCTCTCTATTCTTTTCATAGATGTCCTGATAGTTTCCAGCAAAATGGTAAACTATGTTGTAGAGCAAGGTTGATATGGCGTCTGAGACTGTTCCTAGAGGTTGTCCTTGGTCATTTGTTAGGATAATGGGTCTACTATTTTCATCTATTTTAACAGCATCTATTATGGATTTTCTTTAGGTTTCATCTAGGTATTGATCCCACCATCCCCTTAATTGTCCAGAAAATCCTATGACAATCATATGGGCTGCCTCTTTTTCTTTATTTCCATTTGCAATGCATGCATTCGCATACATAATCATTTGATGGCACATAGTAAATATTTGATATTCTACAAACCCATCAATGTTCCATTCAACAATTTCTTTACCATTGAAGCATGTCATATTGGCTATGTGAGGCAGTTCTTCAAACTGTAGGTCTGCATAGGTTGGCCTGAGATAATAATTCCTTGTCATAGCCGTTTGGGTTGTAGTTTTGAAAGTCCTAATTCTATTTATGACATCGTCACTTCCTTTATCAGTGATTTGATTGATATTTTTATTGACTTTTAGATTTTCTAATTCATTTGCTAACTCATTGACTAGTTCTTCAGAAATAGAGGATCTCAAAGCCTTTTGTTTTCCAAGTTTGATACTAGACGAGAACATTTGTGGGACAAAAGGTGGGGTAACTACTTGAGTATTGGAAATATCAGAATGAGAGCTAGATGAAAGATTTACCTTTACTTCGCTTTTGTTGGGTTTTGTTCCGTCCATGAGGAAGGCTTCTATGCGATCCATTTGCTGGCCAAGGGCATGCAAAGATATGTTTGAAAAGTTTTGTTGTTCCACAAGGTGGCCTATGTGTTCAGCTTTTATAGGTTCACTATGTGTAGTTTTGGATAAGTTTTTGAGTGGGCAAGCTTTTATACTTTCGCCCTTTGCTTCTAACTGGATAGGCTCAAATGGTGGATGTACGGATTCTATCTGTTTTCCACTAGTAGTCTTTCAATCTTTAGAAGTTCTTTTTATCATGGTTATCTTCTCATTATCGGATTCTGGTTCAATTTTTTCCTTTTGCCGAGAACCTGGTTTGAAGAATTCTTCAAAATGTCTGATTTGACTATTTTCATACCAATCAAAGAAGAATATGTTCTTCTTTTGCTTAATCATTTCTTTATGCCAAACTTCTCTAATCTTTAGCCTAAAAGGTCGATCTATTTTTTTGAAATATCTTTCCTTTTTGGCTTTATTTTTTGGAAGACCTATTTCCTTTAGAAGAAGCTCTTTATCTATTTGGAACTCTTCTTTTTCTAGAATTATGACACAATCTGTTTGACATTCAGGGTCATCAACTTCAATAACACTGATGTCAAAATCAGAGATTGAGGGTTCATACGAGCTATCTTCATATGTAGCATAGACAATATTTTGTGGCCGCATCTGGGGTCTATTGTCAATACTAACAGAGGGTCTGGCTTGGATAAATACTTTTCTTTTTGAAGAGAACATTACCTCAACATCCCCATCAGGAGTCTCAGTGACAGATTGGACTTCAGTTTGTTCAAGATTTTGTGGCTCAACTGCTTGGGTCAAAGTCCATTTTTTGGGAAGTTTTATTTCGTCCCATTTTAAGGCTTTTGGAGTGATAACATTGTTTTTAGAATTAGCTTGGAGTAGAGTACTCAAGCCTTTGGGTGTATTTTGCTTTGCACATGGAGCTAGGGAGGTCATGGCTTTATAGCGTATCCTGTAGGTTACAGAGATATTTTCGCTTCCTGGTTCAAGATCAAAACCTGATGTTTGTAAATTCAAGGTAAGAACTTTGTGGATATTTGGATCTGATAAGGATACTGAGAAATCTGGGAAAGTGTTAAAAAACACTGGACCATTGCTGAGGCTGGCTTCAACCATCCCAAGTAAAGAATCTTGAAATCTTTTGTTTTTACAATCCCTTAAGCAAGTCAAGATGGATACATTTAAACCTTTTCTAGTTAGGGATCTGATGGCTATTTGGACTAACCCGAAGTGTAGATAATGATACTGGGGTTTAGCTCTTATATCATTTATTTTCTTTTCAGAAAGAAGATGCAGGGTTTCATGCAAGGAACTAACACGAAATGTTTTTTCAATGGTTTTAATGAAATAGTCAGAACGAAGAGAGAAAGTTCCTACACGATAAATTTCTCTAATATTTATTTTAGAAATTTTCCAGTTAGCAATACTTTTTTCAATATCTTCAAAACAAACAGATGATGCATTCTTCACGGACATAGTCTTAACCGACTTATCACTGCTACACGAGGCTATAGACCGGTCAGAAGCAGTAAGCGTCCTTGCTAACCAAGACATTTTATACGAAGACAAAGGAGTTTGAGATGGGTAGTTTCCAGTCCAACGGCAGGGTAATTAAACCTCACAATTACGATCAACCTGTACGGTAGATGGTTTTCAGTCCAACGGCAGGGTAATTAAACCTCACAATTAAGACCAACTTGTTTCTTTTGCTAGGCCTGGATAATCCAACGCTTCCTAATCCAACGCTCAAACGCCTATTCCAACGCTCCAACGCCAACAACGCCTATCTTCGGCTAAAAGGCTCACGGGTAGAGGCTCACGGGTCCGGGCAAACGGGTCCGTCCAAGCTTTTGCAAAAGAAACAGGGTCTCCGCGACTACGGCTTACTACCACACCTATATATATATATCAGCCGGCCGCCCGGCCGGATCCCAAGCTCCCGTGGTCGGTACAGATTCTATTCCTAGGGCGAGCGCGCGCACATATTAGGGCTCTCTTCGTTGAAGCTGAAAACTACTGAAAATAAGCGCTGATACTGATTTCTTGTGAGAGAAAAATACTGTAGAAGGGCTAAAAAATAAGTGATTTTAAGCTCAAGCGAACAGAGCCTGGGGATATACTCTCTCCGTCTCATATTAGATGACGCTATGGGAAGCGTGCGAGTCAAACTTCCTTAACTTTGACTAGATTTATAAAAAATATGTGCAATATTTTTATTTCTAAATAAATTTGTTAAAAAACTAGATTTAAAGATCTTTCTAATGATACTAGTTGTGTACGTTCGATATGAATACTTTTTAATATAAAATTAGTCAAAGTTGAAAAAAGCTGATTTCTCGAAAAACGAGAATGACGGCTCTGTTCGCTAAACTTTAAAACCGCTTATTTTTCAGCCCTTCTACAGTATTTTTCTCTTACAAGAAATCAGCATCAGCGTTTATTTTCAGCGGTTTTCAGCTTCAGCGAACTGAGCCGACATCTATTTTGGGACGGAGGGAGTACGTCAGTATACTGCGTAGTTGTTTCATCAGTTCTTGTACTAGTTGTCTATACAAATGTAAAACGTGGTCCAGTATGGGTAGGGGGTGATAGTTACCATCCTTCGTACTCCCAGAGAGTAGTTACTCTCGTGTCCATATCTGTAGATTTAGATTATTTATGATCCGAAGAAATATACGTAGACGAAGTATAGGGTCATACTAAATTATTTAGAGTAGTATATATGGTTATACTTATTTTGTTATCCATATAGTATATAGTTATCCTTTTTAATATACTACTGCAGTGGTATATTTTAGTGATATATTTAAAAATATAGGCTATGTTAAAAAAATTTCGCATACTAAAATTTAAAGTATCTTAAATTGAGTATCTAAATATATTCAAACTAATAAATTAGTATGTACACATAGACAAATTAGTTTATTTAAGGCGGAAGTAACTACTCTCAGGAGGACGTGTGTGTGTCGGTTACCAAAGTTAAGGGTACCCAACTTTCATGCAAAAACGCTCATTCCCAACTTGGCCTGGCCCAAGTAAGGCCAGTCGAAGCCCACGAAGGCCACGTCTACAGAGGCCCACGACATCATTCCACTAATGACAGCCTCCTCGGGAGAGCTCGGGAGAGCGGCATCCTGGGCGCCCAAGTCTCCGATTCGCCCGAGTCTCCTCGGGACAGCACTCCTCGGCGCCCAAGTCTCCGATTCGCCCGAGCCTCCTCGGGAGAGCTCGGGAGAGCGGCGTCATCGGCGCCCAAGTCTCCGATTCGCCCGAGCCTCCTCGGGTGAGCTCGGGAGAGCGGCGTCCTCTCGGGAGAGCTCGGGAGAGCGGCGTCCTCGGCGCCCAAGTCTCCGATTCGCCCGAGCCTCCTCGGGACAGCACTCCTCGGCGCCCAAGTCTTCGATTCGCCCGAGCCTCCTCGGGAGAGCTCGGGAGAGCGGCATCCTGGGCGCCCAAGTCTCCGATTCGCCCGAGCCTGCTCGGGAGAGCTCGGGAGAGCGGCCTCCCCGGCGCCCAAGTCTCCCATTCGCCCGAGCCTCCTCGGGAGAGCTCGGGAGAGCGGCGTCCTCGGCGCCCAAACTTCCGATTCGCCCGAGTCTCCTCGGGAGAGCTCGGGAGAGCGGCCCGAGCGCCCGAGCCTCCCCGGGAGAGCGGCCCGAGCGCCCGAGCCTCCCCGGGAGAGCGGCGTCCTCGGCGCCCAAGCCTCCGATTCGCCCGAGCCTCCTCGGGACAGCACTCCTCGGCGCCCAAGTCTTCGATTCGCCCGAGCCTCCTCGGGAGAGCTCGGGAGAGCGGCATCCTGGGCGCCCAAGTCTCAGATTCGCCCGAGGCTCCTCGGGACAGCGCTCCTCGGCGCCCAAGTCTCCGATTCGCCCGAGCCTCCTCGGGAGAGCTCGGGAGAGCGGCGTCCTCGGCGCCCAAACCTCCGATTCGCCCGAGCCTCCTCGGGAGAGCGGCGTCCTCGGCGCCCAAGTCTCCGATTCGCCCGAGCCTCCTCGGGAGAGCTCGGGAGAGCGGCATCCTGGGCGCCCAAGTCTCCGATTCGCCCGAGGCTCCTCGGGACAGCGCTCCTCGGCGCCCAACTCTCCGATTCGCCCGAGCCTCCTCGGGAGAGCTCGGGAGAGCGGCGTCCTCGGCGCCCAAACCTCCGATTCGCCCGAGCCTCCTTGGGAGAGCGGCGTCCTCGGCGCCCAAGTCTCCGATTCGCCCGAGCCTCCTCGGGAGAGCTCGGGAGAGCGGCATCCTGGGCGCCCAAGTCTCCGATTCGCCCGAGCCTCCTCGGGAGAGCTCGGGAGAACACGGGAAAGCGGCACCAGCTCGGGAGAGCGGCGTCCTCGGCGCCCAAACCTCTGATTCGCATGAGCCTCCTCGGGAGAGCTCGGGAGAGCGGCGTCCTCGGCGCCCAAGTCTCGACTCGCCCGAGTCTCCTCGGGAAGAGCTCGGGAGAGCGGCCCGAGCGCCCGAGCCTCCTCGGGAGAGCTCGGGAGAGCGGCATCCTCGGCGCCCAAACCTCCGATTCACCCGAGTCTCCTCGGGAAGAGCTCGGGAGAGCGGCACCCACGGCGCCCAAATCTCCGACTCGCCCGAGTCTCCCCGGGAGAGCTCGGGAGAGCGGCACCCTCGGCGCCCCAAATCTCTGATTCGCCCGAGCTTCCCTATCCCCCTCGAGCGCAAACTCGCAAAGGCATCCAAGGCGCAGGTGATGTCAGCGGAACAATCTTGGACCACAAGAGATGTCTCGGACCACTTTACAAGCACTGTCCCGTCAGGCGAGACTCTCGACGCGACTGTGCTTCGCACGCGCCTGACGGCCATACCACCTGTCCTCCACGGTATGGTCCACGGTGCGCCGCCCCGTTTTCCGCCGGGACCTATCAACTCCGACTGTGACAAGCGCCTGACAACGGGCTACGCAAGAACAGGAAAAGCGCCTATTGCGCTGTCCACTCGAAAGGACGAGCACGCCTTCCATCCGGGCCGACGTGACATAGTCAGACGACTGTTCCCACCTTGGAACCCACCAAGATCGTGCGAACCACGACAGCCATGCCCGGAGACGCGGAGAAAAGGCAGTAGCTGCATAGTCAAACGGGAAACAGCAACTCCTCACTGTAAAATACGTAGCTGCCCCTGCCTCTCCCTTGCGACTATAAAAGGGAGAGCAGAGGCCAGCTTTAGACAGAGGGAGAAAGAGGGAGAACGACGAAGAACCACAGAGAAGTTCTAAGTTCTCACCCAGACAAACCTACCCATAGCAAACGACTTGTAAACACTTAGACACACACAAGAGATCTGGGAGCTCTTCCCTCTCTCGCCTAGTTTGTAACCCCCTACTACAAGCACCCCGGTGCAAGGCAACACGACTCTCCTCTCCACTGGACGTAGGGCTTGCTTGGCCTGAACCAGTATAATCCCTGTGTTCCCCCTTGCACACCATCCGTAGTCTCAACCGCAAAACACGTATTTACTAGCCGGTGTTAGCCCCGCCAAAACTAGCACCGACAGTGTGTGACACCTCTCCCCGTGAATTAACAAAAACTACCAAATGCCAGTTATAAGATAATCATTATATGACCCTTATACTATCTCCAATAGAGAATGCATCATGAGACTACTCGCACCCTTCATCCTCTATATCAATTTTCTAAAAGAAATATTTCATCCTCGTCATCAAGATTCTCTCATCTATATCACTTTTTTTCGCACTCATCTATCCCTTATATCTCATACTTTATACTACTCCCAACAACGGCCCCCACTTGTCATTCTCTAAAAATTTATCTAAATATATCAGAGATCTTGTTTTGAAGGATTTATTAAAACAAATTTAATGGTGCAATTAGAATTTATTTTGTTTTTTTGGTTTGTGAGTTATAACATTTTTAGTTAGTTAAAACCGTAGGGCCCGCCGTAGATTCCTCCCGCGCATGCGCACGCAGGCGCTCTGTTGCTCGCCGGCATGTTGCTGCTATCGCTGCTGCATTCGTTTAGCGGACTCTCACTGGTCCTCTGTATGTAGCGGATGGGGAGGTCCGCTCTAAAATAGCGGACACTTTGGCATACCCGTTGCAGCCAGCTTGGCTCCTGCAGGGTCACTTTATCAGACCCAGTGCAGGTAGCCTGACCCAAATGCATAATAGGTAGGCAACAGTGTTTTGCGTAGTAAAATTGGACTCCAACATAAGATGCAAAGGAAGCACCAATTTTGCGTACGCCCCTAGCTGCAATGCAAATAAGCGTCCCCTCTTCCCACGATACAAATCTCTGGTGTCCTGGTAGTGGTGGGTGAAACGACCTCGATTTCCGCGAAGGGAAATCCACAGGCTCGAATTGTAATTCAACAGATTGCTTGGGACAATCCATGAAATTACCCATATCTCAGTTGACATTAGGATCCATACAACGGTAATTAAGTCTTACATAAACACTTATTACATCGCCACATTGGCAGAATCAACATTCAGAGAAGCTTTAGAAGATGCGGAAACAATTCATCCTTCACGGCCAACTTGAGTGTAGCACGTGACCCTATTCCTCGTCATCATCTCCCTCGAAGTCGTACTCATTCTCGTCACCTGACAGCAAATTTATCAGTACGATTTGTACTGGCCACGGAGCCCACCTATGCAGCATTTGCTTTGTGGAAAGTGGATGCAAGGCTATACAAGCAGACCTATAGGCTGAGGTTTTCCTATGCAGCTGTAATCAATGTTTCATTAGTCAAGTTTTATCACCAGTTAACACCATCATCCCTTTTCCCATCACCACACCTCACATACCCACACCTCACTCTCATTCGACAGGCCCAACTCCCTCTCGGGCCTATCTCAGCGGCACACTACCACAACGGGTACACTGCCGGAAAAATGTTATCCAGGGGGAGAAAAGAATATGCTCTCATCTAATAGTGGTTGCAGAAACATTAGGAAAGGTCCATAGCCAACGAGTTGGCTTATGTATCGATCGATCAACCATACACTCTGCAGAGGTTTTACTACTCACAAGATTAGCCATCATCGATGCTGTACAATTATCTAGGCAGAATTCCGGGTGCTTCCTTGCCTAGGTCGATGCCACCCTGCCACTCAGCCCTGGGACATTCCGGATCCAACACCATCACACTGAGACTGGGAGACGCAGTACCGGGCCCCATCAGTGGTACTGCGCATCTAGAACGGTACGGGAATCTGCCATCCGTCAGCGTCCACCCTTATCACCTCTCAACCTAGCAGTAGTGGCACCGCCCTACCAAGTAGTCCAGCCGTCTCCCGCCCATCAGAAGCGAGTGAGTAGCAAGGGAATCCAGATGTTTTTGGTCACTAGTCAGATCCTAGGTTGTGACCAAGCAGGCATCTCCACTTAGGGGATACTCTCCCCGTGCCATCACAGCACCTCCGCTCACGGGACTTCAATGCACATCTCGGAACCACCTCATAAGTCATTACCCGCCACAGGTATCTCTCGTGGGGATGCCCAGGTTGCACCCCCGGCACGACTTGCCCCACGGGCTTGTCTCACATCCCACTTGGTCGACATCAACCCTTACCACGCACCCAAAACGCACGCAGCACTCTCTCCCAGTGGTTATAATCAGTTATACACCGTCCCAATTCCACCACATAGCATATAGCAAGTAGTAAGTAGTGGAAGAGTAACAGTAAATTAAGCAGCAGCTATCCTAACAGCGGATAGCAGGGTAAAGTCTTCTCAAGGCAGGGAATTCAAATATACTACCATGCAACCAATCCATACATAATCATAAAGCAATATCAACAATGTCATTTGCAATGCGTAAATAGGATCTAAGGATTTGGTGGGACGTGGCACCTTCGTAGTCGTCTCCTAGCTCCTGAAAGTACTCGTGGTCGTCTTCCTTAGTCAGATCCTCCTCCGGCTCTGAAATCGAACACGAAATAGTCGCGTCAGCGACTCCTATAGAGTATTTCAGAAAAATCCAATAAAATAAAGAGCCAAATGCACACAAACATAGTCTTAGATTGTAGATCTCATTTTTCTGAGAATTTTGATATATGGTGCGCAATTTTTGGACATCGTATGAATAAGTTACGAATTTCCGAAGATTATCCTATTTTCTAAAAATGGGAAAATTGGTCAGTTAATCTGGGGCAGCTCGGGATTGGTCCACGTGGCGCGCGGGTCCAGTAGTGCGGCATGTGGCGCCTCATCAGAACACAAACCCGATGGTCGCCCACCAGGTGTTCGATGCTGGTTCCCAGAGAGTCGCTGGCGTCGGCGTAGCTCGGCGGTGGTCGGGGGTAGCTCGGCGGTGGTCGGGGGTAGCTCGGCGGAGCTCGGCGGTGGTCGGGGGTAGCTCGGCGGAGCTCGGCGTAGTTCGGCGGTGGTCGGGGGTAGCTCGGCGGAGCTCGGCGGTGGTCGGGGGTAGCTCGGCGGTGGTCGGGGTAGTTCTCAGAGGTCGGGGGTGGTTCTCAGAGGTCGGGGGGGCGTCGGCGGAGCTCGGCGTAGCTCGGCGGAGCTCGGCGGTGCTCGGCGTAGCTCGGCGGAGTTCGGCGTACCTCGGCGGGGCTCGGGCGAATCAGAAATTCGGGGCGCCGAGGGTGCCGTTCTCCCGAGCTCTCCCGGGGAGGCTCGGGCGAATCGGAGATTTGGTGCGCCGAGGGTGCCGCTCTCCCGAGGTCTACCGGGGAGGCTCGGGCGAATCGGACATTTGGGCGCCGAGGGGGCCGCTCTCCCGAGGTCTACCGGGGAGGCTCGGGCGAATCGGACATTTGGGCGCCGAGGGGGCCGCTCTCCCGAGGTCTACCGGGGAGGCTCGGGCAAATCGGAAATTTGGGCGCCGAAGGGGGCCGCTCTCCCGAGCTCTCCTGGGGAGGCTCGGGCGAATCGGAGATTTGGGCGCCGAAGCTAGCAGGGTTCCAGGGAGTCTGTTCAAGGCGGCGGTGTCTCTCCGGTGCGGCGGACGATGACAGGGCGGCGATGACCATATTTCGGCAAGACAGGGCTCGGCTTCCCCAATTGGCGTGCTCAGGCAGTCGTCCGACCAGATGGTGGCGGGTTAGAGTCGTGGTATGGCCTCCTTCTCTCCCTCGGCATACGGCGGTTCTCCGACGAGGTGGAGGCGCACGTAGCCAAGGCGACAGACATGATTCGGGGCTCGGCTATCTACGCGGCGGTGCTGAGGCTGACTTGGCGAACCTCGTCGGCCTCTCTTCACAGCGCGAGGCGATCGGGGATACTCGGAACGGATTTAGGCGAGGCGGATCGTGTCGGCGGCGATGTCGCCGCGACTGTGAGGTTCCGGCGGGGCTAAGGAGGTCTTCTAGGAGATGTATACGCGTCCAGGGTCTATGGCGATGGTATACCAACTAACAATTTTGGCTACCGAGATTTCCAAGATGCTCGGTTGTGGCGGCGGCGTGTCGCCGATGACGGCGGAAGGCGGCAACGCGGCTACGACCGTGTATTGGTTCAATCGAATGCGGTCTTGTCAAATTGGAGAGGCCAGAGAAGCATACAACACTCTAGTGGCGAACTTTAGCCATGGCATGACCTTCTTTTGGCGACGGCTCGCGGCGGCGCTCCGGTAAGGTCGCGGCGCACGCGGTCAAGGCGATTCAGGCTTCCTCTAGCGCTTAGATCCGCGTAGCTAGCTCAAGGGGTCGTGGCGGTGCTCCACGACGCTCTAACCTATACGGGTGCTAGTCAGATTGCTCGGAACGGGTGATTCGGCGTCGGAACGCGTCGGTGGTGAGCGCGCTCCGCCGAGAACGTGTCGTGCTGCGTTCTCGGTCTAGCAAGCTTGTAGTCCGGGGGGTTTCGGCCGGTCGCATGAGTGCATGGTGCAGGTGATCTTTCTGGGCCGGTAAAGGCTCGTGCCTACGCGTCCCGTGGGCGGAACACCATGGCAAAAGCAGGGCGAGGTTCGGACATGGCGTGCGGTGGCTCACCGTGGTGTCGGTGAAGCTAGGATGGCGGTGCAGTGGCGAGTCAGAGCCGTGCAGAGCGATCGCAGTGCCGTGCCGCTCCTCGTCCGCAGCTCGGGCTTCTCCTCCGTGTCCGGCTCCGGCGTGCTCCGCGGCGGCGGCGCTCCGGCAGCTTCTCCTCCTCTGCTCCGCCCTTCTACGCTCTCTCTCTCGGTTTGGTGCAGTGTGCCGGTCTGTGCTGCGGTGGCGGCGAGGGAAAATGAGGGTAGGGCTTCGGGGTGAGCTCCTTTTTATAGGCGAGCTTGGCCAGCTCCAATGGCGAACGGTCCTGATCGCGCTCGACCGATCGAAGGGCCGTGGCTCGAGTGGATCTAGGGCTCCGGATGGGCGCGGGTTTGCTTGGCGGCCAAGAAAGGAGGGGACAGGAGGGGAACAGCGGGGTCAGGGCTCTGCCATGCGTGGCGCTGTCGGTCACGCCATTCGCATGACCCGGTCGGCCACCGTCTTCACGGAGAAGAGAAACAGTGGAAGGGGAAAGCGGCTGACATGCGGGCCCGGATTGGCAGCGAGCGCGAGCGCGTGTGTGCCGGTCGCGCGCGCTGCCGAGCCGCAACGTGGGCCGCGCGCGGGTGAGGTGAGGAGAAGAAGGCCGGGCTGGCTTGGGCTGGCTTAGCAGACCGGCTGGCCTAACTCTCTTTCTCCTTTTCTATTTTCATTTTATTGTATATATACATATATTGCCCATTTTAAATATTGAGTAAATACAAACATAAATTGCAATAAATCCCAAATGTGATGCATAAGTTATTATTCTATGTAAATGGAATTAAAATGCAAACTACACTCCTTTATTTACCAATTTCATAATGAAACCTATATGCTTGCACAAGAAAAATGGGTTTTCACAATAAATAAATGAAAAATTTTAATTGGCTAGGATTTTTAGATTGTGTGGATTTTTAGGGTTGTTACAGTGGGCCCATCAGGGTGGAGCAGATGACGACAACGAGGTGTGTGGCAGCTAGTACAGTAACACGGACCTCATCACATCACATCATCCGTGAAATATTTGTTCCCCACTGACCAGCGCTCTTGCTCGAATTCTCGACTCGACCGTTCACCTTTGTTTTTCTTGTTCTTTTTATTTCCATATGAAACGAAGTAATTGTCATTTTGTTGTCTTTTATATCGCAACGAGGGTTCGATGCAGAGCAATCGATGTTTCCTCTCGTTGTTGAATGCACACAAGCAAGCTATACCATATTATTCCTATGGATATTTTTTTTCTCAAATATGTAAAAGATTTGCGCTCCTATAAACACCTTAGAGCGACATATGGTAGTCGGAGTACACTAAAACAAACTTTGTTGAATTTAGGATAAATACGTATCTTTAAAGAAAGTATTAGTATTAGCATTAGTCGAAGAAGTGTCCTGATCGAAGAAGATTGTGGTAGGAACCAATATGATTAACTAATTAATAGTTAATTCGTCCTTACATGGAAAGCTAGCTAGCTAGCTAGCTAGTTTGCCTAGTGTTAATTAACCTATTTTGCCCCATAGAAATACATTGTTTAGGAATAAATATGCGTTAGATAATAAAAAGTATAGCGTGAAAAATACGGCCACGTAAGATTGTCTATCCTCATATGCAATTCACACAACAGCTGAATAAGTTCCATCTTTTCCCCCTATTATCTGTACACTTGGATTCTATTATTCTTCCCACTTTCTGTGGTACATCGATCTTATGGAAAGTGATGATAAAAAAAGTTCAGCTTGATTATTGAATAGAAGCTGTTTTTTTCTCTCTCTTTTCCAAGCTGGCAGGAGAAGTCACTATTTCTAGATTCTTTGGCTTTGACTCCCTCGACCAATATGATGCAGAGTCAGGAGGAGTCCGGCCAAATAGGTTCATAGAGAGTTAGATCGCATTTGGCACAGCACCACTTTGTACATGTTAAGAAAAACAACTTCTAAACTTTAAAATAACTATTGTACCCTTGCCTTCCTCCTCACTTTCCTTATCTCCTCTTCCTCGTGGCTTCTCTTTTCTCTGCACGCCATGCATCGATCCTGCTTCTCGTCAGCTCAAGAACATGGTCGTGACGCAACGGTGATGACCCCCCACCTCGACAGTTGCGTGCCTTGGTGGCCATGGCGCGCATGTGTGGAGCTGGGTGAATAAGCATTTTTAGCTTCATCCCACTCCCAAACTCATGTTAGCACAAAATGGCTCCATCCAGCTCCTGAAGCTTGCGGGAAAATCGTGCCAAACGGTTCTTTAGTGTTCAAGTTTAAGTAGATTTTTTTCTTAAATTAGAAGATATAAATAGATCTAAATATTTATTTAACAGAATCAGCTCGTCAACAAGAAGATGCACGATTACACATGTAGGTTCAGGCAAAATGAATAAATAAAACTCGTGCACACATATAGTCATATAGACAGGAAGACTATTTTTTTAGAAAAAATAGTTTGTTCTAATAATCTCCGCATATGTTACATAATATACTTTGCACATTATTATATATGAGAATAATCTCTAGCGGATTAAAACATGCTTTCAAAAATTAATAAACGAGGTAAAGTAAAAGAGAAAGGAGACAAAACTGTTGTCATCAGAACATGGGTAACTAGGTGGATTCCCCGCGCGTTGCTGCGGGTATCCAAAGAAAAATACGGATATATTTGGATATTAATCACACAACATCTATAGAAAATAAGAATAGAACAACACGGGCTAACTATATCAATATATATCTAGCAGAAAAAAAATGACTGATATTTGTTTTTGGCAGGAACTTTATTTCCAGTTGTAATAACTGAGTCTATGTAGTCCTGCGAAACAATCAGATTCATAAAAGGAAGGAAAAAAGATAATAGGGGCAGTGGGCTAGTGGCACCTCTCTCAGGCGCATAGCATACAGGATTAGTGACTGAAAAAAAAAAAACCCGAAGGATATCCTATATACCACGATGAAAAATACTCGTGATCCAATTTACAACAAAGGCGCGTCCTGCCATGCATTGTTGTGTGATTTTGATTGGAAAAAAAAAGACTATCGAATAATGACCTAGCAAGCAAACGAATGATGATGAGGTACTGACATACTGTAGATACACTTCTAAAAACTCCAATAATTAACAATCCTAATAAGCATCCATAAACCTGGAATGTGAAAGTAGAGGTGAAGACTAAAGAGCAAGTCCGGTTGTTCCATCATATAAAAAGGAATGAATCCCAATGTCCCAATATCGATCTTTGTAGTGCATGTCAGCATGGAAATGATGTGATTATTTTTTTCTATTTCAGTTCGATCTCCCTGTAACAAATACACATGTAATCCAAGTAATCAGACTGCTTACCATGAGCTAGTCTTGATACGGCAGAAGTAGACCACGGGACGGCCAAATAAGAAGGGATCGTACAGGCCTGAAAAGAACAGGATGATTATTAGCATAGTGACCACATGAGCTGAGACCGATTGGAGATATGTTCTGATGACCATGGTAACTTGCACATATGAAGAGAATTTATAGGGCATCAAATCATGTGAGGAATGGAGAACACGTGCAGAGGAAGACGGCCAGATTCGCATGGTGGCATGATGCTGCCACTATCGCAATTGACGATTGGGGTTCATAAATTGAAGAGGCTTGTACGCAGTTACAGTTGCAGGGGAGCAGAGGAGATACCCATTGGACTTTAGATTTTTAAATTACTATACACGTGCGTAGGTGGCCGGAGGTAGTGTTTGGGGGCACCTTGGTGTAATGCATAAGAGGCTTGTGAGACCCATAGATGATGTGGCTTAAGGATATGCTAGAGAAATAGTTTAGTGGGTATTAGCTTTATAGGAGTTTAAGATTCTTATACAGTACTGTATGTAGTTAGGAAAAAGTTCACTTTTCCTCCTCTAATTTTTGTGAAAGTCCGCTTTACCTTCCTAAGCCATAAAACCTAACAAATCACCTCCCTCAACTTTTTAAACCGCGCATTTTACCTCCATAGAGTGGTTTTGAAGGTAGTTTGTCTTTTTCTTTTTTATTTATTTCGGCTGAATCTTGAAAAATCACTGTAAATCATAGAAATATCTCAAAATTGAAAATCCAATGTTATTTATTTTAGCAACATTTGTATTTTAGATGCAAATTTAAGGAGTCTTTGGAATTACTACTTTGGCGGTTGCCGATTGGGCCTCTAGGGTTTCAAAACATCCATTTGGGCTGGGCCGCAGGCCTAGAAAGTTGATATGAGAAGCAGTGCAGAGACAGCATCATCCTCTGGGCCTGGGCTGCCGGCACTCAACCGCATGCATCTCATCATGGATGGTACGGACGGAGTCCAGACGTGCCTCTCTACATGGTTGAACCAAACCATGTAGCAGCAGACCAGCAGCTAAGCTAGCGCCCACTTCACAGTCGCGCTCGTGCTCCGTCTTCCTCACCTAGTCACCTCCCATTCCCCTGCATCCCTAATCCCCAAATCCCTCGCCTCCTTCCTTCGATCGACCGAGCGACAAACATGGCGACGTCGCTGTCCGACCTGCCGGACGACTGCCTCGCGGAGGCACTCCTCCGCCTCTCGCCGGAAGACCCTGCGTGCCTCCTCCTCGCCTCCCGCACCGACAGGACTTGTCACCGCATCCTCTCCAGCCCCGAGTTCAACCGTTGCTACCAGCAGCGCCACCCAACTCCATCGGTCTTGGGCTTGCTCCACAACGCGCAGGGAGACGCGACATACGCGTCCCGCTTCGTCCCCACCAACCCCGCCTACGGCCGCCCCGCCGCCCGTGACCTCAAGCGGCTTCGCGTCCTCGACTCCCGCCACAGCCGCGTCCTCTTCCTCGAGCCGAGCCGAAGCCCCGGCGCGGAGCTAAGGTACGACCTCGTCGTCTGGAATCCCTTGACGAACGAGTACCGCTGCCTGTCCCCGCCCGCGCCCCCACTCACGGCAGTATCCACCACCTACTTCAACGCCACCGTGCTCTGCTCCGCCGCCGTGGGAGGTTGTGACCACAGGAATTGCCATGGCGGCACCTTCCGCGTGGTCTTGGTCTGTTTGCTTCCTGGTGTCATGTCAGCTCGTGTGTACGATTCAGGGACAGGAAGTTGGAGTGAGCAGGTCACTGTTGAGCCCCCTGTAAGTTTCATGTACATGACGCCACAGCCCAGCACCCTTGTCGGAGGCACGCTCTACTTTCGCTGTGGATTTGGTTATTGCTTGGAGTACCAGCTTGGTGTGCACAACTTGTCATTCATCCAAGGGCCTCCAGGATCGGTGTCACAAATTTGGGCTATTTCCTTGATGCCCATGCCCATGGAGAATGGTGGTGGGCTGGGATGCCTGTATGTCAAGGATGATGAGTCAGGCCTCCGTCTAGAGCAGTGGTCAAGGGAAACAGCTGATGGAATTGCCGGATGGGCAAAGGTTAGGGCCATAGAGCTTGAGAACCTACTACCTGATGCTGCCCTCCATTCTCTGCAGTTCGCATATGCGTCCAGTTCCAGGTCAACAAAACTACAGTTGCTCGGATCTGCCGAGGCCGCCAATGTCATCTTTGTGGGCACGTGGTCGCATAACGGCCCTGATGCTGTCTATATGGTCGAACTGAATTCAGCGACAAGGGCCAGGAGCAGGAAGGTGTTTGATGAATCCACCGTAGTTGTTCCTTATACAAGCTTCTGCATTCCAGTTCCAGGTATATTATCTGTTGCTAAACATCTACTTATTATATCTATGTGTGCTGCTGCTCTGTTAACTTTACATCCTTTATAATATATATGATTTGCTATTAATTAATGTCTTCTAAACTGCAATATTATGTTAGTTAGCCACAAGCCTACATGCATGAAGATAATATCAGCGCTCAAGCATGATTTGTTGTTAATGTCTTCTAGGCTGCAAGTTGTTGTATGTCAGTTTAGCAACAAACCTGCATATATGAAGATAATATCGGTGCTCAAGAAATTTTGTTGATGCCACCTTGGTTGCTTTTGGATTAGTAACGTTTGTAAAGTTGTGAATTTTTTTTTTCTTTTAGTAGCAGATTCGTCGTACAATGTTGTTTCTACTTAGGCTTATGGTCAATGCATTCATCAACCTGCTGATTTTGTTCTCAATTATTTTTTGCATCTCTGCAAATCTGCTTTTGCATTGGCTTCTGAATCAACCAGGAAGCGTTTCGTGATGTTTGCAAGTTGTGTTTCTTAGCTTATGCAGTGAGATGAGCTTTTAGGACATGTCAGTTCATTTTTCTGTGAGACAACTGTTTGGGACTTGCTGATTTTCTGGTGGCAAACTATTTGAATTCGTAGCATGTTGCCAGGTTAAACCAAACATAATACCAACCACCCTTGGTCATCCATGTCACCATTTTTTTTTAGAGTAAAAGGGCACCGCCCCTGTCTTTAGCATTACCAAAGACAACATTGTCAACGTTTACAGTTCCCATGCGGGATACGCCCGTCTATGAAGTTCGACAGAAAGACATATAACAGCTCTCACCCAACAGCAGTTCAGCAAGCTGAAACTCACACAACCTAACCAAACACCAAAACGAAACTACATCGCCTCAAACTTCTAAAGGTAGACCCATTTCTTCTCCTCTTCGCCCGCCTCGGTGTTGATAGTAGCAGCAAGCTTCTCTTGCACTTCAGCCGGCAGAAACTTAGTCTTCTCATCAAAGGCATGCTGGAACATGAACTTGTCCCACTTGCTCTTCACTTGAGTTAGTAACAGATTCTTGTCATTCTTGTAGCAATTGTCTTGAGCTTGTTTACTTTTGTTGAGAACTCCAATCTTTTTGCTTGAGGGCACAGTATCACCCAAGGTTGAACCATCAGTGTGATCCTTAGCACCAGATTCCTCACATCTAACCATTGAACACCCTGAAAATGCACATTATTTCTTAGTTTCCAGAGCCCCCACAGGGCCGCAGCACAAATGCAATTGTCAACTAAGAATTTCTTTTCACTAAGCCACATTTGCCCTATAGACACAAAATCATCACCTACTCTTCTATCACAAGCTTCAGAAATGTATTCCCACATTTGTTTTGCTACTGAACATTGAAAAAACAAATGCTGCGCAGATTCTAACTCAGAACAGAACAAGCAAGTCAAATCATCAAGTTTCTTTCTAATGCTCAGCTTATCTCTAGTTAGCACTTTATTTTTTGACAACAACCACAAGAAGAATTGTACTCAGGTGGCACTTTCAGATTTCACACAGAAGGGACATGAACTGGCTCAATTCCTCTATGATTAACAATTCTATATAGGGACCGTGAAGAGTAAAGACCATTGGAATTAAACTGCCAAATCAAAGCATCATCTTCATCAGAAAAGGTTATGGTAGTAGCTAGTTGGACAATTTCATCCCAAAGATTCATGATTCTTTGATCTACTCCCCTTCTGAAAGTGCATTTGAGCTGCACCCCATCCCACAGCTCAGCCACTGTACCAGCTTTCTCATGAATCAACACATACACTTCCCAAAACTGTATTGTCAGACTAGAATGCCCAAGCCAGTTATCCTCCCAGAACTTCCCTTTTCTCCCATTCCCAATCCTCCACTTGTACCCAAAGTAAGCAGCCCCTAAAAAACTGTGAAGCATTAGCTGTCCTAGAACAAAATATATTAGGCTTGCTGGTGTCGTATTTAGAATCAATGACTTGCCTCCACAACTTGTTTCCATCCAGATTATACCTTTTAACCCAAGAGGCTAACAAGCAAATATTCAGGTCTTTCAAGTTTGGGATGTTAGCCCCTAGACCTTCACCACGCGGTGAGTGATTAGCTCACCAACACCCTCACAAACTCACGGCAATGAAGCTCTCATTCTCTCTTTCTTTCTTTCTTTGTAGCACAGCACAACACGAACAGCAGCTCTGCTGCTCTAAATCGTGGCAAACTGAACTCTATATCTTTATTATCTCTTCTCAAACATATACATATAATGCACTAACTTTCTAGCTTGGGTTACAATGGAACTCAACATGTCCCTATATAGGGCATTCAGGCCGGGTTGCTACAGTAACCGACCTGCTACAGTGACGGACAGCTTACATGTACAGCTCATTCTACCCAAAATGCTAGCTAATAGTCAATTTGGATTTTACTACTTCTTCCTTTTGCTAAACTCAGTTTGCTTTTGACTTGCAACTCTCCAACTGATACTTGAAGCTTCAAGAATCAACTTCAAGCATCCATTAATCAATTTTGATTTTTCATCTCAAGAAAATAAATTAATTCCAACATTCTCCCCCTTAATTTGTTTTCTTGAGGTATCTTCTTTCCAGCAATCATTTCTCTCAATAGAATACCCATGGCGACATCTTCTTCCTGAAATTTCATCTCCACCAATTTCAGGCATTAATCTTGATTCACTGCTCTGAAATGAACCGGGTAGACTCATCGTATTTTCCTGAACATATCTCTTTTCTTTTTCCATCAATTTGGATCTCGGATGTCTGAACATATTTATCCCTCTGTTGTTGAACATATTTCTTCCTCCGTTGTTCTTAGAGTAAGAATATGCACATAATTTTACTTCTGTATCATTGAATCTATCTTTCGGCCTCCAAACCTTTCTCTTCATGACTTCTTGTGCCATATATCTTGCTTTGTGTACTGCCACTTCTTCCACAGCAGAGAGATTTCTCTGCTCATGGGTCTCCCCCTTGCTCTTGACACCCATTAGAGCTAAGGGTCGTATTGGCAACCGCTTTTCATATCTCATGCCTGAACTGTAACTTGACTTGAAATCTGAACTCGATTTATCTTGTCTGGGAGGAGAAACTTCCTCCTTGCATTCTACTGGTGAAACATTCTTCTCCACGCTACTGCTGCTGCAAATTTGCAACACAATCTTGTAGAGCCTGTCATGTGTTCTTCGTACCTTCATTAGTAGCTTTCCGCTTCTTTCACGAACATACAGTATATCTCCATCCAAGAAAACGGTATTGCCTGCTTCTGAAAATTGACCAAGGCTAATTATATTACGGTGTAACTGAGGTACATAATATACCTCATTTAGAAGCCGTTGTTCGCCATTTTTGCACTGGAGCATGATAGAGCCCTTTCCCTTGATCTGTACCATCGATCCATCACCGAACTTGACACGCCCATTGATGCTTTCATCTAGGTCTACAAAGTTTGAGTGTTGACCTGTCATATGGTTACTCGCACCATTGTCAGGATACCATACATTGGGCTCTAACACTTCCTTTTTAGTGCATAGTTCTGGCGCAACATTCTCATCTTTAGCACTAGAGACTCGGACTTATTCTCTGCATCCTGAGGAAGTTCACATACTTCCATGGCAAGGAGTGTAGGCTCATCATCATCACTTCCTTTCTCCATGAAGTATGCCTTTTTCTCCTTATCTTCTTGAGATCTACAATATCTTGCAATATGGCCCTTTTTCTTGCATTTGTTGCAAATTTTTGTTTTCCAACATTTCTCTGTAGAATGATTTGCTTTTTCACAAATATCACACCATAATTCTGAAATTTTTGTACCTCTTGTATCTTGATCATGCTCAATTCCCATGTCTTTGCCACGGTGCTTGCTGTTGGCGCTGTGACTCGAGGAGCCTTCCCTGGACCGCTTCTCCCACATACGGGCCACCCATTCCTCCTCGGTCAGCAGCAGCTTGTCGCCAACCGTTGTTGTTGCTGCTTCCACGCGATCGTCCACCGCCCGCAGCCGCCTAGTCACATCCTCGATCGTGAGGGTGGACATGTCTAGCAGCGTCTCAATGGAGAGCGCGATCTGCGAGTACTTGGGTGGCACGACACGCAAGTACTTGGCGACCGCCTCCTCGTCGTCAATGGTGACGCCGTGCGCTGCCAGCTGGCTGATGAGCGACTGTAGTCGGAGGGAGAAATCCTCCACTGCCTCCCCATCGCGGAATGCTAGAGCGTCGTACTCCCGCCGCAGCTGCTGCGCCTTCGCCTTTTTCGCGCGATCAGACCCGATCCGCATGGCCTTGAGGGCGTCCCAAGCTTCCTTGGCGGAGTCTTTCGACCCCAATGGCTCCTGGTACTCCGGAGGCACGGCGGAGAGGATTGCATCCAACGCCGAGCAGTCCTCCTCTTCATCCTCGGTGCCCTCCTCGATGGCCTTCCAGAGCTTCCGCGCTCTATGCTTAACCTTCATGTGCACCGCCACTCGCCGTAGTTTGTGCGGGTGAGGACCGGCTAGTTAGGCCCACTAACTTTCCCGCATGGTCCTGATGATGACCTTCTGGCGCAGTGGAGCCTCTCCTCTACTACCCAGCACCGTTGTCGTTGAGTCATCATCGCCTGCCATCGCTAGTGATCACCGCAGTGGCTCCGATACCACTTGTTAGCCCCTAGACCTTCACCACGCGGTGAGTGATTAGCTCACCAACACCCTCACAAACTCACGGCAATGAAGCTCTCTCTTTCTTTCTTTCTTTGTAGCACAGCACAACACGAACAGCAGCTCTGCTGCTCTAAATCGTGGCAAACTGAACTCTATATCTTTATTATCTCTTCTCAAACATATACATACAGCTCGAGGCTATCTGAAGCTAGCAACTCTTTGCAATCTAATGCACTAACTTTCTAGCTTGGGCTACAATGGAACTCAACATGTCCTTATATAGGGCATTCAGGTCGGTTTGCTACAGTAACCGACCTGCGGACAGCTTACATGTACAGCTCATTCTACCCAAAATGCTAGCTAATAGTCAATTTGGATTTTACTACTACTTCCTTTTGCTAAACTCAGTTTGCTTTTGACTTGCAACTCTCCAACTGATACTTGAAGCTTCAAGAATCAACTTCAAGCATCCATTAATCAATTTTGATTTTTCATCTCAAGAAAATAAATTAATTCCAACATGGGATACCAAGGCCTCCATAATCCCTTAACATGGACAAGCTTTCCCAGTTCACTAGATGGATCTTATGATGTCCCTCACTATCACTCCAAAGGCAATTAGCTAAGTGAGTATTCAGGATTTTAATAGCCCATTTAGGGAACTTAATAAAGGATAGCAGATATATGGGTATGCTTGTCTGACAGGCTTTAATCAAAACTACTTTTCCTGCATAAGACAACAAGTGACCTCTCCAACTGTCTATTCTCTTTGACATTTTATCTACTAAAGGTTGAATATCCTCTCTCCTAAGCTTGTCATAATGCAGGGGAACGCCTAAATATGTAATAGGAAGACTCCCAAGGGGACAGGCAAAGATGTGTGCTATCTCATGAGCTATATCATCATCTATATTCATAGGCACAATTTCACTCTTGTGGAAATTTATCCTCATACCGGACCACTGTTCAAACCAAATTAAAATGCCTTTTAAGTTAACTAGATGTCCACCCTCAACATTAGAGAAGAGGATGGTATCGTCTGCATACTGTAAAGAGATGACCTCCCCCCCCCCCCCCCCCCCCCCCCCCCCCCCTGAATTAAACCCTCTTTAGCACCTTTCATCAACATCTTAGTTAGCACGTCGTCTACCAGATTAAAAAGCAAGGGAGACAGGGATCTCCCTGTCTAAGACCTTTACCAGGCTTGAAAACTTTACTCTCTTCCCCATTCACCACAACACTCACTGAGCCAAATTTAACTATTTTCTCTATCCACTCAATCCAAACTGGACTGAAACCTCTGGAATGTAAAAGCTCAAACAAACAGTCCCAACTTACTCTGTCATACGCCTTTTCGTAATCTAACTTAATCAAGCAGCCAGGCTTTTTACTTTTATTCACACTATGAACTAGTTCATGAGCCACTACCACACTCTCAAGGATGTACCTTCCTTGCATAAAAGCACTTTGTTGGGGTGAAACTAGCCTATTAATGACTTTACCTAACCTCAAAGTTAGAGCTTTTGAAAAAATCTTAAAGCTACAATTGATCAAACTAATGGGCCGAAGTGGCCCCATCTTCTTTAGGAATGAGTGTAACCAGAGCATAGTTTAATCTCCGAAGATCTAAATTCCCCTTTTGAAAATCTAAGAACATGTCCATCAAGTCCCCTTTAATAACATCCCAAAACTTTTGATAAAACATAAAGGACACCCCGTCCGGCCCTAGGGCTCCATCTGAAGAGCAGCTAAAGAGCACCTCTTTAATTTCAGATTCAGTAAAAGGTTGTGGAAGCAAACTATTTTCTTCATCAGACACCATATCATCTACATCCCAAAAATTATCACTCAGCCTAATATTAGGTCTTTTTTCCTTTGCAAACAGACCTTTATAAAAATTGACAGCTATGTCTAACATCCCTTTTTGGTCACTCACTATCCCATTAGGACCTTCCAGAGCATCAATCCTTTTTTTCCTACTCCTTTGGTTAGCCACTGCCCGGAAGTAGGCTGTGTTCCTGTCACCCTCAAGAATACTTCTATCCCTAGACCTTTGCCTAATTTTGATCTCCTCCAGAGCCCAAATTCTCTAAGTAACTTGCTTGAACCTAAGGATTTCAGAGTCAGTCAAGTCTCTACTATCCATTTCACTTTCTAAATCATTATACTCCAACGCTAGCTCTGTTTTATCCCTATTCATACTAGCCACCTCATTAGCAGCCCACCCTCTAGCAAACCTCCTCAGAGATCTGATTCTAAACTGCCACTTATCTAGACTGTTCCTAGCTTGACAGGGTACGGACCAAACTTTCTCTACCACCTTCACAAAGCTTTCCTTATGGAGCCACCATTTCTCAAACCTGAATTGTTTTTTTCCCAAAGAACATGTTATCCCCAGAATCTACTACTAAGGGATTATGATCACTAGGGAACCTATCCAAACCCCTAACTCTCACTAAAGGGAAAGCTTGTTCCCACTCAGTAGACACAAACACTCTATCTTAGCTAGTATAGGATGTTCCTGTTTATTAGTCCAAGTGAACCTAATATTACTTGGGTTAATCTCAATCAAAGCCCACTTGCTTATCCATTCATTAAACAAATCAGCCCACTTGTAGTTAATAACTAGGTTACTTTTGTCACTGGCAAATCTAATCAAATTAAAATCACCAGCAACCATAACAGGACCTTGCCAACTTTGCATCACTTGGTTCAACTCATCTAAGAACCCTTGTTTCCCCGCTTCATAAGGGGATCCATAGACTACGACTAGCTTCCAACAGAAACCAGTTTTCTTATCACTAACCATTAAGCTAATAGAGAACTCCAGGGAGTCACAAACAGAGGCATGAAACTTATCACTATTACAACCAACAAGGATACCACCTGAAGACCCTTTAGAAGGCAAAGAAAACCAAGTAAAAGGAATGTTACCAGTCAGATTTTTCAGAAAGCTATTGTTAAAAAGTCCTTCTTAGTTTCTATAAAACCTACTCTATCAGCCTGAGTACCTTTAATTCTACTACTCAAGGCAAGAGCCCTACCAATTTTATTCAGACCCCTAATGTTCCAAAATAAACCTATCATTTTAATCTTTTTTATTTTTCTTTCTCTTGCCTACTTTGGTCCACACCTTATCCTCTAGATCCTCTACTAGTGGATCAAAGGTGTCTCTGTTTTCTTCTTCATACATAACAGGGTCCTCTCCCTGAACCACCTTTACCCTACTAGTACTAACAGGAACATCAATCTGAATCCTAGAAGACCTACCAACATTACCAGAAAAGTTAATATCATGCTGAGAAAGAACACCACATCCTATATTTTGGGGAGGCAACTCTCCCACCTTAGAGTTATGGACACAGTTTTCTACCTTACAGGAATCACAAAACAACTTACTTCTACTATTATCTAGAGACTGTATCACATGAAGACTATTATCCACCATATTAACATTAGAATCAAACTCTATACCAACCTTACTAGCAATCTCAACTAACTTTTTTGTAGTTGAGAGGTAACAAGTTTTTTACCTTGAGGTACTTCCAGATTTTGCTTCTCTTTAAGTGCTTGAGCTATGGCCATCATAGATCTTCCATCTTGGGGAACCCTTCTACTCTTCCTTTCAGGGATAGATGGTCCCCACTGCTGAACCCTCTTCTTCATAGGTTGACCTTCCTTGATGTTGACCTCCTCAGTTCCAGCTTGAGCACCAGATATCACCACCTCTGACCCCTTTTCTGCCTTGTCAATCCCGGACCCTTCCTCACTTATTTTTGAGTGATCCTCATTTTCTGGTACAGCCTCTTCTGTTTGGCCCCCCTCAGCATCAACACCAGGGCTATAAGTCCATTCATGTGGGAGATTTATCAACTCTGCCTCTTCCTCATCACACACCTTTTCCAGCACCTCTACTTCCATCTCTTCTCCTTCGATTTCCATAGCCTTCAGTAATGTGATACAGTCCATTTCTTCCTTGTTGGTACCCAGCACTCCATCTTCACATTCAGAGAACAAACTAAACAAGTTCCTCACAGTTTTACTGCCTCTTGGTGTTGCATTCCCATTCTGATTGTTAGCCTTTGAACACTCCCCCTTCTCTAAACCTTTCCCACTGGATTTGTTTTGCTCAGACTGACCATCCTTGCTTCCCTCTTTCCCATCCTCCCCATCATCCAGATCTTCTTCATCATACTCATTATCTTGATGCTGATCATTACCCCCATTACCATCTTCATCACCACCATTCCCATCTTCATCATTCCCCTTTCCATCTCCATCTTCAGATTGCACCACCCCTTCTATGAGCAGCTTAATGATGAAAAGATCATCCTTCATCTCCACCAATCTCTTCCTAGGAACTTTGGAGGGATTTCTGCACTTAACCTTGATCCTGACAATAGCAAAGAAACTCCCAAAAAGAGACTGCCAGTCTACTTCAATCAGCTTTCCCAACATGGACCCGACTTGCGCGAGGGTTTCCCAATCACACCACTTGGGAGGAATCCCTCTCACCTGCACCCAGACCTCCTCCAACTTTGCCACTGGCACTATGTTACCATTCCATACCTTCAGAGAAACCAACACAGTACCCTCATTGAGGTAGAAATATGTTCCATCGTTGATCACATAATTCTCCACTCTTCTCTCTGGTGGGAACCTGGTTAAGTAGCTGTATTCCTCCAGAGGCTTCAGATGCCATGGCCAATCCTGATCAAAGACCTTCCTTAGATAGTTAGATGGCAAACAATATCCTCCTGACTCAGCTCACCCTCCTCCACAGTAAGTATGCCACAGTTATCAAAACCTGACCACAGCTTGAATCTATTCTCCTTCTCTTCCACATTGATATGCAAGAAACCTAGCCCTTTGTTACAGCTTCCCAGATACTGAGCAGCATGGCCTGTCTCTTTCCACCTAGGGCACCTGTCTGCCTGATGATCCTTCCTGTAGCACACAAAGCAAACTCTCGGCTTCGAGCAATCTGTGCTGTAATGTCCTGGATCTCCACAATTGTAACAGATAATGTGTAAAGCTTTCCCCTCAGAACCTGTCCCAGTAGCAGCCTTGGCCTGATCTTCAGGACTTGTCTGTCCAGCTTGCGAGCTCTGCCCCACCTCAATCTTCTTCTGACCTGACAGATTCTCCAACTGCATATTGGATTTCTTCTGGTTCTGCTGCTGCTGAAACAACCCTTGTCTCCACCCCCCCCCCCCCCCCCCCCCCCCCCCCCGCCCTCCTCTTGGTCTTGCACCTTGCCGATTGAATTGCTGTCCCTGTGAACTGTACGGCGGCGGCTGCGGGTAAGGAGGTTGCGGATGAGGGTAGTACCCGAAAGGGCCCTGAGGAGGCAGCGGCGGCGGCGGGCACATCGGGTGGGGGTAGAACGGCGGCGGGTGTGGCCATCCTCCACCCCCCCCCCCCCCCCCCCCACCCCCCCCCAAACTGTCTCACTCCTCCTCTGGACCCCTTGGGCGTTGGTGCCTACCTCTCCCATGGTTGGCCATGGCGGCTTTCAACTTGGAGACGAACGACTCCCTCACTCCCTTCCCCCACACGTCCTCCGCAAACCGAAGCAGCGGCGGATCCTTCACCCACCGATCCCCAGCTTGAGCCGGATAGCAATCCTTGAGATCGAAGCTTCCACTCTCCCACAAATCCCGGCGTATCCAGATCAGATTTCTCACCCTCTCTCTCCCATCTCGAGCCCTAACTCCCCCGAATGAGTTGGTGGCGGCGGAAGATGAGGCCCCAGGTACAAGCCAAAGCTGGCCGTAAAATTCCTGGAGTGCCCCTCCTTCGTCGTCTTCCTCCAGCCCTTCTGGATCGTTTGATTTGGCCCTCACGCGCAACCGTTTCTGGATGTCGACGCGTGGCCCTGTGCCTCGGCCCCGTGTGCAGGTGGACTCCACACGGTCTTCCTTCCTGGCCGGTGGCCCGCGGCACTGTAGCGGAGTACCGTGGCCGCGTACGGGGCTCGCCGGCGGCAGCCCATCCGGCGTCACCATCAGTTGAAATATTGCTTCTCTTTTTATTTTTCCTAATATATAGCAAATATCATTGTTATTCTTGCTTTGCCATAGGTACTTAACCAATTTGATATGATCTGAATGTTTGAAATGATTATTAACAATGTTCTCAAGCACCAGATTTGATTTGTTACATGATTATCATATTTAATTATGCTTTTGTGCTAAGTAGTTGATATTTATGTACCTATAAATCTTCAGACTCTTACTATCCTTGCTACCTCTGACAGTTGGGTTAACATTTGATATATAATACTGCAGTTGAATAAAAACTATAGAAGCTATATATAATTTTGTCGAGTGCTGGATCAGAATTTTACAGAACAATAGGCCTCTCAAATCCTTCTACTGAATGCAGACCCATTACTAACTTTGTGTCCTGTAAAACATGCATTGTCTAGTTCTTGAATTCTACAATATACAGATAATGCAAAATTAGCTCCAGTAGAAATATTTGAATCAAGATAGCCTCAGAAAATATTGGGAGATCAGACACTTGCATCTGTTGAGGAATTATGAGTGCAGCTTCGTGCTTTCTTGATCACTTCTTTGCGTGATCCTCATAGTTGTATATTCTTTTTCCCCGTAATGCTAAAACTAACTACAGACTCACATTCCACATGATATATGTTCTCTCAGTGGTATTTCTGAATCCTAACTTAATTTTCATTCCGTCTCTTTTGCAGCACCCGTGTGATCGGCCTAATCCGCCACATCTATGGTGCCAGCTAGATGAGCGATTTGAAGGGCTGGTGATCTGTACATAAATAATCCCCTTTAGTAATCTAGTTTGGACTTGTATACGATGGGCTTGTAATAATGCACAAACTTGTGATGCTTCTTTAAAGACATACGATTGGCTTGTAATAATGCGCAAACTTGTGACGCTTCTTTAAAGACGGCGTAGGATGGTATTGTAATAATTATTGGTACCTTCTAGCTATTCGCTGCTGTCGACTTTGTTATGGTTTATTATTTGGCAATCTTGTATTTGTTGAGCCTGTCAATTTGTCCTGCCAATCTGATTGTCAGTACCTTTGTTAGGAGTTTTGCAAAGGAATGGATTAGGCTTATTGGCCTGAAGTCCTTCGTGGAATCAGCACAACCTGTGCCCGGTGTCCATTGTGCTGCATGTGGAAAGCCTTGAAGGCATTGAGGATATCTGGCTTAATGACCTCTTAGCAGTCTTTATAGAAATCATTTGTTTACTCATGTCCCGGAGCCTTCTCATTTGGTAAACATTCTGACTGCATGATCAATCTCTGACTCTGAAAGGTCTGTCCAGTTCCAGCACCGGCAGCTGCTGTATAGTATTGAGATTGAGGTTTGGCCACTGGATGTCGTTCTCAGTCTGCGTACTTTTTTTTCTTCCTATTAAGTTCTCAAGATATTTTTGTAGTACTTTGGCTTGTCGTCATGACTCCATACCAAGGAGCCATCGTGGTTCTTGTGTGATGGTATATACCGTCTTCGTTTTCTAGCAGCCATCTTTAGGTGCAAAAATCTTGTGCAAACGTCACCAGCTTTTGTATATCTGATTCTGGAAGCTTGTCTTCTGCTTCGGCCAAGCCCAACATCCTTATCTGATTCTGGAAGCTTGTCTTCTGCTTCGGCCAAGCCCAACATCCTGATTTTGAGATCGTGTCTCAGAGTGATCTCATCCTCGGACAGCTGCCTGCTGTCTTGGGCAATGTCAAGACGCCAAATTTCCTCGTTCGCATGGAGTTGCTGATTACTGAATCCCCTTTAACAAACTTTTTGTTTGTCCATTTCATTAACAGACTGTTTGGCTGAAAAATTTTCAAGCATGATTTGTTATTAATGTCTTCTAGACTGCAAGTAATTGTATGTCAGTTTAGCAACAAACCTGCATATATGAAGATAATATCTGTGCTCAAGAAATTTTGTTGATGCCACTGTGGTTGCTTTTGGATTAGTAATGTTTGTAAAGTTGTGATTTTCTCTTTTAGTAGCAGATTCGTCGTACAATGCTGTTTCTACTTAGGTTTATTGTCAATGCATTCATCAGCCTGCTGACTTTGTTCTCAATTATTTTTTACATCTCAGCAAATCTGATTTTGCATGGGCTTCTGATTCAACCAAGAAGCGTTTCGTGACGTTTGCAAGTTGTGCTTCTTAGTTTATGCAGTGGGATTGGGATGGGCTTTTAGGACATGTCAGTTCATTTTTCTGTGAGACAACTGTTTGGGACTTGTCACATGTCAGTTCATTTTTCTGTGAGACAACTGTGTTTTACATTACGTAATAATGTAATATATAGCAGTGACTGCGCTTATCAGACAGAACACATTTTCATGTTAATTGAGTTATCCAGAAGTAAACTTAGGTAGTAGTATTTCATTTTATATACAGTGTAGTAGTATAACCATTATTACTTTGTCGGTTGGGCCTCCAGGATTTCGAAACATCAGTTTGGTCTGGACAGCGGGCCCAGAAAGTTGATTTGAAGTAGTTCAGACAGCATCATCCTCTGGGCCGCCGGCGCCCGACAGTCGCATACATGCAAGAGGCTGCATGTCCATTGGCCTCTTCTGCCAATTTGCACACACCAACTGTTTTTTTTTTTTTTCACGAGCAGGCATATATGCCCGCACACCAACTGTTGACGGCTAAAATCGTCCTGGAAATATGGAACAAGTTTTAGATAACATTTCTAGAATTGATGTAGTCATAAAAAATATATTTGGAATGTTTGCTTCAAGATTTGGACTTTTGGAGGGAAAAGAATAAAAAAAGATGAAGCTTTCCTGGCAAACCGGCCTGGCTGGTTACGAAACCAGCCAAAGCCGGTTGCCCTGCTGTTGCCGAGCATGCATGGTGCTCTGCTGGCCGCACGCTGCTGATGCTGAATTTTTTTATTTTATTATTATTATTTTTTGAGCAGAATCAAGAACCTTTATTGATCTTCAATAGAGGTACAAACACCATTCGGCGGAGAAATGAACCAAACATGTCTACCAAGTTCATTATAGATACTACTTCTAGCTAAAGTATGGACATCAAGATTTGACGACCTCCCTTCATAAACAAAATCTACAGAATTAAACTCATGTGATCTAGCTCTAATCTCCTGAACTATATGTCCATAAGAGCCCATGCTTCCTTCCCGAATGCTCCTAATAACTTCAGCATTGTCACATGATAGTCTAAAATGCCGGAGGACCAAATCACTAGCAAGCGCTAGGCCTTCTTTGCAAGCAATTGCTTCCACTGTATCGGGTTCCATGCTGCCCTCCAGCACAATGGCCGAGGCACCCAGGAAAACTCCCATTTGTGTCTCTTGCAACAGCTGCAGCAGCGACGATTCCTGAATTCTTGGCCAATGCAGCATCAACATTTATCTTCATCAAACCGATCGGTGGAGGGATCCACCGAACCGGTCGTCCTTGTGACTCAACTGTCACTCTCTCTTGAGGCTGATGCTGATGCATGCTGTTGCGTTGGCTACCGATCAAAAAAAGTGACCAAGCCCATAGGCCCATGCCTGCTCGATCAAGTGCTGCTCCTCTGTGCTTGACATGTTGCAGGCTGGTCAGGTTGCTCGCCCCTACGCTTTTCTACTTTGCTGATGAACGTTGTGTGCCCTGCTGCTGGACCGGCCTCGCCGTTCGGCCAACCAGCCAAGCTGGTTCGGCTGCTGTAGCCACTGTCCAACCGGCCTAGCCGGTTTGGAATTTGGAAACCAGCCAGGCCGGTTTCCCTGCGCCCTGCTACCTGTGGCCCTGTTGAAGCCCGACGTGCCGGTTTGACTGTTCCATACTAAGGCCTCGTTCGTTTCGGCCGGAACGGCCCGGAACGTGGCCTGTTCCACCCTGATCGGATAGGCCCGGTTCAAAGTCAGGCTGGACAAAAAGTGGTCGTTCGGTTAGATACGGCCTGGAATGAAAACGGATCAATTCGGGCCTTTTCCCTTCCTCTTTGGCCCAGAACGGAGACAGACCCTCCTAGGTCAGGAACATAGCCTCTGTTCGTTTGAGTTTAAAACCGCTTATTTTTCAGTCCTTCTACAGTATTTTTTTCTCACACAAGAAATCAGCATCAACAGTTTCCAGGTTCAGCGAACAGAGCCATAGGGCGTGCCTGGTACCTTTGCCAGGTACTGTTTGGCCTGGCCAAGCAAGGAATTGGTCATGGTCAGCCGTTTGGTACCTTTTGCTTGGACTACCTTGATTTGTGTGCAGGTAAGAAAAACCTTTGCTGCCCTGAGAGAGCCGAAATGGCTCGCTTGAGTTGGCAAGCGTCTCGTGGAGCGTGTAGTCTGGGCAAAGCGAAGCGAGTGGACGGGGCAAAACTTCCAAGCAGACCCATAATAACCTGGCGACGAGAGCCGGCGTCGCATCGCGAGGGACGCGACGGCATGGCACGAGGCGACGGCGCCGCACATCACCAGGGGTCGTGGCGGTGCGGCACGAGGCGACGGCGACCGCTTCCCATCCAACATCCGCGCTCTCTGTCGCTTCTCGCCGGTAACACAGCGCCCTGGTCTTCCTTGCCCTCTTCTCTCCCCGGTGCTAGGCTTCTTGCCAGGGTTCTTGTCAGTGCTAGGGTTCTTGCTTGGCTGCGCTCGATCCGTCGCTAGGCCCGGGCTGGCGACGATGAGGTTCGTGGACCAGTCGAGGAAGCGGTGGCGATTCTTGAGGAACACCCGAAGGTGGCTCAGGAATGGGTGGTGGGCTTCTTCTTGGTCGTCAGGTGGTAAAGAGATGTAGGGAGGGGGAGCAAGACGAGCAGGGAGAGTGTGCTGGCTTGCTGCTCAGAGGAGGAGGAGGAACCCATTGCCGCTGGCTCTGTAGCTTTTGACAACAACTCAAGCTCTACCTTCTCCACCCATGTGTTGCACTTACCTTTCTCTGCTCTCCTCTCTGTGTTGGCCTCACAGTCACATAATGGAGGAATTGGAATCTAAAATATTTTTTCTTTGGCTTCTTGTATGTACAGTAGTTACTATGCTTGATTCAGTGATAATTCTGCAACAACCAGTGGCAGCTTATTTCTTTATTTGCTCTATATGCGTGCGGTCATGTGAGAGATTAATTTTATTGCAAATTTTGCCCAAGTCTTGATGCTACTAGGTGTTAGATTACTGATTAGATCCAAATTGATGATCTCTCTCTCTCTCTCTCTCTCTCTCTCTCTCTTTTTTTTTTTTTTTTTTTTTTTTTGGCTCTAAAGCAACCGTGCGCTGCCGTTTCTTGGATGGTTGATGACTAATAATCTCGTTTTGAACATGAGTACTAGTAGTGTCACTAGTAGTGAAATACCTTGTTAGTGACGATTGGGATGTATTTCTGGACTTCTGGTGTCTGTTTTTGTGCTCTTGTCGATTATAGCATTTCCGCATTCTGTAGGACTATTTGCTTCTGGACTGATGTTTCAGGACTGCTGTAGGGAGGTGCTAGATTGCTCGTGATGTTGGATTGGTAGCTTGCTGTAGTATTAGCTATCTGTTGGAAAAAGGCTGAGTTACTGAGCTGATATATCTGTTCCATGAAATGGCATTGGCCCTGTCTAGATGTTCTGCAATCTGCATAGTGCAAGCAGTGTTTAGCAGACCTTAACAATCTTACTAGTTATAAGGCCTCAAGTGACAGAGTCAGTTTACCTAAAAGAAGGGTAGTCACACCAGTCGTGCAACTTTATTTATTTAAATTTTGGGGAACAATGGTGCAACTTTATTTGGTGGAGCTTATCTGTACTTGTAAAAAACGTTTTCATGTGCCACTGTCACTGATGGTGTGACAGCAATAATAGTACCCAACTGCATGCCTGTGCACTTGTGCTAATTCATGAAGATGCTAGTCTCCTCTTTGATCCTTGAAGTTCATTTTGTTTAAAACATATAGATGTAAGGCTTTTGTTTTTTGCCTAACAAATACCTTTTCGTGTTATTTGTAGATCCCTCCAGCACTCCTTAAGAGTTGGGAAAGGTGAACCTACGCCTTCTTGGGATCCAGTACCAACACTAAAAGGTACTGCTATAAATATGCTTCTATATAACTATAATCTTCTATAAATATGCTTCTATATTTATGCATAATTAGCAATACTTGTACCTTTTATTACCTTTGATTCTGCATTTAAGCATAGAGCTGTGTCATTATACAATTCAGCTATTTAGTAACACACCGCAGATGTTGTAATGTGCCCAGCATAGCCAAAAAAATCTCTACCAATTCTTAAACTAGGAGTTTGTGTGTGCTAACCCCTTGTAGCGTCATGAGTTAGAGATTACCATGGGGCTTCACCAATCCTTTATCTTGCAAAGTGCTCCTAACTTGGACTGCACCACTCCACATGTCTCTGTATGTGTGCATTCAGACGGCAACAATAATCTATATACGCGTCCGATGCTCTGTGTTCGAGCGTCCACGACCCCGTTTGAACAGGCAACGGCTCGATTCCAACGGCTACAGGACACGTGGCGCAACCCGGATGGCTGAGCAACGTCAGACGGAGGATGTCAGACGCGTCCGACGATTTGTGAACTTGCGTCCGATGGTCCTTCCAACGGCCAAACTTGAGAGGGGGTGCTCTCCCTTATTTATATGGACTTGGCCAGCTTATGCTCTAACTCTTGCACATTTCAAATTGCGAAATCACTTGTTTGAGCTGAGCCTTCTCCTCCCACTCATCTCAATTGCTTGATCGATCGATTCGAAGTGAGATTGAGTGAATCAAGTGCATTGCATAGCTTGAGAGCATTTAGTGGCACTTGTGGATCGTTTAGCCGGTGGATTTCTTGTTACTCTTGGTGGGTACCGACACCTAGCTGGCTTGGAGGATTGGTGGAGGATTGGCAAGAGTGGTGATTATTCTTGGCCATCTCCGGTTTCTTGTGAGGGGTTGCTGTGGTTCCCCGACGGAGTGCCGAATTCCAATTTTAGTGGTTTGCTCGTGTCATTGAGTTACCGCACTTGTGTGTGGGTTCTTGCGGTGCCTTGTGGGGCGTTGGCTTGAGGACCTAACCGAGGAACCACCAAGGTGTTGGTCGACACAACGGGGACGTAGCTTGCCGGTGCGTAAGTGAACCTCGGGAGAAAAACAACTTGTGTCTCTTGTCTCCCTTGGTGATTGGATTGATTGGGATATCTCATTGGTGATCTTGTTGATTGGTTGAAATCCATCTCTCGGTGATTAGCAACCTCTTCATTTCAACGGCGGTATAGCTATATCATCTCCTTCCTTTGCACTTAGTTCTCTAGTTAGCTTGTGTTGCTTAGCTTGTCTAGTTTCTTGTCTCGTGTAGCTTGCTAGCTTGTGTAGTTGTAGCCTTTAGTTTCTTGTCTTTAGCTTGTTGTAGCTTGATCACTAGCTAGGTTTGCTCTTGTGTGAGCTAGTGATCGCCGCTAGAATTACTTGTGGATAGGAGGCTTGCAACACACCTTGTAGGCTAGGTAAAACTTGCTATCGCCATCTTTGTTACTAATCAAATTTTGTGAAGTGCTTTGTAGATTTTTTATAGGCTATTCACCCCCCTCTAGCCATCTAGGACCTTACAGACACCCTCAGGAAGGAAGTGACGCCGATGGCGCCACGGTCGCACGTCCAAAGTAGACCGGGTTTTCACCCTGGAATGACATGCTAGAGGAGAAAACATGACGCCCCCAATGGGGAAGCGGCGCCCAACGGTGTCGCCGCCACCAAAGCTTTCACCAAGAACCCTCTACCACAGACGCTGATTGCGAAGCAGGACACCTGCCACCCTTCACCGCCATCTTCGTTGTCCCGCCGCCCCATCGAAGCCCCTTCAGAGGGGCATTGATGCGCTGGTTGCACGCAGCAGACGCACAGCTGCGTCGGCAGCTACCCCTCCGTCCAGGCCTCGCAGATCTGGACCTAAATCCACCGCTCGCGTCCCAACACCGCACGCCAGGGCCTCCACTGGCCATCGTCGTCGGCCTAGCACACGCCGATGTCGCTGCCGACCTTGTCGCCTGCCGCTGCAAGGCATGTGTGTAACACCCCTGGTGTTACTGTAACTAAAACCTGTCATGTCATCATGATTGCATGCAAACCATCCCGCATTCAACCCTGTTAGTATGCATTAACTAAAATAAATTTTATTGTTGCATGTGATTGTGTTAGAGTGACTTTTATGTAAATGCTTGTGTTTGTGTGTAATTATCTAAATCCAATTGAAAAATAAAAAGAAAATCATTTATAAACCCTAAAACGGACCCAAAACCCTAACTCAAAACAAAAAGGAATTAGATGTTGGGCCTTAAACAAAAGTTGTAAAGCTTTAAAATTTGAGCAACTTCTATTTTGTGTAATTTTGAAGTTATTAAATAAAATTTCAAATACAACCCTACCCTATGTTTGAATATTTAGATTTGAAATACAAATTCAAAAACTATCAAGAATTTGACTAAACACCTTTAATGAAAGTTGTAAATCTTATCAAATCGAACAACTTTTATATTTGGGGTTTTTCATGTTATTGAGTGAAATTTGAAATAAAACTCAAATTAGTGTTTAAGAATTCCAATTTGAAATGTCATTTCAAAAATTATCAAGAATCTGACAAAACTCCCTTAATACAAATTGTAGGGCTTGTCTAGTAGAACAACTTTTATTTTTATATATTTTCAACTTATTAAGAAAAATCTTGAGAATTTGACTGGATTAGAATTGAATTTCAAAATCCATATTTACCCCCCTTTTAGATTATTCAAAAACTATTCAAAATCTCAAACTTCTTCAAAAATCAAAGTTGTTCATCATAGAATCTACTACAACTCTTATTAAGGTAATTTTTCAAGTTACTATGGAAAGTAAAAAGTAATTTGGTAAAATGTAAAAAGGAATAGGGAATGACTACAGTAGTAGGGATGGGAACCTTCCCCTTCCTCTGTTCACGAACAGAGCCGACCCTGCCGCCGCATGTCGCCGGCCGTCCTCGCCGTTCCTTGCTCCCACGTCGGAGAGGACAAGGTCGTGGGGCTCCTCTCTACATCGCCGAGCTGTCCCTGCCCTTTATAAACCCATGAGCCGGCCGTTTCTCTCCCCTCCTCCATTTCTTCTCCTCCGCTGAACTCTCGGTCTCCGGCCAAATTTGCCACCGTCGCTCCACCATTGTCCAATTCATCTTGCCCGTAGGCTAGACACCTCCTGGCGCACCATTTGAGCCCGGCCGTGTCACTGTTCATCATCGGCATCGACTGCACGGCTTGGTCTTCTTCCTCGCGGCCGGCAGGAGCACCATCGCACTGCACCTCATCGTGGAGAGCTCTCTTCAATGAGGTAGTTCAAATTCCACCCATCGTTCCTTGCTTACCTCAACGTCACGAAGCTTACGGGCCTACCGGTTTCTCGGTTACTGCACTGGAGCCACCGGAACGTCGCGTCGTCGTCGAGTTCACACCGCCGAATCCGCCATTAACGTCGACGTGCTACCTCCGACCCTCCTCCACCCCGACCAGTGTGCGCAGCACACTCTGGTAAGCCTCCTGGATCTTTTCCGCACCTCCGATCAAACCCTACCACTACCGGGTCGCCGGGACACGGCCATGCCGACGTGACGGATGCCTCCGAGCCGCCATGGCCGCCGGCTTAGCTCCTATGAAGTCCTAGGTCTCACCGGAGTCGCCTAGATAGGTTCGCCGGGGTGCTGGGTCCTCGGGGTCGCGCTCGCCATCGCCGGAGGACCACCGGCAGAGAGCCGCCGCGACTGCAGCCGCCGCACGCGCACGCGGGCCCCTTGCTCTGCTCGGGTCTGCGGGGAAGAGGGAGAGGTCGAGTTGAGCCGTGCTGGGCCGGCCTGCCCCTTTGTTGGGCCGTCCCAGGCCAAAATAGGGTTTTTTCCATTTTCATTTGATTAAACTGGATTTTTCCAATTTCTGTGAATAAGAATAGTGCTGCAATTTGTTATTCTTATAGGAATAAATATACTACTCTGAAAATTATGAAATTTATTGTGTAGCTTCTCTATGTAGTGTAATATTTATGAAAAATACCAAAAGTAGGTTTTGGGTACTTTCTGCAGAAAATAAAATTGCGCCTATTAATTGTTAAATACAACTTTGTTGAATGTTAATAAATTCCATGATTATCCAAAAATCATGAAAATTGATGTGGCACTGTTTTGAGTCAATATCTAGATATAGAAAAAGTTTGGTCTCTTTTGGAATCTGTTTTAATACATAGTTAGTTTTAAGTCTATTTTAAATGCCTTTTTTCTTAAATATAATAAATAGTAAATGGTTTAAGACATTAGAAGAGTAATGTTTAAGGACTTTGTGGAATTTAAGAAGTCCATGGGACCCTGAAACCCTTGTGTTCCATGGAAACTAAGTTGTTCTTTAGAAGGTAATCAACTTTTCTTAACGACTGTTAAAATGGTCAATGAATCAATTATGCAATCACCACCTTGTTGAGTAAAGACCAGAGAACACTTCCACCACTGTTGGTCCACGGCGACTTAGTTACTTGGGTGATGTGCTCATGTTCCACTTATTATAATAAAAACTAAAAAAGGCTTTTTAGCCAAATAAGTCTCTCATGAGCATATGCATATATGTATGTATGCGTGTGATATTGATAAGCTTCTTGGATCCAACTTCATGGGTAAAAAGGGGTAGTTAAGTATGTTTCTTATATAAGAATTTTATTAGTCCTGTTATATGTAAACGTAGGATGACTTGCCTGAAAAAACAATTAAATGTTAAAGTGAAATCCTAACTGTTAAGCAATAAGTTGGTTTTGTTGGCTTGCAACTTTATCGTGAAGGAAAGTTGTACTCAATTTTCTAGATTAACTTTACTTTTTTTAATTCACAATTTAGTGCATCTCACACATCATGGCATGCATATCATCATGTTAAGCATGCATTATTATTTTGTGTAGAAAATGCGGGATAATCATTATCTAAAGAAAGTCCCGAATAAGGTCTTCGCTCGGTGGACGTGGATTTTTCTCGGTGATTGACTTCGAGGATCTATCTGCTCCAAGCAACAGGCAAGCCCCGGTGCATTCAAACCCTTCCTTGTGATTTATAGAATGTTTATCACCTTGAGTTAAACTATTGCATTAAGTTGTTAGGAGTTGAGTGATAACCCAATTGATGCATTACCAACCTTGACCACTGAAATACCATCCTTGAAACCTGTTTTTAAATGAAATGTTGAAAAATGCTTAGCCCTGCTTAATTAGTTTAGTTTTGCATAAAATGTTATTTTTGAATTATGGTGATATACTATTGATGAATCATGTGAAAGGAAAAGGGATATGAGTCCGTTCGGTGATTGTGCACTTGGGTTGCAGTCCCAATGCATTGTCGCCGACGGAAAGGGATTTTCCGTTCGGTGGTCATATACTTGGGTTAGAGTCTCAATGTATTGTCACCGACGAAAAAGGGATTTGAAAACCGTTTGGTTACCTTATACTTGGGTTAGAGTCCCAATGTATCGTCACCAACGGGAAAAATGAATTAGGGACCATTCGCTATGAGCCTGCTGTGATCGAGACTTTGCAACTAGCCACATACTCCGGGAAGCCCTGTCTCCGGTGGCTCTACTACTTGAACCGACAACCACGCACTGGGAGTGGAGAGATGGCGAGAGTAGCGTGTACCCTCGTGGCCGGCGTGCTGGATTGGAGAGGAGTACTGTGCTCTCGGGTGGCGTAGGACCGGTTCAGGTTTTGGAAAAGCCGTGATAGACGGGGTTGGCATATGGAAGTTTAGGTGCTACATATGCAGTGTGGTTAGGAATCCCCAGCTGGGTATTAATCGATTCGAATCATCGTTGCTCCTCAGTTATGGAGACTTGATCCTCATACCTACCCCGAAAAGTGGTTCGGAACTAGGTTTTCTGAATGAATAAGAATTTGGAGAATACATGTGAACCAAATTAGCTTCAGGACTACTGATTAATAGTGAGTTACCATATTGAAATTAGAAACTAAAAATTTGAGTGTTTTTTTTGCAAAAATAATTTGCTTCTTGCTTAAGCCTTACCTTGACTCCCCTCAGTCTGCATTCCTGAGTCTTCTCCCCAATTTTTATTCGGGTAAGTCTTGCGGAGTACCCCATGTACTCAGGGTTTGTTAACCCCCTGTTGCAGGTGCTGACTGGTGCTTCCAACCAAGGTTATGTCAGTGGGCACGACATGCCTGGATGTTCTCTCCTGACTTAGGATCTCTACTTAAGTTCTCTCCTGCAGATCCACTCATCTTCCGCAATTTAAGTTAAGTTTGTAAAGGTTAAATGAATTATGATTTGTAAATTAAGTATTATTACTCTTCCGCACTCTGATAAATATTTTGTAACAAATGTTGTAATGTTGTAGTCACCCCATTGTTGATCCTCAGGTGAATCAGGGTTTCGAAGAAACCCGACAGATCCTTCTAAGTCATTTGGGTCACTTGCACGACCGTCAAAGGTCTTAGGGACGATGGCGGGTGCGTGTGGGCCCTATGATTTAGGCGGTTCTGCCACAATGTGCCCCCACCATCTCAGGCGCCGCCCCCTGTCGGGAGCCGCCGGGAGTCGCTGGTTCCGGACGCCAAGCCATGAACTAGACGACCCCTGCCAACGCCGCTGCCTCCGTCTTGACCACAACGGCAGCAGGCACCGCCTTCAGCCAGCCTGTCGAGGCTCGGCCGCCGCCGCAGCAGCTGTAAGGTCCTAGTATGGCTAGAGGGGGGCTGAATACCCTAAATAAAAATTCTACAAACCACTAATCAAGTAATTAGAACCACAAGAGGCTATAAATGCAATGCTAAGGCAACCACTAACCTAGGCAAGCCACCTACACAATTCTAGTTAAACCTTAGTTCTAATCCACACAAATGAGCTAGCAAAAGCTAAACAACTACACAACTACTCAAGATAAATGAACAAGTTACTTTGCACAAGAATAAGAAAGAGATGATCGTCGAATAAACATTTGCCTTGTGAAGAAGCCAATCACCGGGACATTCAATAAGTCACTCACTCGAAGGTGAGGAAATCAATAGAGACACCAATATTTATCCCCGAGGTTCACGTGCTTGCCGGCACGCTACGTCCTCGTTGTGTCGACTTCAACTGGTGGTTCGGTGGCTAATCGGTATCACACACCGAGCCTACACTAGGCGCCACAAGAACCTACCACGGAGGAAGTAACTCAAAGACACGAGCAATCCACTAGAGTTACCTTTGAGCACTCCGCTCGGGGAAGGCACAAGAGCCCCTCACAATCGCCGGGTGTGAGCAAGCACAATCACCAAGCTCCTTCACACCTTCTTCTCCTCCAAGCCGTCTAGGGACACGGCAATGTCCCAAGAGAATAAGAACTAATCCGAGGCTTGCTCTCAAGTGCTCTAGAATGCAAAACACAAGCAATGATGCACGCACTTGATGATCACTCAATTTCACAAGGATGATCAAGATGATGAAGTAGTGAGAGAGTGGGAGGCTAGAATGCAGCAAAGTGTATGACAATGATCCAAATGTGCTAGCTAGTCACCAAGTGACCAGGGAGGAAGTATAAATACTCCCATGCCAACTCCTAGCCGTTACACTCTCTGAAACAGCCATTAACCTCGTTTTTATACCGTCGGACCGAGTCCGTCGGACTAAAACAATGCGTCCGATGCTCGGATGTGCGCCACGTGTCAACAGGTTTAAACGACGTTCGTCCGATCTCAATGGTCAACTGGTTTCGCGCGTTTGACTACCGTCGGACGCTCAGGCACTGGACTAATCTCCAGAGTCCGACGCCACACAGTCAGTTTCTCAGCACCGTCGGACTCTGCATGAAGAAGGCGTCGGACTAAAGATTTCACCCGTCCGACACTTCCAGAGAGGTTTGAAAACGCTAAATCATCGTCGGACTTCGTCCGACGCTCGCCGTCGGACTTTTCTCAAGCGTCCGACGCTCCTCAGCGTGCCACGCGTCACACCTCGCTGCTCGGCACCGTCGGACTGAAGGCCACAATGGTCCGACGCTCGGTAAACGAGTGTCCGACGCTTACTGACAGCTCAGGCGTCGGACCGAATCAATGGTCCGACGCTACGCCCACTATTAGTCCGACGCTCTGGAAACAGCCCTTTTCAAGTCTATTTCTCACCCCTTACTTCTATGTGCTAACACTCAAGGTCTTCTACACTTGTGCACAGTGTGTTAGCATTTTGCAAACATTTTTCAAGGGTTTTCAAAGGGATTCTCTAGGTTGGTTAGATCAATGCATATGAGATGCAATATAGAGCACTTGAAAGTAATCCAATAGCTTAGTTCTCCCATTGATAGTCGGCTATCTATCCTAAATGTGATCACTCTCACTTGGAGTCTTGATCACTAAAAGAAAAGCCCTATTTGAATATACCTTAGCCTCTAGCTTTTCTTCTTTAAGTCCTTTTCTTTTTCCTTGATCATTTCATCTTGATCTTCACTTGAGCTCATGTCAACTTTCTCCATATCACTAATCTACTCTTGGCTACACACACTTAGCACTTAGATTAGTAACTTGGTTTCATCAATTACCAAAACCAAACTAGGGTCTTGCAATCTCTCCCTTTTTGGTAATTGATGACAACCTTTTACAAAAGAAATATGCATTAAGATTTTGAACTTATCATCCTTGTCCATGAGTAGATCATGGAAGGATTTGAACAACCATCATAAGTTCCATTTTGGTAGTATTGGCTCCCCCTACATATGTGCATCGAGTTTGGATTGAAAGCTAACACATATGTATTGAATATAGAGTAATTCTACCAAAATGATGTTAAGGTGTATAGAATGGACCTTTGAAGCGTGATACTATCGGAGTTGCCATGTACACCCTCCTTAGCACCTTAGTAACTAGAAGGTCATAAATACTAGAGCATACCATGAGATCACATTATAAGCAAGCTCTAGTTACCATTTGAAGAAATACAACCAACTAGTTACCCTACACGTGCTAGTTGTTCAAATCATCATTCAAATCTTACTACTAGCAATACACCACCCAAGCATGTATAAAAAAGTAAATACAAACGCAATGAGCAATCATATGATTAGTGCACATCCAAATGCAACAACTTGCATATGTGATTGCTCCTCCTACTTGTGTGCTTCAAAATTTTAATTACCCTTTCCTTTGGCCTATTGCTCTCCTATCATCGGCCTAATGATGGTTCATCGCTCTTTCTCTTTCTTTTGTAACTTTCTCTCCCCCTTTGTCAACAATTGCACAAAAAAGGTTCATTTTAGTGAAGAGAAATTAGTTAAGTTCATTTGATTTCGAAAGAGAGTTGATTTTTCACTTTGGCTCAATCTAGTGCATTTGCCTAGGATATATAACTAAGTTTGATCCAAGGACAAGCTTCTTCACGCCACTAGGGGTTATCTTGCCCATGTGAAGTTATACACCTTGAGCTAATGAACTAGTTTGAACATTAGGGGATTAAGCACACATCCATGTCATATGTTACCACTAGATCATACAATCAAACAAGGCAATAGTGGTAGCATATATCCATCAAGAACATTTTAATTTCCATGAATGCTCCTAAGAGGTGAATATGTCTATATGCTCTAAACAAGTTCTAGCAAGTATGATGTAATGTCAAACAATTTTACCTTACTTTGTCGGAGTAGAGGCATGTCACATATGTGGGGTGAGCTCAACTCATATTGGAGAAATCAAGAATACTCAATTCATTCCTAAGCTTGTAAAACCTCTTCTCATCTAGTGGCTTGGTGAGTATGTCAGCTAATTGATCATCGGTTTCAATACTTTGAATGTCGATGTCACCTTTTTGTTGATGATCCCGGATAAAGTGGTGCCATACATCAATATGCTTGGTTCTTTGATGTTGAACCGGATTTTGAGTTAACTTGATAGCGCTCTCATTGTCACAAAACAATGGCACTTTCTTGAGGTTGATTCCATAGTCCATCAAAGTTGCCGTCATCCATAGGATTTGAGCACAACAACTCCCCGCACTAATATATTCGGTTTCGGCGGTGGAGCGTGATATGCTATTTTGCTTCTTTGATGACCATGAGACAAGAGATCTTCCCAAGAGTTGACATGTGCCCGATGTACTCTTTCTATTGATTTTGCAACCGGCATAGTCCGCATCGGCATATCCAATCAACTCAAATTTTGCACCTTGGGATACCACAATCCAACATTTTGAGTGTGCTTCAAATATCTCAATATCCTCTTTGCGGCCTTCATATGACTCTCTCTAGGAGATGCTTGATATCTAGCACACATGCACACACTAAACATGACATCCGGTCTTGATGCGGTGACATAGAGCAAACTTCCAATTAGAGACCGATATGCCTTTTGATCAACCATATTGCCACTTTTATCTTCATCCAAACTTCCACTAGTCCCCATGGGAGTGCTAATTGGTTTTGCATCTTACATTCCAAACTTTTTGATCATGTCTCTTGTGTACTTGCCTTGACTTATGAATGTGCCATTCTTCATTTGTTTAATTTGAAGTCCAAGGAAGTATGTGAGTTCACCCATCATAGACATCTCAAATTATTTAGCCATCATCTTTTCAAACTCCGCACACAAAGCTTGACTAGTTGATCCAAAGATAATGTCATCAACATAGATTTATATGATCATCAAGTCACCATCAACTTTCTTGGTGAATAGAGTGGTGTCAACCTTCCCCATCATGAAACCTTTAGAGAGGAGAAAATGCCTTAGCCTCTCCTACCATGCCCTTGGTGCTTGTTTCAAACCATAGAGTGCTTTCCTTAACTTGTACACATGATTTGGTTTCTTCTCATCTTCAAAACTGAGTGGTTGTTCAACATATACTAACTCATTGATGAATCCATTGAGAAATGCACTTTTGACATCCATTTGGTAGAGCTTGATGTTGTGAGCACAAGCATATGCTAGAAGAATTCTTATTGCTTCCAATCTAGCAACCGGAGCATAGGTTTCACCAAAGTCCAATCCTTCTACTTGAGTGTACCCTTGTGCCACTAATCTTGCCTTGTTCCGTATCACAACACCATCTTGATCTTGTTTGTTTCTAAATACCCATTTGGTGCCAATAACATTGTAGTTCTTTGGTCTTTCTACCAATTCCCAAACTTCATTTCTTTCGAAATTGTTGAGCTCTTCATGCATAGCATTTACCCAATCACTATCTTTCAATGCCTTCTCAATGTTCTCCGGCTCTTCAAATGACACGAATGAATAATGAGCACAAAATGATGCTAGTCTTGATCTTATTTGCACGCCCTTTTAAATATCACCAACAATTTGGTCCAAAGGATGATCTCTTGCAATGTTTGTAGGTTGAAGCACTTGAGGTTGATTGCTTGAGCTAGATTGTGCATTTGATTGATTTGCTTGAGAGGAACTAGCTTGATCTTGATTTTGCACTTGAGAGTCACTAGCTTGATCAATTGAAGGAACTTGCACTTGATCTTTGTCATCTTCTATATCAACCACTTGAGTCCGCCTTATGTCACCAATGTCCATTTCTTGCATAGCCTTTGCCAATTGAGGTCCACTCACATCATCTAGATTCTCATTTTGATCTTGAGACCCATTGGTTTCATCAAATTCAACATCATGAACTTCCTCAAGTTGACCACTTCCCAAGTTTTATACTCTATAAGCTTTACTAGTGGTGGAGTAGCCAAGTAAGAATCCCTCATCACATTTCTTCTCAAAATTGCTCAATCTAGCTCCTTTCTTCAATATGTAGCACTTACAACCAAACACCCGAAAATATGCAATATTTGGTTTTCTTCCATTCAAGATCTCATATGGAGTCTTCTCCAACATAGGATGGCAATAGAGTCTATTATGGTAGTAGCATGCCGTGTTGATTGCTTCGGCCCAAAAAGATTCACTCACATTATACTCACTAAGCATAGATCTTGCCATATCAATGAGAGTCCTATTCTTTCTTTCAACTAGGCCATTTGATTGAGGTGTGTACTTAGCCGAGAATTGATGTTTGATTCCTAAGTCATCACAAAGCTCATCAACTCTTGTGTTCTTGAACTCACTACCATTATCACTTCTCACCCTCTTGATGGTTGTTTCAAATTCATTGCAACTTCTCTTGACAAAAGTGTTGAAGATACCATAAACATCACTTTTGTCATTGATAAAGAAGACCCATGTGTATCTTGAGAAGTCATCCACTATCACCAAACCATACTTGTTGCCGCCAATGCTTGTATATGTAGTTGGTCCAAACAAGTCCATGTGCAATAATTCAAATGGTTTGCATGTGCTCATCATGCTCTTCTTAGGATGAGTGTTGCCTACTTGTTTTCTGGCTTGACATGCACTACATAACTTGTCCTTCTCAAACTCAACATCTTTAAGGCCTCTAACTAAGTCATGCTTCACAAGTTTGTTCAATTGCTTTATTCCAACATGACCAAGCCTTCTATGATATAACCAACCCATGCTTGACTTAGAGAGTAAGCATGTTGACAATTGTGATTCTCTAGCACCAAAGTCCACTAGATAGAGATTCTCATATCTAAATCCCTTGAATATCAAGTTTGATCCATCCACACTAATGATTTCCACATCATCAACACCAAAGATGCATTTGAAACCAAGATTACAAAGTTAAGCCACGGACAATAGATTAAAGTTCAAACTCTCAACTAATAGCACATTGGAGATGCTTAAATCATTTGATATTGCAATCTTTCCAAGACCCTTGACCTTGCCTTTGCTATTATCTCCAAATGTGATGCTATCATACTCATTGCCACTAGAATTGATTTGGTTGAACATTCTTGAATCACCGGTCATTTGTTGAGAACACCCACTATCAAGAACCCAATGCCTCCCTCCGGCCTTGTAATTTACCTACAAAACAAGTCAATGTCTTTTAGGTACCCATACTTGTTTGGGTTCTTGGAGGTTAACAACCAAAGCCTTTGTTACCTAAATAGCCTTCAACCTTGGGCTCTCTTTAGGTGTACCGATGTATTTGGCTTTGACACCTTTCTCACCCTTGGTAAGCATGTAATAAGAATCAAGTCTAATAGATTTAGCACTTGCAAATTTTATTTGCTTGTTCTTGTTGTTAGTGATTCAATTTGCCTCAATATGCCCAACTTGCTTGCACTTGTAGCAAAACCGACCATTGCTCCTCACAAAGCTAGACTTTGAGTTACAAAGGCCGCCTTGCCTTTCTTGGGAGTATAGCCAAGTCCCTCTTTAGAGTTACTATATCTTTGGCTACCAAAGCATTGTATCAAGCGGGCATCCCCATCATAGGCATTGCCTAATGCGCGGGTTAGCTTGTCCACTTCCTTCTTCAATTTCTCATTTTCAACTTTTAGTGTTGGATCAACACTATTAGTGAAGGTAGAAGTAGAAGTGGATGATGATGAAAAACTAGTGTTATTAGGTGTGGTTGCAGCAAGTGTTTCATTAGTTGATTCATTCATTCACATCACATGTTATAGCAACATCCTCTACCTTGCTTAGCTCTAAGAGTGAGGAGTGAGCTTCCTCAAGATTGGTGTGGGCTAGTTTGAGATCCTCATGGTCTTCCTTTAGACACTCATGAGAAGCACTTAACTCATCAAAAGATTGTTCAAGAGTTTTTAATTTCTTGGACAATTCTTTGCACTTCTTAGACTTAGAGCTAATAAGATATTCGGCTTGCTCTAACATGTCCATGGTTGTGCTACACTAGGCTCATCATCATCATCACTATCACTATCATTATCATCTTTTTCATCATCACTTGAGTCATCGTATTTTACCTTAGTGGACTTAGCCATGAAGCATGATGAATCAAATGATGAAGACTTCTTGTTGATAGCAATAGAAGCCATGGCTTTCTTCTTGGATGTCTTTCTCTCATCATCATCACTAGAGTCATCATCATCGGAGGAAGCATCACTATCCCATGTCACCACATAGAATCCACCCTTCTTTTTGGAAAAGTTTAACTTCTTCTTCTCCTTCTTTTCCACCTTGTCCTTCTTGTCCTTCTTGCCTTTCTTCTTGTAATCATTTTCATCATCACTAGCATTCGGACAATCCGCCACAAGATGGTCCGTGCTCTTGCAATTGTAGCACTTCCTTACTACATTCTTGCCTTTGAAGTTATCTCTTCTCTTTCTAGCACCATAGCCCTTCTTCTTCATGAATCTTCCAAACTTGCGCACAAAGAGAGCTAGTGCCTCATCATCACTATCAAGGCTAGATGCATCATCATCACTTGATTGTACTTTCTTGCCCTTGCCTTTGTCCTTGGAAGAAGAGATGGTGGACTTGAATGCCACGGTCTTCTTGCTCTTGTCATCCTCTTTCTTCACTTCTTCACTATCACTCTTCTCATTGTATTGATTCTCGGTCATTACATCACCAAGGACCTCATTTGGAGTGACACCCTTCAAGCCGCCTCGGAAGATGATAGTTCTCAAGGTCTTAAATTTCTTGGGCAAGCACATGAGAAACTTGTGAGAGAAGTCCTCATCACTTATTTTCTCACCCAAGGCCTTCAAATCATTGATTATCACTTGGAGCCTATAGAACATCTCCGGAATGCTCTCTTCATCAATCATCTTGAAGTTTGAGAGCTTGTCCTTGAGCATGTACAACTTGGCACTCTTTACCGTTGAAGTGCCTTCATAAGTTTGCTCTAATCTTGTCCATACTTCACTTGCTTTATCCAAATCCTTGATTTGCTTAAACACCTTTGAGTCAATGCCATTGTAAATGGTGTTGAGAGTCATTGTGTTACATTAGTTGTTCTCTTGATCTCTAGGTGTGGGGCTTGCGGGGTCAAGCACAATGTATTCCTTCTCGGTGACCTCCCACACCTTCTCATGAATTGAGCCAAGATACATCCTCATCTTTCTCTTCCAAAAGTCAAATGAACTTGTGCCATCAAAGTGAGGTGGTTTACCCCAACATGATTGAACATGATATGAGCCATTTCAATGCACCGAAGGATGTTAAGCCTTGACTAAATGGTGACCATGCCACCGATACCACTTGTAAGGTCCTAGTATGGCTAGAGGGGGGTGAATACCCTAAATAAAAATTCTACAAACCACTAATCAAGTAATTAGAACCACAAGAGGCTATAAATGCAATGCTAAGGCAACCACTAACCTAGGCAAGCCACCTACACAATTCTAGTTAAACCTTAGTTCTAATCCACACAAATGAGCTAGCAAAAGCTAAACAACTACACAACTACTCAAGATAAATGAACAAGCTACTTTGCACAAGAATAAGAAAGAGATGATCGTCGAATAAACATTTGCCTTGTGAAGAAGCCAATCACCGGGACATTCAATAAGTCACTCACTCGAAGGTGAGTAAATCAATAGAGACACCAAGATTTATTCCCGAGGTTCACGTGCTTGCCGGCACCCTACGTCCTCGTTGTGTCGACTTCAACTGGTGGTTCGGTGGCTAATCGGTATCACACACCGAGCCTACACTAGGCGCCACAAGAACCTACCACGGAGGAAGTAACTCAAAGACATGAGCAATCCACTAGACTTACCTTTGAGCACTCCGCTCGGGGAAGGCACAAGAACCCCTCACAATCGCCGGGTGTGAGCAAGCACAATCACCAAGCTCCTTCACACCTTCTTCTCCTCCAAGCCGTCTAGGGACACGGCAATGTCCCAAGAGAATAAGAACTAATCCGAGGCTTGCTCTCAAGTGCTCTAGAATGCAAAACACAAACAATGATGCACTTGAGGATCACTCAATCTCACAAGGATGATCAAGATGATGAACTAGTGAGAGAGTGGGAGGCTAGAATGCAACAAAGTGTATGACAATGATCCAAATGTGTTAGCTAGTCACCAAGTGACCAGGGAGGAAGTATAAATACTCCCATGCCAACTCCTAGCCGTTACACTCTCTGAAACAGCCATTAACCTCGTTTTTATACCGTCGGACCGACCGTCGGACTGAGTCCGTCGGACTAAAACAATGCGTCCGACGCTCGGATGTGCGCCACGTGTCAACAGGTTTAAACGACGTTCGTCCGATCTCAACGGTCAACTGGTTTCGCGCGTTTGACTACCGTCGGACGCTCAGGCACCGAACTAATCTCCAGAGTCCGACGCCACACATTCAGTTTCTCAGCACCGTCGGACTCTGCATGAAGAAGGCGTCGGACTAAAGATTTCACCCATCCGACGCTTCCAGAGAGGTTTGAAAACGCTAAATCATCGTCGGACTTCGTCCGACGCTCGCCGTCGGACTTTTCTCAAGCGTCTGACGCTCCTCAGCGTGCCACGCGTCACACCTCGCTGCTCGGCACCGTCGGACTGAAGGCCACAATGGTCCGACGCTCGGTAAACGAGCGTCCGACGCTTACTGACAGCTCAGGCGTCGAACCGAATCAATGGTCTGACGCTACACCCACTATCAGTCCGACGCTCTGGAAACAACCATTTTCAAGTCTATTTCTCACCCCTTACTTCTATGTGCTAACACTCAAGATCTTCTACACTTGTGCACAGTGTGTTAGCATTTTGCAAACATTTTTCAAGGGTTTTCAAAGGGATTCTCTAGGTTGGTTAGATCAATGCATATGAGATGCAACCTAGAGCACTTGAAAGTAATCCAATAGCTTAGTTCTCTCCTTGATAGTCGGCTATCTATCCTTGTAAGTTCAATCAAGCCCTAATGTGGGTTTTGGTGATAATGACCACGCGATTAGAAGACTAATGTGGTTTATTGAGATGATGGACAGGCAAGGGTATTAGAAGGATGTATTCTTATGCAGGTGGACCCCTAACAACTTATGGATACGGCATCCGGCTCAAAGGAGGTTTAAATTTATTTTTATTCTGAATTTGAGTATAGGAAAAGTCATACTATTAAGGGGGATGCAAAAGACAGGTTTGAAAGTGTGACCAAGTGCAAATATTCACACCAAACATCCTAATTTCCACTGCCAAAACCAGCCACAAAATTCCATATCATTCTGATCTGTTTTGGCAGTGCGGCACTGCCGGCCTTAGGCGCGGCACTGCCGGGGTCCGGCACTGCCGGCCTCTGGCCCGGCACTGTCGCGACTTATTCTGACCGTTAGACTCGGGGGTGATTCAAAATCACCTCCCCGTCGCCCCCAACGGTCATCTCGGCCATTTGCACAATTCCAGAACCAGAGAAGGCTCTCTCTTGCTCTCTCACTCACTCCCAAAGCTCTCCACTCCTCCCATTTTGGAATCCAACTCAAATCTTGAAGAGTGTGAGCTCATCTTGAGCAAGAACAAGCTTCTCGCTGTGATCTTCATCTTCTCCAAGCACTTGGTTCGCGTTCAAGCCGGTGGTTTGCATTTGTTACTCTTGGAGCTTGCTCCTAGCCGGCTAGAGCGTCGCCCGGAGAGCTTGCCAATCTTGTGGCAGCCCCGGGAGGTTTGTAACCACCCTCACAAGCTAGTGAAATCACCCCTCTTTCAAGGATTAACTTCCTTGACTTGAGAACGAGGATTGGGAGTTGTGAACCCAAGTTTCCTTTGTGGAGCCTCAACAACGTGGAGTAGGCAAGCCTTTGTGGCGAACTGAACCACGGGATAAATCTTGTGTCACTTGATTTGGTTCACTTGCTCTCTACTTGTTGTAGTTCCTTGATTTCTAGGGTTTGGCTCCAATCTACTTTGTGGTGGTGTTCTTGCTGTGAAGAAGTTGTGCTTTAGGCTCTACACAACCCAGGAAACCTCAGTAAATTACTAGATCTAAATTTCGTTGGTTAAATTTTGAACTGTGTAGTTTTTGCTCTGCGAGGTCCAGCACTGCCGCTCCAGGAGCAGTAGTGCTGGGAACCCCGGCAGTGCCGCTCTACAGGCTGGCACTGCCGTGCCTGTGTTTGATCTCCGTTTGCGAAGAAATTTTGCAGGCCTATTCAACCCCCCCTTTTAGGCCAGCCAGTGATCCTACAAGTGGTATCGGAGCTTGGTACCTCAGTCTTGCGCTTAACCGCGTGAGGTATGGCCAAAGTAGGTGAAGCGGAGGCGAGCACGGCTCGTGATGTTGATCTTCACACCACGGAGAGCAGCAGCAGCAGTGACAGCGTGTCGATGGCAAGCCAATCCACGCTGCCACCTGCAGCTGAGATCTTCGAAGGAGAAAGAGCAAGAAAGAAAGAAGAAAGAAGATTGAAAAGTGAAGCAAAAGAAGCTAGAAGAGAGGAAAGAAGAAAAGAAAAGGAAGAGCTAAGAAGAAAGGAAGAGAAGCTAAAGAGAAGAGAAGAAAGAAGGCTGAGAAGAGAAGAAAAGAAGAGAAAAGAAGAAGAGAAGAAAAAGAAGAAGAAAATAGCTTCAAGTGATGATGACTCAAGTAGCACCGAAGATGGAGATGATGATAGCACCTATCAACCTAGCAAGAGCAGCAAGAAGAAGAAGAGCAGCGGCTACACCGACTATGCAGCCGTATCCTTTGATTATTCATCCTTGTCTAACCTTGACACTAGACGAGTCATCAATGTGCCCGCGGGAAAGTTGCCTCATTGCGATGGGACCAACTTTGCCAAGTGGAAGCACCTGATGAAAACTTATCTTGTAGGTCTTCATTCCGGGATTTGGGAGATTGTGCATCATGGCTTGGAGGCACCGGTTGACCCAAAGAAGCCCACACAAGCTGAGTTCCGCAACATTCATCTCAATGCCCAAGCCACTAGTGCTTTGCTTAGTGCCTTGGATGGAGATGAGTACAACAAGGTGATGGGTATGGAAGTGGCCAAGGAGATTTGGGATACCCTGCACATGGCACATGAGGGTGTTGACAAGGTGAGGAAGTCTAAGATAGAGATATTGATGGCCAAGCTCAACTGGTTTGCAATCCATGAAGGAGAAGGGCCACAAGAAATGTTTGATAGGTTGATGGTCATTGTTGGCAAGATTAGAAGTCTTGGTGGCACCGAAGTGAATGATCACAAGGTTGTGAGGGTTATATTGGAAGCTTTCACACCAAGAAATGACACCCTTGTGACCTTGATTAGAGAGAAGAAAAGATTTGAGCAATTCACCCCAAGTGATGTTCTTGGAAGGCTTTTGACACATGACATGCATAGAGAGGAAGCACTTGAGAGGCAAAGGCTTGGAGAGCTGCAAACCAAACTTGAGGACATGAAGATCAAAGATGTAGCACTCAAGGCAAGAAAGAGAAGCATGCAGCCCGCAGCAAGCAAGCCATCTACATCAAGCAATCAAAAGGGCAGCAAGTAAGGTGCTTCGTTCAAGTCAAGGACAGCCAAGATAGTGAAGGAAGAAGTGCCAACAACATCATCATCAAGTGAAGAAGAAAGCGAAAGTGAGCAACAACAAGAACATATTGATGATTTTGCTTTGTTCATGAGAAGGTTTCACAAGGGGATCAAAAACAATGGCTACAAGTTAGTGAAGAGAACATTCCCCAACAAGAAAAAGAGAACATGCTATAATTGTGGTAGCACGGAGCATTTCATAGCCGATTGTCCCCATGAGAAGAAGGACAAGAGGCAAGACAAGAAATACCACAAAGAGGGCAGCAAGAGAAGATACAAAAGAGATGTGGGAGAAGCTCACATTGGACATGAATGGGACTCAACCGTGGACAGCTCAAGTGATGAGGACAGCAAGATTGCAACCGTTGCCATACAAGCTTCATCCTCAACACCAAAGGTATTCAATAACTTGTCCGATGATGATGATGATTGCTCCCCTCACATTTGTCTCATGGCAAAGGGTGAGAAGGTAAAATCCAAATCCAAGTCCAAAACCCTTCCTCCTAGTGACATCTCTAGTAGTGATACAAGTGGTTATGCTAGTGATGATGAATCTAGTGATGAAGAAATTGATCAACTAACTAAGAACTTAGATAACAAAACTAAAATGTTCATTGCTAAGCTAATGGAAGAACTAGAGAGCACACAAGCTGAGCTAGCATCTAGAGAGAAAACTCTTATTAAGCAAGAAGACCTCTACATTGCTAGTGAGGAAGCTCTTGCTTTGAAAAGTAGTGAGGTGGACTCTTTGCACGAGGCCTTGGCCAAAGAGCAAAAAGCCCATACTATCACTAAGAAGGTTAATGTTGATCTAAATTAAAGATATAATGCATTGTTGAAAAAGCACAATAAACTTGAGGATCAACATAAGCTTCTTGCTAATAGTAACTCACTCCTTATTGAAAGCAAGAGTGCATCTAGCTCTTCCACTAGTCCAACATGTGAACAATGCACCAAACTTAATTTAAATGCATATGCTACTAACCTTACAAACTTGGAAGCCATGAAGAAGGAAGTGGCAAGGCTGAATGTTCTTGCTGCTGGTAAGAACATGAGCTCAGGCACAAAAAGGTAAAGGAAAGGTTAAGGAGCAACCAAAAGTGCAATACAAGGATGGAAGACATCCTCACATCAAGAGTGGCTTAGGCCATGTTGCTGGGGGCAAGACCAATGGAAGATATATGAAAAATGGTGTGGAATGTGTCAGGTTTGAGAGGAAGGAGCAGATTGGTACAGTTCGGCCTGCACAGACCGCGGCAGTGCCGCGCTCCAGGCCGGCAGTGCCGGACCACGGCAGTGCCGGGCCCAAAGCGGCAGTGCCGCGCCCCAAGAAAGGGAAGGCCACCAATCTGAAACCTGATCATACCAAGACACATGTCCAGAAGGTGCCCCAGTAGAAGCAGGTTATCCAGAACCCTCAAGAATCAATATGGGTGACCAAAAACAAATTTGTGCATCGACCAAAGCCAAGTGTCACTCGTGTAAGTTTGGAATCTTGCTATGTGTTGAGGTGCAACAACCGTGGTAAAGTTGTCGCCAAGATTGTTGGTCAAGAGGCCAGCAAGGTCATTGGGAGAGCAATTTGGGTTCCTAAGATACTTGTGACTAACATGCAAGGCCCCAATGTTACTTGGGGACCTAAAACAAGGAACTAAATTATTTTGCAGGCATACTCCTCCAGTGGATCAAGTTGGGTGCTTGACAGCGGATGTACAAATCATATGACCGGAGAGAAGAGTATGTTCAGCTCATACTCACCTATTGAGAACCCTAGTGAGAATATTGTCTTTGGAGACAACTCGAAAGGGGAAGTAATCGGTCTTGGTAAAGTTGCTATAACTCATGAGCATTCAATTACTAATGTTTTACATGTTGATTCGTTGAGTTACAACTTGTTGTCCGTATCACAATTATGTGAGATGGGCTACAATTGTCTCTTTACGGATAAGGGTGTGGAAGTCACTAGAAGGGAGGATTCCTCTACTGCTTTTACGGGTCGTTTGAAAGGAAAGCTTTACCTAGTTGACTTCAACAAAAGTAAAGCTAATCTTGAGACTTGTTTAGTGGCAAAAATCTAGTATGGGCTGGTTATGGCATCGCCGGCTAGCTCATGTTGGGATGAGGAACTTGGCCAATCTTCTAAAAGATAACCACATTCTTGGACTAACGAATGTTCACTTTGAGAAAGATAGGATATGCAGTGCGTGCCAAGCCGGAAAGTAAGTAGGAGCACCTCACCCACCAAAGAGCATCATGACTACCACCAAGCCATTGGAGTTGATTCACATGGATCTCTTTGGACCGGTGGCCTACTTGAGTATCGGGGGTAACAAATATGGACTTGTTATTGTTGATGATTATTCCCGTTTCACTTGGGTATTTTTCTTGTTTGATAAGTGTCAGGTACTAGATAAGGTGAAGACCTTCATTAGAAGAGCACAAAAGGAATTCGAGCTTCCCATCAAGAAAGTGAGAAGTGATAATGGGACCGAATTTCGGAACACCCAAGTTGACAAGTTTCTTGATGAAGAGGGCATCAAGCATGAGTTTTTAGTTCCATACATCCCTCAACAAAATGGTGCAGTAGAGAGGAAGAACCGAACTCTCATTGATATAGCAAGAACAATGCTTGATGAGTACAAGACGCCGGATCTCTTTTGGAGTGACACCGTCAACACCGCTTGCCATGCCATCAACCGTCTTTACCTACACAAGAAGCTGAAGAAAACCTCATATGAACTGCTCACCGGTAACAAACCAAAGGTGTCTTATTTTAGAGTGTTTGGGTGCAAGTGTTTCATACTTAACAAAAGACCCAAAACATCTAAGTTTGCATCTAAAGTTGATGAGGGTTTCTTACTTGGTTATGGATCAAATGAACATGCCTATCGTGTCTTCAACAAGACCAACGGTCGTGTTGAAGTAGCAGTAGATGTGATATTTGATGAATCTAATGGCTCTCAAGTAGAGCAAATTGATGAAAGTGTTGTAGAAAAGGAGGATCCACCATGTGAAGCAATCAAGCAAGTAGCCATTGGTGATATTAGACCTCAAGAAGACAAGGCACCAGAGGTGGATCATCCTCAAGAGAAAGCTACTGCAGGGCCTGTTGCTGAAGGTATCCCGGCAGTGCCGGCCTCAGGCCCGGTAGTGCCGCTCCCCCAGGCAGCAGAGCCATCTACTCCTGCAACAGCTGGGAAGACACCGTCTCCAAGGAAAGATCTGGCACCTGTTCTTGAAGTAGATGAAGATGCTTGGCCAGAAGAAGAAGAACAAGAATCCATTGATCATCCAAGGCTACGACAAACGATTCAACGGGATCATCCCGTTGACAATATCCTTGTGAGTCTTCAAAGGGGGGTAACCACTCGTTCACATTTGGCAAATTTTTGTCAATTTTACTCTTTTGTCTCATCTTTGGAACCTCTCAAGGTAGAAGATGCACTTGGTGATCCGGATTGGGTGCTAGCCATGCAAGAAGAGTTGAACAACTTCGAGAGAAATCAAGTGTGGACTCTTGTAGAAAGACCCAACACAAATATCATTGGCACCAAGTGGGTTTTCAGAAATAAGCAAGATGAAGATGGCATGGTGACAAGGAACAAGGCAAGATTGGTGGCTCAAGGTTTCACTCAAGTAGAGGGCTTGGACTTTGAAAAAACATATGCACCGGTAGCAAGACTAGAAGCAATCCGAATGCTTCTAGCCTATGCTGCCCATCACAACTTCAAGCTATATCAAATTGATGTGAAGAGTGCATTTCTCAATGGCCCAATACAAGAGTTGGTATATGTGGAGCAGCCACCGGGTTTCGAAGATCCCAAGTTCCCCGAACATGTCTACAAACTCCAAAAGGCGCTCTATGGGCTTAAGCAAGCTCCAAGCGCATGGTATGAATGCCTTAAGGATTTCTTGCTCAAACAAGGCTTTGAAATAGGCAAACCTGATCCTACTCTTTTCACTCACAAAGTTGGTAAAGATTTATTTGTGTGCCAAATATATGTCGATGACATAATATTTGGTAGTACTAACAATGTGTTTTGTGAGCAATTTAGTAGGACAATGACTAAGAGATTTCAGATGTCCATGATGGGTGAACTCAAGTTCTTCCTTGGTTTTCAAGTCAAGCAATTGAAGGGAGGAACTTTCATAAGCCAAACCAAGTATACACATGACATGCTCAAGAAGTTTGACATGGCAAATGCAAAGCATATCAAGACTCCCATGCCAGTCAACAGACATCTTGATCTTGATGAAGAAGGGAAAGCCGTGGACATCAAGGTATATCGCTCCATGATCGGCTCTCTACTCTATTTGTGCGCATCTAGGCCCGATATTGTGCTTAGCGTGTGCATGTGTGCTAGATTTCAAGCTAACCCGAAAGAGTGCCATTTGATGGCCGTTAAAAGAATCTTGAGATACTTAGTACACACTCCAAACCTTGGCTTGTGGTATTCTAAGGGCTCTAAGTTCGATTTGCTTGGGTATTCGGATTCCGATTACGCCGGTTGCAAAGTAGATCGAAAAAGCACTTCGGGGACGTGTCAATTCCTTGGACGGTCTCTAGTGTCTTGGAGTTCTAAGAAGCAAAATTGTGTAGCCCTTTCCACCGCCGAGGCCGAGTATGTTGCAGCCGGTGCATGTTGTGCGCAACTACTTTGGATGAGGCAAACCCTTCGTGATTTCGGATGTCACTTTACCAAAATCCCATTATTGTGTGACAATGAAAGTGCCATAAAGCTTGCAAACAATCCCGTAAGCCACTCAAGAACCAAGCACATTGGCATCCGACATCACTTCTTGAGAGACCACGAAACCAAAGGAGATATCGAAATACGCCATGTGGGCACCGAAAAGCAACTAGCCGATATCTTCACTAAGCCTCTTGATGAGTCAAGGTTTTGCGCTTTGCGTAGTGAACTAAATATCCTTGATTCAAGAAACGTGGTTCGAAACCTAGCACATGACTGTTTGATTAAGCTAGGTTGGTTGGAAAAACATTTGAAAAGTTCTTTTATGTCTTTCAAAACCTCTTCGAATGTGTGGTTATGCAATCTTGGTCATTGCCTTTATTTCTTACTTTCTCTGACCAAGTGATTGCATGAATATTATCCTGTAACCATGACCTAGGTGCAGACCAAATTAGGTTTAGGATCTCTGCTGGAAGGCAGGCCGGCAGTGCCACGCTAGACAGTGGCAGTGCCGCGCCCCGGCAGTGCCGCGCCTCGCCAGCTTGGCGGCTCGTGGGCCACCTTAGTCAGAACGGTTGGGCACCCTCTCTAAGTCTTTTCCTGACCCGAGACCGTCTCTCCCTCTCTCTTTCTCTCGGTTTTTTCTCTCTCTCTTTCTCACACCGAGAGAACAGGCAGCGGCGCCCCTGCCCGGCACCGCTGCCCCTCCCTGCCGCGAGCTCCCCTCGGCCCTGCAGTCCGGCGGCGTAGAGGCTTCTCTCTCCTCTCCTTGCCGGTCTCCAAGGCCCTGTTGAAGCAGCATCCTCTCCTTCCCTCTCCATTCTTCAAGGTATGAAGCCCTAAATGGAAGAATCGTCCCGATCTATGCAATGTGTTGGTTTTGATTAAAGAAAAGTGTTGCTATGGGTTGTTTAATGCGTTTGGAGTCGAATCCATGGAATGAAATCAGCCGAGGCGTAGTTTCCATCGTTGAGGAAGATTGGAGGCAGAGGGGCCTCACTGCTTAGGCGCGGCAGTGCCGGGCCCTGTGCTGTGAGCCCTTGCCATCCAGTTTTTGCCTCAACGATAGACACCATGGGTTTGCTATTTTCATCTCACAGGTTGGCTCAGCACTCATTTCTTCCATTATTTACACGTATATTTTTCATTTGTGCATAGATGGCGGACGAAGGCAGTGGTTTTGGTGGAGGGGCTGGGCCAAGCAACCCGCGCCCTCCACGGACCAAGCAGGCAGCAAGGCGTGGGGGAAGAGAGGCCGTAGGCAGATCTCAGAGGCAAGCCATGAGAGATGCTGTTTTGACTGAGCAGGCAGGCAGGACCATACCAGATGATGCATGCCCTGATACGCCTGATGATCTCACCATGTTCGATGGAGCATACATGGAGTGGGATGAACATGAGCATTTCGTGCATCCTCCAAATGAGAACAGGCAGATGCACAAGTATGACTACGCAAATCAGTTCAGGGCAGTGCAAGAGCAAAGGCGAGTTAATCCCTATGCGAGGCGTAGGGATGAGGAGCTCGATTACAGGTTTTGGTCCGCTTTCCAGTCGGACTTCTATGAGTCTGTTCTCCTTGCCGCCAAGAAGCCCAAGATTGTCACGATAAGATACATTGATTGGGAACACTTGGCAGCAAAGAATGACAGAGTGTGCAACCATATCATCGCATTCTGCAAGAAGAGAGGTATATATGACTTGATGGGTTTCAGGTGTGATTGGAACACAGAGATACTATATCAGTTCCTAGCCACCTGCTACTTTGACAGAGAGGACGATGAGTTGCACTGGATGACCGATGTTCATCACTACCGAGTGGATTACACTACTTTTGCTCGTATCCTCGGTTTTGGTGAGTGGGATAGGACAGCTTATGATCTTCATGATGAGAGGGCCCTCACTGATGATGAGTTGGCTCACTTGTATGATGTCCCCGGTCAGGCCGATGGGTTGGTGAAGGGGCTGAAGAGTCGATACTATGTCTTGAACAACATGTTTCGCCAGACTCTTCATCCCAAGGTTGGTTCAGCTTCCAATCTCTATGGGACAGCCAGGAACATGCTTGCCAGGACACAGCCAGGGAGTCCGTGGTTTTCAGTTTCTCGCTTCATGTGGCGTGAGTTGATCATCACTTCTGAGGATGCAAGGAAGGCACTCCCATATGCACCTTACATTATGTTTTTGATTGAGCGTGTGTCTGGCATCATATTCAAGAAGGATGTGTCCCATGAGCCGTTCCGGGTGGACAAGACTCACCACTCTGCAGGAGGTGAGAGCTGGGCAGCCACTCGCTCCTCCAGCAGGCGTGCTGTCCCGTCGTCCGACATACCGAGTTCCTCCCACTCTGGCTCACACAGGCAGCACAGGAAGAAGAGCTGTCTCTCCCGTATGCTACAGAGGATCTTTGGGGCTTGTATGCATGCTTCTGAGTCTGCATACAAGGCCCGCATGGAGAACCGGGAGATTCGTGATCATTTGGGGCTGCGGTAGATTAGCCCTCCTACTCCACCTCCAGAGTTCAACGAGATGTCCGGTTCCGACGTTGAGGACGTTGATTGGGACCAGCTAGCACGCGAGGAGGAGGAGGACCGTCCCGGCAAGTCGACTTGCCGCGGTGTTCGCTTCACCGCCACTACTTACCGCCAGGGCCGTGCGATCATCTCCGACGACGACGACGAGGACGAGGAGAAGGAGGCTGATGACGATGATGACGAGTAGTTGTGCTTCCCTTTTCTCTCTTTCCTTCCTTTTTGGTGCTTGGTGCCAAAGGGAGAGAAGGGGATTAGAGAGGGGTACAACTATTTTTCATCATTTTCACTGTGCTCCAGCTTGTGAGTTTATTATTTTAGATCTTGTGAGAGCTATGTTGTAAAGTTGAGAGTGTTTCTCAGACTCTTTTGGTTTGTAATAAGTACTTTCATGCACTCTATTTTTATTCGAATGTGAACCTAAGTACTTTATTTAAGAACCAGCCTGTGTTTGTGCGTAAACTAGTTCTATATTATATATGATCTGTGTAGGTGCTTTGCTTCCGCGAAGTCTCTGTCTTCAGGCAGCGCGGCAGTGCCGCGCCCGCGGCAGTGCCGGCCCCAGAGCGGCAGTGCCGCCCTGTCTGAAGGCAGATGCTCACTCTGATTGTCTCACATGACATTTGCATCACGATTATCTACTTGACACTGTGTGCAGCACCCCACAGAGACCATGGATGTAGGGGGAGACCCCATTTCACTCTAGTATGTGAAACTTAGCCTTTCATGCTAAGTTGGAAATTCAAACTTCATTCACATATTCAGGGGGAGACTCTACATTCTAAATCTCATTTAAACCTTATTGTATATTATCCTTTATCTCTCTAATCGGGTTGTCATCAATCTCCAAAAAGGGGGAGATTGTAAGTGCAATCAAGCCCCAATATGGGTTTTGGTGATAATGACCACGCGATTAGAAGACTAATGTGGTTTATTGAGATGATGGACAGGCAAGGGTATTAGGAGGATGTATTCTTATGCAGGTGGACCCCTAACAACTTATGGATACGGCATCCGGCTCAAAGGAGGTTTAAATTCGTTTTTATTCTGAATTTGAGTATAGGAAAAGCCGTACTATTAAGGGAGATGCAAAAGACATGTTTGAAAGTGTGACCAAATGTAAATATTCACACCAAACATCCTAATTTCCACTGCCAAAACCAGCCACAAAATTCTATATCATTCTGATCTGTTTTGGCAGCGCGACACTGCCGGCCTTAGGCGCGGCACTGCCGGGGTCCGGCACTGCCGCGACTTATTCTGACCGTTAGACTCGGGGGTGATTCAAAATCACCTCCCCATCGCCCCCAACGGTCATCTCGGCCATTTGCACAATTCCAGAACCAGAGAAGGCTCTCTCTTGCTCTCTCACTCACTCCCAAAGCTCTCCACTCCTTCCATTTTGGAATCCAACTCAAATCTTGAAGAGTGTGAGCTCATCTTGAGCAAGAACAAGCTTCTCGCTGTGATCTTCATCTTCTCCAAGCACTTGGTTCGCGTTCAAGCCAGTGGTTTACATTTGTTACTCTTGGAGCTTGCTCCTAGCCGGCTAGAGCGTCGCCCGGAGAGCTTGCCAATCTTGTGGCAGCTCCGGGAGGTTTGTAACCACCCTCACAAGCTAGTGAAATCACCCCTCTTTCAAGGATTAACTTCCTTGACTTGAGAACGAGGATTGGGAGTTGTGAACCCAAGTTTCCTTTGTGAAGCCTCAACAACGTGGAGTAGGCAAGCCTTTGTGGCGAACTGAACCACGGGATAAATCTTGTGTCACTTGATTTGGTTCACTTGCTCTCTACTTGTTGTAGTTCCTTGATTTCTAGGGTTTGGCTCCGATCTACTTTGTGGTGGTGTTCTAGCTGTGAAGAAGTTGTGCTCTAGGCTCTACACAACCCAGGGAACCTCAGTAAATTACTAGATCTAAATTTCGTTGGTTAAATTTTGAACTGTGTAGTTTCTGCTCTGCGAGGTCCAGCACTGCCGCTCCAGGAGCAGCAGTGCCGGGAACCCCGGCTGTGCCGCTCTACAGGCCAGCACTGCCGCGCCTGTGTTTGATCTCCGTTTGCGAAGAAATTTTGCAGGCCTATTCAACCCCCCCTTCTAGGCTAGCCAGTGATCCTACAATCCTAAATGTGATCACTCCCACTTGGAGTCTTGATCACTAAAAGAAAAGCCCTATTTGAATATACCTTAGCCTCTAGCTTTCCTTCTTTAAGTCCTTTTCTTTTTCCTTGATCATTTCATCTTAATCTTCACTTGAGCTCATGTCATCTTTCTCCATATCACTAATCTACTCTTGGCTATACACACTTAGCACTTAGATTAGTAACTTGGTTTCATCAATTACCAAAACCAAACTAGGGTCTTTCAGCAGCCAGGGCCGTGAGGGAAGGGACAGGCAGAGGAGAGTGCGCCGCCCCTAACGCCATCACGAGCCTCGGCCGCCGCTACTGGCCATATCCGTACCCGCCACCGGCCACGAAGCCAGATCCGGCCTCTTGGGGACCAGATCCGGCCTCTCGGGCACCGAATTTGGCCGCTGGTGGCTTGGACCTGTGCCCCGGCCGGCGTCGCCGTTGCCGTCAAGAGAGGAGAAGGGAAGCACACGGAGAAGATCTCGCCGCCATTCCCTGCGCGAGCTCGGGCACCAACCGGCACTGCCATAGCCCCAACGGCCCTCCCTGCTGAGTCCACGCAGCTCACGCGCGGTGAGGGGCCACTGGCCTGCTATCGCACGCACCGCCATGAGAATGGAGGAAGGGCCCCGCCGCCACCATCCCGGCCAGCCGGGCGGCCCTGCCGACGGCCAGCTTCGGCGGTGGTGTGACGGAGAGGGGAGGGAGGGGAGGGAAGGGTGGAGGTGCTAGGGTTTAGGGGAGAAGCCGCCCGAGCCGCTCGCGTGGGAGCGACGCGGGGGCGACGGAAGGGACTTGAGCCTAGAAGTTGATGCAGTGAAGGCCTCCCATTTTTAAAATAACTGCATTCCTTCTTCTCTTCTATAACTGCCAGCATGCTAGTGCAACTAGTGTCCTATTTTAAATCAGAATAACTATATGCACGTTTTTACTGGCTGGAAGATGGTTGAAAGTCCAACTTGGCTCTACACATGCCCTTAGCTTTTTTTTTTTTTTGATAAAGGAAGCTTTTATTAAATCCTTGGAAGCAATACATCGAGTTGATACACATGCCCTTAGCTGCTTCTAGAGACTTGAACAATTCATGAGTGAGTCAGCAGTCTCTATCTAACTACCCAACATCTGCTTGTGCAGCATGCAGCAAGGTCGTCCTCCTGCCTAAAAACAGCACACACACCAAAATAAAAGACACAGGAAGAAATCCTAACTTGTTTTTCATTTGGTCTCTTTCCAGCACCCGTGTGATCGACCTGATCCGCCACATGTCCAGCACCAACTAGATGAGCAAACCGAAATCCTGAGGTGGTGTTGTGTTTCTTCATCGGAGAAGAGTGTAGCGAGCCTCTTCCGAGGTTAAATTTTTGTATTGGATTATTATGTCTGAAACTATATTGGGTGTAACATTGCAAGCAGAGCGTGAGGAGATGATGTCGAGGTCGCTGTTCCTGGTGGGGATCGTGGGCAACGACTACGTCCACCCCTTGTTCCAGAACAAGACGCTGGCCGCTGGGGTGGGTGAAGACCCTGGTGCCGCTCATCATCGCCTCCATCGGGTCAGCCTTGGAGGCGCTCATCCACCTCGGCGCCACGACGGTGTATGTGCCGGGCGTCCTCCCGCTGGGCTGCTCCCTGCGGCACCTCTTCCTCTTCCGCAGCGGCGGCGCCGGCGACGGCGACTACGACCCGGCCACCGGCTGCCTCCGGTGGCTCAACGACGGCCTCGCCGCCCTCCACAACGCGCTCCTCCGCGCGAAGCTCGCCCGGCTCCGCCGCCACCACCCGGGCGTCTCCCTCGTCTACGTCGACTACTACGGCAAGGTCATGGACGCCGTCACCTCCCCGGCGCGGGGGTTCGGCGAGCGCACTGTCCTCGACGCCTGCTGCTCCGGTGGCGGGCCCTACAACGGCAACTTCACCGTTCACTGCTCGGAGCCCGGCGCCGTGCTCTGCCCCGACCCGTCTGTCTACGTGTCCTGGGATGGGCTCCACTTCATCGAGGCCATGTACAAGATCATGGCCCGGGACCTCTTCGGTCGCCTGCCTGAATCCGTCGTCGATCGATCAGCACCAAAAAACTGCACGCTGTTGCCAAGTGCACAGTGATCGCGCTGCCATGGTACGTACATGTATCGATGATTGATCCCACGGTGGATTCATATAGATGCTGAATAAAATCTTTCATGTCACGTAGCGGCCGTCGGCCGGCGTCGGAGGCGTACCGTCACGGCGGCCGGCTGCCGCATTTCGGCAGCTGCAGGGGCGGCGAGGCGTAGGGGCCCCGGAGCACGCCGTGGGCGATGACCTGGTACGCGTGGTCGGTGAAGTGGAAGCCGTCCCAGGACACGGCCTCGTAGGGGCGGCGGCACGTGGTGGACGTTTTCGCGCCGCAGCGCGCCGTGAAGTTGGTGTTGTAGGGACCCCCGCCGCCGCAGCACGACACGAGCGGCGCGCCGCCGAACCCGTGCCTGCTGGGGTTGGCGGTGATGTCCATGGCGGCGGCGTAGTAGTCGGCGTAGATGACGGCGACGCCCGGGTGGCGCCGGCAGACCTCGGCCAGCTCTGCCCTGAGCGCGCGGTTGTGGAGCTAGGACAGGTCGTTGGGCCACCGCAGGCAGCCCGTGGCGTCGTACTCCGCCGTGTCGTTGCTCTGGAACTGCTCCAGGTACCCCGGGTTGCACCCCGTCGGGAAGTTCCCCGGCACCACCACTGTCCTCGCACATAGCCCGATCAGTTCCTGCGATCGAGATGTCCATGTCCGTGAGAGATTTCATTTGTTGCGGCGAGGACAGGAGGAGGACGAAGACAGACGGTGAGAGCAGTGGTGATGCCGGCGACGACGTCGGGGACGAAGGTCTTGACCTCGTCGACGGACCTGCCCTGGAACAAGGCCTGGTTGTAGTCGTTCCCGCCGATCTCTCCGAGCAGGAACAGGGAGCTCGCCATCAGATCATCACCTTGCCTTGACGACGGAACCATGGCGAGTACTTTCTTGAGCGGGCCAGCGCATCTGCCAGTGCAGGGAGTAAGGCGTGAAACGGGCGTCGAGCTTCTTCCTCCTGAAGTAGCCGCGGCCGAGCGCCGTCGCGCCGCCGACCGCGAAGTTGGCGCCGTGCGCGAAGTCGTCCCCGCCGCTCTTGTTGCCGCCGGCGAGGTACGGCGTCAGGAACGGTATCCCCATCGCATCGGCTGCACCGAACGACGTCATCAGCGCGCGTATGCATGCTAGCTAACTCGGCGGCGGCGGCGACGTGTGGCCGCCGGGCACCGGCCGCCGGGTGGGAACGTACCGATGTGGTCGATGATGATCCTGCCGTCGCAGAAGCGGCCGTTGGGGCGGCGGAAGAACGTCTCGCCGTACAGCGGCCTCGCCACGGCGCCCGGCGACCGAGCGTAGTGCATCCAGTTGCCGTTGTCGGTGATAGAGTCGCCGAAGCTGAAGAGCCTCGTGAAGCATGATGTGTTGGTGTGGCCGCCCCACCGCCACGGCTCTGCTGCGACGCCGCCGACGAGGACCGCGCAGGCGGCGGCGGCGACGAGGAGGAGCCGCGTCGCGGCGAGAACGCGAGGAGCCATCGCCGCCGCCGTTGCCATCGATCACCAGTATAGTACGTACGTACGTCCCGGAGAAAGAAACGCCGAGGGGCCGGCCGGCGTCTGCGTCGGATTTGCACCGCCGCAGATTTATAGGATGATGAAAGAGGGTGGTGATCGTGGCCGACGATCGAGTTCCTTCCGGCCGGCGCGCCATCGTCATGACTGCTGCATTCATGAGTAATGAGCTTAGTGGTTCCAGTAATCCAGGCTTTCAGTTGGTGCACACAAGTGCTGTGTGTGCTTCTGGAGTTCTGGTGATGTTTTGTTTCCTTGAGGCGGCCCTGCTGGAGTCTGCTACGCTCTGGTTATCTGTTGGTGGGTAGGGTATACTAGCACAGTAGGGCGCGCTCCGCTGTGCCGGTCCAATTCTAAGACAGATGTTAGGCAAATATATTATGTAATGGCATGCAAACACATGATTGAATATAGTAAAACTGACCTGCGAAAAAGCCAGAAACGATAAGCCAAAAAAGATCCATAGAAATCGTAACCGTTATTGAACTGATACATTGTAAGGGCAACACAAAACCATATAAGGAGAAATAATTCAAACATATCCACTACAGGCAGTTCTTAAATGTTGATGCTTATGCTATGTACAGATGTACAACCAAAGACAGACGAAATGAGCTGCACCATAGAACTAATGAACAAAAAACGACCAAGCACAATCTGAATATGGAAATCAATAATTGTTGTAATTTTAGAGTCCATGGCATATATTGCGGAGTTCAACACCACGCCATGAAACTCAATGCCCCGTGCAAACACCACTGCAGGAATGGTACCTCCTCCTATAAAGATGAAAAGGGTTATTTCAATATTTCACTAAGAACAGGGTAAAGTTGTAAACTCTGAAAGGAAAAAGGCTATGCCAATAGCAGACTGACAAACCAAAATTGCATCAATGCATAGACAAACTTACAGCAAGAAAAATTCTATATATCTTCTTGCCTCCTGTCCACACAGTAATATAAAATGAATTATCAATTAGATTTGGGAGAAATCTATCGAATTGGCACAACTCAGCTAGTAAATGCAGATGTGCAAGTTTCTATTTTGCAAACATATATGAATATAATCATAACATTTGGATTGCTAATCTGTGAGGATCTGTAGAACTGCTAGGAAATAGAACTTTCAGATAGCCAGGCAATATCAGTAAGTACAGGCAGGTTGCATTGAGACTGAACTAAAGTAAGCCACAACAAAGACGTCATAATTGAGAAGAGAAATCATTGAACGGTAGCACTCTAAAGAGATGAACCTAGAATTTCCATTTCATTTGAATTGCCTCTATAACAACATAGAGTAGATGGGTAGGGAACATGGAAGACGTAATAAGGTAATAAAAACAATCATGGTTAAGTCAATTTAGTTGAGCAATACTACACATAAGAAGGTAATCAAAGCACCCTATAAACATAAATAGACACATGAATGATCAGGGAAGTGAAAAGAGGCTACACAAACAGTACACCTTCTCATTGGCAAAATAGACACAAATAGATTAAAAAGTATACGAAATAAAGAAGAGAAGTACTTGCTCATTGAAACCATATTCACTAGTCGGAAGAAACTAAACTAAATTGAGAGCCCCTGTAACACAATATGCAGCCTAAGGATTGACAACAACGGCCATTATTCAGAATATGCATACCAATCAATATGTTCAGGGACAAGGGTGGATGGGATATGGTCACCCATGGATTTCGGGATATGGATATCCATGTTGTCTGTTTGGTTGGACGGATGGGACGAGTCATTTTTCTGTTTGGTTAGATGGATGAAATTGCATAGGATGGGAATACTTGACTAATTATATCTATTATTTAGAAATAATAACAAGTAATTATAACCTAATAAATATGCACCAACACTAATCTTGTCATTATAATCACTAATTAAAAACAAAATACATTAATTGGCACTATACTACTCTAATTATCACACAAAACATGTGGTAATCAACATGTGGATATCCTCATCCGCCAGATTTCTAGGGGCCAGGATATCCAGCATCTACCCAGAATATTCCCTATTATGGATATCCAGATTCACCTAATCCATCCAACCAAACACCCTGTGTACAGGGATATCCATGTCCCATCCATGGATATCCATGGAACCAAACACACCCATAGTGAACTCCAACCTAGTCATATCACAGAGGTGGACATCAGCAATATATGTATCATCTTATATATTGCTGAAAAGGAATACCCTTGGGGTCTGAGCTTCTCTCTTGTTCCAGCATTACCAAAGCTATATATTACTGTGCAGTTTGGAGTGGAATTAACCTAAAACAATTAATTAAGAAGTAAGCTGGTTGCCTGGTTTTCAATTCTTTAGAGAAGACACCTCTGTGCAATAAAGTTGAGCCTATACAATCCCAGTACTAAAAAATGTGATTTCCGGGTTCGTGAAGACCATGGCACACTTTCATCACTGCTGGTCCATGGCAACTTAGTTACTTGGGTGATGTGCTCATGTTCCACTTATGATAAGAAAAACTAAAAATACGTTTAGTTAATCAAGCCTATCATTTGTTTATTCAAGTCTGGATGTATGTGATATTGATAGCTTTTAGATGCAACTTCATGGGTAAATAGGCGTAGTCAAGTATGTTTCTTATATTAGGATTTTGTTAGTTCTTTCATATGTGCATATAGAATGACTTGCTTGGTGGAACAATTAAATATCAAAGTAAAACCCTAGTTGTGGAGCGACAGGTTGGTTTAGTTGGTTTGCAACTTTATCGTGAAGGAAAGTCGTACTCAACATTCCAAATCAAAGTTTACTCTTAATTCAATGCATCTCTGCATCATGACATACATGTCATCATGTTAAGTGTTGCATCATTATTTCGTGTAGTGAACGCGCGGTGATTATTGTCTGAGGCATGTCCCGAGTAAGGTCTTCACTCGGTGGACATGGATCCTTCTCGGTGATTGACTTCAGGGTTCTGTCCACTTCAAGCAACAGGCAAGCTCCGGTGCATTTGCCCCTCCTTGTTATTTAAAAATATTTATTACTTGAGTTAATCTACTGCATTAGGTTAATAGGAGTTGAGTGATAACCCATTGATGCATTACCTTTCCTTGACCACATATTATACCTGAGACCCTGATTTATTTAAAATATTAAAAAATGCTTAGTCATGCTTAATGATAGAGTTGCAAAAATGCTATTTTGAAAACTGTGATGATATGAAACAAATGAATCATTTTATGGGATTGGTATTGTCCTCGTTTGGTGATGGTGTACTTGGCCAGTCCATTATCATCAACGTGGATGGGTTTTCCCGTTTGGATGGCCAACTGTTTGGGTTAGAGTCCCAACTTTCGTCGCCATCGGGAAAGGGATGTGAAAACCGGGTAGTTACCAGTGTACTTGGGTTAGAGTCCCAATGCATGGTTTCTAAAGGAAAAATATTAGGAACCATTCGTTATCGGCCTGCTGTGATCATGACTTTGCAACTAGCCACATACTACGGAAAGCCTCTGACTCCGGTGGCTCTACTGCTGGAACCGACAACCACGCACTGGGAGTGGAGAGATGGCGAGAGTAGCGTGTACCCTCGTGGCCGTCATGCCTGGAGACTAGAGGGGTACTGTGCTCTCGGGTGGCGCAGGACCGGTTTCGGGGTATGAAAAGCCGTGGTAGGCGGGGTTGGCATATGCAAGCTTAAGTGCTACATATGCAGTGTGGATAGGGATCCCCAGCTGGGTACTTCTGGATTCGAATCGACGTTGCTCCTCGGTTAATGGAGACATGATCCTCACCCCTACAGCGAAGAGTGGTTCGGAACTAGGTGTTTTGAGAATGAATATGAATTTAAAAGTACATTATATACGAGAATTGATATTGGAATTATGTATATGAATAAAATAATATTGAGATCAAATATTGAAATAGGATAGAAATGCTTTTCTGCAAAATACTTTGACTCTTGCTCAAGGCTTACCTTGACTCCCCCCTCAGCCTGCATTCCTGAGTCTAATTTTACACCTTTAGTCGGGTAAGTCTTGCGGAGTACCCCATGTACTCAGGGTTTGTTAACCCCCTGTTGCAGGTAAGTTGAGTAAACAGTTCTACGAGGATCGTGCCGGTCATTGGATCGTACATGGATGAAGATGTGTATATAATGAAACCCTTGGGCAGGGTGTTTAGTTGTATACAGCTACTCCACTGCGAAACTCTGGTTTGGGATAATGTAATTGTAACCTATGTTTAAGTAATACATCCGTACTCTTTACTCTGATTCAAATTATGTGTAAACTGTTGTAATACTTGCAAGGTCTTACAATGAGATCCTCGGGGAAATTAGGGTTTCCTATGAGACCCGACGGGCCACCGAAGTCAAAGGGAACTCGTGCAGACTAGTCAAAGGTCCTTAAGGACGATGACGGGGCATGTGGGCCCTATGATTAAGGCGGTTCCGTCACAAGTGGTATCAGAGCATTTCATTGTAAAGTACTTGCAGTATTACTCTACAAAAACTTCAAAAGGATTTCGAATGGATAAAATTGATGGGGTAGTTTGGTCCGAATTATTTCTGAACTTTCCTCGTTCATTCTATAGCATCTTTCCTCGATTACTTCTATAGATTTATAGTTAGGTTTTGAGCTTAGTAGTGGATTAGCACCTTAAGTATGCCCTATGTTTGAAAACGTTGAGTGCATGTCATTCTAATAATTAATTTAATCAGTATATTACGTATATGTCAGGGTATCCTAGCTTGCGTTGGAACGCTCATGCATCATGACATTCCAACTATTAGTAATACCCCCCGATATGAATTAAATCTCTACTTTCTAAAATAAAACATGTTTCCAAATAGGTATTTTGTTAAAAACAAATTCTTACCTTTCTTTTCAATAGATGGATCCGCAAGACCCTATCACTGGAATCGACGAATGCCTGGCTATGTTCGGAACTCTTACGGTGTTGTGGCAGTTACTACAGGAAGTAGGCTACTCGGAACCACCAAAGTTACGAAGTGTCCCTTCAGATCTCAGCCTGTACCAGTGCTCTGTTTTGGCCAGCTTGGGAAGCACAGGCAGAAGGTATGAGTCCTTGGGAAGTAGCTCAGGCTACAGCATTGGAAGTCCTGAGAAAGATCTACTTCAGGTGTCAGAAGGAAGTCAGAGCTTCTACTCTGAGAATGTTTCCGTTAGAGGCACTAGGGAGTTGGGATGGTCTTCAACAACAAGCCAAGCGATTGGAAGAGAAGTCTAATCAGCAGGATCCCATATTGGTAGCCACTACTCGAGCCATGCTAGCCGTCCTTAACCTCCATCTGACCCGTGAGCAAGGACGCGAGGAGTGGCAGGAACTTTACGCTGAATGTTATGAAGCACTCAAGAGTACAGAACTCAAGAAGAAGAAGGCCAATAAGAAAGCCTTAAAGTGGCAAGAGGCTGCTCAGATCAGTGATGTGGAAAAGATCGGTTTGGACGTCCAGGTGGAAGCACTCGAAGCACAGCGACAAGCAGACCAGCACCGCATAGAAGAACTAGAGAGTCTGGTGGATAGTCTTCACCTTCAGACAGGACTTCTCATCCAGCAGCGCGAAGAAGCTCATTCTTATACCGTAATGGCAAGAGAAGGTCTTAGAGAGACCGTTGGATATCTGCAGCATCAGGATGCGATGTTTTGGGGCCTGCATAATACCTATCAGCAACAACTTCAGGCAGCCCATCAGAACATTGCCGATCTGCAACGAGAAGTGCAAATGCTCCATGCCATGAATGATCCAATTCCAGATAGAGATGTTCCAGCAGCTGACCATCAGGACTTGTCTGGTTCAGCAGAGAATGCCGATGAAGAGTTTGAGGAAGTAGCTAGTGACTCGGAGTCAGAAGTAGTGAGTGGTCGAGTCGATTAGTTTATGAAGCTAAGTAGTCTCCTAGACCCAGTATCAGATCAGGTCAAGTCTGAGGTTAAGTGTCCTTGTAATCCAAAACCTTGTGTCGATAGGAAATTGGTGTAATGGTAGTTCCATAAGTTGGAGTAAGTCGACCTAAACTAGTAGTCAAGGTGAACTAATGTGTAAACCTCGGATAGTCCTATGTCATCGGCCAGATCATTTCATACTTAGGCTTATGAGTGTCAGGTGTTCAACAGTTGGTAAATTTTGTCATAGGACTAGGTTTTGCAATCACCGCTAAACTTCGCTCCATAAGGTTCTAATCCTTGGGAAACTTCTGGATGCACTCATTTACTATTCCAACTCGACACAAAACTTTGGCTAATCCTTGATTTATTAAATCCATTCATGTAAAATTTTTATCTTCTCCTTTCAAAACACTGCTATTTCCTTGAAAGCTATTGTAATTGTAGTCTATGGGATATCGTGCTCCAAGACTGTGACACAGCGTCGAAATCTGGGGTCTCCTATGGATCACGACCATGGGAAATTACTGCCGGACGCTCGCTGTTGTCAAGGTTGATGGTCCTGCAATTAATGTGCTTTCACTCCCTTTTCCAAATATCTTTTACAAGAATTCGTATCCATATTTCTTCATGAGTTTCAAAATCCTTTTGCTCTTTATAACTATATTAAAACTCACTTTGAGAATCCACATCTGATCTCTCCGAATTCTTAAGGTTCTTTGTCTTTGCAATCATCTTAATTTCATCTGATAAAATAACGGGAACCGATTTGGAAACGGTACCTAAGATCCAATCACTTGGAAATGGTATCCCCGATCCGCTGAGGATTTCCTGTTGTTTTATGGATTTCTGGTTATTCATAAATGCCTTGAGATCTATTTTAAAATTTACTTCTTCAGAAACCTCGGGACGCACTTCAATTCACCCACAGACTCAGGATGAAAACCTAGTACTAAACCATGACTTTTATCTGCATACGTGTCATGCCTAGATCCGACACGTATCCCTCACTCAATTCCAACATGTTATTACAACATCGTTATGGTTGTGCCTATAGTGATGTCATGACCTGTGACCACGGTGCCGCGTCGAAACCTAGGGTCTCTCACGTGCCATGGCCACGCCGAGATTCTGCTAGGCACGCGTAGGTATGAAGGTCTAGGGCAGTGACGTACTGCAGCTTCGCAACCAACAAAGTTTCCTTGTCTGCACTGTATGTAGAAACAAATTCATCTTGCTATGATGTAACATGATCTGCGGCTGTGATACAATATAGCAACCTGGGATCTCCTGTGACTCACAATCACATGAGATTCTGATGGGTATATGCTCGTAGCAAGGTCTGTGGTCATTGTATTCTATGATGGTATCTCGAACCGTGACTATGGTGCGGTGTCAAAACTTGGAATCTTCTGTGAACTGCAGTCACATAAGACCTTACCAGGGTGCGCACTGGTATCGTAGTCGGTACTCCTGAATCATCGTAGCTCGCAATTAATGTGCCCTCACTCTCCTTGAAACCCACCCTTAAAAGATATTCCTCGCAAGGGTTGTATTTCGAAGAAATAAGGTTTCAAGTTTTAGTGTTGAGAAACGACTGATTAGGTCAAATAAGAATCTTCATCATAACAGGTAGTAAGAGAAGTGTGGACTAGTAGCTTATCAACTCAAGTGTCTGAACACTGGTCAGCTGCATAGGATGTATTTCATGTGACACCACTCGAGAAGTAAATTCAAGTGCCAAATCGGGTTATTGACTTGGTAGGAGTAGAATTGAACTAAATCTGATGCACTCCGAATATTCAGTGTGAGTCATAAACCAATAAGAGATCGTGTTACTCAAAGGACTTCAACAGGATGATGGACAAGTATGTTGGAATCAGTCGGAGAAAAAGCTACCCGAGAGATCAGAGAATTTCTCACCTGAAAACATTCTTAAGTTCTTAGCTCACCTTTAAAAATAATTTACCCCTTTCAAGTCCTACAAAATGTAAGATCCCTACTTGCTTTACAGTCAAGATTTGAAAAATATTTACTTGACACATTTTCTTATTCCATTTATCGATTAATAGAGCATTAATTAATAATTTAGTAAACTATTTACATTTGAGCCCAAACCTCTCCAACAGATAGTACTTAGTCTAAAACTGTCCCAAAATAACTTTCATGATTTTTGGATGCATATTTTTGCCTATAAAATTCATGGAAGTTCCTTTTATTATTAAAAGGCACATTTTATTATCCACAAAAAGTACCCACAAACCTTCATTTGATATTTTTCATAAATATTACACTACACAGGGAAGCTATATGATAAATTTCATAATTTTTATAGCAGTATATTTATCCCTATGAAAATAACAAACTGCAACACTATTCATTCTATTTAGAATTTAGAAAATCGTCTCATCCACAACACTAAGTGACTGGGCCGGCCTACTCGGCCTGGGCAGGGCCCAGCACCCGCTCCCCTTTCTTCTTCCTCCTCTCACACCGTCGCCGACCGGTAGAGCGCACGCGCGCGGCTCGGCCATCAAGCTTGCCGGCGGTAGACACTCCGGCGAAGCAAAGCACCCTCTCCATCTTTCCTACGCAAGCCCCCCCTTTCCAAGCGAGCCAGACGGGTCCCCAGGGTACCCGAATGAGCTTAGCGGGCGGCTATGGCGGCTCACCGGCTCGGCACACGGCGGCATGCCGTGTTCCGGCGACCACCATCGGGTTGGGGTTTACACTGACGGCACCATGAGCTTCCGAAGCTCACCTAGGATCCCGCGCACGCGTTGGTTGGAGCAGATGGGTACTGGAGACTAGCAGCTGATGTAGACAGTGGCCGCGGCGGCGCGCTCCGGTGCCCATGTCGGCGTTCCCAAGCGCCCTACGCACAAAAAGGAAAACCATCTTCACCCTAAGTTTCCTGACACGAACAGAAATCACAAACGCAAGAAACAAACGACAATCAGAGACCGTAGCTGTGGGAGCCCTCGCGGCGGCGTTCTACCGACCCGGAGAAAGACGACCGGAAACCCTTAGCTACCAGCGGCAACAGGGAGCCACAACTGGTTTAATTGATGCGCAGTGGGGTTGCGGAGCTGCAGGCGCGAGGATTTGGATGATGATGGATCGGCGACCGAGAATTTGGTCGGCGACAGGGAACTGTTGACGGCGGCAATGGAGGAAGAAAACGAAAATGGCGACGGTGGCGGCTTTATAGGGCTGTGGTGTGCTTTGAACACGGCCGGGCCCCCCTTCCCCACGGCTCATCGCGCTGTCGACCAGACCCGGCCGGCCCCGAGCGTCGCCGGCGAGCGGCGCGGCACGCGCGGCTCTGCCCGTGAGCAGAGCACGACAGCGCATGCCGGACCCCCCCAGAACACTGTAGCAGTCTACACCCCTCTCCTCTTTTTGCAAAATTACCCCTTATTTTGTATACAAACTTGAAAAATGTCCTTAATAAAAGTTGTAGCAAATTAAGTATCAAAGTAAAATGTGCATATAGAATGACTTGCTTGGTGGATTTTGTCAAGTATGTTTCTTATATTAGTATCATGGGTAAATAGGGGTAGTCAAGTATGTTTCTTATATTAGGATTTTGTTAGTCCTTTCATATGTGCATATAGAATGACTTGCTTGGTGGAACAATTAAATATCAAAGTAAAACCCTAGTTGTGGAGTGACAGGTTGGTTTAGTTGGTTTGCAACTTTATCGTGAAGGAAAGTCGTACTCAACATTCCAAATCAAAGTTTACTCTTAATTCAATGCATCTCTGCATCATGACATACATGTCATCATGTTAAGTGTTGCATCATTATTTCGTGTAGTGAACGCGCGGTGATTATTGTCTGAGGCATGTCCCGAGTAAGGTCTTCACTCGGTGGACATAGATCCTTCTCGGTGATTGACTTCAGGGTTCTGTCCACTTCAAGCAACAGGCAAGCCCCGGTGCATTTGCCCCTCCTTGTTATTTAAAAATATTTATTACTTGAGTTAATCTACTGCATTAGGTTAATAGGAGTTGAGTGATAACCCATTGATGCATTACCTTTCCTTGACCACATATTATACCTGAGACCCTGATTTATTTAAAATATTGAAAAATGCTTAGTCATGCTTAATGATAGAGTTGCAAAAATGCTATTTTGAAAACTGTGATGATATGAAATAAATGAATCATTTTATGGGATTGGTATTGTCCTCGTTTGGTGATGGTGTACTTGGCCAGTCCATTATCATCAATGTGGATGGGTTTTCCCGTTTGGATGGCCAACTGTTTGGGTTAGAGTCCCAACTTTCGTCGCCATCGGGAAAGGGATGTGAAAACCGGGTAGTTACCAGTGTACTTGGGTTAGAGTCCCAATGCATGGTTTCTAACGGAAAAATATTAGGGACCATTCGTTATCGGCCTGCTGTGATCATGACTTTGCAACTAGCCACATACTACGGAAAGCCTCTGACTCCGGTGGCTCTACTGCTGGAACCGACAACCACGCACTGGGAGTGGAGAGATGGCGAGAGTAGCGTGTACTCTCGTGGCCGTCGTGCCTGGAGACTAGAGGGGTACTGTGCTCTCGGGTGGCGCAGGACCGGTTCCGGGGTATGAAAAGCCGTGGTAGGCGAGTACCCCATGTACTCAGGGTTTGTTAACCCCCTGTTGCAGGTAAGTTGAGTAAACAGTTCTACGAGGATCGTGCCGGTCATTGGATCGTACATGGATGAAGATGTGTATATAATGAAACCCTTGGGCAGGGTGTTTAGTTGTATACAGCTACTCCACTGCGAAACTCTGGTTTGGGATAATGTAATTGTAACCTATGTTTAAGTAATACTTCCGCACTCTTTACTCTGATTCAAATTATTTGTGTAAACTGTTGTAATACTTGCAAGGTCTTACAATGAGATCCTCGGGGAAATTAGGGTTTCCTATGAGACCCGACGGGCCACCGAAGTCAAAGGGAACTCGTGCAGACTAGTCAAAGGTCCTTAAGGACGATGACGGGGCACGTGGGCCCTATGATTAAGGCGGTTCCGTCACAGGGTTTAAATGCACCGAGGCTTGCCTTTGTTGCAGGGTAGGTTAGTTTCCACGGAGAAGACATCAGGGTCAGACTTGGCATCAACATCATCTGGTCGATGGACCTCCCCCGAACTTAATCGACGTAAACCTTCTCACTCGCGTATGCACTACACGTAAATGAATGATGCATACTTAATATGATGCAGGATGACATGAATAGAAAAGTAGAACAAGCATTCACTTAATAATCTTGAGTATAACTTTCCCTCATGATAAAGTTGCAACCCAGCACAACCAACTTGTTGATTATTGACTAGGGTTTTATTTTAGTATTTAATTATTTCATAAAACAAGTCATTCTATGCTTACACAGGAAATGATAACTCTTAGAACAACAGGGGTTTATGTGTTCCAAGGCTCACACTTAAACCAAAATTTTACCCGAGTTCATTTTATCATTTATGCAAATCATTTTGATAATTATCAACCAATAATTAAAGCATATAATTAAGGGTACAAACAAATATTATCAAATGAATCTAAAACTTTTAGTGAAGCTTAATCTAAGCATAAAATAGTTGCACAAAAACTTTCATGATCAAAAGATATATATTTTGGCCTAGGAAAATCATTAAAGGTGCATTTATTAATTAAAAGAGATAATTTTAAAACATACAAAAATCATCCAAATTCTAAGTTTCATATTTTCCCTAAGTAGAATACATCATAAAGAGGCTACACATAAATTTTCATGATTTTATCATGCACCAATAAATAGATATGAAATTCACAACTTCAGCATATATCCTGAAAAGGAAAAAGAGAAACTGCACTGTTTGCACTATTCATATGGGTCACAACCTTTACAGAAAACCCCCTGGAAGAAGTCATCTTCTCACCCGGTGTCCTTGGTCGCGAACTGGAACAGAGCAGCGCGTGGGAAGCTCGATTCCGGCCGGTTGCTGCTCCTCGGCGGCAAGGAAGAGGTGCAGGAGCACCCCCATACCCGGGCACACCCACTAGTGGCCGCGGATTGACCGGAGATGGCCAGTGGAAGCGTGGCCGCGCGAGCAGCGTTTCCGGCGACAACAGCACGGCGGCAAGCTTGCGTTCTGACGCGGTGGCTGCGACAGAGAGCTCACGGACAAGTCTATGAGTTTCACCATCTCAAGGAAAGGTTAGAACAAGACAAAGGAAGGAGGGAGAGCTACCGAAATGCCCTGGCCACGCGAGGGTGGAGCTCGATGGCCATGGCGGGTTGCTGTGACGACTGCGGCGGCGCTCTACTAGTTTTGACCGTTAGAGACAGCAAAAAGAGGTCAAATGGAAGCGCAAGGAGGTGTCCCAGCTACGGCCCAGGTGAATTGGATGGAAGTCGAGGGATGATGGCGAATTTCATCGGCAAACCGAGGTGACCGGTGATGAGCAGCAAGAAGAAAAGACGGTGCCGGCGGCCGGCGCTGGCTTTTAAAGGCGCGGCAAAACTTCTGGGCGTTGCCAGCTGCTGCTTGAATGCTGCCACCGCAGATGGCTACGTGCCCGTGCGAGGAGAAAGGCAAACGGCACACGCCGGCGAAGCAGCTGCGTGTCGTGCTGCTGTTGCCAACGAACAGAGAGAGAGAGAGGAATTACTGTAGCAGGACATATCCTTCCCCTTTCTTAAATTCAAAATTACTTTCAAAAATATATAGGAACTTGGAAATTTTCTAAAATAAAAGTTACTCAAAATTCAAATATGAACAACTTTGCTTTTTGAAGCACTTCCAAATTTTGTCTAGATTTTGAAATTTGAATTTGGGCAAAGAGAGTTTTAAAAGGGAGGTTTGAACAGAAGCTCAAAAATCAAAATTTTATATAACAACTTTAAAATATCCCAAAATAAAATTTTCTCATATGAATGAGATCTACAACTTTTATTTGGAGGTTTTCTTCAAATTCTCAATAGTTTTCAAGATAGAATTTTAAATTCAAATCTTTAAACCTAATTTAGGGTTTTGTTTGATATTCCTTTTAATAACTTTTAAATTACTCAAATAAAAGTTGCTCAACAAAAATAGAGCTACAACTTTGTTTTTGGGCTAAACCTCAAATTCCAAGCAGTTTTGAAAATAGGTTTTCAAACCTTGATTTTGCTTTTAAGATTATTAAATAAATGAATTTTTGTTTATTATTTCATGCAACATTTGAACAATACAAATGCAACAGTTCATGATCACAAAATCAAAACTTAAAATGCACACATGACATGATTGTTGATGATTATATATGCTAATGCACATGATTAGGGTTTTTAATTGCTTTTTAACATCTGGGATGTTACAACGGCAACACGACAAAGGGTGAGAGAGAGCAGGGCATGGCGGATCGTGCTGGGAGCAAAGTATGCACGATGGAAAAACAAAGGGCAGTTGCTTCTCTTTCATGCTTAGCTCTGGCGAGCAAGACGCAGAGACGGCGGAGCGATGGGTGGGACGTACGCCAAGGGTCGGCGACGCCTGACTAGAGAAGATCAATGCAACTCCACGGTGCTTTGGCCTGCTAATGGTGGCAAACAACTGGAGCCTTGGGGAGAGAAGCGTTATTGCAGGCGAATCTTCCTGTCCGACTGATCACCTCCGCGCTCGCGTCGTCACTCTCGCTCGCCGTCTGCACCGTGCCTGAGCCCCACCCCGCACAAGTAGGCCTCATCCTCTCTCTCTCTCCTCTCTTTCTCCTCCTCCTCCTCCAACTCCGGCGTCGCCCAGCTCGCCCGCCGCCGTGCCAGAGCTCACCCCCTCTCTCCGGCAGCTTCTCCGGTGGGTATAGAAGGAAGAGGCCCGGGGAGGAAGGTAGACCAGGCGGTGGGGATGGAGGTGGGCGGTTTAGGGGCCCTGGCGGTGGCGGAGCCGGTCGGAAAGGTCGGGACGGGGAGCTCGGGCTATGACGGCGACGAGCGGAGCTCCGGCGAGGGGGGCGGGGAAGACGGGGTGAAAGGTCCTAAATGGCTAGAGGAGGGGTGAATAGCCTATAAAAAAACTTCTACAAACAACACTTAAGACAAAGTGGTTAGACAATTAAATGGCGAAGCGAATTAAGCACTAGCCTACTAAAAAGAGCAAGCCACCTAACCGTTTCAGGTTATGATCTCTAGTTACACACCAACAAATCTGTGTCGCTACTTTACTCTACTCCTAGGTGAACAACAACACAAAAGTAATCTACACAAAGGTAAGTACACGAAAGTAAAGAGTAGGGAGTGATTTTTATACCGCTGGTGAAGAGTAGTGAATACCAAATGAATAATCAATCACAATACAATAGAAATCCTCGGTAGAGAGATGACATAAGATTTTTTACTGAGGTTCACTTGCTTGCTGGCAAGCTAGTCCCCGTTGTAGCGATACACTCACTTGGAGGTTCACGTGCTAATTAGGGATCCACAAGCTACGAGCAATCCACTAGAGTAGCCTTTCGCGATCTCCCGCGGGGATAGGCTCAAGAACCCCTCACAACTTCACCGATCGGAGGCGGAGACAATCACCAACTCCGCTCAACGATCTTCGCAGCTCCAAGCCGTCTAGGAGTCGGCAAACTCTAAGAGTAACAAGAGAAACCGCTGCGAAAGATAACTACCATGTGCCTCTAGATGATCTCTATCAAAGCAATGCACTTGATTCTCTCCAAACTCACCAAATGATGATCACAATCAAATAGGATGAGTGAGAGTGGAGTGGGAAGGCTCACAAGTATGCTATAATGCTCAGGAGTGTCAACAGATCCTCCCCAAACCACCCAAGTGACTATTTATAAGCCACACACAAAGAACTAGCCGTTTGGGCAAAACTGTGTACCGTCGGACTGTCCGACGGCCAAACCGTCGGACTAACAACACCGGTCCGACACCTCGGATGGACGCCACGTGTCCTCTGCCGTTCGAAGTCGACCGTTGAAACACAACGGCTCTATTCTCGCGCCAAAACCATCCGTCGGACGGAGCACCGTCGGACCAAAACCTACGGTCCGACGCCCTCAGCAGACCACCATCGGACTCAGCCAGACGGAGCCGTCGGACTAATAATTGCGACAGTCCAACGCTTCCAGAGAGCTCCCCAAGCGCATAAAACCGTCGGACCAACAGAGCGCGTCCGACGCACCACAGCTCGCCACGCGTCACCTCCTCGTTGCTCTGCACCGTCGGACTCTTGGACAATGGTCCGACGCTCAGAAACACAGAGTCCGATGCTCGTGATAGTGTTAGCCATCGGACCGAGGCTAATGGTCCGACGCTCTGTGACAGCACGGTCCGACGCTAGTTTTTCTATTGTAACGTCTCCGAAATTCGCCGAATCCTGCCGAGCAAGCTCAGCAGGAGGAAGAGAGGACCAAACCCTCTCTAATCCTCGAACTTCACCCCGTTTCCAAAGGTGCTAACACTCCACAGTGTCTCTCACTTTAGTGCACATGTGTTAGTCTTTTCAAAAGAGATTTCAACGGGTTTTGTTAGTGACACTAGCATCTATATGCTTGTGCAATGATCATGAACATCTAGTGGCACTTGATAACCGTATTTCATCAACGATTTTGCCCCTCTTGATAGTACGGCTATCTATCCTAAATGTGATCACTCTCTCTATGGAGTCTTGATCACCAAAACTAAAAGAGCTCCTATTGGTTGTACCTTTGCCTTGAGCTTCCGATTTCTCATCAACTTTCTTCTCATCTCTTGATGGACCTTGTGGACACCTTTGATGGTGGACTTATACCATTTGCATGAATGCCGTCAATAGGGCTTTCTCCTTTATTGATGGGCTTACACCATTTTCATGGACGCCGTCATTGCCCTTCACTTGTGGCCTCCACCGACCCGTTCCTTTGCTCCATCTTGTTGTTTGCTAATCATTCTCATGAAACACTTAGAGCAATCGTTAGCAAACTAGGTTTCATCAATTACCCAAAACCAAACAAGGGCTTTCACGGGGGGCGCAGCGGCATGGGCGATGGTGGCGGCGGGGACGAGGGTGACGCGAGGAGGAAGATGAACAGTACCTGGCGGTGTGCTCTCCTCCCCTGATCGGACAGGCGCTGCTATCCGATCAGGACGGACAGTAGCACGCCCCGTTATTATAGGTAGGGCTTAGATGTGCGATGAGTTTTTTATTGGAAAAAAGAAAACGCTAGGGACGGTGCCTAAGTTAGGAAGGGAGACAGAAAAAAAGGAGAGTGAAAGATAAAAATTCCAGAAATTTTGCCGCTTTATTATTAATATATTAGGTATAGATAGGTGGATTAGATAATTCGAAGTCTGTTGAGTTTTGGATCTATAATATGGAACTCACATGTCAATCTGCAATGATCTAGACAAAGTACCGAGTAATTGAAAAATTTTAGTTAGTTCTATTAACATTTTAAAGTGTGAATGTGAGACTTTCTTTTAAACGTAATGAACGCAAGATTATATATTCTAGGTCCATCTTTTAATGTGGGGTCCCACATATATGTCTAGTATTCTAGCCATTCCTATATGCAAGAAATAGTAGCTCAGTTATAACAAGTCGTCTCTACCTAATTTTAAGTCTATTACATAGAAATTTTAAAGTGTGAACGAATGGTTTCAAATTTTGTGGATGATGTGGGGTCTACATTTAAATGTAGCCACACGGAGTCCGTAGAAAAATAGTCCACTGTCATACTGAGTCATCTTAAAATCTTTGTATGATAGTGCACTCATCCGCGTCGCTGTCATAGTCGTTGTCATGACTCAGCAAACACATTAAGACTACAGCAAGATGATTCAAATGCCTGCACTGCGGTATTTGGCCTCCTCAAGCCTCCAGCTTAGTGCCAGCCATTTGGCATGCCCTTCTGGAGTTGTCATGGACAGGAACGACTCCCGCTTCACAGGATCTTGACAAAGGATGACAGTCTGTGCGTGAACATCGAACCCCTCCATGTGACCATCTTAGGCCAGGATGTCCCTCACCGTGTCAATCTCTGCCTTCAGTTGCAGCTGGCGTGCTGGCCTTGAGCGAATCTCCTTCACGTTGTCAGAAAGCTCCTGGAAAACCCCCACTATCACCTTCTTAGAAGGGCTATCCACAACCTGTTCTCTCAACGGCCTGCCATTGCCTCCTGCACTGCTCCCTCCAACCGGATCGGATGATAAGGGTGGAGTTGGAGCATCACTGTCAGGTGGTGTAGAGCTGTCCCGATGGCCACCGGATGTGACGAGAGTGCCTCGGTCATCAGGGATGCTGCTAAACATGGCCCAACATAGTTCAAGGCAGGGGGTGGCCTTAGCACTTTCCTCTTTTTGGCTTTGCTTCCCTCGCCCTGTGTAATACCCCGGGTATTACGGTTAATTAATTATGCCATGTCATCATATTTATTATTAAGCATCTGCATATGAGTGTGATTAGGATTTTTAGAGTGGCTTATTCATTAATGTTATGGATGTACAATTAAATCCCTGATTTGGTAATTAAAAACCAATCAAAAGAGAAATTTGAATTCAAGCCCTAAATCAAAATTTACTTGGAATCTGGTGATGGTGCCTTAATAAAACTTGTAGATCTTTTAAAATGAAACAACTTTTATTTTGGATGTTTTTGAAGTTCCTTAATAGAAATTTAAATTAAATCTTAATTACTACTTTGAAATTCAAAATTTAAATGCTAATTTGAAAAATATCAAGAATCTGACCAAACTTCTTTAATGAAAGTTGTGAAGCTCCGCAAATAGAACAACTTTTATTTTTGGAGATTTTTATGTTATTGAGAAAAATCTAGAGAATTTGACAAGATTAAAAATAGATTTCAAATAGTGGTTTTACCCCCTTTTAAATATTTTCAAAATTATTCAAAATCTGAACATGGTCCCTAAATCAAAGTTGTTCATAATTTGGAACACTACAACTTTGATGTTTACACTTTTTCATGTTTGTATATGAAATCTTACGAAATTGGCCAAAAACCGAGAGGGAGGCACTGTAATTGCTACAGTAACCTGCCCCCCTCTCTGTTCGCGCACAGGCGCCGGCCGCCGGGCCGCACGCGCGCGCGCGGCGCCTCCCGTGCCGGCCGGGATCTTGCCCTCGGCACGGCCGCGCGTGTGGGGGACCCCGCGCCGCCCTAAGCCGCTCCTGCCCTCCTCTGACCGGCTTAAAGTAGCACCAACACCCTCCTCTGTGCCCCCTCTCTTCTCCGACCACCGCCACACCCGCCTCGGTCTCGAGCCGAAATTGGCCGCCCTCAGACCCCCTCCTCCAAATTCCTCTCGTCTCTAGCCTCACTGGATCCTTGAACACAGCTTGAGTCACCGTGGTCCAGCTTTCGTGCTTCGAGGGTCCCGGAACGCACGCCGTCGTCTTCGGGTCCGGCAGAGCACCGCCGCAGCCATCTCTCGCGCGACGAGTTCGCTGTGGTGAGCCTCCCTATCTTAGACCTCCCGTTTGCGACTCTCTAAGTCATACTTTAGCTCATGCTCGCGACGGTGTTCCATTTTGTCCCCTAGGATTGCCGGAACGTGACTTCGCCGTCAAGGCCGAGCCGTTGCACTCCGCCGCCGTCGTAAAGCTCGCCGCTCCGCTCCATCTCAGCCTCAGCCAGCCGTTGGTCTAGTGTTGTGGTGAGCTCCTGGTCTTCCCCTGCCCTTTTCCTTCAACTCTACCGCACCCTCACGGCCGGAACAGGGTCGCCGTGCCGTCGCATCCGCCATGGGTGAGGTGAAGCTCGTCGGAGGCGCGTGGGGTCGGGACTAACCTAGCTAGGGTGTGCGCTAGGCTTGGGGGTTCACGTTGGCACGCGCGGCTTCGTTGCTGAAGCCGTCGGCGGCGAGGTCCGCGGTGGGCCGCCGCGAGCGTGCGCACGCACGAGCGCGCGGAACATTGAAGAGGGAGCTGACAGGCGGGTCCCGCCTGTCAGCGTCCCTGAGCGCGCACGCGCGGGCGAGCGCGCGGGCAGGCCGGATGGGCCAGTCTGTTTCGCTCGTGGGCCGTCCCGGGTGAATTCCTTTTCCATTTTCCCGGACGATTTTAAAAGGTTTTCCATTTTAATTTTAGATGAATAGTGCTGCTATTTGTTATTTTCATAGGAATAATTCTGTTGGGTTAAAAATCATAAAAATAATTGTGGACGCTCTCTAGAACATGTAGTATTTTATAAAAATATTAAATATAAGATTTGGGCATTTTCTGTAGGGACTAAAAATCAGCATATTAATTAATAAATGCAACTTTGAGCAATTTTAATAAATTCCAAATTTATCCAAAAATCATGAAAATTTATGTGGCACTGTTTTAGGATAAAACCTATCTGTTGGGTAAGTTTGGGCTCAATTGGAAACTGTTAGGACACTTGTTCATTAAATATGGGGTTTATGGATAGTAGAATTAATTTAAACAAATAATCCCTGTTGTTTGGTGTGATTTTGGATTGATTGAGTTTAGGGATCTTTCACCATAGTGATCCTTGACAAAAGTAATGAAGTCACTTGTTGGTTGTAGTAAAGCTGTGCAGCGGTTTCCTATGACCGTTAAAATGGTCAATAAAACAAAAGTATGGAAACACTGTTTTTACTTTCCGTAAAACGTTTACAACTTTACCGTGAAGAAAAGTTGTACTCAAGGTCTAAATGGTTTACTTTTAAGCATTTCATTCATTGTCCTCATACCATGCTAAGCATACATCATTGCATACGTGTAGTGCCCGTTCCCAAGAAGGTCCAAGTCGAGGCCACTGCCGAGGAGGTCACTCCAGAAGTCATCCAGGGATTCGACATCTGCGGGACCGAGCCCGACCTGATGCTGTAGGCAATTCAAGGCAAGCCCCGGTGCATTCAGCCCTTTCCTTGTGTTTTATAAAATATTTATAACTTGAGTCTAATATTGCATTAGGTTGTGAGGAGTTGTTTGTCACCTATATTGATGCATTACCTGCCTTGATAAATAATATCCTGGAAACCTGTTTAAAAATAAAAATATTCAAAATGCTTAGCCCTGCTTGATCAATTTAGATTGGCATAAAAAGGCTATTTTTGACCTATGTGAATGTGATAGTATGAATCATGAGAAAGGAATTGTGTACTTGGGTAGCAGCCCCAATGCACCACAACCGTCGGAAAGGGATTTTCCGTTCGTTGGTTGTGAATTTGGGTTAGAGTTCCAATGCTTGACCATCGGTGGGAAAGGGATTTAAAAACCGTTGGGACAATTGTATTTGGGTTAGAGTCCCAATGCAATGTCACCGGCGGAAAGAATTAGGGACCGTTCATTGTAGGCCTGCTGTCATCGAGACTTTGCAACTAGCCACATACTACGGAAAGCTCTGACTCCGGTGGCTCTACTACTTGAACCGAAACTACGCACTAGGAGTGGAGAGATGGCGAGAGCAGTGTGTACCCTCGTGGCCGGCGTGCCTGGGGAGGAGAGGAGTACTGTGTTCTCGGGTGGCGCAGGACCGGTTCAGGGGTAGAAAAGCCGTGGTAGCCGGAGTTGGTATATGCAAGCTTAAATGCTACATATGCAGTGTGGATAGGGATCCCCAGCTGGGTACTAATCGATTCGAATCGTCGTTGCTCCTCGGATATGGAGACTTGATCCTTTGACCTACAACTGAAAAGTGGTTCGGAACTAGGTGTTTTGAGAATGATTAAAGAATTTGAAAGCATGATTTTATATGAGGATGAATTTGGAATTATGAATTATGATTAAAATAAAATTGAGTAAAATATTGAAATGGGATAGTAATGCTTTTCTGCAAAATCTTTGACTCTTACTCAAGCCTTACCTTGACTCCCTCAGCCTGCATTCCTGAGTCTCATTCCTTTTTCTTAGTCGGATAAGTCTTGCGGAGTACCCCGGTACTCAGGGTTTGTTAACCCCATGTTGCAGGGATACAGCAGGCGGAGGTTTGTCTCGCCCCATGCTGTGTGACAGTGGTAGAGGAGGGAAGTGAGGAGGAGTAAGGTTTGAACCCATAGGCAGGGTTCTTATCTTTAAATAATTAATTTTGTTGTATCATCATTTCACTGCTACTTATTTTATTTATGGTCTGTAATATTTGCACTTTAATCGTATTTGGACAAATGGTTTGTAATCTAAGTACCTTATAATCTTTTCGCGTTTTTACTCTGATGTAATTTGTTATGAAATGTTGTAAATCTGTAATGGCTTCGCAATGGGATCCTGTCGGAGGAAATCGGGCGCTAATGTAGCCCGACAGGACTTTCTAGATCATTTGGGACACGGGCCCGGCTGTCAGAGGTCATTAGTGACAATGACAGGAGTCTGTGGGCCATGTGATTTAGGCGGTTCTGTCACACCCTGCAATGGAAGTGTAGGGTTATGAGACATAACAAATGAGGGGTCCGCAGGCAGAGCATACACGGAGGTAAACAAAAGAAACAGGTTGGATGGAACAAACCTCGTCTGAATCCAGGTGCAAGATGTCTACATCGCCTGCAATCCCTCCGGTTGCAGGGTCAAGGCCAGGCCCAGTTCTGTTCTGCGCCTTCCTCCAGCGGGAAAAATAACGTCTGAGGTAGTCATACTTGTTCCGAATTTGGTCCTTGTCGTAGAGCCCGTTGTAGCGTTTGTTCATGGCACGGTACACATTGTCCCAGCCAATGCGTGAAGGGTACGAAACTGCCAGTTGTATTTGTCCCTCTGTTCAATGCAGAACTCAAGCAGGGAGCGGACATGGGGCTCAGACCAGTTTGCACACTCCTTACCAAACGACAGCTGTGGAGGAGAGGTTCGGATGACAAGCAAAAATGACAGTGCCCTATTTGGACAGGAATGAAATGGTACATGAATTCGGTGGACATGATACTTGCCTCGGCTGGAGCCTTCCCCTTGCTGCTGCTCATTTTCAGGCGCTTAACAAATGCTTTCGACGTTTCAGGGGTGGACGTCGAGCCAACCGAGGAACTTGCCAGTGTAGGGACACTGGGATGAAGCAAAGAAACATAAGATTCGGATATACGTAACCCTAGGGATGGCCGTACGCGGGGGACAAGGAAGAGGACGAACATACCTGCTACGAACTGTGACGGGGTCGTCGCAGAACTACGAACGGGCCGTGGTTGCGGATCAGATGCCGGCGAGGTCCGAGACCCGGAAGCAGCAGATCCGGCGGTGGGTGGGAGGCGGCGACCTCCGAGCTCGGCTTTCAGCAGATCCGGCGGTGGGGTGGGCACCGGCGACTTCCAAGATCGACAACAAGGACAACCGGCGGTGGGGTGCGGGCCGGCGACCGCCGAGCTCGATAACAAGCAGATCCACCGGCGCGGAGGAGGGTGGGGGGCTGGTGAGCGGGGGAGGGAGGCACTGCAAGGGCGCCGGATGTGCGGCGACTAGAGGCGGGAGGACAGGAGCCGCCGAGACTCACCTGCATGCACCGTGTCGGGAAACCCTAGCACGCGGTTGAAAGGGGGCAGTGGGCGACCGAGGCTGCGGGTGCTGTCGTTTTCTAGTTCACGCGTTCGGCTGCGGTGGAGCGCCGAATGCCTGAACCCTGAAGGCTGAAATCAGCCCGTTTCAGCGGCCCGTGATTTAAAGGCTTTTCAGCCCAACCGAACGGAGCCTATTTTTCTTAATTTAAGTATGAACGCCAGGTTTTTAATTTTAGGGTTCGATTTTTGATTTTTAATTTTAGGGTTCGATTTCTTGACTTGTAAATCTGCGTATAGGGTCCGACTTTTGCTACTGTTGCTGTCGCGAGGAAAGTATTCTGAACTCAGGGGCTGTTTAGATTCACTCATTTTGTAAAATAAGTTATTGTAGCAACGTACTAACATTTTCAATAAGTGTTCTATCATGCTCCAAGTAGATTTAAAAGATTCATCTCATAATATTTTACGAAGTTGTCAAATTAGTTTTAGTTTTTATTAATATTTAATACTTCATGCATGTATAAAAAAAATAATATGATGAAATTTTTTGTATTTAGTGATGAATCTAAACAGTACATCAATTCTCTCTCTCAAAACCGTACTATCCCTGATGCATCCGTATCCATACATACAGTGTGTGGAAACTGCAGTGATCACAGGGGCGCGTGTCGCGTCAAGTGTATCGTGTGCCAGAGGCAGGATGGTCAAGCAGCGGGTGTCTGCTGGAGCTAGGAGCAGAGCCGATGCAGCAGCCAGTCAGCCACCTTGCTCGGCAGAGCCGCAGAGAGTGGCGAGACATTTTCGTGGCAAAGTGTCATGGCACAATACATTTTCGTGTCCCTTCACCGAGTAGTATTGTCAGATTGATGCCTTGGCTGACTCACATGCAGCTCTCCTATATAGCTAAGGCTATCTCTAACAGATAAAGCATATGAAGACCTGTTAATATCGAATTTTGGGCTGGGAGCCGATAGCCGATGCCAGAGGAAGATAGCCGATACCGGAGAAAGATAGCCGATACCGGAAGGCGTGCAGCGTCGGTATTTGTGACGTCATCCAGAGTCCGTGCCGCCAAGATGCGATCACGATCGGAGTCCGTTATGAAAGGGAAGGTGTGACTCCAAGTTACCTTAGATATACGATAGTTTGTTGGTTTTCTTATCTATTGATGAGTTGTAATTCGACTAGGACTCTATCTACGTTCAGGGTATAAATATAAGCTCTCAGTCATTGTAAAATGATCAACAACATCAATACAATACAACTTTCGGCTCCGGCCAACAAACCCTAAAGTCAGTCGAGTCCGGCGAGTTACTTCATCCAGGCTGGGTGTCATCCGGTGGACGCAGGCTTGCTTGTAAGTATCGTCAACCCCCTGTTAAACTATGTCCTTTTAGCGTCATCCGGTGGACGTGGAAGCATGGCGGACCAGGGTCTTGCTAAGCTCTGTTTTTTTGGCGTCATCCGGTGGACGCGGGAAGCATAGTGAGTCAAGGATGATTCACGCTGGTTTACCCAATCAATCTGTGTTAACCGTCATCCGGTGGACGAGATGCAGATTAGGATGGTTTTCACGCGCGGATTAGTTATCGATTCGTGTTTGTTTGCTTGATTAGTCTATTAGTTAATGTCATCCGATAGACAGGCTATAAATTGAGATAGTTTGCATGCATGGATTAGTTATCGGCTCTAGCTAAATTTGGCAATTTAGTTAGATTCATTAAGTTATCAACATGTTATTTATTGTTTATTGTTTATTTGTCAATATAACATCTCTCTGCCCGATCAAGATTGATAGATTTGGCCTTAGATTCACTTGAATTTGATCGTCGTTTATGCTTTCTTATGCTGATTTTACCATGATGATCGGTTCCATGCTTACATCGGCTAATTCCCTATCAATCTTGTTCGTTACATGTTGTGCATTCGGTGCTAGTTGAGACATAAGTGGTTCTGAGGTTATCGTAAGTCTTATTTTCGTGTCCTTATTTAAGTTAAACTGAGCGTCATCCGGTGGAACAGGTTTAATCTAAACAAGTTTTCATTAGATTAGACTTGCTTTAATTTGAAGTCTGTTTATGACTACGCTAGCATTTGTTCGTGCTTCATGGACCCTGCATCGCCTAAAGAGCCGATTCAGTTATGCTTTCACGAATAGATCGTGTATATAGACTTATTTGGATATCAAACGATCTAGCTTTGTTTGCTGGGTTTATCAAAGCCCGCTGGCCGTTAGACCAGGTGAACGCAGACTTGGTGAACTTAGCAAAGAGGGTTTGCTAAAGCTGCCGGCCTTCTAGACCAGCTTTAGCCGATCTCTACTTGTTTGATGTACAGATCAGATCTGTACACATGATCTATTTTCTTTTATACACATTAACTGAATTAGATCGGCTAGCACGTTATTATCTTCATATGAGTATCCTGATAGCCGTTTTACTTTATTATTATACTATCGGTTCATAACATGATAGAATCGGCTTTCTAGTCGATCTCCGATTATACTGGCTCTCTGAGCCGTACAGTTGGAACTATCTGGACTCACCAGTTAGTTCCGCCTTGGGTTACTGATTATATCTGTTTCCTTGTCAATTGCAGGTCAAATTGACTGGCACGCTTGGGTGTTACCGACACTCTCAGACCGGGTTCGAAGCTAGCTGGATCTGCGAGAACTCTACTGCCTTTAAGGGTCGTTTCCGGCTTCGCTGGTGGGCTTAGGGAACCACTTTTTGCGCCAACAAGACCCAAACCTAAAAATGGGTCTCTGACAGTATTGTTTCAGTCTCTAGCAGAATATCCATATAGAAGACCCATTTTAGGTCTTAGGAGAGACACAACCCAAATTTGAGTACCCTCTCTCCTCGAAAACAATTTGCAAAGAGATCTTCTTCCGGGTATCGTTGTTGAAGAAAATTAAAAATGGGTATTAAATTTATTTACTGTAGCGTAACTCAAATATGAAATGAATATTGTATTTTGGATATTGTTATGGGAGATAGTCTAATGTTTAGATTTTTGCATCCGAACATTCGATATGACAATGGCTAAACTTTAGCCAATAGATCAAAACTTTACCTTAAGAAGTCACATCAGATTATTTGACTATGTATCTTTTCTTCACTTCTTATCTTTTTCTTCCCGGTTTATATTTTCTTCACTTCTTATTCACTCTGTTCAGCTGGCTGGTACAGTACGGCTGGTTGGCTGATTGTTCTGAAAAAAAAAACACTGTTAAATGGCTAGCTGGTGCTGGCTGGACCAGCCAGCCGAACGGAGCTATTATGTGAAAAACGAAATTACCAATTGTTTCTGAATGTAGTTCTGGCACCTTACTCCTCACTTATATAGGAAAAACCCTTACCTGGCTATGTTCGCTTGAACTTACCAGCCAGCATTAGCCAGCTATTCAGCAGTATTTTTCTCTCATAATAATCAGACACTCAGCTGTACAATTCAGCTAGCCGATGCCTGTTGTACGTACGAGTGCCCGGCTGCACAAGCTGATCCCTTATTACTACCTTTTCACAACGCAAGCACTGCAAAATCCATGGAACTGCTTCTATCCTCAGCACTTACCAAGGGGCGCCTGGCAGGGTTTTTTTTACCGACCGGTTACCGCGGTAACCGGCCGGTTACCGGTCATACCGGTCCGGGCCGGTACCAGTACCGGTCGGTTTGAAAAAACCGAAATTTCAAATTTAAAATCGGTGGAAAAAATGGTAAAAAAATTCCTAAAAATACTTCATGATTTATAGATTCCAATGGTGTCAAAATTTTTCAAATTTGACTACATTTAGAATTTTTTTCGAAGTCCCGAAGTAAAAAAAAAAAGCCCATTAAGTCTCGTTAGGCCCATTAAATCATGAAGGTCGAAAAATATACTAAACGCACTCAAATTTGAAAAACTTTGACATCATTGGATTCTATAAATCATGAACTATTTTTAGAAATTTTTTTAGCATTTTTTTTAAAAAAAATAAATCTGAAATTTGAAAATACGACCGGTTACCACCAAACCGGTCGGTAAACCGCTCAAACCGGCCGGTAACCGGTCAAACCGGTCGGTATACCGGTCCGGAACCGATTGAACTGGGGTTCAAACTCAAAATTTGAATTCGACCGGTTTCTACCGGTAACCGGTCAAACCGGACCGGTATACCGGTACCGCCGGCCGGCGGTTACCGGCTACCGGTCGGTAAAAAAAACCCTGGCGCCTGGGATAGCTAGTGTCCTGCTGATAATTTTCTGGCGCCTTTGGAACAGAACAGCCGCAACGAGATTTGTGCGGCTTGTTCCTCTTGGCTGCTGCGGTTATAATTAATTGACCTGCCACTAGTACTGCTTCAGAGATAGTATGAGTCTCAAGCACATCAGTTTGTCCTTGTGGCGCTCTCTTTGTTCACTAGACTCTGAGTACTAGTCTGAGTATTACAAAAGATCTTAGTACAAGCCCAGAGACCTTTGGATGCATTTGTACTCTGTAGCCCATGGGTAGCTGTTTTTTTTGGGGGGTGTGGGGGTGGGGTCTGGCCGTTATGAGCCTATTCAGCCATATGCTCCTCCTGGGCTGCATCTGTAGTAGCCCATGGGTAGTCATGGCCGAAGAAAGAAAACTATTTTTATTGCATTCCTCCATTTTATACTTGTGCACAAATTTCTTGACTAGTTGCCTAGGGCTAATCTGTTGACGTGGTATAATTTAGGACCACATACGGCCCACCACTCTACATTCACTTCTTTGTTCTCTCTACTTCTGTACCTATACCTACCTAATAATAATAATAATAATAATAAGACAAATTTTTTCTCTATTTTTTTTTCGTTTGGCCCATTCAATTCAGGCCCAACCACAGGCCCACTCGCTCATGGCCACTACCTTCCGTGGCTACCAGCCCAGGCGTCCGGCAGCCAGCGCGGGCCCCGGCCCATGGTCTGGAGAGTTCTCAACGTGGGCCCTATTCTCCTATGTCAGCAAAGAGTCGCATCGGCCTTCGCTTAGCTCGTGATGAGATCGGAAAGGCGGGGAGCAGAGGAGCTGGCGACAAAGGACAATGGGGGCGGCAGGGAGCCAGGGAGAGGAAGCAGAAGGAAGAAAAAAATCAGGGAAACGATCAGCGGCTAACCAATACTAGAGTTTTATATTTTTCAACCGATTCGGTATCACAAACAAAAGAATACTACTATATTTTTCCTGATTCCTTTTCCAAAAAATATTAATCAAATCTCCAATACGAAACTATTCTGGCATTGCTCCTCACAAACAAGGAGAGGCTACCAACGAGACCAAACAAAAACTCAAGCACTTTTAAAATTTACCCATAGCAAGCCATGAGCATATTTGCTACTTAATTCGTCCTAAATTATAAGTCGTTTGACTTTTTCAACCCTAAGTTTGACCACTCGTCTTATTCAAACAATTTGCATAAAAAGAATTAAATTTAACTTATTTTTGAAGAACTTTTGTTAATAAAGCAGGCCATAACAAACAATGTCATATTTTGCACAAATTTTTAAATAAGACGAGTGGTCAAAGTTTTAAAAAAAAATCAAACGATTTATAAATTGAAACGGAGAGAGCAATAATTATAAAACTGCACCACGTCCAAGACCAACCTGCAGTTTTAGCGGGTGAGTTGAGGTCTCTTGTGGCTGCAAATTTTATCAGCTTTCAGTGTGTGTGTTTAAGGTCAGAGAATGTAACAAGGCTGCTCACCGGGTGGAGCCAGAGCATATCTAAGGTGGGTCCACTTGCCTTCATGGGTGTAAGGATTTTCAATTTATAGGCGTATATGTGGTGAAAATTTATTTATCAATATTTTAAATTTTTTGTTGTAGGTGTGGCCGCACCCACTAAACTCAATATAGGTCCGGCCCTCGATAGTTAGCAGTGCTAGGATCTTTTTGTACTGAAGGGGACGATCACGTCACAAGCTTAGTCCCTGAATGCGTTGCTGCAGTTGTCGCTAATGATTCATTAGTTTATCTTTACCATAGAAATCCTAACCCAAAAGAAGCCCATACAGCGTGTCACGTCACCCGCAATTCCCGGCAGTTGGATCGGCCGCGGACGGCCTGGATCAGGCGAATCACGGTATTTTTGTAAAAAAGCTCCTCTATTTATGAGAAACCAACCTGCAGTCCACATGCCCTCTCAAAACATTTTATAAAAAACCCTCGACTTTTAAAAAATCAATCCGCAGTCCAACCGGGTCGGCCACGTTCTTTTTCAAAAAAGCCCTCCACTTTTCAAGAAATCAATTCGCGCTCCAAATCTCCTCTCAGTATTATTTATGAAAACCCCCTCTGATTTAAAACAAATCAACCCGCGGTTCATTTTAAAAATTAGGTCTTTTTTCTTTTGCTAATAAAATAGCTGAAACTTTAAAATTGTGTAGTAAATCACAAAAAAAATCGTAAAATAGAAAATCAAGTTGATCTAAAATCCAGATAAATAGATCTATGCAGTACATCCATAATATGGCATGTTTAGTAGAAGGTTTTTTTATATAAATTTTTACATATGCCTTTTAGAGGTGAAAGCAAATCGCAGTAAAATCGTAAATTAGAAAACAAGTTGATCTACAATCCTCATGAGTAGATCTATGCAATGCATCCATAATATGATATGTTTTAGTATAAAGTTTTGAAGACAAATTTTTATCTCGCTGCGCGGTAACGCTGCGCAACTTTCTAGTAGGTAATGAAAGTCTACCCAGTTTTTCATAAAAAAAAAATTCAGAAAACAAATAGCCGTCCTCTATTTGACGTCGAATCAGGTTTGCAAAACGAATACCCGTCCCAACAAAGGTGCTCACCAATCATTCCAAAGCGCCCAGTAATCATAAAAGGTTCACTATGCTTTGCGAATAAAGTAGTTCCAATGCATCGAATATTATTAGGTCGCATCTTCATTCGTCCATCTTCATTTGTGCACGTCCAGTTCAACTTTTCTGATAATGGCCCTGTTTGGATTCTCTAACTGTGCTAGATGTAGGAGTTAGTTTCTAGCTACAAACTAGCCATCAACTAACTCTAACTCAAATGTTGTTTGGATGCAAGGGTTAGATTGATAGATAAAGTACTTTTCCAATCATTTGCGTGAGCCATAGTGTGGCTAGATGTGAGGGTAAAGCATGGTTCTCATCTGCACTAGCCCAAATAATCACCTCTTGGAGGGACTAGTTTTTTAGGATGACCTAGTTACAAATAACCTATTCTAGCCCTCCTGTTTGGTACTTTTGAATTAGTTAAGCTCAAACTAACTCTAACCCCTGAATCCAAACAGTGCCAATAGCTCTATAGCGCGCCAGTCGAGTCGTCGAGGGACACGTACCACGCACCCCTGTCCAAAGATGCTGCTTATTAGTCATATGAAATGGAACATCTTTTTCTCTTTTCAATTGTGGCCGACAAGAAAGATTCACCACCAACGCCAGCAGGAGTATTCGGTAACAAAAGTTTGCAAGGAACACAGAACCTAGCAACATACTCCGTCCGTTCCAAAAAAAAAATGTTATTTTCTGACTTTAATATATCATGTTTGACCGTTCATTTTATTCAAAAATTTTATGCAAATTATAAAATAAATAAACCATTATTAAAGTATATCTAATGATAAAATAAATCACAACATGTTCTAAAATCCTAAAACGAAATTTCTTTGAGATCGAGGGAGTATATCGAACTGAATGTAGCAACTGGCATTTGTGTGACATGTACACACACAACGCAGCTGCTGACAGTAACCACATTCATCAGTAGTAAAAAGCAAAACACTCCTCCTCCGTCTTAAAATATAAGTCATTCTAAGATTTTTGGAGAATCAAAGCATCTCAAGTTTGATCAAAATTATAGAAAAAACTATAAAAAATTATGATATTAAATAGATATATTATAAAAATATAATTAAAAAAGAACTAAATAAAACTTATTTGGTGTCATAAATATTATTATTTTATTATATAAATTTAGTCAAATTTGAGATGTTTTGACTCTCTAAGAATCTTGAAATGATTTATAATTTGAGATGGAGGAAGTATATATTTAAGTCCAAAGCGCCCAGTAATCATAAAAGTTCGCTATGCTTTGCGAATAAAGTAGTTCCAATGCAGTGAATATTATTAGGTCGCATCTTCATTCTTCAATCTTCAATTTGTGCACGTCCAGTTCAACTTTTCTGATAATAGCTCTATAGCGTGCGTCAGTCCAGTCTTCGAGGGACACCTATCACGCAGCCCTGTCTAAAGATGCTGCTTATTAGTCATATAGAATGGAACATCTTTTTCTCTTTTTCATTGTGGCCGACAAGATAAGAACACAGAAACCCAGCAACATACTCCTCACTCCGTCCAAAAAAAATGTTATTTTTTTATTTTGAGATATCGTATTTAACCGCTCATTTTAGTTAAAGATTTTGTACAAATTATAAAATAAATAAATTATTATTAAAATATATGTAATGATAAAATAAGTCACAACAAGATAAATAATATTTATTAAAAAATTTTGAATAAAATGGATGATCAAATAATATGTTTTGAAATTGTAAAACGACATTTTTTTTAAATGGAGGGAGTATATCGAATAGAATGTAGCAGCTGGCATTTGTGTGACATGCGCACACAGAGCGCAGCTGCTGACGGTAATCACATTCATCAGTAGTAAAAAGCAACCGGCCGGCTGACCGTCCTCTCCATCAGTACGTTTTATTGCAAAAACAAGTACTTTCACGTGTCAAAAACTACTATAAATTTAAGTGTTATGTATTTTTTTTTCTAAAAAAGTGTTAAGTTAATTTGAATGAATAGTATAAAAGGGTACACGTAGATTATCACGAAATATGCTACCACTACAAGAGAATTGACCTTTCGTCCAACAAATTAGTACTGGGCACAATACAAATTAGTTCAGTACTTAATAATGGTTTTCTTATTGTGACTTTTTTTTAGTTCGTCCAAAAATTCGTCCAAAAAAACCATTATTGTCACAATAAAAAAACAAAGGTGACTTTTAGTATCTGATGGTGTATGGCGGGGACGTGGGGTTCTAAAAGAAAAAAAAACTCTCCTACTCATTTATATGTGCTGTGTAGGTGAGATAATAAGAAAGGTTAGCGAGACACTAGAGGTCGTGGATTTCGAATTCCATGCACCGCGCATGTACATTTTCACATAAAAAATCACGTGACTTGTGTAAGCAAAAGTACTTGTTGATGTGTGCAGCCCAGAGTTTGAAGTATTTTTTTTCTTTTTTTTTTTTGGACACGAGACTCTTTCAATACTAAGTTACTAACCTCTAGTTTGTCCATTTAGTACAATGTCGTCCACCCGGTATAGGGTACCTGTGGGTAAACCGACAATAATGGTTTTTTTTTTCCCAGCCGGTACAAATAATCAATCGTCCAGTAGTGCACATTTGTTCGGCCCATAAATAACTGACATTTTAATGTTGTCTTAAGTCAACTGTTTCACACTTGGACTACTATTTTCTTATATTATACTATAATTATAAATCTATTTGCACCCATCTCGAACAATCAAACTCAACGCCTAAAAAAATGTTTTCAAATAAACAATTGAGACGATAGACTTAAGACAATCTAATGATGTCAATTGTTTCAAAGAAATTTACTTACGCGCTATATATAGCAACTTAAATTCTATTGGTTTTTATGGATTCAATTTAGTAGTCTGCTAGTTCTACCGATCGATGGAGGTAAACCCTTAAATGAATCATGAATTTCAAGGTGACTCTCATGATGTTATTAGCAATATTTAGTTGTAATTTCTCAAAATTGGGGTAGTTATTATGAGATTTCAAAAGAAAAATGATGTTTCAGTTACGCTACTTTATTTCACAACTAATTATGCTACATAGACAGGCTGAACTCCTGAAGCATCAGGCCGGAACATTTTATCATTGCCAAGCTCAAGCTTGATGTGTAGAGCAGTTCCGACTTCCTGTCTTAACCCGACACCATCAGTGCAGGTTGTATGATTGGTGTAACATCATTAACTCCTACTCCCTCCAATCATGAACGAATTATGTTACCTTTTTATGTATTGAGTTTGGATTTTTAAAAATAATACGAGTAGATTTGTCTTGGGATGTAGTTTCATAAAAGTGCATTTAATTTTTTTTACTATTATTTATAAATATTTGTAATAAAAAGTGCCACTCAAATTATGTTTTGGAGATCGTCCATATCCAAACGCCACTAATTTGTGGCTGGAGAAATTGATAAAGCATAGGTCAATTACCTTATTCTTCATTGCCATTCATCTGGCTGCCGTCACCAGCTGAATATGCATTGCCTGCAAATTAATTTCCCTGAGGATGTTTGCAATCTAGCTAAAATCCAACAAAACCAAATAAATTAGAAAGATAGTGACATACAGAATCATACTTTAAAAGTACACGGAAGACATACATACATACATACATACGCAGTCTAGCTTTGCTCGAATAGAGAATGGCTAGACAACAACATTATGGTACATTACATTTATATAATGACAAATATACGTACTCTCCGCCTACTACAACATTATTGATACACTACACTCAAAGTGCCTATATGCAGCCTTATCTCTAATTGAAATGAAACTACGCACAACCGTGTCCACCAAGGTAAAGTCCAGACAAAACAACGCACCGAGAGGATAAAAATCAAAGCGGTGATGAACCTGCTGCTCCACAAGCTATGCTACTGTGTTGCCAATTGGTTCAGCTGGTTGCCTCTTCACACTCGGCCGGTTAGGGTGTCCGTTTGCTACTGCTTCCCACGCTTGTTCCATTGAACTGTGGAGTATCACCTCACTGAGACTTGCAAGATGTGAGATGCCCTCGATGGTTCGTGATGGCAGCTCAGAATTTGGACCGAGGAGGTAAAGTGATGTTAGGCTTCTCATGGATCCTTCTTTGAATTGGATTTTTGGAAGCTTTGGGGCGTCAATGCACAGGCTCTTAAGGCTTTCAAATCCATTTTTCTCCACAATGAAAACACCGTTGCATAATCTATCACTATTATGCTCCACCATCTTCAGGTATTCCAAGCCACGCAAACATTGCAAGGCCGATAGATGTTTGATGGTGAGACCAGCTGAGAAGAGCTGCAGCTTCTTAATTCTACCTAGCCCAGTTAACTTGTTAGAATCAGGCAGACTGTTCAGAATTCCCCGCAGTTTGATAGAACTGATGGTGCACGGACCCTCTAGTGAACCCAAGAAGTCATTGCAAACTTCACTGGAAATAATGGATACAGACTCTAGAGGAGTGACGCGCTGCTTAAGAAGCTTGATAAAATCAGTGTTGTTGCTTCGACAGTCATGATCCTGTGACAGTACACCACGTGTTTTGCCAGACCGAGGAGGGCACCAGTTCCTTTTCCTTGTTGATGGACGATCAGAATCAGCAACATTACTGCTTGAGACAAGTTCAGGATCAGTTGGAGCATCAGCAGGAGTATAGTTGCACCATACTTTAACCTTCTTCAGGTTTCTTGCGAGAAGTACGACATGTTCGGGGCTTTGCCTTTTATTGGTAACAAATCCAGCAAGTGTGTGCAGTTCACTCTTCTTTTTCAGGAACTCATAAAGCTTGTCGGCATCTTTTCCTTTGGGAACCTCAGGTAGCTGAAACTTGCCAAACAGATAAGCTAACTTGGGCAACATGATGACCTGGATGGGCAATTTTTCCACGTATGTCTCTCGGATATCCAGCGTCTCCAGACGTTGAAGTTTCTCTATTTTTGGGGGAAGCTTGTGGATGCGAGTCTTCCTGAGGTTGAGATACTTGAGAAGCAGCAACTCACATAGGCCTTCAAGAAATCCCTGGTCAAGCCCATTGCAACCTTCAAGATCAAGGACCCGCAGCATCTTGCACCTTCTGATATCAAGATCAAGGACCCGCAGCATCTTGCACCTCTGTAGATCAGAAGGCTCAGTCTCGAACATTGTTAACGACCTTAAAGCAGACTTGTCATCATCAAGTTCATCAAATCTTTCTTTGGTGCTGTACTGAATAGAGAGTCGACGGACACAGGCCTCGGTGCTTCCTTTAAGTACGGGCTTATGGTCTTGAATAAGCGTGACCACATTTTTAGCTACTGACTCTTGGATGATGTACTCTAGCACCACACTGTGAACTTGACACCTTTTGGCAACTACCGAATTGTTGCAGATCTGCACTGGCTCAACAATACACCGGTCAATCAACTCATCAAAACATTTGCATCCGTCTTCATTGACAACTAATCCTTCAGCCTTCAATCTTCTCACTAGGCTCTTGCTTTTAATCTGATGGCCCTTGGGGAAAATGCCTAGGTAAAGCATGCAGGACCTGTGGTCATAGTCAGGCAAGCTGTCGTAGCAATGCCTAAGTGCTCGTCTCATTTCCTTAAAGACGCTCACTACTGCATTGCCGTTACCTGACAGGTAGTCTTTGCCAAGGTTTTGCCCCACCTCTCTACAGTGTGTACTTTCCAGCTTTTCTCCTTTTATATTTAAATGTTTGGCTACACTAGTTAGTGCCAGTGGTAAACCACCACATTTGCTGAAGATGCTTTCTGAATCCGTTACCAGTGAATATGGAGGTTTCTTTTGACATCCATAAACCGTTCTCCAGAATAAACTTCTTGAATCATCATCACTAAGATATTGCATTCTGTACACATAACTTCCAGAGCTGCAGGCTGTGGCGACAGAGAGAACACTCGTGGTCACAACTATTCTGCTCTCGCTGCCAAGTTTTGGGCAGGCATCTACTGTATCTTTCCACACTTCTACTTGCTGCACATCGTCAATAAAGACCAAGCACCTAGCAAAGCAAGTCGAATAACATGATTTCAATAGGACATTAACATATATGAAATACACTTATGGAGTTTGGTCACACAAAATTTGACGATTCCGCGAATGGGCTTGTGGTCCAATGGTAGGACTGTCCAGTGGGACGCTATCCACCAGGGTTCAAATCCTGGTTGTCGCATCTTTCCTAGATTTATTCCAGGAATTAACGGCGTTGTGCTTTCAGTGGTAAGCGACGTTCCCGTCGACAGCGAGGCGCCTGTGGTGACTTCGTCAATCTCGAGATCAGCCGGCGCAGTCTTTCGGAGGTGCTCATAGGGGTAGGGTTTGCGTGCGTGCGTTGTGAGCCTATGTATCTGTACTGTGTAATTCGCAAAAAAAAAATTTGATGATTCCGGGCCTCATATAAAAAGAATGAACTATTGTTTAAACAATGTAATGGCTTAGGGGATTAAAATAATTATATTGTTGTAGGCTTTACATTAGAAAAATATTGTAGACTAGGATTAGATAGGATGTAGAAAATAATTGCTCGTGTGCTGATATTGTACTTACGGATTTTTAAGTCGCAAGACCAACCATTTACCACGAGGTTTCAGTGATTAGATAGCAATAAGACTTGGTAACTTGCCACCTCCAATGCTAAATTATGTACGTCAAGTATCAGACTCGTCTGATAGTTTTAGGAGCCCTTAATAGGTCTCCAAAAACCCAAACAAAACCATGTTCTAATTAATCATACTATACCACGCTATAGTATGAAGCTATAATATCTACACAACGTTTTTTGTGCACATGGATTTAGATAACATGAACTCGAGAGCTTAGCCTTTTAATTTTTTTTTTTCAATTGGGTTAGAAAGGTTCTACAGAAAAGTACGAAAAAGTCAGATAATTTTTGCTAGCTGTATAGGAGTAAGAAATAGGGGTAGACTAATAATTCTACCCGTTCAATACATGAAACATACTTCCTCTATTCCAAATTATAAGATGTATTTCTACATAAATAGATTTTTATTATGCATCTAGATAGATATGCACTTATGACTAGATATACAATAAAATCAATGAATCTAGAAAAGCCAAAATATCTTATTTTTTTTTATTGGAATGGGGGGAGTTGAATACAGAAACACTCGATCGCCAAAAGACTGGGATACAGACCTCTTATTGGACAAAATGCCCTGGAGATTGGGTTTTGCGGTGGAAGCGCCTTCAGCTTCCGTCGGAACATTTTCCGTATGATGAGGAGCCCTGCTTGCAAGATCCCCCCGAACACTCTCGAGAATCTTGTCTAGAAGAGCCTTCTTGTTGTTGCATCCAGAAGCTTTAACCCAAGCAACGCAGTGGAAATCATCGGAGGAGTAGTACTTGTCGTATACTGCTCTTGCGAGGGCAGTCTTTCCCACGCCGCGGCTTCCCACGATGGAGATCACTCGCAGCTGCTGCCCCTCCCCTAGCGAGGGCTTGAGCAGCTCAACAATTTCACTCTTGGGCCCCTCCATAGCCTCAAGCTGCACCTGATCTGCATCTTCTTCATCCGGGACAGACACGGCACCCTGATGATCTGTATCTTGGCCCTGGTTCGGTACAGCGCTCTGCTTCAAATCTTGTGCTAGAGACGAGATTGTCTCCTTGAACTGCTCAATGCTTCGGAGCTGTTCAGTACGGGGGTCCATCCTCAAGGCCACGAGGAGTTTGCCATAGGCTGCTGGATCCCGGAGGCCTTCCAAGAAATCTTCAACATCGTAGGCGAACTCTTGCAGCTGCCGAAACCTGATCTCCTGCACAGCTCCTCGGTACTCTTTGTCCTTGTCCATCATCAAGGCATCGACCATCTGCATCTCCCGCTTGATGGATCGGAGGCCATGGCGGAGTTTGGTAGTGAGCTCCGAGTCTTTCTCCATGACACTGCACACCTCGCTTACCATAGAGAAAACGAGTCGCACAATTGAACTCATTGCTCGTGAGATGTTGCCACAGCCACGCTAGCTGATGAGTAACTCCAAGTGCTTTCTTCATATATAGTCTGATGACGGGGTGGGGACCGGGAACGTCCAAAATCCTTTTGGAGCGAGAACTCACAAACTTTAGAGTTGTAGTTTTCTTATGTCTCCCAGTGTATTTTGCAAAGGTTGAAAATCATTTTTTTAAGTATTTTCTTAGATACTGCTGGAGATGCTCTATGGCCCGTCTATAAGGTGTCCCTATGGCATCTGTACCCATCCACTGACCCCGTTTCAGTTTATTTATTCTTTCTTTCTTTCGAATAAATACAGGCACATTCTGAAAACCTAGTACCAATATTTGAAGTAAATATATAGGATCGATGTTACCCTTAGTCACATTTTTGTTAGTTCGGATGTATCATGTTCTTACTGTTTGCAATTAGATGAGAATGCACCCAGACAACCTCCAAACAATCATACTCCCTCTCTCCAAGAAAGAATACAACTATGAATTACGAGCGAATAACATTATTTTTATAACTCCAAATTAATTTATTCTAAAAAATATTTTATAAATAATCTAATAGTATTATTTAATATCATATATATATATATATATATATTCTTTATCTATAATTGATCAAACATGATATACTAAAAAGATGGCAATGTTGTGCTAGAGTTGTAACTTTTTTTTCCTTGGATAGAGGGAATATTTTAAACCAGTTTGCAGCTCTTCAATAATGGAGCCTGGAAATGAGTATATGACCGGGTGGCCGACGTTTTTTTTTACTTCGGTAGTATTAAAAAGAAGAGAGGCCCACACGGCCAGACTAGTAGTAAAAGTTCCTAATAAAGTTGGATGACGACTTGACTCTTTAATGGCGTCCTTTAGTTATTTGGCCAGCTATGGACATGTAAAAAGTAGTAGAGAGAGTAGTTAGTAGCAACGAATAAATAACCTGTTTATTTTACATGGTTCAAAAATCTGAGAGACGAATATATAGATCCTCTATGCAGAAGATATATTAAATAATCTTTATTTTTAGCTCTCATCTCTACATCAATTAGCTATTTAGATAGCATCATTGCATACGCCATAACCAATGAATGCAACTTTACTCAACCAATAAAGCTTCCCTACGGGTTTTATTAAAAAAAAAGGTGGCCGACGACTTGACGCTGGGGCCAAGCGGGTCAAGGTCTCCTCCGTCCATGTCATATACTCGTACCATCGAGAAATGGTCGGCCCCATTATTAAAGTTCATTAAGAATACATTGTTCTCTTGCGTTCGCCAAAGCTTGTTTGCCAAAATCAGTATTTTTTTAATATGAAATAATGTTTTTCTCTCAACATATCTGCACAGCTAAAATCAATGCTTCATTTATGCCAACCGAACAGGGCGATTTTTTTTTCATACCCTTGTTCCCTTTAGTTGTGGTCATATCGGTAGTAATAATTAGTAAAGAGTCATGGAAGACAACAGCTCTATGCACAACTCGTCCGTAGGGTTTATAACGTACGCGACTGATATTTCTCGGTATCCGTTTATCCTGAAAGAGTCAAAAACTAAAAAACTAATATGAATATTCGATATCTGAATCTGAACATTTAATATCCAACCATATCTGAATCTAAATACTTAAAATTGCACTTTTTGGTAAGTATAAAAGATAGATATCAATATCTGAATTATCCGTATCAGGTTTTAAGATCCGATAAAAATATAAAACAAAATATAGGATATAAGGTATAATACAGAATTACTAGTATCCGTATGTATCTAATCTGTGTCATCCCTCTCGTCCGAGGTAGGCACATGAGGGCTATTATTGGGCGTGTCAAAGGCTCCCTCCTGAATTCAAGAGTTTTTAATCTTTACTGAACATATATATAAATATTGATATTTTTAGTGCATAGTATCCTCAAGGCCACGAGGAGTTTGCCATAGGCTGCTGGATCCCGGAGGCCTTCCACGAAATCTTCAACATCGTAGGCGAACTCTTGCAGTTGCTGAAACCTGATCTCCTGCACAGCTCCTCGGTACTCTTTGTCCTTGTCCATCATCTAGGCATCGACCATCTGCATCTCCCGCTTGATGGATCGGAGGCCATGGCGGAGTTTGGTAGTGAGCTCCGAGTCTTCTCCATGACACTGCACACCTCGCTTACCATAGAGAAAACGAGTCGCACAATTGAACTCATTGCTCGTGAGATGTTGCCACAGCCACGCTAGCTGATGAGTAACTCCAAGTGCTTTCTTCATATATAGTCTGATGACGGGGTGGGGACCGGGGAACCTCCAAAATCCTTTTGGAGCGAGATCTCACAAACTTTAGAGTTGTAGTTTTCTTAGGTCTCCCAATGTATTTTGCAAAGGTTGAAAATCATTTTTTGAAGTATTTTCTTAGATACTGCTGGAGATGCTTTATGGCCTGCCTATAAGGTGTCCCTATGGCATCTGTACCCATCCACCGACCCCGTTTCAGTTTATTTATTCTTTCTTTCTTTCGAATAAATACAGGCACATTCTAAAAACCTAGTACCAATATTTGAAGTAAATATATAGGATCGATGTTACCCTTAGTCACATTTTTGTTAGTTCGGATGTGTCATGTTCTTACTGTTTGCAATTAGATGAGAATGCACCCTGACAACCTCCAAACAATCATACTCCCTCTCTCCGAGAAAGAATACAACTATGAATTACGAGCGAATAATATTATTTTTATAACTCCAAATTAATTTATTCTAAAAAAATATTTCATAAATAATCTAATAATATTATTTAATATCATATATATATATATAATTGATCAAACATGATATATTAATGTTGGTATAAGTTAACTACACTCTATTAAAGATTATTATTATCAAGGTATCCGCAAGCGCACAGATAAAACACCGATGTAGCACTTCACCAGACAATCCCGGTTTTAATATCGAACCGAAAGAAACAGTAGGTGATACTGACTAAGTCTATTGGCTCTTAACCCGATAATACAATTAATCCAGAGAATGTCAAGAATGAGGAGATAACAAATGATTATCTAGATCCGACAACCGGTAAACTTTGAATAATATCGTTCTAATCAGGCAGTGACATAAATAAGAGGCGAAATCAGAGTTCCCTCCTACCGGATACTTACACACCTATCGATCCTATCAACGGAAAGTGGACTACAGAGGACTCAACGCAGCTGTCACCTACGCGATCTACCACTATCCGGCCAATCAGGAGACATTCACAAGTAATTATAGCCCTGATACCACGTCTACACTACAAACTACTACTTCAATCAAGGTGCTACCAAGATCAAAGCACTCAAATAGAGTTGTAAACTTAAGAACGAATAAGAACAAATGCTTACTTAAATCAGGATGTTGAATACAAAAGTACCTCAGAACGCAACTCCGGGCGAGGGAGCTGAATCCAGACGAACACAGCTACGAAGAAGCTCCGACAGGCCGGGACTCCTCTGAATCTCTACTCATCTACTCTATCTCTCTAATCTCTATTTTGATTGCTATCCTAGATCTAGTGGCTATCTATTTAATGCTTCAGGGTCTTCATCTCTTGATCTGGCTCTCCTCCACGGGGGTCTGGCCCTCTATTTATAGGCCGGTGGGATGCACGCGCGCCGTTAGATCAAACCGACTTAATCAAGGGCCCAGATGACTTCTAATAGGCGGTGGTGGAAGACTCCAAAAGGCGGCGCGGAGGAAACCCTAGGAGGCGCCGGCCGGCCCCACCCGGATGGGTTTCGGGCCCCCGGTGTTTCGGGTGTGTTCCAGATGCCTCTAGTGTTCTCGTGATGATGTTTCCTTGGCGGTTAAGTTTCGTGGTAATTATGCTCTTTAATCCTTCTTTTAACCTTTTCTGGAAAATCCCCTGAGAAATAGATAATTCACCAAAACTCGTGGAATCTGTCAGTAATAACCCTATTCTACTGGATATTTATGTTTAATGCAGGGATAATTGATAATAAAATTTGGATGATAGCAAGTGTCAACAATTACCCCCACACTTAGGCTTTTGCTCGTCACGAGAAAAATGTTAGTTTTAAGATGTAAGATTCTTAGAGAGAATGGAGCATTTAAAACAAAACTTGAGAGTGCATTATATAAAACTAGTCTAGTCATGCATGTACTATGGAATTTAAAGTGTTTACCATGAATCTTTGAGTAGTTGAAGAACAGAATAACTTGAAAACAGATCACTCTCTTCTTTTAGTTAAGTCAATTGGAGGGTATGTAATTTTACAAATAAACTTAGTTTTACCTTCTCCTTTTGTAGTACTCTCGAATCGCTGATATATATCTGGTATTTTTGTATCCTTACCAAGACACTAATGAAATTGCCTTCTTTATCCTACTTCTAAAAAGCTTATGTGGATTTCAGGTAGATAAAGTGTGAAAACATACTTGCATTGTACTTATTTTAAAGTTAAACAATGAATCCACAGAGAAATGAGGCATATAATCGAATCAAGCTTTATTTGGTGGAATATGGTGGAACCTAACTCTACCTTGCTCCTTGAGAAAAAATTAATCTCTCTTTTATACAACTGGGTTTAATCAGAGAGTATGAGCTATCATTTTCTCTCTTTTTCTCAAGGGAGGCGAGTATCTAAGTACCCATTGTTTTAATTTCTTCGGACACTTGTCTATTTTTTTATACTCCCTTCTTCCTTTGCATGGCTCATATCTCTTTTGAATTTAGTAGTTGAGAGACTTTAACAAAACATGGAGCAATTATTTGGTGACTATGCTGTATAACTATTTTTGGTGTTTTCTCGTAGTGTAGGAGAAAAACATTTTCAATAGAATGACTTGCTATTACTCCGGATTAGAGTAAGGCTTATGTGGAATTGGTACTTGATTCGAAAACATGACAGATTTCTTCAAAGGGTTATAAAGGTTGACCAAACTCAATACAAAGACAAGTATTATATGTAGCAGGCTTCTATCCTATATATGGCTCTGGTAGGACAATATTTTTACCACAAAGGAGAGGTATAACTAATCATTTAAATTTTCGAAATAAAATCTCCAAAGACAAAACATCAGGGATCGAGTTCTCATTATTCAACTATGTCATGTTTCGCAACGACTTAACCAATCATGGGGTCCCTATAAATAGTTTCCAATAGTAACAGATTCATAGAAAAGTGTTATATAATTTATTCTTAAGTTATGAATTAAACAATCTTCTTCTTCCCGTTTAAAAGTAATTTTAATTCGGATCGAAACGGAAATCGAAACATATGCAATTATATTGTATGGGGATCAAACCTGACCACGACCGAGAAGGGGATGCAGAGGGGGCAGAGGGGGGCCGGCCGGCCCAGGTAAGGCGTCGGGCGGCATGCTTCTGTGGTCCCACGGGTTCCACTTCGGTGCGCGAGTGAAAGCTCTATGTTTGGTTTTGGCTAATTGATGACACCAAAATATCTAACCATTGTGCCTAAGTGTTTGATTATAAGATGGTTAGAGGATCAAGTGTGGAGGTGATGAAGGCATCCAAAGACTTGGAGTAAGCCCATCAAAGTGAAGATCAAGAACTCCAACACTTGGTGATTTGGATTGAGCTCAAGGCAAAGGTATATCAATAGGGCTCTTTCCATTTTGGTGGACGAGACACTATAGAGAGTGTGTCCACATTTAGGATAGATAGCCGTACTATAAAGAGGGGAGTAATTCCATGGTTAACACGGTTATCAAGTGCCATTAGATGTTTGGATCATGCATTACATTTAGATCTAGTGGCTAACTCTAAACCCTTTGCAAAACCTTTTGAAAATGGCTAACACTTTGAAAGAAATGTTTTACATATAACATGTGTAAGCCAACATAAGCAAAGGACTTGACACGAGCTCGAAACGCGCTGAAAACGAGCGTCGGACGCTTTGGTCGACAGGCGTCGGACCAATTCCCGGCGTCGGACCAATTCCCAGCGTCCGACGGTAGCCCTGTAGCTCTGTGTTTTGAGGGCGTCGGACCGATCAGAGGCACAACGTCGGACTAATACTTTCGTCCGACGGTGTCTTCGCGCTTCAGTGAACAGGAGCGTCGGACTGGAGTTTTCGGAGCGTCGGACTATATGTCTTCAGCGTCCGACGGTCGATCGTTCGGCAATTCGACACGTGGCATCCACAGAGGGCATCGGACGATCGTCGCTGGTCTGAGGCCGAGCGTCGGACCGATGTCCGACGATTTTTGGCGCTCGTGGACCTCTCAGGAAACATCGGACTCCTCAGCGCTTTGGTCCGACGGCTTCAGCCGACGAGCGTCGGACTATTTCGCTCAGTCCGACGGTCTGCAGTTCGTGGCGCCAACGGTCGATTTCAAACGAACGAGCTGACGTGGCACGCGCCGATTCGCCGAGGAAGAAAGCGTCGGACCGGAATCATTAGCCCGACGCCCCGCGCGCGAACGTCCGGCGACTAGCGTCCGACGGTACGTAGAAAGTGAGTAACGGTTATGTTTGTGTGTGCCTGTCTATTTAAGCCACTTAGCCGGTTCATACTCACTCTCTTGGCTCTCTAACTTGCTGATACACCTCTTGAGAACCCTCACAACACTCTCACTCACATAGATTGCATAATTCTCATCCATTGTGAGCTAGAGATTTGATCAAAGTGCTTTGCTTGATCTTTGCATCCATTGGCACTTGTTGATCGTGTTTGCTGCGGAGTTCTCTCTTTTCTCTTGGTGATTGCCGTCACCTAGACGGCTTGGAGCAACGGAGGAGTTTGGCGGAGTTGGAGATTGTCTCCGGCCACTTCCGGTGATCTTGTGAGGGGTATTGCACCTTCCCCGGCGGAGAAGCCATAAGGTAGCTCTAGTAAATTGCTCGTGTCATTGAGTTACCCTTCTCGTGGTAGATTCTTGTGGTGCTCATTTGTTGGGCTTGGCATTGGTTGCCGATTAGCCACGAATCACCGAGTCGTGGTCGACACAACGGGGACGTAGCATGCCGGCAAGCACGTGAACCCCGGGTTAAATTGGTGTTCATCTTTGTGTTGATCATTGGCTTCATTGTGACCACCACCTTCGTGTGAGTTGGTATTCTCTCTCTCGGTGATTGGCTTCCTCCTCTACAAGGCGGTATAACCATCTCTACAATCTATTCCCTAATTTGTGTATTTACTTGTGTAGAGTAGCTAGAGTAGTATACCTGTTCACTTAGGAGTAAGTAGCTCAACTTAGAATAGTTTGTGTTCTCCTAGTGATTCTAGCTAGAACGGTTAGGAAGGCTTGCCACCCCCTTGTAGGCTAGTGTAAGAATTCGCTTTGCTACCTTTGTAACTAATATTGTGATCAAGTGTTGTTTTTATAGAAAGTTTTAATTAGGCTATTCACCCCCCTCTAGCCTATTTGGACCTATCAGCGAGGTCCTGATTCGATTATCTTCCGAATTACTTGATTTTTTCGAGCGAATTGATTTTTCATAGTCACGATATGCCTCCCCCACACTTATTTTTATGCATACTTTTCTGCGCAATATGTGGAGACAACATGCGTACCAAAAATATAGAGAGTAGAGTAAACTTAAAACATTAATATTGATAAAAAGAATAAGGCACTTTATTCATTAATGATACTATTTAACTCTGATAACTGACTGAGCTAACGACTGCTCTAGCTCAATGGGCTTACCTAACATACTTAATATTATAAATCAAACCTAGCACACTTAATAATATAATCAAACCTAAGACACTTGTGCCTTATTACATAGATAACGAGGGCAACTTAAGGCTGCCCCCTACTTTGCGAGCTTTCTAATTTCTTCCTTAAGATCACCAATCTCTTCTTTCAGCTGATCTTTTTTGCGCTTGAGACTGCGAATTAACTTGACATTGACTTGTATCTGCTTAGTCATGTCGCTCATAATCTTGCTACTTAAGTCTTCATTCCTCTCTATACCCCTAATGGTGCTAGAGAGAGCTTCCATCTTCTCATTAAGGATGCGTAGAGAGAGCGGGGGCTGTCTAGGGACTTTCTCTAGTGCTGATGTAGATGTAGCCTGCTGTCTCTTGGGCGGAAGTGGTATGAACTCGGTGTAGCAGACTTGGCCTGGACGTGCACGAACTCCTTGGATGGCAGGACGAGCAGTGGTGTACTTTGCACATACCAGCGTTCCGTTCTTGTCGGTCTTGACCGACAGGAGTCGCTCATTATCTCTAGGTGGAAGAAGTGGGGTGCCTCGGGGTGCCTCGGGGAATAGCGATCTACTTCCCCATGATACCATCTTCTAGCAGCAGTCTCTTAGGTGGCGATGGTAGAGCAGGCTGAGCATGCGTGTAGTAGACTTCCTCGAACTGCTGGGGCACCGTAGCAAGATGCTTCGGTGGCACGACGGCGAGGTGCTTCGGTGGTACGATGGCAAGGGGATTTAGCTGCGCGAGGATGATGGCCTTCGAGTCGTCGCCTTGGATCTTGCCGGAGTCAGCGCCGACGACCACTTTGCTTGCCATTGCTACTAGATCTAAACTAGAGAGTTTCTTTGGAGGAGAGGAAGGCAATGATGATGGGATGACATTTGAGGGCGGTACAGGTGCATATTTATATGGGTTTTCAGGAGACGGGATAAGATCAAATCTAGATTCTACAGGATTCGTACGAAAGATTATCCGTACGCATCGGGAATCTATGGGATTGTGTTTAGGAAAGATAGAGAAAGAAAAGGAAACTTGAGTTGGGACGAGAGGGGGCAGGGGGCGCCGCCCGGCCCCACTAGGGCACCGGCTGACCCCACCAGGTGTAATCCCTGGGTGGCCGAGCTTGTGAAGCTTCTAGACTCTTCCTACTTCCTGATAGTTGCGATGCGCGATAATTTTTCGTAACGGATAATGACGGGACTAAAAAGTGGGTAATTGGACAAAGTCCAGCTCGTCAACAACTTCTAAATTAAATGGTTCTAAAAATAATTTAAGTCGATGACCATTTACCTTGAATAACGTACCTTCGTGTGATTGTAGAGTTACCGCTCCATGTGGCGATGCATTCACAACCGTAAATGGTCCTTCCCATTTGCTTCGTAGTTTTCCAAGCCTGAATAATTTGAACCTGGAATTAAAAAGTAATACCTTATCTCCTGGTGCAAACTCTTTCTTCTTGATCCTCTTATCAAGCCATCTTTTTGTTCTTTCTTTATAGATCTTTGAATTGTGATAAGCCTTTTCTCTCCATTCTTCTAATTCTGATAATTCCATTTTTCTCTTTTCTCCAGTGGCTTCAAAGTTCATGTTCCATCTCTTAATAGCTCAGTGAGCTTTATGCTCTAATTCCACTGGTAAATGATAGGTCTTACCATATACTAGTTGGTAAGGTGACATACCCTGAGGTGTCTTGTATGCGGTCCGATATGTCCAAAGTGCTTCGGGTAATCGGTCCTTCCATGCAGTACCCATCTCATTTACTATTTTCTGTAGAATATTCTTGATTTGTTTGTTTGATGTTTCTGCCTGGCCACTTGTCTGAGGATGGTATGGAGTAGCTACATTGTGACGGATGCCATGAGCTTGCAAGTATCGGTGAAACTTTTTATCAGTGAAGTGTGTCCTCCGTCACTAATGACCATCCTTGGTGTTCCAAACCTTGGAAACATAATATCTTCGAACATCTTCTTTGAATGTTTGGAATCAGCATTCATGCATGGCATAGCTTCTACCCACTTGGATACATAGTCAACTGCCACTAGAATGTATTCACAATTTCTTGATTTCACAAATAGTCCCATGTAATCAATTACCCAGACATCAAAGAGCTCGATCTGGAGATTGTTGGTGAGTGGCATAGCATCTCTTGCATTGATATTTCTGTGCCTCTGACATGATCCACATCTTCGGACAAAATCTTTGGTGTCTTCATACATAGTTGGCCAAAAGAACCCACTCTGTCAGATTTTAGCATGAGTGCGGAATGCTCCATAATGACCTCCATATGGTGATGCGTGGCATTTCTGAATGATCTGCATGCCTTCTTCTACTAGTACACATCTTCTAAATAATCCATCTGAACAAATTCTGAAGAGGTATGGTGGATCCCATATGTGGAGACGACTTTCATAAATGAGCTTCTTTTTATTTTCCCCTGGTGGTATATAACCTGCAACCATAAAGTTGACAATATTCGCGTACCAAGGGTCTGCATTGGTCACTTTAAACAACATGTCATCTCTCAATAAGTCATTAATAGATAATTCCTAAGGTTTCTCAAAGTGTATTCTAGACAAGTGATTAGCAACTGGATTTTATATTCCTCTTCTATCTTTAATTTCTAAGTCAAATTCTTGGAGTAACAAAATCCATCTTATCAAACGAGGTTTAGCATCTTTCTTAGTGGGCAAATATTTTAAAGCAGCATGATCAGAATAAACAATTACATTTGCTCCTACTAAGTAATATCTAAATTTATCAATAGCAAAAACAACAGTCAGGAGTTCTTTTTCAGTTGTTGCATAATCTAATTATGCTCCTGTCATAGTTTTACTAGCATAAGCAAAGACCAATCGGGGGGTTGAATGATTGGTGCTGATGTAAGTGCTTCTTTAAGAATATTAAAAGATTTTAAATATGCATCATCAAATTCAAAAGGAACATTCTTAGCTAGCAAGTTAGTCAGCAGTCCAGTAATATGTGAAAAATCTTTTATAAATCTGCGATAAAAACTACAGTGACCAAGAAAACTTCGGATTCCTTTTATATTAACAAGTGGAGGTAGTTGTTCAATTACTTCAATTTTTGCCTTGTCTACCTCTATACCTCTTTCAGACACTAAATGTCCTAGCACTATTCCTTCTCTAACCATAAAATGACATTTTTCCCAATTAAGGACTAAGTGCTTTTCTTCATATCTCTGCAAAACCTTATCTAGATTTTCTAGACAATCATCAAAAAAAAATTTATAAACTTAAAAATCATCCATAAAAACTTTCATGATTTCTTCTATCATTTCAGAAAATATAGACATCATACATCTTTGAAAAGAAGCAGGTGCATTACATAATCCAAAAGACATTCTACGATAACCATAAGTTCCATAAGGACATGTAAAAGTGGTTTTGCTTTGATCATCAGGGTGGATAGGAATTCGGTAATAACCAGAATAATCATCAAGGAAACAAAAGAAAGAATTATTTGCCAAACGCTCTAACATCTCATCAATTAAGGGCAGCGGAAAATGATCTTTCTTGGTTGCTTTATTGAGTTTTCTATAATCTATACGCATTCGCCATCCTGTAACATTTCTCTGGGGTATCAATTCATTTTTATCATTTTTAACTACGGTCATACCACCCTTTTTAGGTACAACTTGAACAGGGGTTACCCACTCACTATGCGGAACAGGATAAATAAACCCAGCATGCAAAAGTTTCAAGACATCTTTCTTAACAACTTCCCTCATCGCATTTTGAAGCCTACGTTGGGGTTCTCTAGAAGGTGTAATTTCTGGGTTGGTTGGAATACGATGGGTGCATAAAACAGGACTAATCCCCTCAGCACGATGTTTTTCTAAGACAGTTATTAATCTAAAATACTCTTCATCAGAAAGTTTATCACTAATAATCACGGGAGAATTTTGATCATTATTTAGAAAAACATACTTAAAATCAGAAGGTAGTTGTTTAAACTCAATAGAAGGCTTAGGTGGCTCTAGTAATTCATCCAGAGGTTCAGGATCAATCAGATCCTCCTCCTCTTCATTAATGAAGAACTGAGTATCATCCTCTAAATTAGGTTCAATAAATTCCTCAAATGACATAGCCTTAACTTATTCTTTCGGATCTAACTCAGGAGGTGGCTCTGCCGTAGCTTTTAATGCATGAGTTATAGGTACTGAGAGATTAAATCCCTTCCCAAGTTTAATTTCTAAATTGCCCGCACAACCTTCTCACAAAAGTTTTTCTATTGGTAATCCAATCATTGCATCAAAATCCTAAACATCAAAGATATAGAAATTCAGTAAAATTCAGAATTTATTAATCACAATAGGAAGAGAACATAAAACACCTTAACTAGGAATAATATGTCCTGAACGATTTTTCAATAATTTATTTGTAGGAATTAATGGCATATCTTTCAAGAATTTTTCAGCAAATGTAAGAGACATGATATTGACACCTACTACTGGATTATAAAAGGCATCAAAAGGATATACATCAATTTGACATTTAATAGTAATGGCAGGAGAATTTAAATAAATTATTTCATTTGAAAGCTCAGATTCTATCAACCACTCATTACTCATAACAAAAATTAATTCTCTAGTTATCTCTCTAAGGAATTTTAAATCAGCAGGATATGAAACATTAAAACTTTTAAAATTCATAGACTCTTAAGGTTTCATAATTTTATGATAGCGTGAGGTGTTTCCATAATCATCAAAAAGTTCATCCTCAAATTCAAGCATAAAATTAGAAATTGGAGTTATCTCCTTCTCATTAGATAGTTCAGGTAAATGTTGAGATGAATCAGACAAAAGTTTAGAATCAAACGGCAAAAATTCATCTTCTAATATTTTTTTCTTCAGGAAGATCAACTAAGATATCAGTAAGAATAGTTTTAGCATGAGAAGCAGTAACATGCATAAATGCTCCTCCTGCGGCCAAATTAAGGTATTCTTTATTTTTATCATCAAGGCCTAAAAAAATGTTGCAAAAGCATAGGTTCTGTCAAAGCAAGATTAGGTCCAGAATTTATAAATCCATCAAAGCGTTCCCAAGCCTTGCCTAATGATTCGTTATCTAATTGTTTAAATCCAATAATTTCAAAACGAAGTTTAGCGATATTTTCGATAGGGAAAAATTTAAGACAAAAATTAGCACGCAATATTTCCCAATCTCCTTGGCTACTCCAAACATGGCGATTATACCATTTCTTTGCTTTTCCCGTTAATGAAAACAGAAAGAGTTCCCATCTTAAAGTTTCATCTGCCATGCCCTTAATGTGCAAACATGAACATGTCTGCTCAAAATCGGCTAAATGGAAATAGGGGTTTTCGCTAGAACTACCAGAAAAATGTGATCCTGAACTAACTTAATTAATCCCGGGCGTAACTCATACCCAGATGATGTGATGGGTAAAGATGATTCTTTTAGCTGGAGATACGATCCCGATGGTGCTCCATATTGATATAAAAGTTGGGACGTGGGTTCTATACTTTAAAAGGTAAAAGAAAAAAGATAAAAGTATAATACAAGATTAAGATAGACTAAGCCAAAATCAGCAAACCGTTCCCCGGCAATGGCGCCAGAAATGCTTTTTGGTATAAATTAACAGCACTCTATTAAAGATTATTATTATCAAGGTATCCACAAGTGCACAGATAAAACACCGATGTAGCACTTCACCAGACAATCTCGGTTTTAATATCGAACCCAAAGGAACAGTAGGTGATACTGACTAAGTCTATTGGCTCTTAACCCGATAATACAATCAATTCAGGGAATGTCAAGAATAAGGAGATAACAAATGATTACCTAGATCCGACAACCGGTAAACTTTGAATAATATCGTTCTAATCGGGCAGTGACATGAATAAGAGGCGAAATCAGAGTTCCCTCCTACCAGACACTTATACACCTATCAATCCTATCAACGGGAAGTGGACTACAGAGGACTCAACTTAGCTGTTACCTACGCGATCTACCACTATCTGGCTAATCAGGAGACATTCACAAGTAATTATAGCCCAGACACCACGTCTACACTACAAACTACTACTTCAACCAAAGAGCTACCAAGATCAAAGCACTCAAATAGAGTTGTAAACTTAAGAACGAATAAGAATAAATGTTTACTTGAATCAGGATGTTGAATACAAAAGTACCTCAGAACGCAACTCCGGGCGAGGGAGCTGAATACAGACGAACACAGCTACAAAGAAGCTCAGATAGGCCGGGACTCCTTTGAATCTCTACTCATCTACTCTATCTCTCTAATCTCTCTCTTGATTGTTATCCTAGATCTAGTGGATATCTATCTAATGCTTCAGGGTCATTATCTCTTGATCTGGCCCTCCTCCAGGGGGGTCTGGCCCTCTATTTATAGGCCGGTGGGATGCACGCGCACCGTTAGATCAAACTGATTTAACCAAGGGCCCAGATGACTTCTAATAGGCGGTGGTGGAAGACTCCAGAGGACGGCGCGGAGGAAACCCTAGGGGGGCGCCGGCCGGCCCTACCCTAATGGGTTTCGGGCCCCGGCGCTTCGGGTGTGTTCCAGATGCTTCTAGTGTTCTCGTGATGATGTTTCCTTGGCGGTTAAGTTTCATGGTAATTATGCTCTTTAATCTTTCTTTTAAACTTTTCTAGAAAATCCCCTGAGAAATAGACAATTCACCAAAACTCGTGGAATCTGTCAGTAATAAACATATTCTACTGGATATTTATATTTAATGCAGCGATAATTGATAATAAAATTTGGATGATAACAAGTATCAACAACTAAAAACATGACAATGTTGTGCTAGAGTTGTAACTTTTTTCCTTGGATAGAGGGAATATTTTAAACCAGTTTGCAGCTCTTCAATAATGGAGCCTGGATATGAGTATATGACCGGGTGGCCGACGTTTTTTTACTTCGGTAGTATTAAAAAGAAGAGAGGCCCACACGGCCACACTAGTAGTAAAAGTTCGTAATAAAGGTGGATGATGACTTGACTCTTTTAATGGTGTCCTCGGCTAGTTATTTGGTCAGCTATTATGACGTGGATATATAAAAAGTAGTAGAGAGAGTAGTTAGTAGCAACGAATAAATAACTTGTTTATTTTACGTGGTTCAAAAATTTGAGAGACGAATATGTAGATCCTCTATACAGAAGATATATTAAATAATCTTTATTTTTGTTTATTATCTCTACGTCAGTTAGCTACTTAGATAGCATCATTGCATACGCCACAACCAATGAATGCAACTTTACACAACCAATAAAGCTTCCCTACGGGTTTAATTAAAAAAAAAAGGTGGCCGACGACTTGACTCTGTGGCCAAGCGGGTCAAGGTCTACTCCGTCCACTTCATATACTCGTACCATCGAGAAATGGTGGGTCCCATTATTAAAGTTCATTAAGAATACATTGTTCTCTTGCGTTCGCCAAAGCTTGTTTGCCAAAATCAGTATTTTTTTTAACATGAAATAATGTTTTTCTCTCAACATATCTGCACAGCTAAAATCAATGCTTCATTTATGCCAACCGAACAGGGCGCTTTTTTTTCATACCCTTGTTCCCTTTAGTTGTGGTCATATCGGTAGTAATAATTAGTAAAGAGTCATGGAAGACAACAGCTCTATACACAACTCGTCCGTAAGGCTTATAACGTACGCGACTGATATTTCTCGATATCCGTTTATCCTGAAAGCGTCAAAACCTAATATGAATATTCGATATCTGAATCCGAACATTTAATATCCAACCATATCTGAATCTAAATACTCAAAATTGCACTTTTTGGTAAGTATAAAAGATAGATATCAGTATCTGAATTATCTGTATCAGGTTTTAAGATCCGATAAAAATATAAAACAAAATATAGGATATAAGGTATAATACAGAATTACTAGTATCCGTATGTATCTAATCTGTTTCATCCCTCTCGTCCGAGGTAGGCACATGAGGGCTATTATTGGGCGTGTCAAAGGCTCCCTCCTGAATTCAAGAGTTTTTAATCCTTACTGAACATATATATAAATATTGATATTTTTAGCGCATAGTAAATATTATTATATAAATTGTTGAATATATTTTTATAATAAATTTATTGAAAGATAAATATTGCTAATTTTAAATATATCTAATCAAATTTGAAAAAAATTTTGATCCCACTTATTTTGTGACAAGGGAGGTAATGTACTCTAGTCTGCTCCGCTGAGTGGGGGCCGATAGAATTAACTCAGCTGCCCGCAAGCGAGGTACTCCCTCCAACCACTTGATTATGCAACTATGGGAAACGTATCAACTTTGTTCAAGTTTATAGGAAAAAGTATTACCATTTATATCTCAAAATAAATTTATTATGAAAATATATTTCATAACCAATCTAACGATAACTATTTTATCTTATAAGAGTTAGTATTTTTTTATATAATTTTAGTCAAATTTTGTAATTTTTGACTTCTTGAGAAGTGGGAATTGCATATTCGTTCGGATAAAAGGAGTATACTCTGAACCACAGCATCAAAGATCTTTAGATGCAATGCCTCAATTATTGTCCTATGCTGACTAGATCATGGTTCGGTTGGTGGGAAACATAGCATCAAGGACCTTAGATGCAATGCCTCAATTATTGTCCTGTTCGGCTGGACTGTGACTGATGCTGATTCGTTGGAAAGAAAAACCTTGTTTTATAATTGAAAAAAAAAATCACTAATTTTGGTTGATAAGCTCAAGCCAACAGGCTCACTTGGTGACGTTGTGAAGAACACGTATAAATAAAACAGTAAAAAAATTGAAACAAAAAATAAAACAGTAAATTCACGGGTGGACTTTTGACGTGGCAAGAGGAAAAAGAGGCCTGCTATATGTTAGGTGCATGAAATTTTGGATCTAATCAGGCAACAATTCTTATTCATCGGAGCTTTTAAGCTTTGGAGCTTCTTCAGGTGAAGTGTGGATGAAAATGCCATTTTCTCCTCAATTTGGTTTCTAGTCTCATCCGGATCAAAACATGGTTATTAACTCACCGTGGTTGCATCAAGAGGTTGCTTAGACACATAGTGCGACCAACGTTGTTAGAGCATCTTCAAAAGGTTTTCTAAAACTCATTTTCTAAATCATTATATCATGTTAACTTTAGAGAACTATTATCATTTTCTATCTTTAAAAAGTAAGAAATCCGGAATAGAAGATGACAATACTTAGATAACCATTTAAAGAACCGGTTGGAGGATATTTTTCTACTAAAATTTATATTCTTACTAATTAGAAAGAATTTAAATAGTCTCTTTTATAGAATGCCACTCCCATGGTCTAAAAATACTAGATCTTATAACATTCAAACCCCACAAGGGTACTTAATACTCTAACTTTTCAATACATATTTCTCCTTTACCAATGCATGAACCGCTTGCGTGTTGCGTCGTCTCATGAGACGACGACGGTTCTCTGATTCTCTCCCTCTCCATTTAATTGTCTTTAGGAAGGGCTAATATAAAAAAATGGTATATAGACAGGGTAAAAATTGGCGTTGTACATGTCCTTAGAGTTGCTTAAGGCCAAAGCATATGCCTATTTCTTAACTGGATACACGAGTTGCTTAAGGGTTAAGGCCGAATTTGTGGGTGTCCCCTATATATCGTGGAACTGTCAAAGTGCCGCCTTCATATAGTCACCCCTACCATTTCTAATTGTGTAGACTCATCCTTGGTTGTTTCAGTCGGAGAAATCATGGAGGGTCCGCCTATGGTGTGCTACTCGATGGGGGCAATCAACTCCCTTGTCGAGAAGATCACCCCACTAACGGAGAACCATCCCATGACCGTGCACTTGCTGCAAGATCTCCAGAGCCTTAGAGATGAGCTCATGAACAAATTTGCTGGAGGACGGGCCACGGGTGAGCAAGTCAAGGTGTGGATGAAGCAGGTCCGGGAGATGGTCTACGACATAGAAGACTGGATTGATCTGAAACAGGATTTCAGCGAATCGGACATGGAGCAAATTAACGAATTCAAGGACGAGATCCAGGAAGCTCGAAGCCGCTGCGAAAGGTACAAGCTTCTGAAGCAACCCCCTACTTCTGATGCAGAACTTGTTTATGGTGGGCCTAGAGAAGTACCCGGCCGCAGATTGTTCTGGGAGGAGAAGCCTGTCCTCTTTGGTATGAATCATTCAAAACCAGAGATTCTAAATCATCTGGAGAACGAGCAGAAGGAGCTGAAGGTTGTCTCCATACACGGAAGGGGAGGCCATGGCAAGACTGTTCTTGCTAAGGAGATATATGGAGACATCTGTATTAAAGGGCAGTTCGAGTGCAAAGCTTTTGTTTCTGTCAGTCGGAACTCATCGATGAGGAACACACTAATCGAAATGCTCCGCCAAGTGAAGTCGGAGGTGGATGTTTGGCAATCCTGGAGCTGCAACGACGAACAAATCAATGAAATCATCACTGAACTTTGGGAATTCTTATGCTCCAAGAGGTATTTCGAGTTAAAATATTTTTACCTCTATCAGTTTCGTCTAGCATGCTGAACATAGCTTGTATAAAAGCATCACAAAATTCGAATATATGGAACTTTTGTTGTACAGTTCTAACTCTTATTAAAATACAGCTAATCTGATGCAAAAGGAGCCAATCTATATGATCTTTTCAGATGAGTGTTTATGGTTGCTGTTTGGTTTTGTTCTCTAGTTTTGGAAAATGTTGGACATAGATATCCTTGATGTATTTCTACCTTACACACATGTATAGCTTTTCTTTTTGACCCATTCTTCTTAAATCTCTTTGAAATGCAATATATATGTGCGTCCGGTTATGTTTGGATGGATGGACAATGCAGGTCTAAACTTCCTACCTCTCTTTCACCTCCTGCCCCTTGGGCTTGTTTATGGCAATAATGATATAACTAAATATTTTCCTAGCAAAAAAAAAAAATGTAACTAGATGTTTTTCCTTGCTAATCTGGCTTTTCCCTTTGAAGAGATGAAAATAGGTTTGGAAACCTTACATGGAAATTTATTTCAGATAAATAGCAAATCAAAACTAATAACTTGCTGAAACGTAATCTATTTTGTAGATTGTTGGCTGGTAATATTTAAGTTATAAAAAAAAAAAATGTTGTACTGTATGGGCATTTTTAAGTTGCTATTAATCTCACGCCTAGTTAATTAAGTATTGCCTTCAAATGCTAGGTATTTCATCTGCATCGATGACATCCGGAGTACACAGGATTCAGATGTAATTATTTGTGCTTTGCCTGATAATGATCTTGGAAGTCGGATATTGACAACAACACGAATGGAGGATATTGCCATCTCATGCTCTAGACGTCCCAATGATGTTGTTTATGAGATGATCGCTCTTGACGAGACTGATTCGAAAAGCTTATTCTGCAATAGTGTCTGTGTTCAAGAAGAAGAATGGCCAGATCATTTCAAAGAATCTTTGAACAAAATGCTTGAAGTGTGTGGTGGCCTGCCATTGGCTATAATTGGTGCAGCGGGTTTTTTAGGGAGGACATCTGCCGAACTGTCGTTGCAGTCACAAAAGCTTAACAGAACAATTTTATCAGAATCCGATCAATTTTATTCCGAGTCACAGGAGGCAATGAGAAAGATACTGGACATCAGTTTTGCTGATCTACCTCTGCCTGTTAAGTCTTGCTTCTTGTACTTGACTGCTTTTTCAGGAAATTATGGCATCATCAAGAAGGATCGTCTGGTACGAAGATGGGTAGCTGAAGGACTTGTCCCTGAAAGGCATGGAAAGAGTTCATGGGAAACAGGGGAGAGCTACTTTGATGAGCTTATCAGTAGGAGGCTGATCCAACCGGCCTTTGATGGCAATGATGATCAGCCTATTGGTTGCACTGTTCATGGTGTTGTTTTTGATTTCTTGGAATCCTTGTCATCCGAAGAAAACTTTATTACACTGGGTGAAGAGTTGAAGTCTGGACTATTTCCTTGTGAAAGGGTTCGGCGAGTCAGTCTCGATTGTGGTGACGAAGACGAAGGTGACACCTTGATCTCCAACACATATTGTCTTTTCGAGCAGAAGAGTTTGGTGTCCTCAAGCTGTGCTGAAGAAGAAGACGGCGATGCAATTTTTCTGCAATTATCCAGGGTGCGGTCCCTTGCATTTTTTGGTGATGCTGGAAGGATCCCTGATCTTTCTTCCTTCAAACATTTGCGGTTGCTGGATCTTGAGGATACCAAGGGCTTGGAGAACAAACAATTGGAAGGCATTGGACATTTGTCTCTGCTGAGGTACTTAGGACTTGGTGGGACTGATGTCAACAAGCTGCCCCAACAAATCATGGCACTTGAGCAATTGGCTACCCTAGATTTAAGGCGAACAAGAGTGAGAAGATTACCAGTACTGTGTAGAGACACAAAGCTTGTATCTCTGCTTGCAGATGAATTGGCAATAACGCCGAGAGAAATGAGGAGAATGCAAAATTTGGAGGAACTATCAAAAGTCCTTATGGGTCCTGATGGGTCACTTGTCTCGGAACTAGCAGGGCATGTTAATAAGTTGGGACCTTTGAGGATGCTTGGGATAAGGTTTAGTAGTCGCTTGCAACACCATAACGCAACTGATCGACAGGGAGTGATGCGTTTCCTTGAGGAGCTGAGAAAATCAAACCTGCAGTCCCTTTTACTTGATAATTACCCTCATCCTCTGCTTGACTTACTGGTTGATTCATCAGCCCACAGCCTGCGAAAATTTGAGCTGAGAATACGCGGCTGCCTCACGCAAGTTCCACAGGAGATAGCATCTCTCATAGCCATCACGCACCTGCATATCAATGTTGAAGCATTAGAAGCACAAGGTGTCCGTGCCCTGGGGAGCTTGCCTAACTTGGTCGTCCTGAAACTAGATTTGAATAGCAGTCCGAGCATGACAGTTAGTAGCAATGATGGCTTTCAGTGCCTCAAGTCATTTTGGTGCAGCAGTCAGTATGGTGGTGGGAAGGGCATGCAGTTTGAAGCTGGAGCCATGCCACAGCTCCGAATGCTTCGGCTAGAACTCGATGCCCGGGGAACAAGGCCCAAACATGATGATTTTGATATTGGTATCCAGCATCTACCTTCTCTGGTACAGGTCCATGCAACCATCGACTGGACGGATACTGGTTTAACAGCTTCAGAGGTTGAGGCCGCGGAGAACCAGATCAGAGAACAAGTATCTCGGAGCCCCAACAATCCGGTACTGGAATTGAACAGAAGACGGCAGCGGTATATTGCCAAGCCATCGGAGGAGTTGGTGATCACTGTCAACAGCCTTCAGGAGTGGGGCAAACAGATCGACCCCGGAAAGCTGGTGGTGGTTCATTTCTCCGCGGGGTGGTGCAGAGCATCCCGCAAGATGAGTCCTGTCTTTGCTGATCTAGCCAAGAAGTTCCAAAATGTCGTTTTCTTGAAGGTCGATGTCGATGTTGATGAGATGGGGACTGTTGCTACGGAATTCAGCGTTGAGGGCGTGCCAACCTTCCTGTTCATGAAGGGGGGCTACGTTAAGGACAGGGTTGTTGGCGCAGACAAGGAAGAGCTGGAGGTGGTGCTTGAGGAGCAGGTTAGCGCCTAAATCAGAAGACCCTTCAAACCCCGAAATGCGGTGATAATTTTCGTCTTCTCTGCTACTCGGTTCTAGAAAACAATGGCATATATATAGTAATGTATGTACTTCCTGCCCTTAGGGGGCAGCACAAGCCTACTACGACTAGGACAGCAAAAACATTTGTGATTTCCTTTCTTTATCTTTTGCAGAATTTATAGTATGTTTTACCTCGACGCCAACCAAGCAGGAATTAAAACACAACAAACTTTGTCGATTTGTTCTCTGACTTCTAATATACTAAGATTTGTTCTATGGTCTTGTTCTTCTTTGCTTCAGATCCTGAAGTCATATGCCTATGTGAAGAAAAAGAGACAGACAGTGTTTGGTTCATTCATCATGAATCGTGTATATTTGTATCAGTAAACACGTCCCATCTAAAATCTAATAATAAAAGAACAAATTCCAACTCTTTAGTTTGTACAGAAATTCCACACCTCATATTTTAATCTGTGTAGTCGCTGAAGTAGATAAGGAAAGAACAGACCTTTTTCTGTAACGATGGAAAAGACGATTATAGAAAATAAAAAAGGAAAGTAGCAAATAAAATAGCAAGCAAGTCGAATAAAACTGGATTGATTTTGTAAAAACGAAATGCAAGAACTTTTCCCATATGGAAACAACAAGCGGAAGAACAAAAGATAAGATAATAAAATCGATCCAATGTAGGTAGACTGCACACGAGCAGCAGGTAACACACCCACCAAGCTCCGGCTTGATCTTTTCTGGTCTTCTTTGTGTGGCGGGGGATTTTCAGGAATACAAGATTTTTTTTCTTTTTTTTGGTCTAATTTTAGGATTTCTGAAAACAGTCATGACCGCCGGTTTATAACTGACTGTGATAACCATGATCATCACCGTCAATGGCCAAAACTAGCGGTGATGGAGGATTCCAAATCAGTGGTGATAACATCTCTCTTTCTGTAGTAATGTACTAAGATGTTCATCTAAGGCTGTTCGCTTCACTGCAAAGAAACGCTAGTTACGTTTGATGTTGATTTGTTATGAGAGAAAAATACTGTTCTATAGATGAAAAGAAGCTGATTTGCAGAGAAGAAAAAAGGACGGAGATAGCTAGCGTCCGAGTGGAGTTCATTGGAAGCACGGTGTTTCTTTGATATGTATTGGGAGCAGAATGTTTCTTTGACCGAAGAAGAAATCTAAAGAATCATGACTGTTTCTTTGATGCATTGGAAGCGGACTATATACATTGAGTTTTTTTTCTCTAGAACACCACCAAAGCGTGGTTTTGTGTCCAGCACACTCAATTTGCTATTTTAGTCTGGTAGACACCATATAAGATATGTATTTGTCTACCACACATTAGCTTCATTAAAAAATAATTTTCTGGCCGGAAGGGTGGACGGCGATACAAAGCAAGACTAAAATACCCCCTTCAGATACGCCACCTGCACACCGGTTCGTAGCCCCGTGCCCGCATCCTCTTCACGCCACTAGCATACGCATCTCGCTGCCGCCGCCGCCGCCGCCGCGATTTTTCTTCTCAGTTTGCCATAATCTCCGTCGACTCTTCTCCGATTGCTACCATCACACACAGATGCCTCCTGCAACTCATGCAACATAGCTCTGGCAAGTTCTCCCTATCCCCCAGCTGCACTAGAAGGCCAGGCCCTGATGGTTGCAACTCGATCTCTAATCCCTGGGCTAGGAAACTTGATGAGGGGCTTGCTTGGTTGACATCTAAAATTTGCCATATAATAGATTTGGTATGCTAAAAGTTGAGCAAAAGATTTGCCATAGATTTGGCAAGTCAAATGTGCGATTTTAGCAAGTTTTGGTAGGAAACCAAATGATTGATAAAATCGTGGCTCGCCAAATCTTTGGCATGATAAAATTTGCGAGTAAACCAAGCAGGCCCAAAATTCAAACTAACATTTTTCCTAAACCTTGCCAGTTGCCATCTTTTGCAGCCGTGCTAGGAATCTTGCCATAGAGGAAGCCGAGGTGCATGGTATAATGGCACTAGACCATCTCATGCAGATCTGATATTTGTGAATGCGCGTGCAAGAAATTGATGTAAATTTGTGAGGCCATGCACTTTGTTAAGCAATGTTGGTTTAGTTAAACTTTGTTTCATATCTGAAGGGGGGTATTTTGGTCTGTCTCGGCAATGCCATCCACCCTTCTGGTTAGGAAATCAGATTTTAATGGAGCTAATGTGTGGTAGATAAATACAAGTCTTTTGCAGTGTCTAGCAGCCTAAAACGGCAAATTTAGTGTGCTTGGCACAAACCACGCTTTGGTGGTGTCCTAGAGACAAAAAACTCATATACATTTCTTTGGCCAAAACTTGTGGTGGTGGGAGAAAAATGTATACGGTATGTGTAGGGCCTATGTATATTGACAGATTAACACAGAATTGCACTGGAATACGTTCCACGAATGGGACCACGTGCAGGTTAGTCAACATGTATGTACAAGCAGATTCTGGACAACACACCAGCAGGTGCTAGATTGCACATGTCGCGCACGAGGCGAAACAGAGTGATGTAGCGAAGTCGATGAACTCGGCCTGGGCGGACTCTCGGAGTCGGCTGAGCCGCCTTCCTCGGTTTGCGCCTGAAAGATTAGGGTTGAGGTAGTTGGTCATCGGGACGACCGGTAATCCGTAGTAGAGGACATTGATGGTCATTGTAGCGCCCGTTCTTCGCTGGAGAACTCCTAAACACCTCTCGGAAAGATCCGTCAGGGAGATGCACATGGAGGCTGCCCTAGGAACCGCAAAGGCTGCCTAGAACGCTGACTAAATTTGTAGAGAGTTGAGCCGAACAGCAAGATAGAGGGTAAACCACCGAAAAGCCTACTTTGTATATGTATTTTAATGATTTATCCGGTTGAGATCTCAGTCGGCCATGATCCTCTCATATATATAGAGAGAGGTGGTCTTATCCCAATAAGAAACACGTATCAGGGGAGGTCTTCAAGTTTTCCACGTCAAAACACTGCCAAAAACCGGTCTAATCTATTAATCGGCTCGGACTCGGCCAACACGGCGGCTGCGGGGGTGACACGTGGGCTGCAGGTGCGGCCGGCACTAGGGCCAAACCCGGCCTAGCCAGGTTACCAATCCGGTTTAGCCGGTTTTGCCGATGATGCCAGATTCGGTCGCCAACAATGTACAAAATGAGTGACAAAGCAAGAAACCGTTTGCCCTTTAATATCAGGGAACTGCTAGTCATATTGCCACACAATCACTAACATTATCAATATAAGTACCCTAGCAAAGGTACATGATTCTTCATTCTTAACATAAGAACTACCAACCTTCTCCACATAAATATAATTTGAACACGCAGACATTAAAATTTATCAAACAATATAACGAAAACATCAGAAAAGGTCCTCCGGTGAAACCACATTCAACTCCGAGTTTTGCTAAGGTTCATTCCCTATATATGAACACGTGGCATATCTATGCTTGCAACGTGGAGTAACGACATTTCCTATTCATTCAGGGTTTAATATACAGGTCGTGCATCGCAAAGTAGAAGATACAGGTCGGTCAGTTCATTTCTTTTCAGTCACGTGGCTCGTGTACAGGGCAGCCAATATGCATGCATCGTTGGGGAAAGTGTGTATCAGTGTATCTGCTTTTTCGTTTACAGGTTTCACATTCCAAGATCTTTGGCAAAAAGGCAAATCCTAGTAACAAACCAAATTCATCCTGGGTGTATTTTGACCTCTCGAGGCCCGTTCAGCCCAAACTTTTTTATTCCTCGTCAAATTGAATCTTTAGACGTATGCATGAAATATTAAATATAGATAAAATAAATAACTAATTGTACAGTTTATTTGTATATGTCTAGACGAATCTTTTGAGTCTAGTTAATCCATGGTTGAATAAAAGTTATCAAATACAAACGAAATAATATAGTACCAAAACCTAAACTTTTTTCTCAACTAAACACACGCTTGTTTTGTCCTCGGGCCCAAACGCACCGTAATGAAAATAGGCCCATTGTGGAAAACCAACCTTCAGCCCATCTGGAGTCCAAGTTGCCTTCTCCACGTCATCTGGGCCCATCCATAAACTGTTCACCGTTGACCGCTGAGACTTGACGGGACATGACATGAGCAAGAAAGAGATTCAAGCGGCGTTTAGTTCTACTTCACCAAACTTTTTTCAAGATTTTTTATCACATAAAATCTTTAGACTTATATATGGAACATTAAATATAGATAAAATAAATAAATAATTATAAAATTTGTCTATAATATAAGATAAATTTTTTTATTCTAGTTAGTCCATGGTTAAATAAAAATTATCAAATACAAACGAAAATGTTACGTTATCATAACCTAAATTTTTTCCCGACTAAACACACTTACACAGAGAATGATACCACTAGCAGGCAGGCACACGGCAACGCAGCCTTCGTTTCATCTGTGGCCCGTTCCAGAGTCGCGGCATGGCGGAGGAGCTGATGCCGTTGCCACTGTTGCTCGTCGTCGCCGCCGCCGCCGCCGTCATCATATGCGCGCCCGCCACGCCGGCAGCGGCGGCACACAGTCGCGGCAGCACCTCCAGCTACAGCCGTCTCTTCGTGTTCGGTGACTCGCTCACGGACACGGGGAACTTCATCCGCTACTCCACGGCGCCGGGCTCCGTCGCGCACTTGCCCTACGGCGAGACCTTCTTCCACCGCCCCACCGGCCGCTGGTCCGACGGCCGCCTCATCGTCGACTTCATCGGTAAGCACGTTCGAGTGCCGCCGCCGATGATCGTTGCATGCCACTGCTCACTGCCCGCTGATTGTTTGTGTGTGCATATGATGGTCTGCTCTGTGTGCAGTGGAGCGGCTGGGGTACCCGCGATGGCCGCCGTACTTGGAGGGGAAGAGCGAGGAGGACTTCCGGCACGGTGCCAACTTCGCGGTGGCCAGCGCCACGGCGCTGAGCAGGCGCTTCTTCGAGAGGAAGCACCTCGACGTCGACGAGATCACGCCCTACTCCCTCGGCGTGCAGATCCGCTGGTTCAAGAAGGTGCTCGCCATGCTCGCCTCCACAGACGAGCTCGGTACGTACGTACCACATCATGATCATCCTATCGCTATCATTAGCGTCAGTCTTCCTTTTGGTCCTATAGTATGTCAGTATGTCACTGTCAAATTGATTAAAGATTACGTTTAGGGCCGGTTTAGAAATCAAAATTTTTGTGCCGTGAAATCGTTTGAAATAAGTGTCCAGTCATGATCTAAATAGACTCAAAAGATATATTTTGCATTAACAGAAAAAAATATTTACATTTAATGCTTTATAATGTGTCTAAATATTCAACGGGAATTTTAAAATTTAGAAGTATATCTAAACAACGCCTTCATATCCCTAGCTTGCTCGGTTCTTTATGTCAGTATGTCACTGTCAAATTGATTAAAGATTAATGCGTGGATGGCACGAACCATGGCACTATGCGTATCCAACACGAAAACGCATGCGCTGATGCGTGGCTCCAATGGCAGGAAGTTTGTGATGGTTGCGTCGCACGGCTTTTGAAAATTTTCCTTCTCTCTTCCCATCACATCGATTACACTTTTCGTTTGCATAGAGCACTAAATAAAGTAGCACCTATTGCATGTTTGTACTTTTTGCCTATCTATCTCGAGATAAATCTTTTAAATCTACTTGGACCATGATTGAATAAAAGTTGTCAAATACAAACAAAATTGTTACAGTACACTTTTTCCCTAACTTTTTCTCAACTAAATAAGGCCTAAGTCTCTTTTGCCTGACAAGCAGGTCGCCTGGTACTTGTCTGGATGGTATTTGGATGGTACAATTTTAAACAAAAGATAATGCAATTTTTTTTGCGAACAAAAGATAATACAAGGATATTTCATATTCACATTAGTTATTTCAGGCTAGGCACCAACCAAGCACATTCCTTTACATTTGCCTATCCTGATAAATATCATCAATTTTTCAGACAATTCTCGAGCAATACTCTTTGCTAGACAAGTTACCTAGGTCTCCAACCAAACGAGCTTACATACTTAGTTAACTCTAACAAAAATATTTTAACCTTTTGTCTGAAAGCAAGCAGAAAGAGAAAAGCGCAAAACATAAGTAGTAGTTTTAATCCATGGAACATACTCCATCCGCCAAACACCGTACCTCCCCCGCCCCCCCCCCCCCCCCCAATCAAAATTGATCAAAATTTTAATAAAAAATATTAAAATTGATGTATCTAAATAAAGTTATTATGAAAGTATATTTTTTAAATTAAGTTATGATATTTATTTGCATCATAAATGTT